>CM068372.1:133859731-135059731 GCA_034769895.1 Magicicada septendecula
TGCTGTCTGAAACGCTAACACAACAAAGCGTGGTTTTTCCAGCTGACTCGAGGTCTTGACAATCCAATTCTGCCTTTTAGTCTGTGGTAAGGCAGAATACTCGTGCAACTCCCAGGTCCTAAAAGGCATAGTTATCGGGAGGTCTTTCTCTATGAGTCGTAACAGTGGTAATCTGTACACATTAGCTACATGTACATAAGGCATTTTCCAGTAAACTTTATCTAGTTCAAGAACACAATTAGCAGTCGCTTGTCCGCTTACTAAAACCATAGCATTTATGTCGGTAGAAGCGCGTAGGAGTATAAGTTCTTGTTTCACGTTCAGCACGATGCGTGTATAGTCTTCTGCGAATCCCATTAGCATTTTCAGTGGTATACAAAAATTGAATTCGCCGTCATCATTCACTTTTAATATGTTCGTGGTCGGCGCCACCCAACCTGCGTTTTCCATTGCGTTACGTGCGTTGTTGTTGAGTGATAGAAAAGTTTTAATAGTTGACGTAACACCGACGTTTCTGGTATGGTCCACTACCACGCCGGCCAACTCGTAACGAATCTCTTCAAAGAGAAATGCTATAGCATTGTTCACCAGTTCCACATTCAGTGCAGTATCTGCAGCCGCACTAGGGGTTTTTTTTAACCAACTTGCCTTCGATGTAGAGGAAACTTTCTGACGGCAGTGTAAAGACGTCCTGTTGTTGTATTGGCACACGTATTTCATCATTGTTTCCATATCTTGTTGTTGCGTACGGTGCGTGTGAGTGAAATGAAAAGTGTGTGATACTGTCTTCAAAGAACGGTTGCTGCTCCACTGATAATATTCCACTCGCCATGTTACTTGTTTACAACAACAAAACCCAGTGAAATCAGGAAACGGCGGTTAACTGATGTTAATCGTTTCAGTTTCGAACGAGTACTGATGCGTTTCCTAACTGATCTTTCTTCTTCTTTTATTACTGACGACGACTGTGGTAGCAGCGGTGGCGAAGAAACAAAGTACAAGCCCATGTCTATAGTCGTTTTAGATGTAAACGCACAGTGATGACTTCTCCGCGAAAATCTATTACGTCACCGTCCTGATCGAGTAAAGATAATGTTATGTTGTCCAAACGACTCACATTCACAGGTAGGTATATGACGTTTGTAGGCGATTCAATTATTTTGAATCCTGGTTCGACTGACGGATAGAACGAGTGCAGTGTGTGCTCGGTTTTACCGTTCTTGTATGATCCTTGCGCTATATTACACCTTATCAGTATACTGTTCACTTTTATAATGTTAACTGTGGCGTCAGACGTGTGAGTTTTATTCGCTTCAAGCAGACGCTTTCCCTTGAAACCCAACATATCACCGATACCGTACACTGTTTGTTGAAAGTCAATATCCAGTGCACAAGTCAGCTCACATTTCAGTGTATTGTTGTTAGGACGTAGACTAATCTTTGAGTCTCCTAACCGCTTTTTGAGGAAGGCTTCTATGTCACCGATTTCATAAGCACCTGTAGGTAAAGTTATCAAGTCCCACGTTGTTCCGTCTCGTAGTACTGGAAACACGTTGTTTTTTCCTTCAATCACGTTCGGTATACTGTTGTATGTAGTAAAGTCCAATAGACCTACATACCATTCGCCGTTTGTTAGTTCGAGAGGCGGGAAAAAGTCACATACAAGAGCAGCAGCATTCGTACCTGTTAAGGTGACCGACAGCGAAGACATCTTGTCGCTTACTGATCACTCGCGCGTTAAGAAGTCCAAACATAAATGCCCGCAGATGACTGTGTGTGGTGGCTGTTCACGTTCGTAATTGTAGTAAATGTCAGTGTCGGTTCCAAAATACTGTGTCAGCTCAAGAGGTGGCTGCATATTACCATACGCATCATAGTAGTAAATTTGTTTGTTTCGCTTCTTGTAGCAAACCCAGTGCGTACCAGGTCCTTCTGCACTGTCTAGATTAACAACTGCACTCTCATTCTTCCATGGTCGTGTGTGTGGTAAAGTGTTACGCATAAAAACTCCTCTGAAATAAGGTATTTTCAAAAGTTTTGCGTACACATACAAATCACTGTCAGACAATGCACGCACTGGTATGCAAATTAGTTTTTTTGTCTGTAAGGACGTAGGTATAGACCTGACGCTATTTTTTTATTGTTACGTTTATGTCTTGGGACTGTTTTGCGTTTGCAGGTCGTTTTGCGTTTGTTCACAGATTGACGTTTAATTCCTGAACCCTTCTTCTTCTTGTTTTTTCTGCAACCACTACGCGAGCTCCCTCCACCCACTGCCGATTTCGCCTTCATCGCTGCCGCTACGGCCGCCGCGTACGCTCTTTCGCTGATGCCTGAATTCAAAGCTTTCACTCGATCCCACGCCTTGCCGGCTAGCACATGATCCGCTACGCGTCTTCGTTCATTGTCCTTGT
Source organism: Magicicada septendecula (assembly GCA_034769895.1). Classification (NCBI taxonomy): domain Eukaryota; kingdom Metazoa; phylum Arthropoda; class Insecta; order Hemiptera; family Cicadidae; genus Magicicada; species Magicicada septendecula. The sequence goes on from CM068372.1 coordinate 133,862,146, forward strand.
ACTTAGCGTAAGCGATATCGTGTTCGCGACAGGCTTCGTCCAACTCGTTGATTCCGCGCTCGCCACGTGCCAATCTCTCTTTGAGTTTTGTTCCAGGTCCACAGAATCGGTAGCCCGGTAGGTGTAATTCTACTGGTAATGCGTCCACCGCTCGATTAATCAAAGTAGGTACTGACGAAACGATAGCGGGCACAGTGTTTTTAAGTATTTTTCCAATTACACCACGCCCCATTCTTCTTTTCTTACGAAGTACGTGCATTCTTGTAAACAGATCTCCAATCCTTGATTTCCGTTTCCGTATCGAGAACGTCTATTAAACGCCCCACCTCTTCAATATATTCAGACAGGACTGAACGCTGTGTCGTGCTGTCTTGATATTTATAGACAAACTTTATTAGATTGATTATATGAGCGTGAAATACCTGAGTGACCTTGTACAATTCGGTCTTTATATGTAATTTTAATTCATGCATTTGTCGCACAGTGACTGCGTCTTTGTCATTGACACCGTTCGCTATATTCGTAATTTTTCTTCCGGCAGCGTAGAAAGTATCGTTTTGCAAACTGATTGTGTGTGCATGTAAAAATTCCAAATTCACTGCGTCTTTGAAGTCAACAGGCGCTTGCACATGCGTTAGTCGACAGTCATTAACGATTACGTTACCTGCACGATCTTTTTTCAAACTCTTCTCGTCTACGTATCGTTTTGTGGCTGCATCTCTTGATTTAAGCGGATCGTTTAGCCTTATTATTCGATGATCTTTTGCGTCTACGGTAGCGTTGTCGTCGTTCTTGTACTGTAAGCATGTGTCCTTTACGTACTGTAAAGAAACAACATCGTGCAACTCTTCAGGATCACCCAAGTTGCATATCTTTTTGTTTTTCACATCAAAGTGACCGTCGTTAGTCACTCCTAAACCGATATCCTCACGCAGACTTCGATGAGTTTCTTTTTGCACTCTTACAGCGCTGTCGTGTCTACCGAACTTGTCTACACTCATATTTATGAAGAAGAACTGATGGTTATAGAACGGTGCGTCTGCTTTTATATGATAATGCCAGTTTCACGTAATTCTTCCAATATCGAAACGATTTCATTCCTATGACCAGTATGGCCGCTATTTTGAGACGCCATTAACAGTCTCAATCTATTAACCAACTCGTTAGGATCATCCCAATGCACGTAATCGATTGGAGTGTTCGGTTTCATCTCCATATAGCCACTCCCTGTACGTTTTCGTGCAAACAATTTAGATATTACTAGTCGGTACTTGACGCCACTGTTACTGTTTATTCGCGTATTGTGTTTATATTTTTGTGTCCGTTGGTTGCTAGTAGTATAGACTTATATTTCCTCATATCATCATTATTGTATTTTTTCGGTAGTTTCATAAACAAAAGTTCATACAGACCAGGTGTACCCTCATAAATTTTTCCTTTGACATGAAAGTTGTCGTTATCATCGATTTTTACATTTGAATCACCTATCATAAATTTACCACCTTCGTATCGAACACCATACATGCGATCTATAATCCGTTTACAGTCCGCCGATTCACACAAACGCATATATTTGTTTGCTAATGAATCCTCGCTGAAATGTAAAGCGTTAGGGTTCCATGCGCTATTGTCACTGAAATGAGAAGCGTTATGACTCTGCGTGCCACTTTCGTTTTCTGTTATTACGTGTTGTGTAGGCTCTTCTTGTTTTATCTGCTCCTCCTCCTCCTCCATCATGTCACCACTTAACTTTCGTGAAATAACTTCTAACGGTTCCAGAATCGGTCTGTAATTTTTTCTAAACGCCTCGTCGCTTTCTCTGATACCGTGTTGTAATGCATGATATTTTTTCCTTATGTTGTCGCTTATCGTGTCTATATCATACGCGAGTCGTTCCTCCTTATTCATTGCCATCGTGTGTTAGCAAGAGGACTGATTACATTACTACAGTGCAACCACTTTTATACTTCGTCGGAAACAATTATGAATCGATCAAAGCCGATTCTATATCTACCTTCATTTATTGACGAGTCTTTGTCTATGACTAGAAATCCATAACGATCCTTCCACGCTTCCATGCAGACGTCTTTGAAAGCATCATATTTCATATCTATGTTAACGTGATCATTGTATGCATGTCGTAAATTTAGATCGTCTTGTTTGAACAATATCAACAAGTTAGCGTTGTCACGTACCAATTGTTTCGGTATCTGGCTATATGTCTGGCATAGATAGAATGTGTCCACACCGCTATGTCTCCCCATAGCAAAATACTTTCGAATATTGTTTTGTCTTTCACACGATACGTCATCGAATACGATAACAGAGTCGAGACCAGTGATTTCACTCGGTAGCGGGACTTCTTCGTTCTCGCTGTATGCATGATAACCTAAACCTTCATCAGCGAGTGATTTCATCACTGTTTCTAGCATTCTGTATTTTGGTTGAAATAATGATTCTGAAAACACGTATACGTTGCGGAAACGTAGTCCGTTGGCATCAAACAGTAGGTTGAATAGCACATTTGATTTCCCACAGGAACTTGGGCCTGTAACGATACAGCGAATACTGTTCGGTAATAGCGGGCCATGTTTACGCTTAGCACTACCTTCGTCACCAGCCAAAAAGTCCATATCCTTTAATGGTAATTTGTTTGCTTGCTGTACAATCTTCATCTTTGTGAATACCGAAAGCATACTGTTTTCATCACGTGCTGTCACCTTTTTTATATTAGATCTTTCTTATGTATCCATGCATCGTGTTTACCATCGAAACCGAGCCAACGAACACGCACTCTGTCACCTTTGCGTTGTAACACCTTTTCCACTAGGTATACGTCACCGACTTTGGACTTACTAATCTCGTGCTCGTAAAAACCACCTTTCAACACTTTGTTTAGATGATCTTTTAGCAGATAAGTGACGGGGATAGTAGTGGATTGTACTTTATCCACAGTGAATATTTCGTTAGTCCAATTCGGCGTATAACCTTTGGCGAACGTCATTTTGTGCTTACTTATACGAACACGGTCACCGACTTTAAATTTGGGTGGTTTCGTTGGACTGATTTTAGGCGCTGTGTTCTTCCTTATTCGTTCCAACACTATATGTTCGTTGGCGTCATTCACTTCACTCGGTTTCATACCAATGGTTCTGTGTGTTGTATTGTTGTACGATTTCAGTAATGTAGGTAGTAGATCCAACCAGCGGTAGTGTCCTTGTTCACTGAAAGCTCGATACATGTGTGTCTTCAGTGTGCGATTAAAACGTTCCACTATGGAAGCTTTTTTCTCACTGTAGGTTGAGTAATGTTTCACATTATACTTTTTTAGTAACGCTTGTACTGTGCTGTTGTAATACTCCTTCCCGTTGTCTGTCTGTAAATATTTCATTCGATTAGCAGTTAGTATAGGCTCTAGTGCATGCTTTACTTCTTTTCCTGTCTTTGTTTTCAATGGTACAGCGTACGCGTACTTGCTAAACGCATTGATCACTGTCATCATGTACTTGTACCCTTTGTTCACTCGAGCGTATGGTATCATCTCCACAAGATCCGCCTGGTACAAGTCGTGTAGACCCTTCAATTCAACCGCACGCCTAACGAAATTCCTTCTCGCTGCTCTGTGTAGCTCTAGAGCTATAGTCTTGCGTGCGTTGTTCATGGTTTAAGATACACTGGCATAATACCGACGTTAAAAATACTATATATATCTATAACAGTTTCTTTGTTTTTCAGTATTCATTCTCACATCTGAATATCACCATGGCTGACCTTCAACAGAATCCAGAACATCAGCAGGAACAGGAACATCCTCAACAAGGTAAACATTTTTTAAAATACCAATTGTCTCTCTATAATTATGTAGGAAACCAAATTTGTTTGATATGAATTAACTCTGTCTAACCTGTACAAGATAGTCTCTTGACGTTGTTTAGAAATTGATATGACGGAGAAAATTTTTTATGTTCTGACATAGGTTTGTCACCTTCTCCCCAATGTATTGTCTCTTGACATCGTTTAGAAATTGACATGACGGAGAAAATTTTTCATGTTCCACCATAGGTATGTCACCTTCTCTCCAATGAACTAATTCAATTCCGCAACAAAAGCATTTAACTCTATCGTCTATGAATGACATACAATGTCCACAAACATCATAATTTAGTGGATAGTAGTAAAACCCGGCAAACGCTAACTCGTCGGGACTGACAAACGTCACTTCCCAATACTTGAACGATTTTCTTCTTTCACTTTCAATGCTAAAATCATGAGTAGCTGCCATCTTCACAGTTTGCAATAAACTAACGTATTACTAACGTGCACTATCTATTTACCTCAAACATGAATGTGTGTGTGTGTGTGTGTGTGTGTGTGTGTGTGTGTTATTCATCATTCCTATTAGCTAATACATGTGTTTCTATTGTTTCAGATATGACACGATTTTATATCGTGCGAAACAGTAGTATTAGAGGATGTCTCACAACTTTTAATTACCTGCCTGTGTACACAGAAGAAGAAGATCAAGATATAGTACCGATAATGACCGAGGTGCGACCTTTATTGTGCAAGGATATTCTGGCAGAACAAGCACGTTTACGCAGTATCAAATGGCATATTGCGTGCAGGATACGTTTCACTAAAACTGTGTTAGATGGTGACAGCGGCGAAGAAAAAGAGGTAACCAAAGACGCCGTCTTCCACGGACGCTGTCGTACGTTGCTCACAGACGACAACGACGAGTTGAACTGTCTACTCGATGAATCCTATGATAAAATCATGAATAGCATATCCAATTTTACCCGTGACGGGAGCGGATGGTCGGTGGATGCTGTACTGAAGCTGGAACTAGTTGTTGGACGGTACCGACCTCTAGCAGCATCCTCCTACCTTCCAACCCCACGAAAACTTGCACTCACCAAGGCAGTAGTCAACATCAAGAACCCCCAAGATGAAATGTGTTTTCTATGGTCCGTACTAGCTCACATACACCCTCAAGTAAGAGATAAAGAACGTGCTTCAAAATACGCTCCCTTCAAAAACACCTTAAATATGTCCGGTATCGAGTACCCTGTTTCTATAAACTCACTTTCTAAATTTGAAACACAGAATCCCAACATTTCTATAAACGTTTTCGGCTACGATATAGACGACAATATCAGAAACGAATCAAAAAATGAGGTTTATCCGTTAAGAATTACCCCCAATAAGGACAGATTACATCACGTTAATCTTTTACTTCTGTCCGATACAAATAGCCGAAAACATTACTGTCTTATCAGTAACATGAGTAGATTGTTATCATCCCTTACAAAACACGACGGCCAATCATTTTACTGCGACTACTGCCTGCATCGTTTCACCACAGAACATGGTCTGTCCGATCATCTCCCCTACTGCACACCTCACGGCGAGCAGAAAACCAAAATGCCTACAGAGGAGGAGAAGTTTATGTCATTTAAAAATTACGCGCACTGTCTTAAAGTACCCTTTACCGTCTACGCCGACTTCGAGTCCCTCATCACTCCGCTTCAATCGTGTTCACCTGGTAACAACGTCCCGACGACAGTGCACGAGTTAGGCGAATTCTACTCAGTTGATAGCAACGGTGCCCGTCAGAAAATAACTTCTCCTCCTGTATCGTCCACATCATACGAAGCGATGCATATTCCGTCAGGTTTCTCCTATGCTATCGTCGATCATACACACAGACTCTGGAGAGAGGCTAAAGTTTATCGAGGTGAAAACGTTGTAGACACTTTCTTCTCGTGGTTGATGAAAGACGCCGAGGATATGATGAAGGTAGTACGACATAACGTGCAAATAATTATGTCCGATGATGACAATGTTGCATTCACTAACGCCACCGTTCTCATTTGTGTGAGCGCCCTTTGACAGACGATGACAAGGTACGCAATCATTGTCATCTTACGGGGAAATTCTTGGGAGCAGCCCACAATAGCTGTAATCTAAGCTACAAGATGCCTCGTCATATCCCCGTCTTCTTTCACAACCTTCGTGGCTATGACTGTCACCATTTAATGCAGGGTTTAGGAAAATATAAGGACCAACACGTATCCTGCATTGCAACATCCAGTGAGCGTTACGTGTCGTTCTCCCTGGGTCCCTTGCGTTTCGTAGACTCCTTTCAATTTCTTAATCGCTCTCTGGACACACTCGTTACCAATCTGTCCACGTCCGGGAGCCAATTTCCTTTGCTCAGAGAGGAAATGCTTAGACGGGGTTTCGACGAACAGACCAATCTGCTCGTACGCAAGGGAGTATGCCCTTACGCGTACGTTGACAGCATTGATCGGTTCAACGAATCAAGTCTACCCGCTCGTGAACACTTTGATAACCGGTTGTTGGAATCGGCTATTTCGGACGCAGATTACGAGCACGCACAAAACGTGTGGAGTGCATTCAATCTGCGTACGTTTGGCGATTACCACGATTTGTATTTGTTGACAGACGTAATGCTGCTGGCCGATGTCTTTGAAAGTTTCCGAGACATGGCCTTACGCGATTACTGTTTGGACCCGTGTCATTTTTACTCGCTTCCCGGACTCGCTTGGAACGCGATGCTAAAAATGACAGGGGTCGAATTAGAGCTGTTAACAGAGATAAATATGCATCTGTTCCTTGAGTCTGGGATCCGCGGAGGCTGCGCGATGATATCCAACCGTCACGCAGTCGCTAACAATCCTCTGATTCCAGATCAGTACGATGTATCGAAACCGACCTCCTTCATTCTGTATACAGACTGTAATAATTTAAACGGTGCAGCCATGTCGCAACCACTCCCTTACGCAGACTTCCGATGGCTCGATCGTAACGAAATCGAGTCCTTGGACGTACGTAATGTGAGTGATGATTCCGACATCGGGTACATCCTCGAAGTCGACCTACACTATCCCGATACCTTACACGACCTGCATTCCGACTACCCACTTGCACCTGTGCGCCAGCGCGTAACACCCGATATCCTTTCTCCCTTTTCCAAACGTTTACACGAGAGTATATACAGATCATCGTATAACGAATCAGGGTCATCCGTAGAGAAGTTGTTAACAACTTTGGAGGACAAACAAAATTACGTTCTCCATTATCGAAATTTGAAATTGTATTTAAGTCTTGGCTTAGAGCTGAAAGCGACTCATAGGGTGTTGTGTTTTAAGCAAAGCGCTTGGTTGAAACCGTTTATCGATTTCAACACCCGCAAGAGGCAAACAGCCGTCAACAGCTTTGAAAAAGACCTTTTCAAACTGATGAACAACGCCGTATACGGTAAGTCGCTGGAGAACGTGCGGAAACATAGACTTTGAACTAGTCTCGAATGAACGACGGCTTCAAAAACTAGTTTCCACACCTAGGCTAAAACGTATGATTCGTTATACGAACGATCTGGTGGGGCTCTCACTCCGTAAAAAATCCATTGTTCTTTCCCGTCCCGTGTATGTCGGCTTCACGGTGCTTGACGTTAGCAAAACGATAATGTACGACTTTCATTATCGTTATGCTGTCGCCAAGTACGGCCGCAACGTTAAATTATTAATGACAGATACAGACAGTCTGATGTATAGCATTCAAACATCAGACTTGTATGCAGACATGAAGAAGGACCTACACGTTTTTGACACATCGGATTACCCTACGTCTCATCCTTGTTATAGCCTTAAGAACAAAAAGGTTGTCGGTCTGTTCAAGGATGAAACGTGTGGTCGTCCTATTAGAGAATTCGTGGGTCTCCGTGCGAAATGTTATTCGTTCCTTGTGGCCCACGAAGATCCCACCCAAGAGTGTCAAAAACGTGTATGTAAAGGTGTGCCTCGAGTTGCAATTAAGAGGAGTCTGCGACACGATATGTATCGCAAGTGTCTCACTGATCATTGTCAGTTTTCTACCAGTGCGCTTTGTTTACGTAGCGATCATCATACGCTGTACACGATGCGTGTAAATAAGCAAGCGTTGTCACCGTATGATGATAAGCGTTATATATTAGACAATGGTCATGATACGCTTGCATACGGTCATTATCGGATACGACAACGCATCAACATGGAGAACGACGACGACGACACCTCCCCACCTACTAAAAACATTTGTCTCCACGTATAGTAACCCTCCTCAACACTTGTTTCTTTCGTCAGTTGATGTCTCTCGGTGCTTCAGTCCAGACGTCTGTAAACGTAAGTTCACATATTAATATCGCAACGATATTTGTATGTTTAAACATAATATATATACATATATAGAGTTTGTAATGTGTGTGGTTTCTTTGTCTTACAGTATTATGGATAACACTGCGGTTATAATCGACTTTCAGTGCTTTTTCGATGACAACGGAAAATATATTGTGAAGGAACTGTCAATCATGGACATTCTGAGATTTGCTGGTAGACATTGGATTTTGACACCGCCTGCTACATCCGTTACGAATCCCAAATACGTTAGGACAAACCACTGGTTAACAACAAATTATCATAGACTTAGATGGAGCGAAGGAGAGACACCATACGACAATCTTGTTTCATTGTTAACATCATATACACGTATATATAAATATGTGTTTGTGAAGGGTTTTGAGAAAAAACGTTTTTTCCAATCAAAGATAATACACAATAATATCATCAATCTCGATGACTTTGGTTGTCCTAAAAACATACCGTATATAATTCATGGAACAGAATGTCTTAGACATTTCAATTCTTCTGACCGTTGTGCCAACTATAAGGTGCATGCTATTCGGGAATGGATGATTCATGATTTTTGCTTTAAACAAACATTTTTAATGTAACAAATTTAGAAAGTAGGTCACAGCGAATGATGATATTTATATCTCTCTCTCATTCTGTTGTGGACATGTACATACATGCATAGCTGTAAGCAGTGACTATTTTCTTATGAAAATGGACTTTCCTAATGACATTGTTATATTTTTGGTGTCTCTAATTTCGTCTGTGGGACATGTTCATACATGCAAATGAAAGTGGGACACCGACGTTACCACCACCACCACCACCACCACCACTATCACATTCTACTGTCCTTTTGTGACGAATATTCTGTCATTGTTTGGTTCTCTCTGGTTTGATACAGACGTGTTCACTAGTGTCTTCTAATAATGTCGTTTCTTGTAAAGTTTAATGCTGTAAGTGCTATCGAGTACAAACGATGTTCAGAATTGACAGTGAATAGAAAATATCCCATCATGGTCTTAACAAATGTGGACACAAAATATGGGAACTGTGTGCTTGCTACGTTGGAGGATGGCGACCGTCAGTATCGTGTCTATCTTCCCAAGAGGTATGCAGGTGTCTTCACGAATGAGGAGCTCACACATATCAAACCTAAAGAACTACATTTAGTGTATCGAGGGACGAGAAATCAAACAACACAAGTAGAGATTGAGTCCTAACGTCGTAAGTAGCAATCGTGTTAACAAACAATTTATTGATGTGTGTGTGTGTGTGTGTGTGTGTGCGTGTGTAGTTTCAACTCACTGTACTTAACACTTTAATAATTGAATTTGTATGTACATGATAAATGTATCATTGATTCTATTTAGTTTCGTTGAATAATAATTGGTTCGATTAGAAATTATTTGAAAGTACATTAACTTATGCGATAAATGTATCATTGATTCTAAGTAGTATTTACAAATTTCCAGTGAATAATATTTGGTTTGGTTTGATTAGAAATTATTTGAAAGTACATTAACTTATGAAAAATGACATATACTTGAAAAAGTTTACTTACTTAACACATTTGATTCTTTCCACTAACTGTGTGTGTGTGTGTGCATGTTATAATTGAATATTATCGTATCAGTGATTCTAATATCGACTGTATTGTTATGTTACAGATAAACTTCCTTGTGAACTGTATCTACAGCCGTGAAATTATTATTTTAAAATCTTACAATGTCAAAAAATTATTATTAATATTTATTTTATATAACAATGTTTGTTTGTGATATATGTATATTTAATCAATGTAAAATGTATTTTGAATAATTGTATTATAACGGTTTGTAAACTATATTTTAAGTTTGTGTACAGTGCTGTAAATATATATTTAATCATTTAAAGCAATATTATTATTAATATTTTATATATAACAATGTTTGTGATATATATATATTTAATCAATGTAAAATGTATTTTTTGAATAATTGTATTATAGCGGTTTGTAAACTATATATTTTATGTTTGTGTACAGTGTTGTAAATATATATATTTAATTATTTAAAACAAATTATGGTTTATTTTAATTTATTTCGTTATAAACCTTCGAATATGCATCCAATTATTTGTATAGTAATCAGAAATGTGTGAGAGAGACATTTTAATAATTTGCAGGTTGTATCTTACAATTATGAAAATTATTATACAATGTGTGTACACAAAACTTTTGAAAATACCTTATTTCAAGGAGATTTTTTTATGCGTAACACTTTACCACACACACACACACACACAGACTTGGCAGTATATTAATTTCTAAATCATGGTCAATGACTGTCATGTGTCAAAAAAATTAGAAGTAGGACGCAACGAGGTAGGTGATAAATATATATTTCCTGGTGATTACATTATTTTAGTATCGCTACTTACAATAATCCATAAGTAGCACGACGCTTATGTAAAACTGATGACATAAAGAGAGAGAGCTTATATCGTGATCGACAACTGTGTCTAGAGACAAAGAGAGAGGAGGGGAGAGTGAGTTGATATCGAAGTCGTCGTCAACAATTTACTATAATATAGTTTGAATTTCGCACCGAAGAAAAATGTTGGCAGATCTGTTCTATACACACACAATAATGCAGGATTGGTAACCCTGATCATATATTTTAATATACACTATAATACACACACACATATCAAGTTTGAACCCATACATAGGTTGGTAAACCTGATCATATAGATTTAATATACATTATAACACACAACAAAATTGAACTCATGCAAGGTTGGTAACCCTGATCATATATTTAATATATACACTATAATGCATCAAGTCGGAACCCCCCACCATAGGTTGGTAAACCTGATCATATAGATTTAATATACGTTATAACAAATTTGAACTCATACAAGGTTGGTAACCCCCGATCATATATTTAATATATACACTATAATGCATCAAGTGATAGAAAGTGAAAGTGATCTAAGCTCGCGAAAGGCGGCATATAAAAAAATAACGCGGATGCTGTGGTCCAGTAGAAAGTGAAAGTGATTGGTGCGGGACTCTATTAGTTGACATTGTGTTGCGTTAGAACTGTCATTTTCCCTCTACTCAAGTGTTTGTAAAACATCGAACACTTCGCTCGCACTTTTTGGTAATTGTGGCAAAATTTTCCTCCTAGCACGGTAAATTGTTTGTCTAATAGCGCGCACGTCACTCACATATATGTTGTTGGAATACGTATTTTCGGCTGCGGAACGGAAAATTTTGGATGGTCTTTCATGCACTTCTGCTTCAGCTTTTCGTTTCGCGGCAGCACTAATAATCTGACGATGAATATCTTGCTGGCTAACGGCAGGATGATTATGGTTACCATCTCTTCTTGAAATTATTATTTCTTCTGTGGTTCCGATTGAATAAATTTTAGCGTTGCACGTTTTTCTATTACATCTCCAGAGAGTGGGGAATACCAAAGGGATGGTACAGATGGGCGAGCGGACTTGTTATATCTCGTTTGGGGCCATTAACACAAGGCGAGCGGACCTGTAGTATGTAATTATAAAATGTTTACCTGGACGAGCGGAGGTGTAGCGCGCTCAGATGAACAATTAACGCTTTTATTCTTTTTTTGACGTCAAAACTTCATATATGACACTATGGTGCCCGGCTTAATCCCGTACGCCTTGCGCTCCTAGGGCAGTAAACTGATTCAACGCGTCACGAAATAGCTGAAACGAAAAAGCAGTGTTGCCACGTCAGTCAAACTTCTTTTCCCCACCCAAAATATTCCCACTACCACAAATATGTGTACTTTAAACAAAGCGCAAATTTTAAAGAATGTGAGCATATTCTAAATGTTTACAATTACAAGAGTAACGTAAATATTAAAAATAATTTTATTCTTTCGTTAATCTGTTTGGCGTTTGATCACATCTGATGAGAAAATGTTTGACGTTTACTTCAGGGCCGCCACCAGAGCGCAGCACAACAGTCATTTCCTTCATCATAGTGTATCACGTTACATTATCGTTAACTTCAGATCCATCACCAAAGAGTAGCACCAAACAAGATTTGGTGATTACACAATCAACTTAATTTAAAACAATAATCCTTTTAACTTTGTTGTTGTTGTAAAAACTGAAATATTATACTGCGCATATCACTTTCTACTTTTCAACTAAATATTGCGTAAATCATATTGTCATATTGAAAAAACAATTATTTGTTACATACTGTTTGCATATGTATGTATGTATTCTATACTGAAAATAAAACTACTTGTGACAGGTTTTTTTATGTTCAGTGTAAATATCGATTTTTTTAATAATAACTTACATATAAACACTACTATGCCCTCGTTTCATTTAATTATCCGTTCACTTATTTGTATCTTAATTCTTTATACCAAGATCTTTCTTACTCCAAATATATACGAGCGACCTTTTACACGTCGAACCCATTCACTCCCCACTCGACACAAAAGTTCTCACTTCTGGCGTGTGTCCCACGGACACGCCCATTTTTATAAGATAGAAATACAGCACATTTATACAATACTAATTTATTAATTCACGAGGAAAAATAATTATCCCAAGTTTTGGATATATTTCTAAAAAGCCGAAAAATTAAAACTTAATTATCTTAAAACTTACGAGTTTAATTTTAACTGACTAACGCCTCTAAGTTTATACGTTAACTTCAGTTAACCCTTCTTCAGAAAGCATTAGTTTACCATTCCCTTCGACTCTCTTCCTCAACTAAAATGGTCTGCATTAACTCAGTCGAAATCACCCGGCTAGATTACTTTACTTTCTGATAACCTACCACTAATTTGTACACTTAAAAGTCTCAAATACAATTAAAAATACACTTTAATTTTATAAATAACTCAATTAAAATTTTCTAAATGGCTGACATCGAATATTTGAGAGGGCGTATAAAGTTATCAGTACAGGTACATTGTAACTTGTTCAAGTAAAGTACAGTAAAGTGGATGAGCATGAGTAGTTCATGTTTTAAGACTAGGTTGGCTTCGGCGGTAGCGTGTGTAGGCATACAGGCATAACCGAGCTAGCAGAAGTGCAATTGTACGTCACATGTGCCAGAGTACACACTACAATGATGGAATTCATTCGATGCAAGATCACAGCGGAAGCAGACCTTTTAGCGCTTATTCGTCCAAGTTATTTGCCTATTCAGTCTAATTCACAAGCAGAACTCAACTGATATTTAGCACGTATACTGTTATTTAAAAGAGAAAATGTAATGTGGGACATAATCGAGGTGGCACAGAAGCCAGATTTTTTCGTTCGGCCATGTCAAGGTTTAAATGTCTATTAGCTAGATGATGGTCCAATACTCAGCAAACGCGACACAAAGTTTATAAGAGAACAGTTTGGCGAAGATATCGCTTGACTCAGATTTCCAGCAGTCTTGGGCAACCTTTTAATGCCTAGTTAATTTGTGGCAACAGTTGTACCTCTGTGTCACTATGACGTCGGCGTACGACTGGGCGGGAAACAGGTTCGCAATCGGTTAGATGTGAACTGTATGAGCAAGGACTTGACACGCAACTTTACACCCAGCATCAAAACGTAAACATTCACCGCGACACAAAGTTTATAAGAGAACAGTTTGGCGAAGATATCGCTTGACTCAGATTTCCAGCAGTCTTGAGCAACCTTTTAATGCCTAGTTAATTTGTGGCAACAGTTGTACCTCTGTGTCACTATGACGTCGGCGTACGACTGGGCGGGAAACAGGTTCGCAATCGGTTAGATGCGAACTGTATGAGCAAGGACTTGACACGCAACTTACACCCAGCATCAAAACGTAAACATTCACCATGTCTTTAGTTTCTTTGATCCGGAATAGATTATTAGATGATTTTGGTTTTAGTTTCTTAGATGACTGTTGGCTATATACGAGGTCTCTAAATTAAATAATGAGACTATTTCAGTAAAACCTTTTGTTTACAGTCAAACTATATATAGACTCTATCGCCTTCAAAACAGTTCCCTTGGGAAGACACACAGCGCTTTAGGCGGGTTTTCCACTCTTCATCGCAGTGCTGGATCGCAGAAACTGGAATCTCCTTCAACTGGTCGGTCCCCTTTTTTTTTAATGTTGTCTATTGTCCTAAAATGGTGTCCTTTGAGAGGTTTTTTCAATCTCGGGAAGAAAGGTAGTCACAGGGACTCAAATCACGCGAATTAGATGGCTGAGGAAAAACAGGGATATTTTTCTTTGCCAAAAACTCATTAACCGAGAGTGCTGTGTAACAAGGTGAATTGTCATGATACAGCATCCAGGTGTTCACGCTAAATTTCGTTTTTCAAAATTTGATAAACTGTAGTGCGGTTAAAATTTAGTTGTTCTGCGACGATTCTGACGATGGACACACCTCACCAACTCCCTGATTCGATCAACATTGGCGTCAGTTCTTGACGTTGACGGTCTTTCAGAGCGTGGATCACCCTTAATTGATTTCCGCCTATCTGAAAATGCTTTAAACCATATGAAAACCTTTGCTCTTGACAAAGCTTCATCTCCATACGCCTTTGTTAATTTCTGAAAGTTTCAGTAGCATTGAGCTCGAGTTTAACACAAAACCCGGACTGCACAACGTTGTCCGTAATTGATGTCACTCGTTTTTATAACGCACAACAAAAACTCACTTCACGAAAAGCTTGTTTACGTTTCACGTAGCAATAATAGACAGTAAATATTAATACTCAATATCAATCATCTGTTTATCTAACCATCTGTGTTGTAACAAGACCAAAATCTGTACTTTTAAAGACAAATAATAAACCATGAAGAGTAGCACAGGTATGTTTATTATTACTAGCACAAGCAATATTATTACTATCAAGTAAAATTGAAGTCCCAAATAGAAAGGAAGGTGTAGACCAAATTAACACACCAAACCCAATAACTGACATGACTATGACCAACAACTATACTAGTTAGACAATACCCAGATAGATTAGGAGCAGTAAATAAAGAAAATAATAATGAAACAAAGAGTACAGTACAACTTTAGAGTAAATAATATGTAACAAATGTATAGTAACTAGTTCACTAAATGTAATTAAGAATAAGAGGTAAAGTGATTCGAGGTAAAATAAAAAAATACAACAGTGCCAAAGTAAAAAATAGTGAAAATAATCAATAACCATCCCACAGACAATATAATAAGGATGAAGATCAAAGACGAATAAAGACAGATCCAAAATGGACTGTAAACACAGATATAATATTGTTATTTGTTAATCACACAGACAATTGTTTAAAAGTGTGTTGTTATTTAGCATTAGGTGAAATTGTTATTTGTTAATCACACAGACAATTGTTTAAAAGTGTGTTGTTATTTAGCATTAGGTGAAGTTGTAGTCATTAAGGCATGATTTTTAGTTAAGAGTTTTGTTTAGTTTTGAAGGAGTTAATATTACTAGAAAGCAAGGAATAAATAAGTTAAAATAATAATTTCCCAAAATGTCATATCAATCAGCCATCCATAACTCTAAAATTTTCTGTTTTGTAAAAGTAAAATCCCCAAAACTAGTTATTAAGTTACCAATACAGGTCATGAGTGGTACCAAATTGTTCATAATTTTACCAGAAAAAACAACATGTAAATTATATTAAGTCTGATTATGTAATAATTAAGGAGTAATTTGGGTGTAAAATATAAAAATAATGTATTTTTTATAACCGGTGTCATGTGACACCTAAACCTCACAAAATGACCAATAAGGATCATAGTAATTTCTGGTCACTTTATTGTTAGACACGAGACAGTTCGTTTGAGTTCAGTGCACATACAAAAATGACAAAATTTATATAAGGAAATCTAATCTGAGAAGGAAGAAAATTTACTGCATTAATGAAAAATAATATCCAAAATTAATTAAAAATAATATTAAAAATCAAAATATAACTAAGCACGGAACAACTAACAAGAAAGAAGAATAAAATAAAATATCTCTACAAGTTCAACTAACCTACAGGTAATATCCAATCTACGATTTATCACTATCAACACTAAGAACGACCCAACAACATTTGCAACCGACAAAAACATTATTGCACAAAGAAAATATAAGTAATAAACAGTGAACACTTAGTGACATTTATTTTATTAATAAAAACAGTGGGTAACCATTTCACATGATTAACAGCAGACCAAATAGACGCCATATTGCCTTCGTCAATTCTTCAAGCCCATGATGCTTTGCGGCATTACACTAAATTACAGGATTTCTAGTAATGTATTTTAAATTTTAATTAACATTATTTCTGTTGTGTTAGATGATAAGTATTACTATATTTGTACTGTAATGTACTCCTTGTTTTTCTTTTAATGTAAATGAACCTTGCATAGCAGTCACAAGAACCTGACATTATAATATTAATTTAAAAAATTAAGAAATCGAACCCTGAGACAGAATCGATCTATACTATTGTTAATATCGAATACATAATTTTCCAAAAACGTGAATAAAATAAATATTGAACTTTATTATTAGCAAATACAATTCCATGTGTTTTATTTCTCGAAGGTATTAAATTAATAGGATTCTCACTGAACGAGCGAAGACCAAGAAGACGTCAGCGTGTGGTAATTCCGAAGATAACTACGAAAATAGAAATAACCTCAATCGGTACGTTCGAGATGGTAATCGAAGGTACTTATTAAAGAATTGTTTCTACATTACAACCGTGTTATTCAAACTTCTGAGACAGATAGCGAATAATTTTATTCGCCGAATCATAGAAAAATCGATGAAAGAAATCAAAAACCTAAACAAACCAACAAATAAATAGTCTATAATTAACATACATACGAGGAATAAACACCAACAGCTATACTAATTTACAAAAATATATAGTAAACCGAATTAAAAGTAACGAGATAGTAAATTGGATTACAAATTAACTAATAAAAGACGAAAATTCAGTTTATATACAGTGTTAATGGAAACCTTACAGTGTTGCCATATTGACTGCTACATCATTAGTGTCATTACTTAATTTACAGACCTCGAACAACGAATGACCAGAGTCCCGAAATAAGCGTTGAACTGGCAAGTAAAATAATACTCACTAGTTTAGCACAAGCTCATTCCACTCACACTCATACCCACTACGGCTGTGCTACTCTCCATACACACAAACGAGCACACTTACTTGAACTTCACTATACTTGGTGCTTCCACCTTCTCAGCGACCGGTCTGCACTGGCGTGCGTCTCCCAATAATCAATGTCGAAACCGGCTGAAGGGGGCTTGTCTGTACGGACAAGCATGAAATATCACGAAAGAAGCAAAAGGAGGCGAGGAAAATCAAGCAAAATGTGAGGTTTGGAAAATCACACGAGTGAGAGGAAGTTGACAGTAGCTTATTATCCAATCGAGAAACGTGTGAGAACGTTGCATACTGATCAGCGACGTTGATATTTGTACTAGTGATAGACGTTGCGTTGATAGTGGGTACTAGGTTTAAGAGATCACGAACATGTGAAGGCTCTGGACACATCGTATTAAGAAGAACATGAAGCAAATACAAAATTTGCTAATATTATGGTATTCATAAAGCCCCTAAATGTTATTTTAAAATCATCAATATTTCTACCATTTATAAACAATCGAAACAGTTACAATCCTGTTATACTGTTGGAATAATGTTAATACAGGATTGTTGTATTAACAATCCTGTTAGGAGCGAGGAATCAGTAATTTTCTGCCTGCGTGACAGAGAGAGAGAGAGAGAGAGAGAGAGAGAGAGAGAGAGAGAGAGAGAGAGTGAGAGAGAAGCAAACACCTCTTCCATTATGCACAAAGCCAGACAGTAATGGTATTTAGAATCGATACGCACAACAGATCCCGTACAGACTCGCTTTGACAGTTTACGCGATGCCATACGATAAGCACGCACAAGAGCGCGCGCTCGGAATGTGTCACCGTAATAACGCGACAATGTTTCTCTTCCATCTCTTTAAACGTTATCAAATGTATAACTCGGTGGTGGATATCAGTAATGACAGCAAAGCCAGGAAGTTTCAATATTAGCTGAATTACGCGGCCTACCGATACCGGTGGGTTTGTTTGGTAACTATATTACGTTGCGGTAATTGCGTTTGTTGATGTACACAATGCGGTTAATATTGCGCGCAACAACAAAACGGCAGTATTTACTGCCTCATTTCACAAAAAATCCTTCACGTTCACAACTTATCACCTGCTGTTATACAGACT
Organism: Magicicada septendecula; assembly: GCA_034769895.1. Lineage (NCBI taxonomy): Eukaryota > Metazoa > Arthropoda > Insecta > Hemiptera > Cicadidae > Magicicada > Magicicada septendecula. The sequence goes on from CM068372.1 coordinate 133,880,592, forward strand.
CTGGTGGCGTATACGCGAGTTCACGTACGTTGAGTCGTAGAACACCCAGTGGATACAATCAAAACATACTGGATTATGAAAAGTGACCTCAATAAATTATGTAACATAATATTGGAAACACATTTTATGATTGGCAATTGACACTTTGTTGTTTGCGGACGATTAGGCTATTCTGTCGCACTCGGAAAACAGGTTGCAGATGGACATACATTTGTTAAATCGAATCTGCAAAAACTCTGGATTACAAACATTCACACTTAAGACCAAGGTGGCGGCTTTTGATAGAACTGATCCCGTACGAGCAAAAACTGTTATAGATGGTACTGTCCTGGAACAAGTCAGTAATTTTGAATTCCTGGGCTACAGTGTGTCTTATAATACAAGCAAAGACGTTGTGAATAAATTGCTTAAGTTCGACCTTATGTGCGGGACCATCAGGCGAACCCTTAAGTCAGCAAGTAAAGAAACACGCCTAAAATTCTACAAGGTGATGGCCGTTCCCACACATCTTTATGTGTCTGAGAATTGGACTTTAACGAAAGGCCAGGCCAGTCGTATTCAAGGGGCTGAAATGAGATTTCTCAGGCAAGTGGCAGGGTATACTCTCAATGATCATAGATGAAACTTCGATTTACGGCCGGAACTGAATATTATGAGTACACTCGACAGGATCGCCCAGTATCGGCTGAATTGGTGGGAACGCACGGATGACTGCCGCATCCCCAAACAACTCTGAAACTATAAGCCGAGGGGACGGAGAGGTGTGACACGTCCGAGGAAGCGCTGGAGTGACCAGCTACAGACTTTACCTGTTTGGGACTGGAACAAACCATCCTTGGTTTAATTCGTGAAGATGATGATGATTAATTATAATACGACCAGTTGTCTTCATAACTGTGCTACTAGCACGATAAATCCAAGCTGTCTATTCGTCTAAGTCACTTTGTATGAATGGAACAATCTACAAATTTAATATAAAAATTGCATTTTATAATTAACATAATCATTAATTACAATTTTGAATTCCTGGGCTACAGTGTGTCTTATAATACAAGCAAAGACGTGAATAAATTGCCTAAGTTCGACCAGTTTGCCATTGTGCGGGACCATCAGGCGAACTCTTAAGTCAGCAAGTAAAGAAACACGCCTAAAATTCTACAAGGTGATGGCCGTTCCCACACATCTTTATGTGTCTGAGAATTGGACTTTAACGAAAGGCCAGGCCAGTCGTATTCAAGCGGCTAAAATGAGATTTCTCAGGCACGTGCCAAGGTATATTCTCCACGACCAGAGACAAACACAGATATACGGCAGAAACTGAATATTATGAATACACTCGACAGGATTGCCCAGTATCGGCTGAATTGGTGTGAATATTTTTGCCGAATGGATGACTGGCGCATCCCCAAACAACTATAGAACTATAACCCGAAGGGACGTAGAGGTGTGGGACGTCCGAGGAAGCGCTGGAGTGACCAGCTACAGACTTTGCCTGTTTGGGACTGGAACAAACCATCCTTGGTTTAATCCGTGAAGATGATGATGATTAATTATAATACGACCAGTTATGTCTTCATAACTGTGCTACTAGCACGATAAATCCAAGCTGTCTATTCGTCTAAGTCACTTTGTATGAATGGAACAATCTACAAATTTAATATAAAAATTGCATTTTATAATTAACATAATCATTAATTACAATTTTGAATTCCTGGGCTACAGTGTGTCTTATAATACAAGCAAAGACGTGAATAAATTGCCTAAGTTCGACCAGTTTGCCATTGTGCGGGACCATCAGGCGAACTCTTAAGTCAGCAAGTAAAGAAACACGCCTAAAATTCTACAAGGTGATGGCCGTTCCCACACATCTTTATGTGTCTGAGAATTGGACTTTAACGAAAGGCCAGGCCAGTCGTATTCAAGCGGCTAAAATGAGATTTCTCAGGCACGTGCCAAGGTATATTCTCCACGACCAGAGACAAACACAGATATACGGCAGAAACTGAATATTATGAATACACTCGACAGGATTGCCCAGTATCGGCTGAATTGGTGTGAATATTTTTGCCGAATGGATGACTGGCGCATCCCCAAACAACTATAGAACTATAACCCGAAGGGACGTAGAGGTGTGGGACGTCCGAGGAAGCGCTGGAGTGACCAGCTACAGACTTTGCCTGTTTGGGACTGGAACAAACCATCCTTGGTTTAATCCGTGAAGATGATGATGATTAATTATAATACGACCAGTTATGTCTTCATAACTGTGCTACTAGCACGATAAATCCAAGCTGTCTATTCGTCTAAGTCACTTTGTATGAATGGAACAATCTACAAATTTAATATAAATTGACGATGATGGTGAAAATTGGAAATTGATTTCGCTTCCTACCTTACAGCGAGCAAAGGTGGAGTGCTTCGATACATGAAGATTGTGGAAAAATTTTATTCAGACGAAATTATCGACGAGTGGGACATTACCTTGGGGTCACTAGCTACATCAGTGTGGTATTACGAGGAAACTTTGGCGAGAGAAATGCACGGGGAAGACCAAGAAACGAGTTTGAGTTTCTGCAAAAAAGGGAACAGCGATCTTAAACAGATGGCGGTCAACAGAAAGACCGCACAATACGACTTCAGAATATGGCCACCACCAAGTCCAAGTCCGGTTGAGGTTGCAAAGTCGAAAATCGTTTGGAGGAGTGTAAAACACTTCATATTTTAATACTTCTCTCAGATAGTATAGCTGGTCCCAATTAGCTTGTCGGTGAGACTGGATGCACAGAAGGTTAAATCTGATAGTGGGTGTAGTCAGTTGGTTAAACAAGAGGTGGGGATCAGTCAAGGCCGGCAGCGGTCGAGTGAGATTACCCTATTGTACACAAAAAAAAACCGAAGATTACCGACTAAATACGAACTACTGTGCAGGTACAGCGGCAAGCTAATTTGGACTCACCTCTACTATACGGTAGAAATCTACTTTAATATGGGTAGAAAGATACGTAACTACTATAGTTTGTAACACATGAAAACAGAAGACTATTTTTTTTTATTTCCATGTTCCATAAGGAAATGAAAGTATGGTGATGGCGAAAAAATCGTGTTCGAAATAAGGGGTGATTCTGATTGTACTGCCCTCAAAACATGAAGAAAAGTCATTTTTCGAAAAGTGTCTGTGTGTCTGTCTGTGTGTAGAATTTTTTCTATGGCGAACGGTAACTGCTGCAAATTCAAACAGAATCAAATAATTGTTTGCATATGTGCCTGAGTTATCGAGGACTCGATGCATATTGATTTTGGTGAAGATCGGTTAAGGGGAAAGGGTAGTTTACCTGCAACGGTTTATGTATTAAGAGTATGCACTTAATTTTGATAAATTAAGTATCCTGAAAAGAAGGTCATAATAATCCACTGTAGAAAGGTAGATGAAGTATGTATAAATGAAAAAGGTAGTTGAAGGGGGTGGGGGTAATTTTTTATAAATGAAAATGATACTTGAAGGGGGAGGGATAATTTTTTATGTGTGCTACGTTATCGGCAACAAAGAAGTAGTTTGTTGTTAAAATTCCTTCCCGGGCTGTTTGGCCGTGGTCCAATGTTTTCTGCAAAACCAGACGTTTCGACAGTGCTATCGACTGCCATCATCAGTGAAAATCGAGTGCGCTAATGTGAGGTGGTGTACGGTAGTGACCACAGTACTGTGGTTAAGGCTGAAGCAAGTAGTAGAAAGAATAGTTTCTATGGAAATATTTCATTTCGAAAATGATTTTAAATATAAATCTTAGAACATGAAAGTTATGTATGGTTCTCCATCCCAATATTTTTAATTTCCCGCGTTTATTCGTAATTAAAAGAACACAATACTCAAAATAGTTTTTCGTTATATTTACAATTCAAGCGCATAAAACACTTTCAGCGTATTGTTATATTATAAACTACAGTACTACGATTAGAAACGAATGTTGTCAAATTACTGTGTGTTATAATTACAGCTCTGTGATATGTTACAATTCGCGTCTGATACACCGAGTCTCTCAGTCTTATCTGGGCGTTTCAAAAATCTATTGTAATATATAACCAAACAGTTGGCTGCCTTCAGAAAGGTTCGTAAAATAATTTTGTTTAGTGCTCGCGTAACAGACTGGAGTTTCTACTCGCGGAAAGTTCAATCGTGTCATCAGCTTCAGTTCAGTTTACTTTTCGCCGAGACCTGAAAAAACTTTTTATCGAATCCCTCTGTGGTTCTAGTAAATTCAATATTCCCGTGTGGCCAGTAGCCTACCTTTTAATCCAATACTTTTTTCTTGCACTGCTCGCTGGCAAAAACTCTTTGTGAAATCCGAGTATAACTTTTCCTACCCTACTCAGACAATCGCGTATGTCGCTCGACTAAAGAGCGTAAATAGTAGGCATAAATAATTTTGATTTGGGGGGGGTAACCCAATTCAACCCAAATCAACAGTTAACCTTTTTATCGCATTAATATCACCGCCAGGGGTGCCATGCCCCCAAGCCCTATGACGTTTCCCCCCAATTTTATAAAAATATGCCCCCTTTTTCTGACAAGACCTTTTCTCTCTTTTACAGTAAAATTTCTTACCTAATCGAGCAAAGGCCGGGGCTTTCTAACTCAAAACTATTACAAAATATTACCTTTTACCGAAACGATATATTGACTGTAGGTAGTTATAACCTAAAAAAATAAGGATTTCTGATAATTAATCACAAATTAATATTTTCAGTAAAACGTGATTTGTTTTACAATATCAGTACTCTATGACTTTCTTGAAAAGATACTTAGTTTTGCAATTTAAACGTCTCACTTAAATCTGTTTTTATCCATAAAATGCTATACAAATTTCTGGATACCTGCCTATGAATCAGGCATCACTTCCATGCCGGCCATTGGCTGTGTCGATGAACGGCATTGACTGTAACAAAGTACGTCTGTTATCACTAACTAGATTCGGCGGCACAATTCTCTTATATGTTCCTCAGCGTCCTTATCGAAGTTCGGCATCCTCAGTGCTTGCCATAAGCCGCCACACGGTGACACCTTGAACTCGATCTGTAGCCTGTTTGAAGCATCGAGTACAAGACTAGATCCTTTTTTCCGAGCACACCGTGCCTACAGCCCGCTCGAAAAAGTCTGATATTGTGCGTCTGATACGTGTCCGTTATAAGTTTTTCACAGTTTTGTAAAATTGGGGAAGATTTTTCATGCAATAGTAAAAAGAAAAATCCCCCCCCCACAAAATTTTCTAAATGTCGCCAATAGCGACACGATTCCCCCCCCCCCGTAGGCACCCCTGATCACCGCGTAGTTGATACACCGTAAAAGATTTAAGAATCGGTAGAACGGTTTAAGGTACACGAGCTATTTAAGAACTGTAAGGTAATTCTTATAGCTTAAGGTGGAATTGCTCCCCTACTTATACTAACTTTAACCTGATTAACTCTCTTTCCTTACAACAAAGGCAATTAATTTGTTCCCTTATGTATCAAACAGAACTGTCACGCACATCGTTGCAGTGATATTCGTTGTTCAATCCAAAGAGCGAACTTTATTTGTGTGTATAGCATACTCTGTTCGCAGTTACACAACTTTAAGCCAATATACGACATTGCCATTTAAGTCTCTAGAATATAGTTTTATTAGCCACGGCAGAACAAATATTACGTCGTACCGTGAAGTGCAATAACAATTTTCGCGACTTAAGAGCACAGCTTACAAGAAGTCCATTAAGAAAGGTAGCGACAGACACTCCCAACTTGCCGCAACTTGGAATCTGGCCAAACGATGAAACATGTACATCGGAATCTGTGTATTATACATTACACTTCCGAATATTACTGAGTGACAACTGTACCCTATAAAAAAGGAAACGTAAACCTCTAACTTTACAAAATTACAATTTTACCGCGCAAATGTCGAAGTGGCAGCGAACATATTTAGCAAACGACATTTTATCTAATACTAATCGAATCGGCATACGCGGCAGTACCACGGTGGCTCATGGCTACACAAAAATGTCAATCTATAGGGGTAACGTGGAAAACTGACAGTACAACTAGTAACAATACGCATGTTCTCTCGTCATACTCATCAAATAATAATGTGATGCGTAAAATACCAGAATTTCTCTACACGTACCGAGCGATATCGAGATTAACGTGTCACAGGTGATGCTGGTTGCGACCTATATCAACACAGACGGAGCGCAAGGTGGGTCAGTTAGCGAATGTTTTTTATGGCGATTACTTTGTGCTTTTGTAATTAATGCGTAGTTATATTACGTGATTATTTGTTTCTGACTCTTGTTTAGTTACCTGTAGAAGAATTGTTGAAGTAAATTGAAAAATGTGAAAGTTGAAATCGAATGATTTGGCCGAATGTGACAAATAAAACTTGTGATTGTTTTACTGTCTCTGGTGATGAATTAATTAAAAGAACGTTACCATGTGAAATATAAACCACATAAAATACAGTAATTTATAAACAGAAAACGCACAAGTTTTCTAACAGCGCCATACTAAAACACGCTTTATAACGCTTTCAGAAGTTGTTCAAGTCATTCTTTAGACTGGACACGCTCTGAAAATATATTACAGCAGTAGATCGAATAACAGTTCTTCGCACTGCGGTCGGTTGAAACGCTAGTAGGCCTACATGAGTTTTTTAGACCCCGGACTAACTGACCAAGTGCACATAAAGTCACATAAGCTGTGTTAGGTTAGTGCACATTACGTGATTAGGTTCACATCGTCCGGGTAGAAATCTAAACGGTTTTCAGACAGTCAGTATTGCTTGTTTAGGCAAAACCGACGCGTCTAAAAAGCGGACTTCATCCGAACCGGGAAACTACACGAAACTTCACATACTGGCTTTGAAAACTGCATCTGCAGTTTGTTTTGATCAGATGTCTACTTTCATGGCCATGACACGTAATTGAATCTTACCGGTTCGTTTTAAATTTCAAATAGTTTTCATAATATTAATCAATATTTAACGTTTATCATAAGTCGAATGCGTAACGTAAACACTTCCAATTTTGCTACGGAGCTCTCATGCGTTTTTCGAATTCTTAGAAACGAGAAAAGAGACTGCCATGGATACAATCCGAATAGCAGGATGTAAGTCCGGAAAACTTTTTCACGACATACAATGCTGAACACGCTACACAAACAGTTGCAGCTCGTTTTCACGAAACCACAGAATGGGAATAAAATACATTGAAGTAAAATAATCTATGTCAATGACGTGGCTTAGAAGACTTTGTGTACTCCCGGCCAAAGCATGTCGCGCTACTGTTGCGTATTCCTCGAGTCCTACATCAGTGGGTAGTACTACTTGTGTACTTTATGGTGGCCGGCAACCTTGGTGAAAGTAATATGCGCAGAACCCTGTTTTTTGTCAGTGTAACGGCACGTCTCACTGAGTGCGTAAGTGTTGGTGCGTTTTCAAAAACATTTACTGTATAAGCCTGTATTCCATGTAATTATTACTTTCAACACAAAAAGCATATCCTACGCTACGAAAACTTCATCAACTTCTTAAATCTAGTGTAAACTGTCAAGGTAGCTTATCATGTTTAAGAAAAGTCATTATAAACTTAGGGTTTAAATGGAAGAAGATTAGAAATAATAGAAGTGTGTTAAATGAACGTCAGGAGAATAAAGGCATAAAGAATTGAATGTCTCAGGAAAATAAAAAATTCAGGACAGAAAACCGGCCAATAGTGGTAATTATTTATTATTTGCATTATGCAAGAAATAACATTGTTCTAGTCCTACAAATACATACTTATTTGATACAATTTCCAGTAATATTGAGTAAAATTACAAATAGCAGTTAGTTGAACGAAACCCGGAAATGTCAATTAAATAATAAAGGGCACCAATAAGGCGGCTGTAGCAACAGTAAGACGGACGTTTTTGAAATGAAGTGTTACAACTGAGCACACCGAGTCTCCCCACTACCCTCACTTTTCGCGCAGCTATGAAGCGGCCACCATAAAGTAACGCGATTGTACGTGTACCCCTAGTGGTACGCAAGGAGACCTAGCTATTAAAAAAGTATTTACTTAAAAAAATAAATAAATAAAAATGTATGTTGAAAACAACAATAAATTTTCATCGGACATGATTTAAAGACATTACCCTTATAAAAACACAACCTAAACGCTTTGCGGTAATACTTCATTAGAATCTAACAGGATGTCTACTGAGTGTGATTTAAGGTTAACAATAACATCAATAGAACCTCACATTAAGTCTCTGATACAAAATAAGCAGCAACAAGTTTCACATTAATTATTTCGTTTTAAATATGTTGTTATTTTTCAGTGCTAACAAGAAAATCTGTAATGAAAGTAACCAACTGTCTTCTGAAAAACTTTATACTTTATTGTAGCACAAAACCAACCGGAAATTAATTTTAAAAATCACTTCCCGTTTTGTAAATTCTATGTATTATATTTAAATAATTATACATAACTAGGAATAATAAGATATACTGTACTATTCATATTGTATCAAGGTTTTTATTGAGAAAACCCCAATAACCTTTCTTTAAGCTCCGGTGCTACTCGAAATGAACGCGGAAGACCAAAGTGGTACGCAGGTCCGGAAAGGTTGGGAACCGCTGCCCTACATTATATAACTGTTACCAACGTACTATAAATTCTTTTAAATATAAACAAACATTCAGACCCACAATGTGTTTCAAATTTATACCACGCTACATTATCGGAGCTGTTGCAGCTGTTTTAGTGTACAAATTTTTTAAGAACTCTTTTCGGACGACATATGCAAAAAGCCACTCTGCTGTTTGATAAACGAACTCTCTTAGCTAAAAATGTTTCATTTTGATGAGGTTTACTAAAGTCTTTTTGTTTTTCACATAACCTCTATAACACCGAGTCACTGCTTAGTACATCTTTCCAAGAAATCCTCAGCGTTCCTCTCCAGAACTTTGTCTTTTTTCATAATGATGCATTATTCAGAACCACAAAAAAGACCTTCGCCTTTTATTTATCTTGAAGATTTTTTAGATTAAATAGCTCTTCATTTTTAGGCAATACACGCTTCTTCTTTTTAACGTACTAACATACGTACGTATTCTAGTACCTTAAGACGGCTGCGGTCGGGAAAACTACAGAACTGACTGACGTTGATATCGGGTTTAACTTTTATCGAGAAACGGACCGTGGGACAGAGTTCAACAGTCACATCACAAAATGCAGTGACCTCACAATTATATTACTGCACCTCTCACAATTCTGTTTACAGAGGAGAGTAATTAGCCGGCACAGAGCACGACCCTACGGCACTGCGAGCAATTAGCCGTATAGCGCGAGCAGTTCGTGCGGAACAATCCAGTAATACTGTGCTCATAAACAATATAGTAGGCAAACGGAATCGCTACTATAGTAACGAGACCACGTACGTTAACGAGCACAAACACACGTTTACGGGATACGGGTGAATACAAAGCTATTAGGTGCAATTAGCGTGCGTTCCGTGTACTCGTTTCATTTCGTTAATATACAGTTTGACTTAAAATTGCAAGGCAATCTCTCGGGACCTGATTCTATAGCTAAAAATAAGAAAAAAGTTCATATAAACATTGGTCCGAAAACGGTTCGTTTGCGAGTTACGGCTCGCGAACCAGTTCGCTCTGATTTCTGCTCCCACGGTAAAATGATGCCATACTGAAATTCTTGCGGTATAAAATGAAGAGTAAATTTGGTGGTTTCTTATGGTTTTTGATCTGAAAAACTGAGATCAGAGCTCTATCTCAACTAATTTCTAAGAAAAACTGTGTAAAAGACAAAACATTGGAGTCGAAAAACACATTCACGACTATCACGGCTAAGTCCCTGAATGTTTATAAGTCTTATCAAATAATTACTAATAAGATGTACTACTGACTTGATGTCAATTCTTCTAAACAACTGATTGCTTAACTCTATTCATATAAATACTTAATTATCCCAATTTATTTTTGTAGGGGTATTAATAAAAAAATTACGTAGATGATACTGTACACTTAAAAATTAATTAATGAAATATGTAATAACTTACTCAGCGAAGCTTTACGTTGCTCATTAGTCAGATTCAGTATCGACTTACCTAGAACAGAAAACGTTACACAATGATTACTTACAGTGCCAAAAACCTTATTAAAAGGTTAATCATTAAAACCTTATACAAAGTAGTAACTTGACTGCAGCCACGCAGCATTTACGAAAGTGCAACGGTAACGTAAAGAGCCACGTGATAGCCGAACAATCACTGGACTGGACTGCAATCCCATCTTTGTCGTGCAATTTTGGTATTGCAAAACATAAACTAAACATAAAATAAACGGATTTACTAAATTTTACCGAATTACCTAAATTACTTCCTTAGCCTAAGGAAATAAACTCGAGGAGTCGGACGACTTCAGTACTGATTAAAGTCCTTCACTGACATAAACGAAAACGTTTTCCTCAAGTCCGATGGTCTAGGCCAGTGGTTCCCAAAGTGGGGTCCGGGGACCCCTGGGAATGTCCTGGGGGACCCGAGACAATGTTTCAGGGGGGCCGCGGACACTTAAAAAAAAAAAAATAATATACCGTAATATTCTCAGATTTTTTATACTCTAAAATCTACATTTTAGAATCTAAAAACAGTTAGTAGAAGATTCCAGTACTTTTTTTTTGTTCAAACTAATTGTAATTGTAAAAATAAAATAGTCGTGTAGCAGATCAGTTTGTCAGCCGAACTGAGTACAATGCCGCATCAACGCAGAACTGATCGCGCTGTTTTAGTCCCCGTGTAAGCATTGTTTCTTGCTTATAAGCACTGTATCTCACGTATAAGTACTGTATCTAAGGAAAACATTTTCCATGTAGCTGGTTTTAAGCCTAAGAAAATGTATTTCGACAAGTGTGGCTGGAAAGATAGAGCCGAGATTTGGCAAAGTTAAGAAATAAACTTGATGTCAAGAGTGACTTAATATTGAAATTACACCTACGACATTAAATACTTAATTAATTGCTGAAATTAGGTTTAAGACATTAAACCTAATATTGCAGAGCTCATTGTTCAAAAGAAGCTTCACTGTTCATATTAAACTATGTTTGATATAATTAATATTGTAATTTTGCAAGTTAAGGGAATTTTCATTTTAATACATTTTAATTAAAATATAAGAGTGTTCATCATATTTAGTGTTTGTTTTATATCATAACTCAGACGGGGTCCGTGAAATTTTTAATTTTTTTGGGTGGGGGGTCCGCGGACTGAAAAGTTTGGGAAGCACTGGTGTAGGCATATTTTCTTATCGGAATAAGTCCACGATTTGACAACGCAAATCGGTTTGTATAAACTCATTACGATTGTTATTGTCTGGCTAAAGTTCAATACAGTCAAGGCAGTTGATTTATTCTCCTTGGGTCTCTCCCCAGTCCGACAGTTGCTGTCTACCTTGATATATTCGACTGTATCTTGAGTGTATTATAATGACGAAGTATAACGGTCGCTTTCGGTCCGCTGTTCGATGTTTATTTGTCCTGGCCAACAAAACCACGTGTTGCGCCCGCTGCGATGGCTTTATCGTCTGCTTCACCGCACCGCAGAATGGGCGTAACGTAATACAAAGATTACGGAAGACAGACAGAGACCCGGAAGACTGATAAATTTAAATATATTGGGTTCATGTTATTATTCAGCGGTCAAACAAAAATAAGAAGAAATTAAACGCAGACTAAGACAAATGAGAAATTAAATTAAATAGCTGAATCCAAGTCTACGGGACAGACATAATATTTTTAATAACAGTAATACGACTAGGAAAATACATGACATTACAGTAAGTGGTATAATGATGTTTGCAAAACTGGGTGATAAATAAAATGGATAAAATCTGCTATAGAAGAAAGGATTCATAAGATGGAAAGGGCATATGGTATAACTAAAGATATTTACAATAAAGAGTGCATATCTAAAAATGCGAAAATAAGGCATTACAGTACAGTAGTGAAGCCAGAATGCCTCTATATGCAAGTTAATGTTTAGCATTGAATTATAATTTAGACAAACTAGAAATATTGGAAAGACGAATTATTAGGAAAATATTAGGCTCACGAAAAACTTCAGAAGGTTGGAAATTAAGAAGTAATGATGAAATATATTAGAATATAGAAAATATAACAGAAACAATGAGAAAAAGAAGACTATTAGATTTTTGAACATTTATATAGAATGGACGACAATAGGTTAACAAAGCAGATCTTCAAATATCTGTTGGGGAAAAAGTCAACATCAAGTTGGATTAAAGAAGCCCAAAAGATTAAAAAAAATAATAATAACATAAACGCAGAAGAAGTAACTGAAAGAGAAGTTTTTCGGCCAAAAGTGTTAAAAATGGAAGGAGTCCAGGGTAGGAGAGAGATAAATGCATGCTCAAAGTGGACTGAAGACAGGAAGAAGAGACACTGTGAAAAGATGAAAGAATATTGGAGAAAAAGAAAATAACAAAAAATAAAGAATAAAGAATTGAAATTGGCATGTGGTCCTTAGATGGCCGATAAAAAAATGGATAAAAGAAAATAAACATCTGAACAGATTTACACGAGTTTCAAGACCGGCTTCAATAACATGAAAAAGTAACAAAAAAATTAGAAAAAGGACGGGAAAGAATTTAATTAATTACGACGAAGTAAAGAAGTGCGACTACGACAAAAGTATTTTTGTAGATTTGGTTGTTGCGTCCAATGGAGTACAACGGACGTAAGATAGGTCTGTGTTTGTCCATCTGATAAACACAACATACTTACATTTTATTCAATTAAATATATGCATTTTTATATTTAACACCCCGTTGTATTTAACACGGATACAAAAGGTTTAATATACCTTAGCATCCGTAAGCACTATAATGTCAGCATCCACATGAATGTCCGACCTAGTACAGAAGATGTACGACTCTTTTGATAAATAAGTAATACCGTTAAATTATTATTATATCAAAATTAAATCGCCAACATGTCCATAAATACACATAAAGTCACACTGACGAAGTGTGTCACATGTACATATTCATATCTGATCGAGTACATGCAACCATGTTCGTACTGTCTTCTTTTACCGAGAGATTTCACGAATTTATTGACTTTACTACCAAATATAGTAGAGGCTGTATTTACATTATTCTGAGAAATACTTATTGTTACGTAATGCGGAACATTCTCGTCAGTTTGATGGTGTCGTTCTACCAGCTTCTCGACTAGCCCTGCCGGTGTGTGTTTCTGCCAAGGCCGCGCTGAAGTATCCTCTAGAATTTTCGAGTGCCTGTTAAGGACGCATATTATGGAACCCTGCAGACCATAAATAGCCAACACCTGCCGCTTAGTTTCAGTTTTATGTCGGGCGATTTACGCACTGCGTCTCAAGTGGTGTATTAGTGAAAAGTGATTATAGTGCGGAATTCCTTATAGTGGACATTATTATTGCGTGTGGACAAATTTAACTGAATTATTGAACGAGTATAATCTTGTTAAATAACTTGTTTATTTTAAACTGTATTCGTGATTCATTAAAGCTGGTAATTAGTGACTTAATTCGTGTCTTGTACGTATTTTGATTTCCACTGCACCATACGACGGTCAGTAGACCGTCGTAATATATTTCTAGATTCCTAAATACAAACAAAACATATAAACAGTCCGAAAATGGAAATAATATATTACATTTTAATACTAGAAAACACATAATTTGTTAACAATATTAAGTTTTATAGTACAACAAATAGAATAACACTACATTTGAAAATTTTTAAACTGCTTATATTAAAAAAATTCTCTTTATATCGTTTTCGGGAAATCGTATGTCATCGTTTGATGTACGGAATGACTAAGAGAAAACGTACTAAAAGGGCGGATAAGACACGAATTCTAGTTTACTTAAGATTTAACTTTCTTGAAAAAAAAATAAAAAATTTCATATCATTCTATTCCGAAACTGTTTAATATTTATTCTACGTTTTTAATCGCTTGATGTTTATTGCAGTTTACCGACAGTTTGCGTTCAACGTTTGCTTGTGTAAAAGGAAAATCGCCAATGGGCGGAAAGTGGAACGCTGTTTAGCTGCTACAGTTTGACCGCGGGCGTTGCTGCATTGACAGCTTTCGAATTAGACCGCATGTTGTGCATCAAACGTCGGAAATGAATCTGACAGTTGCGCCACAACACACACACACTAGTGCGATATAGTGTTTCTATTCCGACCGTACAAAACACGCCGGATATATAACACAACAATGACGTCTTTGCCAGGATTCTCTTGTTTTTTGTGTTACGTTGTACACGTATATATGAAATCGAACCACGTATATGGAAAAACGAAAACAAAGAATCGTTTTATCTGCTACACACAGAACAGGAATTGGAACACACGTTTATAACTGAAACAATCGATTGAGTGTAATAGAAACAAGTACAGTATTGAGAACGAACAGCTTTCCGGTTTAACAGAAGCTTTTAATTTTCTAACGACAAACATTTCGCCAACTCTAAAACGGGGCATTCTCGCTGGTACGACCAAAAGTCAGCCTCACGCATTGAGGGTATCTCATCACATGTGTTTGAAACGGTTGCCGTTAATAAACATAAGAAATGTTGGGCTTTTCCATTATGTGTCTACAAACAACTCTCGCAGCGTTTCCGAGCCCGCCAAGCTCCCCCACCAACGTTCCCGCCAGTCCCTATTCCTACAGTAGTGGTGTGAAGGAGGAGTGATCAGCGTACAACTACTACTAGCTACAGGTGTGCTAAACTAGTATTTGAAAGTAACAGGTACGAACGAAACCGTTCCAAAAAAAAACACGTACAAATACCTGTTATTATATACATATTATAAATATACCTGTATTACATAATTTGTTATAAGAAATAAATTTAAACTAAAAGTACTAACAGTGTTGCTTTACACTGTGACTTTATTAAGCTGTTGCTGTTTAAAAGAAAATAAGAAACAAGAGAATTTATAGGCTTATCTCCCTTTGGGAATACTAATTTAAGTTTTCACTAGAAGTAAACAAACTGACATAGGTTTAATATTAAATTATTGGTTCCACTTTGGTTAGACAAATCAGCTGCGAAACTCAGGGAATTAAATGTAGAGTGCACATAATAGCACAACAAATAATGTCAAAAAAACATCAGAAACATACAATAAAAACATAACAGTAAGCCACAAGAGTTACAACAATCTCATCATTTAGGTGAGATGTGCAGGGAAGTTAAAATCATCTCCGAATCGCATTAACAAAAAGTACTATATAGCCTATCAACTATCAGCCACTCTGTAGGTTATAACACAATATAATTCGCTTTTTCAAAATTTACCAAGTCGGTGATTAGTATAATATATAATTTGTTATTATAATCTGTATTATATATATGCATAACAAACCAGAAGAAATGTAACATCAGTCTGAATTTTTTTCATTTATTAAAAACAGCTTCGTCTCTTTGGCATAGAGATATTCTGAACCTCGGGGTTTTGCTTCGTTTTGTACTTGTATGGTAATCGGCACATGCGCAGAATGAAGTACAGTATTCAGCACCAAAAAGTGACTTTGTACTCGTGTACTCGTTTATTCGTTAGTTGCGTAGGAGGCTCCCGCGACTCGAAACCGCGAGTAATCAGAACGGGTATTTCGACTTTTCAGTCACTGTTATATCCGTTCCACAAAAATAACCGTTCGAAAATACCTATTATAGGTATATCGGCCCACCTCTAAGCCTCACTCAATGAGGTATCTCATCAAAAGTGTTTGAAACGGTTGACGTTAATAATAGTACGCTTCCTGAGCTACGAAACTCGCTGACTATTTTGAACGAGGTATATTCATTGTCACATAAAATTTAATATTAGACAATTTTTCAGTTAGGCGTATGGGAAAAATTACAAAAATCGCGATTTCTCTCCTATTTCCCAACTAATATAACAATTGTAGAGCAACAATCATACAATAAACGCTAAATAGGTTTTATTCGGTCCTGGGTTTCCGAAATGTTTAAAAATTTTCAAAACGTAACATTCCATTCAGGTATTGGCTAAAGTCTCTTTAATTTGATACCCCACATGAATTTTTGAGATTTTAACAAAATTTTCACCCACTGTTTGGCCCAGACGTCCAAACATTTTCACAAATGAACACTATATTCAGACTGTGGTTTAAATTCGCTTTAATTTGACACCCTACATGGGCTTTTACGATTTTTTCACAATTCTGACTCCCCACTCCCCTATTTTAGGGAAGGATCTCAAAACAACAGGGTTCTGTAGGGTAAAGGTGTGGATACGCAAGCCAGGTTTTACGAAAATCTGTTGATACGTTTAAAAGTTACCGTGAGACATACAGACGTCCACATATATAGGTTTCATCGGATTTGGAAAGTTAATATTTGGGAGTTAATATGTGCAGGCTGTGGGATCCCGCAACACCTCATTAGAGTTACAAAGTCTTTACGTGGAACAAGACTACAAAGTCTTAATTGTTACAGGAAGATCGAACACAACCCCTAGTGTGAGCCTAATAAATGTGAAGGACGACAAGAGTGCCCATTACCATCTTCTCTTTTTAATTTATATATGGACGATATCATACTCAATTGAGAAATGAACTTCCCGGAGCATTTTATGATTGGTTAGTCTGCAGATAACACATTGTTTGCTGATGACTAAGTTACCCTGAGGAAATCGGGTAGGCTGTATAGCCTACTCGATGGATGGATGGGGGGGGGGTCGACGATCAATGCATCTGCAAGAATTTCGAATGCATTCTGCAAGAATGTGTGGTCTGTAACCTCCACATTGAAGATCAAGGCGATAGCTTTTCATAAAACCTTGTTGAAGATGACAATGATGATCACAAATCGATCTTAACCATTATATTTTGCCGATCCTTTGTAAGAATGAGAAAAGAGCGTTATCTTGCTTACTTGAAATTCTGTTAGCGCCGGCAACAGAATTTGTCTAATGATATGATTACACGTATAACATTCATGTTCATTACTTAAACACGGTAACTTTAATTAGTTAAAGATGTCTCTTTTATACTTTTGACAGAGTTTACAGTCAATGTCGGTCATTAGTTATACACCGATACGCTGTACAATCAAGTGCGCCAAGTACTGTGGCGAAGTGTCATAATTGTGCAGGACTCTATCAGCTGACATTACTATTCCGTGTGGACAAATTTTTACTCGGATTATTGTACAAGTTGATTATAAACTGTATTTGTGATTAATTAAAGCTGGTGGTTAGTGACTTCATTGGTGTCTTGTATTTTGTTTTCCACTGTACCATACGACGATCAGGGAGACCGTCGCAACAGTACAGATGTAATCGTGGACCGCGGCCTGGCACAGTATTTATATTTTCTCTTCATTATAATATTTTGTTACGATAATATAAGTAACAAAAGGCTTAGCAGCCCAGTGGGAATGGTCTTCTCATTTTGAAGCAATCGAATTACTCGACTGGACGTTAATAAGAAAATTTGTAAGAAAGGTGCCACTTGAACTAGTATAAAGTGAAAGCGACAGTAAAGGAGTCAGGAGACGTGAGAGTATGTAGGTGAGAAATTGCTAGTGAGACAATGCGGAACAAATCAGAACAAACTGAGAGACGTCAATGACAAATCTTAAGAATGGCATAGTAATCTGTTGTTATGTGAGACGTATTTTAGTGTTATAAACGGGAGTGGCAATTAATTAAGTAATTAGGTTGCCGTACCATTTATATTGAGCGTAATTATGCTAATTGTAAGTATTATTGGACTATCCAAATGTGAATTAGTAAATTGTATCTCATTAACTTCGTGTATTAATTAAAAGAGTTATGATGGACGTTAACTTTAATACATATATAAAAGTAGTTCATACTCGTCAGATTAGACTCAACACAGTTGTTAAATAAATATGATTTATTTATGAGTCTGTTATCGGACATTTCAATGGTCGAGTTTGTTGTGTCCATTGATACTTAGCATAACTTTTGAGACTCTCTGTGAAATGCTTAGAATGAAATAAATTAATAATCAAGGTTAAATTTCAATAATGAACGCAAGATTAAATATAAAATAATTACTTATTTATTATACTTGTTATTTAAGTAAGTTACTATATCCTGCAAATGCATACATAATATAAACACATAATAACAAAATACAATTTGTACGTTGTTTCCTGAAAACACAAACATATGTAACATTCAAATGCAGTAAATAATATACATATACAAAACATATACGAATAATAAACAATCAACAAATATATTTTATCCCTACCTAAACGCGTTCATTATTCTCAGATGATGAATTACGTTAATATTGGTTTATAAAATTTATGATTCATATGATTTATATATAATCTCTTGGGGTTTGCTCTTTGAAAAGAGGAGACAGTGCAGTAGTATATATTACTAAGATTTAATAGACATAATAGCTTATCTTGTGAAAGTGTTTATCCAATATTCCGCCGGTGTGAGATGACGTCTGCTGGGGGATTTGTCGCGCATCTTATCTCTGTTATGACGAGCACATCACTTCACTTCACTTCACTGAATTTTCACTCTTGTTATGTGTATGGTGTTGTCGTACCCCGCTGATGTTGAGTGTTTGGAGTTCGAATATTAAGATGTTAATATCATCATTAAGTTGAATTACTCTGAGAGTTTGCCGTGTTCGTGTACATGATTAACTGTTCCGTCTATCTGGATGTAGTGTATTCTATGTACTCAATTGTGTTTGGTATAGTTCATTCCGTTTAAATGTTCAACATAGCGACTCATTGTAATGTAAGAGTGTTTGAAATGTCATTCACTGTTATACTTTGGAATGTTAATTACTTGCGTTATTATGTTCGCGTCGGTTGTAGTTTCAAGTCCCGCGCGCACTATAGTTTATCAGAACATGTATGATTGTCGAACAGACTTGTGTGTAACTGAGACTATATCGTATGTCTAACTTCACTTATGAATTCACCGAATTGGAAGTTCGGTAGGTCGCGCAAACTGTTTCTATCACTGAATGTATTACCGTTCCGACTATAACCAACCGTCTGACTGTCGTACGTACTGACTTATTAACTTATGACCGATTGACTTGTAGACTGTAGCTCCGCGTCTTCGCAAAACAGTTTTATTGAAACATCTTACCCATAAGTCTAAATTCTGGATTTCTACGCCCTTTCGGATCCATGATTGGTTCTTCA
Organism: Magicicada septendecula; assembly: GCA_034769895.1. NCBI lineage: Eukaryota > Metazoa > Arthropoda > Insecta > Hemiptera > Cicadidae > Magicicada > Magicicada septendecula. The sequence continues at coordinate 133,899,861 of CM068372.1, forward strand.
AATTCCTACTCCTCTGCAGATCTCATCCTCTGTTTCCCGATTCCTCGTCCGAACCCTTCTTACTCTCTCCACGAGCTCTTTTAGAAGATGCTTGACGCTGGTTGGTCGTCGTCATCCCCGGAGTATTCCATGTGACGAACGTGGTACGGATTCTGAGAAACTAGAGCAATTCTCCGGCTGTCTGTCAACCTTTGTTTAGACTTTGTCAAGGTTCTGACCTATCTTTTGTTAACAGACTGCAGAGTCCTGGTTAATTGTTCAAGTTATTCGTTGTTCGTTCCGCCGATTATCAACCCTTCGTTGGAGTCGTCTCTCGTCGATCCCACGCTTTCTAGTCGTAAATTCCAGTAAGCTGACAAAGGTTTGTTTTCACGCTGTGCAGGGTGCACTTGCAGTATTCACTGAGTTTACGTTCTATTGTTTATCTGTTTGTCGAGATTGCTCTGTACTCCTTTGTAGCAGAGTGAAGCCTTTCATATTTGTGCTCGTTACAACTCACCTCCACAGCAGGCGTTCCATTTCGTTTCCGCGTAACTCGGCAGCTGGACGAAGTCTTTGTTTTCGATTGCTGGGTGCTGTAAATTGTAACAAACTGCGAGCTGTCAACGACGCCCTCAAATTCTTATTGTGCGCTGTACACAGACGTATTTTTTTCCTTGTCTTCGCACTGGCGTCGGATCTGACGTGACCCTAATTCGTCATTATTTACGACTTGGGCTTGTGTCCGTCGACTCGAGTGTGGGAACGTGCCACTTGATCGAGAAATTAAAATTTTTTTAAAATTTCGATCACTATATTATCATAATCAGCTTCGAGGCCACTGCGGTATTGCCAGTGTTTGCAACAAACCTCCCCTCCCCGCCTTTGCCTACGCATAACCAAGTGTAACGTGCGACAACGCTGAAGGCGAGGGGCGGGGAAGAACTGTTACTATTGCGTAACCTCGAAGCTTATTATGGTAAGTCCCGTACTACAGTAAATCTTAAACCAAGACATGATTCATTAAAAATCTCCCTTCTGTAATCAGTGGCGAATTATCCATAACGCTAGGGTATGCTGCACCACCGGGCACCATCCAGCTGAATTGACTAAGCGAAGCAAAGCTTATGATCACATTACGCAATTGTTTGGTTTTCTTACGCAGTTATTAACCATGGAGAGTGTCGAGTTGGAAAATCAAGCGAAAGCTCTTCCGAACGATTTGAATAACGATCTTCAAATAGAATTGAAACACTTTGTGCCACCAGTAAAATTGCAAGAAAGTGGTTATTTTAAAATCGTTCCAATGGAAGATGATAGATTCCTTACTACAGTTTGTCCGCTCAAAGTATTAAACTGGATTATTGATTGTAAAACGATTGATGCATTTCCGAATACAGTATATACATTGCTTATCGTCTGCCTTTGACGATTCCAGCAGCTAACTGCGAATCTGAAAGATCATTTTCAGCATTAAAACGCATGAAAAATTTTTTGAGTTCAACTATGAGAGATGAGAGATTATCTTCGTTAGCAACGTTGAATATTGGAAGCGAGATCGACTTCGTTAAGGCAAAATCAAGAAAAAATGGATCGATTAGTATTTTGTAAGCTTAAGTACTACTATGCTCATTGTAATCACTATTTAGCTAAATATTTGTTGTAATCTGAAAGTTTAATAAAAAATAATTGTTAACTTTCGAAACTGTGTATGCCATTTATCAGTGCAAATAATGATAAAAGGTGAATTTTGAATCGGGGGGGGGGTACCACCAGTCTGATGACAGCATAGGGCACCACGCGCTTCTAGTCCGTCCCTAGCTGTAATGTTTTAACCTTTCGGATGTTAACTCCGAGAGTCGCGTATGTCGGACGTATCTCAGTTACCGAGGCCATAGTTTCACAACTTTCGTGGGGTTTCAGCTTCCATTTACGTCGATCACGCGTGTACACATAAGACCCCGGTTAGAAAAACGAAAAAGAAATCCTCTATATACTGGCGAATCGGTGTCAGTGGAGCTTATAAAAACAGCAGTGCAGTGTGGATTATCTAGCGTGAGGTAACGGCCGCGCGTATTCATTGTGGGGGAAAACTAATGACGCTTCAGCAGCAGTCTGCGCGGTTAATTAAATTGTTTTGTATGGCTGACTTGAAATTACGGCATCTATATTAAACAGGGTATGTGTGAATAAAAACTGCCATATTATATTAAACAAAAGTTCGCGATTTTTCTATTTTCTCTTCGAGTACAATTCCTGTTGAAGTGTTAAAAGTAACAAAGAGCTTAGTAGACCAGTGGCAATGACACTAATATAGATTTCGTAGATTTGATTCCTGCGCGGCACCATAAAATCAAGGTGCGTTTTTCAGTCTCCAGGTCGACTCAACCTTTGGAAACGAGTTCAGCTAAAACAGCATGAAACGGGTGTCTGGTTGCGCAGTGTGAACATTGTTCATGCACCTGCTCATTGTTGTGCACCTTTGACACTTTGTTTTCGGAGTAACCATTTTGTATTCAGAACAATTGCACGGTTGGCGTGTGCGCATCTCACTGCCAGCACTGCTTTATCTTCTCCCCGCTACGATCTGCGCGAACCATTTCGTACATTACTATTTCATCTGTAACTAGGACGGCTGAAGCGTTAGTTATGGCTACTTTCCTTTATTATTTGCTGTACGACTCGAATTGTTAAGCGTATCCGGCCACTCGTAAACAAAATATGAGTCGTCTAGTTTCAAAACCAGATACATCCACTTTCTTCACATTCACATTTTTTTTTCCTTTTTCCTATACTTTATTACCTTCTACATGTCCCTATCTACTTCACAAGTTTCTAAAACAGATACATCCTTATTAAAATTGGAGTTGAAATAGCTGGTTCGTTGCAATAAAGTTTTTTAGCTCTCCTGAAAATTTTCCATTTTTTGGATATATCTGGTTTTGAAACTAAACGACTCATATATAAAGCTAGTACAAAAACAATGGCATTCGCAGGCATTTGATTTGCAGACTACGCATAAAGCGCGTGTAGACCTGAAGACAGACTTTTGAACAGTCGCTTAGAGATGCGGTGTGGACAAACAGCGCGTTGCGAGATTAACTAAATTTTCAGTCATTTCGCGCATGCACACAACAGTCTTGTACAGTGTTCCGTAAACATCGACTGCAACTTGGCTGTCGAGGACATTGATAACACGTGTGCGACAGAGATAGAGCCAGTGTGTGTGTGCGAGACGGCGAATTGTGATCGCGTCTCCCCTCTCTCCTCTCTACATACTTTATGCTATACTTGTGAGAGTAATTTTTTGGGGGTTGTGCGCAGCCTCCACTCTAGAAAGAATGTCAGGATTCTGTGTAACAAACACAGTACAGGAAAGTACAGTTAATTTTCGTATTCTCGTTTTTCGTAAGATTTCGGCATTAGTTGTGAATTTGTCGGAACTTCTCGCGCGGAGAGTTTCTTCTTCTTAAGCGGTACAGCCCAACGTGAGGACTGGCTTCCAACACCAATCTTCTCGGAGATTTTACTATACTGTTACGACGGTCTACCCATCGTCGTAGGTACAGTGGAAAACGAAATACAAGACACCAATTAAGTCACTAATCACCAGCTTTATTTATCACAATTAAAAGGTTTGTAATCGACAAGATCGGCTCTTACAACAAATCAAATAAAATTTGTCCACACGTAATAATGTCAATGAGTGTCGCACAATTATAAATCACATAACACTTCTCCACAATACTTCGATCCGCACTGGAATAAGTCGCCACTAAAACTGAACTTAAGCACCGCTGAGTATTTGTATTATACCCCGCTGAGATTCCAGAATAGTCCATAGTACGCGTCAAGAACGCTACTAGAAACCATCAGAACGTAATTGATTGTGGCCTTGTACACAGCGCGCGCGGACTGATGAAATCTGGATCAGTCTCGGCTCCGGACGCGTGACAAGTGTCATGTAATTGCCCTTCAGCTCAAAGTAGCAGCAATATGTACATACACACACACATTATAGCCGGGCTCCGCTGGAATAGCCGAGACACACGTAGCATGTTCTGTAAATACGATAATGCTTGAGCTGCGTGTTTTGTATGAAATTTTGTATTTTTACTTTTGTTCTAATAAATTTTCATTTTATTAAAATTGACTGATGTCTTCGTCGTTATTATTATTTTCATATCGCTGTTATCTTGTCAGCTATGAACTTCGTAGTTTTATATGAATATAAACGTTTGTTGTCTTGGCAACAACCCAGCTTACGTCGTCGCGAACAGATGCTGACTTTAATTTTATTCAAACTTTCCAACGAATATGTGCAACTGTTTCATCCGTTATATGATTTGTTCACGGGGAAAAACCGAGACGTAAGTTGAATGTCTTGCAATTCCTTTCAGCCGTATACTCGGTCGCATAAATGGCAGAACAGGTACACAATCAAAAACAAAATGACGGTGCGCGTATACGGTACAAAAGAGCTGTGGTCAAAATTCGAATATGTAGACCCTCGTTAAAGTGTCTATTGTCATGAGTACAGTCGTTCTTGCAGACATCATTCTTGGAGCTAAACAAATGTTTTACTTTCTCGTGTTTCTTAAAGTACCCTGCCCACGTGACGAATACCCTCGCAAAGGCTCGCGGCGTCCGAGCCAAATTGTACCCATTTCTCTCGTGGCGTAGCCTCTTTGCGCTGCGCACTAAAGTCACCATCTATCTTTTGTTCCTTAGGTCTGTACTGACCTATGTGGCACCTGCTTGGTGGTCACTTATATCCGCCACCAACAGGCGTAGGCTGGCCAGAACCCTCCGTTCCTTGTCGGGATCTCCTTGGTTTGTAAGGAATAGCGTTATTCGAGGAGGTCTTCGAGTTCCTACTCTTTCTGCCTTTGTCTGGTCGTTAGCTGGAACTTTTTTTGCTGCAGCTGAGACCTCTTCCTTCCCTTACCTACGGACCATCAGCACCACACAACCGCCTCCCCCTGTCCGGGTCAAACGCCCTCGGGCGATTCTTTATGACCCGCCATAAACGTAAAATACAATAAATTTTAACATCTAACCCTGCCTTAGAGCTTACCTGCTAAGCTGTCCTTCCTCCCATCCTTGCACGCCCACCGCTCTGTTTTCGCTGCTACGCGCTATCACTGGCACGGTGGCTCTTTGCCTCGCGGAGAGCGACCGACGCCTCATGGCGTCTGGACGCTGGATTGGGGACGGGTGACATCCGTTCAAGCGGCAGTGCCCAACGATCAGCTAAATTAAAAATAAAGAAAGAAATCTTTCCCCCGCCCGCCTTCTCAGTTAACTGGTTGGTGGTTGTGCTTTCCAGTTTTAGGTACCCGTCTACTGAACCAGAACTACGTGTATCAACAGGCAGCCATTGGGCTCGACCCAGATGCTGCAATCATGCACCGGGTGCAAGGACGCCCCGCTACCACAATGCTACGTGCTACAAAGTACCCTCAAAATAAATATTTTACAATGATTGAACACACATGCCTGTCCGTTCATTTCTGGAGCGTAAATCGTTTAATGTGATTTGTGCATAGCAGACGTACAGCAAAGCACGTTAGATCACAACGACAGGATTGTGCGTAATTCAGTAAAGCGAACGCGTTACTATTGTGTGTAATGTGATACAGCACGTCGAATGCTCTCAGTTCCGCGTTGTTCCATTCTGTCTGAACGAGTGAATGTCAATTTATTCGCGTGACTCTATAATGCGATGTTGTCGTACTACTGGTAACATCGAGTGCGCTCCATCAAAGGGAAGGTTACCCAAGCAATCAGCTTCTGCGTTGAGAAGAGCAAATATTAATGGCGTGTACTCAATGTTTGCTTAGTCCGGACTGTTTGCCCTGTGCTGTGTTGACGGTCAAGTTTATTCAACGTATCGTGATCGCTGGAACTAACATCTCCAACTTAACTCTAACAGAGGTGAACTTGTTATTTCTTACAGAAAGTAATATTCACGAAAAAATTGACGTTAAATACTAACGTAAACATTACTTAACAGTTTCGTTTTAGAAGTGTATAATTTTCGTTGTAGTAGTTATAGTTTTTCAAGGTGAGGTGTGGAAAATTTCACCTATGGCAAGCACTGAAATTTTCCTGTAACTAAACATAAAAAAGTAAATCTCTTAACTAACTTTCTATAAAAAATAAAAAACAAGACGAATTTTTCTTTATGGATCACATAACACATTACATTATGATATCAGAAACAAACTACTACAGTTATACTTCTCTTGCTTTTTAGATTTAAAACGGCCTATGATTCACTCAAAGTTCGTTTCTCCCCTCTCCTCAATGAGGCAAAGCAAACTGAGATCCTCTTATACGAAGGTATTGGCTTTGACTTACTGAGCTACCTTCCGCAGACGGTGATGGATACTGCATTGGTTAGAATTATCTGATCAGCAATGCGAACAATGAGGAATACGCTCTCATTTCATCATCATCACCACCATCACTCCAAGGACTAGGCCTTAGACCTGTTCCGGAACCCATCTCCTCTTCGGCCTACCGACAGGGGACCCGAAAAGGGGTGTTACGCGAACATATGATTTCACTGAAGAGAAGTGCACTAGCCTCTCTAACCCAACTCCACTGTCACCTACACGTTGGTGGGTCCTGTTACGCCGAGCAATCCACTCCAAAGATGTGGTAGCCAATCCCGTCGGCGGAGTGGATCGGTAAGCAAACGAGAGATGGGGGTTCTGTCAGGGCAGCCTGGGGGTATCCTGGGTCCTGGCCTAGCAGGATGGTGCACATCGGTAGCAGGGTGTGCATCTTGTGTGGAGGCGGAGGAGTGTACAGTAGGCCAATGGCTGCACACATGGGCTAAGTTAGTTAGTCTACTGCGATCGAGCAGAGAGAGCTCGTCAGCTGAGGTGAAAGCAACTCTCTAGGGGAAGAGCAGCCCGAAATCAAAGTTCCTGGTCCTCCAGGTTGGGGGTTTTACAGCAGGCCAGTAACCTGCTTAAGTAAAAATACACGTACTTACAGAACTCATACGAGCCTCGGAAATCGGATGGAAAATACGGCTTTCATCTCCCCACAATAACTCGAGACTCTATTAACGTATGATATGTTTGTGTTCATCTGACTTGATAACAATATTTTTAAATCGCTACTATCAGCATCGTGTTGTCGACATCGACAAGAAATCCAAACTTGACAACAGTGTCAAACAAGCGAGGAACCACATCAGCAATAGCTCTACGAAAACAGTCAAGTGCTCCGGACATCCTCTAGGAAACCGAGTCCTTTTTCGGCGGTTCGCTAACCAATACTTCTCTTTTACAATAAAACAATCTTGGAGAGCTTGCAAAACCAGTGATAGAACCCAACAGTCTCTTCTAAACACGGCCAGTGTTACTAAATACGTTCTTCCCACAATCTGGCAAAATCATACCATCATTTCTCAACATGCGGTTGTTTAATTCAATTGCAGTCTTCTTCTTACGCTGGTCTCCTATTCGTCGTCGATTATGTATTTATTTTTCTGTTTAACGTACTTGCTAACGGGTTTCGCCCACTTAGTATCGCACTACGACTTAACAACCACAAACGAAATCGTTTTTATCATGTACTGTAAATGGGCGTAAAAATCAAGTCGCGTTTATTACTTCCGTGACGACTCATCCTTGTTCGTTACTCATTCGTTACAATATTCTAGGCTAACGGTGGAGGTGTAAAGCGTAGTGCTGGTAACATCGCCTTTCTTGCTGCCTACTTAGGCAGCCTACCCCAGCTTTCCTAAGCTACTTCGACGGTACAAAAATGAAGCACTAACATGTTTTGTAGACACGATTTGCTTTACATTAACCTACCGCTGTGCTGCTATAACAGATCTTCTCTACCTATCGTAATTGCCTGCAACTCCGGGACGCGCAAGGCAACTGTTAATTATCGCCAACGCCACACGAAGCTTGGGTAAATCACAGGGAAACGGCCGATAAGGCGCCGCCGACAAGACACATTACGCTAATTGCGTCGAGCGTAAATTATACCGTACAAAGGCAGTAAAGGGCATATATGTGTGGATAGCCCTTTAACATTTTCCCTCTAACGAGACGCTGCGATTTTGATATCTTATATCCAGCTCAGGGACGAAAGTTTTCAAAAAATCTAACCAACTTCTTTTTTATCGACTGATAACGATATAGATTGTCGATTGCTCCTGTTTTAACAGGGGAAAAACTACTGCAGAAAAGTCTAAACTCATCTCGGTTAGTAACACATCGTAATCATCGTGTCTATTACCGGCACTAGGTTCTAACTGGTATGTTTTGGAAACGATTTTCTACTTGGTCTGCCGATATTCCTCCTTCCGTTTGGTGTCTTCTTTGAAGACTAATGTAGACTCAAATCCTCATGTCATCTCCTCTTATATTCCTTGAATACTGTCACTTAAAGATTGGAATCCAATCGCTTGTTTAATGTCTTGTTTTCTGAATGTGTATCCATACACACTTTCCTTTTCCTATTTAATTTCCAAAAATTATCATAGGCGCACACACCCTCTCACTCTCTCTCTCTCTCGTTCTAAAGTTTCACTGCCTACAATAGTTCTATCCTAACGGGATGTTTCCCTATTTACGCTTCAGTTGTTTTTAGAGTAACTCTCTTTACTATATACTTTTGTAAAATAGTATTAAGCAAACATGTTTCTCGCTTACTTCCTTGCATTATTAATTTATCGAGCGCGCTGAGCTCGACTGCGACTACGTAATACTGAACTCTCCACCATAGAGCTTACACTTTTATTATCTTAACTAAACAATGTTTTCAAATTACGTATACATAATTTCTTTAAAACGTACACTTTTAACAATTAGATTTAAAAGTAAAAATAATAGATTAAAGACAGCTTTGAGTTTTAATACTTACTAAACTCAAGACAGGCTCATAGACTTAGCCTTTAAATATGTACACCGATGACTTCCAAAACAAATGTGAAATCCGTTCCGAAGCCGATTTTTTATTGTAAACTCTGATTAAGAGGTTTTCTTTTGTATTACAAAAAACTACATAGTCCTTATTAAACCTACCATATTCTACGAGGTAGGCCTACTTAGCGTAATCTTTCAAAACGCCTTATACATTTTACAAAGCTCCAGCTAGATCCAATACTCGAGCTACTTACTGAGTAATACGTACGGCATTTTGAAGTAATTTATTGACACAGTCCTACGATAAAACTGGACTTAACGAAGAGTGGCATACCGTCCTTCCACTCAAGGGTAGCTGAACGAGTCGAAGGTGATGAAAAAATGAACTTGTTTCCGTTTATGATTACTTGAACCGCTCTGAACACGAGTTTTACATAGAACTTAGGCCTAGGCCTATAAAAAAGCTCATGCTATCCATAATTATAAATATAGGCCTACTCGTAGCTCAGACCAGCGCTCTTCGGTTAGTTTTACATCGAACTGCAATCCTGGGGGTACCATACGTCGTGGCGGTCCTCACTTCCTCTCATAAATCTGCGGGTGATTGCCACAACGTCCTCCAGATAAATTCTAACAAACAAAGGCAAACGATATTTTAGGTAATTTCATTTTTATACAGTTACAATGGACTACAAGGCCGCGGTCATACCGACTGTATTAGGGACGCGAAAGACAGGTTTCGACTAGGACAAAACAACGAATAATTTTATCAATGGAAATGATATACTTACGGAGATTAAATGTTTCCCTAGATCTGATAAGATGAGAGTCTAATAGGCCTATACCATTAGATACTATGAATGATAACAAAAGTCAGAGGGAGATAGAACGATCATGGTGGAAATGATGCGACTCGGTTGCCTTCGAAAACGACTGAAAAAAATCGTCAGGACGAAAAAAGGGGTCAAAACGGGAGTGTAAACTTAATTCGTTATATGTGTACAGTGTCTATAGCATCATAGGCGCATATATAACGGAGGACCAGTTCGATGTGCGCATCCCCCCCCCCATCAATGGAAAATAGAAAGGTACCGAGTTCAATAGCTGGACGTTACAAACATTAACTGTCGCTTTATAATACCCTTGCACTTACATTTACCGACGCAGTATTTTTCGTTTAAATTTGTGAATTTTTTTCACATTCAGAGTAAGTCACCAACAATCTGCCACATGCACACGCAAGTTAAAACTGACAAAACTTTAAACGAAAAAAATGGTTAAACAGGAAAACATTTTAATAAAAACAAATTAAATAACTTAGCACAATAACACTATTCATTTTCATAAAGTGCACAGAAATGTCAAACTTGAAAAAAATCACTTTGGGGAGAAAGGTGTTTACAAGGTTCTGGGCGACAACCTCGACACAAACGTATTGGAAGAAGACGTAGCGGCTTGTACTATTTTATACTACAGTACTTCGAAGCAGGTACAATGCGGGTGCGTTCCTATCTTCAAAAGAAAAGAAAATTACAAATTGGTTCGCGGGAGCCGTCAAACCTTATCGACGGGCGCACGGCATAGGGTTGCCGACTGCTGGTCTATACTGTTTCCGTTCTTAGCTTAATCCTTATGTAAACAAACCCACGTGGCAAATCTGAAACGCTATTGGTCAGGGGCAGTGACACTGTTCACACAGTAACGTATTACGCGCATATGCAGAATGTCTGTATAGTCAAGTGAGAATTATCTTGCCACTTAAATCGGGACATGTCGTTTTAAGACTTCCTCCTTATCACTGTATTCTGAATCGTATTGAATTAATATGGAACCAGTTGAAACGAAATGTTGCCCGTTACAACACAGCATTAGCTGCTTGAAATAAAACAATTTATTGAGAAGGCGTTAATGAAACAACGGCGGACAAGTGGAGTCATTGTATGCAGCATATAATCAAGGAAGATGATAAGCTATGGCAACTGGCCCACATTACCGACGTCGCTGTGGACAATGGACAATCTTATCAGTAATAACGCTGACTCAAGAGACGATACAAGTTCAGACCATCGATGTATAATAACACTGGATAGCGCGCTAGGTGGGAGTAAAAGCACGAAAAACGGTCCAGCGGGAAGCAGCAGCCCTCCACCACATCAAGGCAAGAAGGCGTCACTGAGCACAATTTACACATTGCATGTAGCTGTGCTTCCGTCTTTTGTTAACTACATACTTAATTCAGTTCGGAAATTTTGTCCGTGTTTATTAACGAAACTGTTATGTAACTTTGATTATTTAATTGTATGTAATTTTGATTATTGTTACAGTTATAGTTATAGTTATAGACAGACTATTCGATGATTTTCATAGCAGGGACCCATTTGAGCAGCACTTAAACAGCAAATAAAGAAGAATTTAGAAAATGACAATAAAATGTTACATAATTTTTTGGGATATTTAACGACGTTAAAAAGTGAAAACATTCAGGTTCTGCGGCACCCTAGGAAAACATTTTTGCACGTGGATTTATTACAAACGCAATAAAGATTTTGTCAAACAGATTATTAAATGATTTACAATTCAAGTATATTTTGACTAACAAGTTTTCTCAAGAACATTTGGACCTGTTATTTTCCTGCGTAAGATCTCGAGGGGGACATAATAACAATCCTAATGTCAAAAAGTTTCAATGGGCCTTGAGGAAATTTATGTTCAAGAACAGCGTTGAAGCCTCTGACAAAAGCAACTGTTTGAGCTTTGGCATGATATTCCAAAACTGTTAGGAGTTTTGCAAAAGCAGAAGAAACAGTGGATCTAAACTCAGTCAACGTCTATGAAGAAGACATTGAAAACATTAAATGTCTGCTGGAAAATAAAAACTCTTATCATAAAGATAATATTCTTTTTTCTTTAGTTCTAAGTTGAAATTTGAAGAATGTATAAGACTGCTGATAGTCGATGCTATATAGCAACCTTAGCCCTTACACCCATTTTGTTGATTATATTTCAAAAAGAAATTTGGTCATGACTCCCTCAGATGTAATCAGGGTAGTAAAATTTATGTACTCCCTTTTGAACAATAAACAAAACATTGAGAAAAACAATTTAGATACAAAAAATATAATTATATTAGCGTGTACAACCATTACTAATAACATATTTAAACGTCATACTTCTAACAATGATTATGGTGAAGACACTTATGAAATTAGGTTAGTAATGTTACTAGGTAGTTTATTTTACAAAATTGTATGTTATAGTATAGCTAAAGAAAAGACATCATCAGCTGTTTTCGCAACTTGGTGTGCGTCAAAAATTAAATAAGTTTGTTTTATTTAGCAATGTTTAGCCCAGCATTCCAATATGCAATTCATAATCGAAGATCCTGAAGTTTTATAACAAACTAAATATATTTTAATTGGAAATAGTAAGATGTAATTAAATGCAGATAGGCTGTAAACTAAGATTTTTTTCTAAATAATCATCAATGTAAAACTATGTAATAAACAATTTCGTTTTCATTACTATTCTTGTTTAGTCAGTTTCCTTTATTTTATTGAAAAAAACTATTACATAAAAGAGGTAATTATTACACCCTAACAAACCGGTATAGTTAGCGAAAATGTATATGCATGACTTTAATGTTACCGGTAACTTGTTTGTTGTTCACGATCAGCACCGATGAAAAAAATGTACTAACTTCTATTATGAACAACAGAAATTAAATTCAATTTACATTATTTTTAAATTAGTATCAAGTGTTCAATTTAATTTGATTGATATGAAATACACAATTTTCATAACAAGACTTTTTATGGGACGATCAAATCGGTTAAACTAATGTTAAGATAACACTGAGTATGCAGGCGAAGTAGCTTTTGCCTTGATGTGGTGGGGCAAGCGTAGAGTTGAGCGGACCGAATTCAGTACACGCAGCCGGCAATCCAGTGTTATTATACATCGATGGTTCAGACACAGACATGGAAGGCATTGAATTACTCTGTGACAGCAAATGATGGTAATCAGTACACTGGTAATTATCACAGCTTCTATTTTCGTTTTAAATAAACTTTATTTTATTTTTTTGCGATATTTAAACGGTTAATAAAAAAACCATTAACTGGTGTTATAAAATATTTCACTGTCGGTTGACACTGTCACACAAATTTTACTTTGGTCAGGACAAATTATTATTACAATTTAAGTGTTTATACAGTATCAATATTATATGTACTCTGTCTGTACTCCTTCTGTCAGAGTGACACGCCTCTAATTCAAGTAGCAAATAGCGTTTCAGATGTGCCACGCCTGTTTGTTTACATCAGGATTAAGCTAAGAACGGAAACAGTATATAGGAATGGAGATACGAATAAAACAGTTTTTACGTGGTATATAAAAAAAGTAAGCTAAGCCGAGGCATTTAAAGTGCTGTTTTAGGCGGCAGCCAATGCAATATTAAAACGAACGTCGCTTGCAGCACTCTACGTATGGTACGCGTTCCCACAGGAACGAAGCTGTCACATTGGAAACAATAGCAACACTACGAATGCCTAGCAAATGCATTGTTTCCCGCTATCTGTACGCTACGCAAAACAAGATGTTTAACATTTGTCACCGCGATGCGAAACTTGTATATACCGCCACTAACGCTGTCAGCAACAAAATTAAACTGTCACACCGACTTAGAAACCAAGATAAGGTAATAAAATGCAACAGCAAAACAGAAACAATTGTAGGACCCGCCACGCAGAAACGTTTTCATTGCCTTCACTGAGTCGCACCTCACTGAATAGCTTGAACACGAATTACCTTCTGGTTGTTCGAGGAAGACTGGATATACAGGACGAAATCAATGAACCGTAAGATCTGAAGGGTCGATTTGATAACAATCTTGAAACCGTAAGTATACATATTTTCAACAATCTTCTTCTTTTCCTCTTCAAGGATTAGGTTATACAAACCTGTTCGACACTCATCTCACCTCGGACGACCCACGTGTCTTCTACCAATGGCTTTATAGTTCAGTGCCGCTTTCGGCAATCGATCCTCTGTCATACTTTGCAGATGATCCCACCATTGTCTTCTGTAAATTGAAATAATTTCATTTATGTCCTTTACTTTGAGTCCCGCTCCGATATCCTCATTCCTTATTCTATCTTGCAATGTATAATTTAAAGTATTTCGAAGAAACTGCATTTCAGCACTCTGAATCTTGCCGCACTCCTTTTTTGTCACGACCCACGCCTCACTCGCATAAATCAATGTGGGCATTGCATTTGTCGTATACAATTTAATCTTTGTGCTGTGTTTTGTTTTATTTCCAAAATGTCTATGAATCGTACCACAAATATTCCTAAATTTAGTTATCTTCTCTCTTATATCATATTCAGATTCATAGCTCAGCCGAGATATTTGAAACGGCTCACTTGTTCTAAAGTGCTGTTGTTTATAACTATCTTAGTCCTCACTGGATATTTACCTTTAAAGACCATGGTTTTGGTCTTTCTTATACTTCCAACAATTTATACCAAATAATTTACAATAAAAGAAACTTCCGGCATTTAGGGGAGATTTCACCCCCGTAGAGCGTAATCTAGCAATGAGAATTTGACCACCAATGCTTCTTACTTACGTTTTCACTTGAAATTAATTTTTAAATCAATTTATTTTTAAATAAAGAAAAAAGTTTCTTTAACATCGCTATTTTTTCATTCCACCCCCTACAAACTGTCCTTTTGACTCCTTTAAATGCTGTACAATAAATGTGACCATATATTCTTAATAACAGCGACGCAAAAAAAACATCATTTTATTGAAATCAATTATCAACGTTTCATTAATGTAGTCTATTAAGAGCAGTTTACTAATAAATAATTTTCCGTCATTTAAGGGTTGTTTTCACCCTTTTTGGGGTGGAGGACACCCAAAACTTTGGATTTAACTTTTATCTACACACTATGAAGAAGACACTATACAAAAGGTTTCGTAACGAATCGTTCTACTGCAGAGAACTCAGAGGTTTGACAGTTTTTCTAGATTATTTGAATAGACTATTAACGTATCTCGTTCATTTAGTGTCAACTTAAGTTTCACATATTCTCTCCAGACGTCATGGCACTTTATACGGTACGTTTTAATTTTCCGACTCATATCGAATATTTGGAGCCCTTATCTCATTGTTACATTTTTGACTGACCTTTAACTCTCCTTAGAAACCTCATTTCTTTTGATTGGATTCTTCATTCTTCTACGATCATTTTAACTAAAGTATTACTGCCACTGTTTCATTCCTCGTTTAATTTCTTAAACATCCACTGGTATCGCACATACTATTAAAGATTCCACTTATTATCTAAGTCTTCGCTATAACCACATACAGTACGTTAATAATCACCGACATCAATCAAAATCATATATAAGGTTAGAGGATCAAACGCTTTCCGTTAAGACAGAGAAGTGATCCAACACCACACTACACTGGACGCTGCAACGCAGTAAATTACGTTCGTTTGTGTACGCAGAGAACCTGTGTTCCACTTACATTTCAGAAGTATAATATGATTTGGCGTACGGAGAAACGTGGGTGCAGACACAGCACAGAAAGTGCCGTGAAGGAATACGGACAAGACAGTACGAATGGTGAATGTAAAAACAACGCTTAATATGGTAAGAAACATAAATCATAAGGAATGGTTTGCGATCCCAAACGCAATACGTTGTCTTATGCAAATGGAAGATCTGCCCACGACCAAACATTAATCACGATTACGAACTGCGCCCACTGCAGACTGTCTGCGACTGCCTATATGTCTATCTACATCTTTCTCTTTCTTAACTTATATGTTATTTTTATTATAATAATACACAAAAAAGTTAGAATAAAAGTAGATGCAAGCCCATAAAATATTATGTTATTGTAGAGGACAACAGGGGGGACACTACACAAAGCAAACACGCTAAGGCCTAGTATTCAGAAGCAAACATATCAGCCCGTATACAAACGGGCAGGTACATGTTAGGTGTACGTGTATATACCTGACATGTACATGGCTGTTTCAGAAGGGAACAGATCACAATGGAAAACGCACACAGTTGTATGCTGGTGTGTACGCGATACACAGACACAAGCAGTGGCGTATCTAGAATTTGGCCTGGGGGGAGGTCCGGTGACATTGTTTACAAGATACTAATTGGGTGAATTGATTTTCCTATATTTCATATTTCAAACGTATACGCTAATGCTGTGCAATAAACTGATTTTTATATTTAAAAAGAGTTACTACTATATTAACGTACACAGCTGAAAAATTAATAAAACAACCTAAAAATTAAGAGATTAATTAACAAAATTCGTCAACTTTTTCGTCCCTCGGGGGGGGGGGGTCCATTTTGTAATTATTACTTACAAAGTTGTAAACTTTGGAAACTCTGAGGCTTTTAGCTGTTCCTCACTACAAAAATAATTACAGGAATCGACGTTCGAAGTTTCAACTACACATTTAATGCAGTCCTGGTTATTAGAGTCACTAGACATATTTGTACACGGAAGATATTCCGAAATGTGATGGGGTGACAACAACTAAATTTGGTGATGACACTGCACTATTAGCTACCAGTAACAATGTAGAAACAGCAACGAACAGTCTACACTTAGCAGTTAATAACATCACTAGCTGGGCAAAAAAATTGCGTATTGAACTAAATGAGACTCGGTCAACGTAGTCAAGAGGAAAATAGAGCACTTACCTATTTTGATCAATCGCCAAATAATTTCACATGGAAATTCTGCAGAATATATGGGTACGACTCTAGATGCTAAGCTTCGATGGAAAGAACGTATCACGAAAAAACGTGAAGTACTTGGAATTCACTCTGAACTGACACCCATAAATTACTGACGTTGGAGGTTGCACAAAGAAATCCAACATCAAAACAACCCAAACTTTTCAAAATAAAGTGCTTCGCAGTATTGGTGATGGGCCGTGGTATGTGAGAAACGATGACATCCATCGACACCTGAATATATGATGAGCTGACACCTATGGTTACTGATGAGATCAAACGGTTTGCAGCTAAATATGAACAGAGACTACATAAACATCAAAATAATGAAGTATGATACTACAACTTCTTAATAATGCTGGACTTGTTCGGCGGTTGCAGAGAGAGAAGCCGTTTGAACTGGTGTAGGAAAGAAAAGTGTTTAAAGAAATATCTACACACGAATGAAGTGTAAACTGTATAGTGAGGAGTGCGCCAACCGGAGCACACTGATACACAATGATAACACAGTTGTTGGAATAAAATTGCTTGATGGTTTGTAACTACTTGCAATATAAATAAATAAAAAACGAGGCAAAAGTGTTCAAAATGGAAGGAGTCCAGGGTAGGAGAGAGAAAAACGCAGATTCAAAGTGGACTGAAGACAGGGAGAAAAGACACAGTGAAAAGATGAAAGAATATTGGAGAAAAAGAAAAGAACAAAGAATAAAGAATTGAAATTGGCATGTGGTCCTTAGATGGCCGGAAAAAAAAACCGAGACATACTCTTGTGTATTTTTCCCTCTTTTCCCTTTTCTCTCTTTTGTCTGGTTGGTCTTCCACATTCCTTCTCTTTCCTTTTACCATTCTTCTTCGTTTGTTGTTTATCGATGATACAAGAATAATAATTTCCCGACTACAGTACGACCTACGTAGTGCTCCACACTTAATTATATACGCACTGCTTTAGTGGCTATTGTACCACATACACCGAAATAAACAGTACCTGTTTCAACAAACTTTAAGGATTTTGCTACTGTTCAGCCGGTAAAAACCATCGTTTTGATTTTCTAATCAAAATCGCCCTTGGATAAATTTCTTCAGGAGATCGGTTTGAGATAAATCTATGAAAACTAGCTTTAGGTGTCCATGATAGTTTGTAGCGATGTTTATACATTTAATAAGAGCATATGTATTACATTTATGTAAGAAAACAGGAATGAGAAGATTCTCATAGAATCCTAATCTACGTAAAATGACAGTATGTCACGACCACTTTACAAATGACAGAATGTATTTTTGAAATACATTTAAAAACACTTAATGCTCAACACATTTTTAAATATGTCCAATCTTGCTACAGAAGAGGTAATCATGTTATTTTACAAACAAATTCTACATATATCTTTTTTTATTAATAAAAAACTGAAAATGTAGTTTTATATAACTTTTCACCTGCTGCGTGGGTCTTTAACAAGATTTATAAAAATATAAACGTTACCTATTTTCGCCTATAATGCACAGCGGTACGTTGAAAGCTATTTTCGTTTTTATAACGCAAAAATGACTGGAAAATTAATTAAAAACGAGCTGGTTCCGGTATCGTTTCGCAGGCAATAACAAGCCGACGCCCTCCGATGACATGTTTAATCCCTTAAATGACGCCGACTAATCCCCCCGGATTAAAACACTGTTCGCTAGAATACGCAATTCTTTCTCGCTTCTAAAGTCAGTTTTAACGCTCACGTTTTAACAGTAACGATAACACACACACATTTACTTTTATAGATGAGTGTTAACCCCTTTTACTGTCTTCGACGCCTCCCAGGGTTTAAGAAAAAGTAACAATGGGATCCATACGAATCATGCAGTGGCAGTATTTAACCACATAAAATAAGAAACGTTTGAAATTAAACCGTCATCATCCATCCGTTTGCGTTCACCGCTGACATAAGCCACCCCAATGTGTTCCCAGTTATGCTAATAGTAGATTTCTGAGAAGCCAGCTCATTAGTCACAACACAAAAATGAAAGTACTTAAGACACTTTGGTGGTGAGACGTGGACTTTGGCAAAAAAAATAGGACACGGACGATTTGAAAGAAAGATTGTACGATGTGTTTATGGCCTGTGAAGAAAGATACTGAATGGAGAATACGAAATAACCCAAAAACGGGTGAGCTAGTGAAGCAAGAGGACATCGTAAGATTCGTGAAGGCTCAAGGAATACAATGGCTAGGTCATCTAGAATGGATGGATGATCAGCGTATATCGAACAAAATCCTGAGGTCAAAGGTGTATGAAAGAAGAAAGAGGGGTCTTTGACCCAGGACAAGACGGTTGGATGATGTGCTGGAAGACTTCAGGAGAATGGATGTGAAGGGGGATTATGCTGAAATAGCAACGGACAAGAGGCGTTGGAGAAGACTGGTTTAGGAAACCAGTGCTCATGTTGGGCTGTAGTGTTGAAGAAAAAGTATTTTTCCAAATGCGTCGATTTTGGGGAGTTTGGTGCTAGAATACAATCTGTCACCGTGTTTAACGGCCACCCTCTATTACGTTTGTCAGTCTAGGTGAAATATGTGACCAACAGTTTATTCCTAATCCCGTCACACTACACACAGATGTTTCCTCTTTAGCACTTGAAGTTTGACTCTACGTTGCTGCTCCCTGTTATACACGAAACACGCTCTGACTAAAGTGACTGGTTATGAGTACATCTGTCACCGTGTTGAACAGCCGGCCTCTACTACGGTTGTCATTCCTGTGAAATATGTGCCCAACAGTTTATTCCTGGCCCCGTCACACTACACACAGGTGTTTCCTATTTAGCACTTGAAGTTTGACTTGGTCTGACCCACGTTGCTGCTCCCTATGTTATACACGAAACACACTAGTAACTAGTTTGTGTACATCTGTCACCGAACCAAAATGGCTCTCAATGGAATTTCACGAGCCTAATCCCTGCCAATTTTGATTTCATGACCAAGATAAATAGGTTTTCCACTCACGTGTAGGTTGTCCACGCATGACTAACTGCTGACATTTTTAAAGTCGTCATAAATTTCGTTTTCGTAACTAACTAAGGTTCACGACAATTTGCCCAGAATATACGATGTTCACTTACTATTTCTTCCATTTCTCACAATCGCCAACGAAACAGGACCGTGACGCGATCATCAGTAGCGAATGATTTCTCATCAACGTGTGCGACTTATATTTATCGTTATTCAAAAACAGCGATAAACAACTTCGCTGACAAAGAATCTTACGTCAATTCCAAATCACATTGTTACGTAATGCGGAAAAGTGTTACGTAATACGGAACGTTCTACACGTTTATCGAATGTTCCAGTGGAAGCCGGCTGTAATGTGTGCGCGTACGTTGATTCTCAACGCGTTAGCTAGATTGCGCCAGAAGCCGCGCGCACTGTGTCAAGGCCGCAGTGAATTACGCTCTAATGTTTTCCTTTATTGTTAATGCGTAGTATGGATGTTTCTGGATTTTCGGCGGGGTATAAATACAATTACTCAGCGACGTTCAGTTCAGTTTGAGTTCCGAATTATTGTCGGGCGACTACTCTGAGCGTACAAGTGGTTATTAGTGAAAAGTAATAATTGTGACGAAGTGTTATGTGTTTTATAATCGTGCGGGACAATTGTAATACAATTGTGTTTTATATTAGTTGACATTTTATTGCGTTTGAACAATTTGTACTTGACTTGTTGTAAGAGACTATCTTGTTGATTACAAACTGTATTATTGTGATAATTAAAGCTGGTGATTAGTGACTTATTTGGTGTCTTGTATTTTGTTTGCCACTGTACCAGACGACGACCAGTTAGACAGTCTTAATATGTCAAATATTTTGCTTACAAACACTGCAAAAAACTGTTCCCAGTAAACTTTGAAATCATCGTACCTTTATAACTTTTCGAAAAATTTACCTATTCTACATACTCGCTTTTTATTAAAAAAAAAAAGTATTCACAGAAGTATAGAGAGTTTGCTCTCTCTCTCTCTCTCTCTCTCTCTCTCTCTCTCTCTCTCTCTCTCTCTCTCTCTCTCTCTCTCTCTCTCTCTCTCTCTCGCCCTCCCTCTCTCTCTGGATTCGACTTAAAATACCACCAATCCGATCGTACTTACAAGCTGTGTCCACATACCGATAACGAAACCCACTCAGACGTCCATTATCCGTAAATTTATTAACCGGACGATCGGTTATCCCGATGCTGACGAAAAAGCTTACCTTTTATAAACGAATAAATGTTAAATGTTTGGTTAAAAATCAAAATCCTTTACAGCAGATTGCTATACCGATTGCTATACATAGTATACCGTGTCAAATTCTTTTATTTGTATTGGAATTCAGTAGTAATTTGAGGTAGATAGAGAGCAACACCATTCCAGAAAAAATTCAGAATTTTTTTAAAGTCACCTTAACATACAATCGTGTGTAGTAAAGAGTAGACATATGTTAAAAGTAAAGCAACGTACGGGATTTGGGACTGAAGTTACTGTACTGTGTATATCACTTACAAATCGTGCAGGGTCGGCAAATCGTATAATCAGACTAATACTTTAAAAAGGTACGCTTAGAACTTCAAATAATCCGTACTTTGACAAAATAATTTTTCGGATTATAGACGGAAAGTCGCTCTCAAGCATACTTAAGTGAGGCCGATTTCGTAAGAACACATCACTTCGATCTGAAAACGCGAGCGCTGTATTCACAGCTAAATGAACAAATGTCTATCCGAGTGTATCGGGTGAAACTGTAAAGAAAACGCTTGCCGTACAAATACCGTTCCAGAGACGTTCACGCTTGAAGGGGCGCTGACGAATTTAACAGACACCGATACGGAACGGTAAACGAAATACGATCTTATCCGTAGGCCTAATAAGCGAGAGGAGAGAAGAGATACCGGAGAAAATCCGCACCGCCAACGTCATCGATAACTGGGTTAACAACAACACGCTTCTTCGTCGTACGAAAGCAAAAGTATCGATTTACCCGATTATTAAAAACCATCTTGCGGTGGTGGTTTTTCCCCTTGCACCCTTCCTACTTACACTTGCTTAGAAGAAATACAATCCGCCTTACATGCGAATTTCTATATTAATGCCTAGTTTCACGGGCCTTTGTTAATTTCCTTTTTAACGGACAGTTTGTTAAGTAGCGCTCGACCAATGTCAGTAGTTATTTCCATAATTAACGTTTATTAAACACGAAAATGCAAAGCTACGGGACCACGATAAGTATATTTGTGGATGTTAATTGTGTTGGGTGGGAAATCGCGTATTATAACGTATTTTATCTCAAAAATATTATATACCGACTTTCGCTTTCTGAAACTGTTTTTTTTCGGTTTCCTTTTTGTAGTTTCTCCTTGTTCCGATTAGTTTGTTTTTACTTGCTACAGAATTTGTAAAAAAACACTTAAAGTAGATGGTATAGGTTTTATGCATTTTATTTTTTTTTCGTTTTGTATTCACACCTCTTATTCTTTGTTAAACAGTGACAGACATAACAATGAACATTCAAATCAAACGTAAATGTTCTTACATAAATTTTCTTAGAAACTATACTAATTGTTTCACACATAATTTAATAAAAACGTACGAACGACAGTGATACCGAACAGCATTTTAAAGTTAGCTACCAATATCTATCCGTTAACCTGACCAATATCTACACCCAAAAACTGATAGAGAAAGTCTTAAAAAAGCAAAAGGAATTCTAGTAGGAGGAGAAAGAATAAAGACCATTAAATATGCGGATAATTAAGGAGTGTTGCCAGAATGTGAAAAAGAGATACAACTTATCACGGAAGACGATTTTGCTGGGGGGCCGTCGCCCGCCATTACGCCGCATTCCGATCTATAAGAGAGCTCGCGCCGTGATGACAACGATATCTGGGGGTTCCAAGATGCGGTCTGCTAAAGGCCGTGGGATTTCAATTAGATGTTTTCTAATTCAGAGTCAGAGGTCTCTGAGGATGGGTCCAACAAAGATGGGTGTTGTTGACCACGGGTGCTGATGAAGGGGTTGTCCTGGAATGGGGAACAGTGACGGAAGAATTTATTTCAAAGTGTCCCTATAGCAGCGTTCAGGAAACGGGCAGCTAGGGCGTTGCGGATAGTCTGATTAGAAGTCAGATGAGCTTTGCAGGTCCAGCGCAATTCTCGGTCCATGAGAGAAAATTATGACGGACAGTAGATACTGTAAAGGAGGGGGGGAGGTTTCGTAATGAAGTCGGAAAAACTATAATGTTGATAATTGGCAAGAATGAAGGTTTCGTTAACATATCATTGGAAGGAAAAACTAGAGCATGTAAACTCATTTAAGTATTTGGGGAGTAGGACCTACGTGACAAGGAATGGAAGTTGTACGGAGGAAATAAGAAGTAGGATATCTTCCTAAGAAAGCCTTTGAAAAGGTAAAAGCATTACTAGCAAGAAGGATTCCGATCGGGATGATAAAGAGACCCCAAGTGTTTTATTTGGAGTACGGTTTTGTGGGATTATGCGGAAACGTGTGGGATTATCGAAATAAAGCAGAAAGGTATTTAGATCTTCAAAATGTGGCTGTGAAGAGGAATGATTAATATAAAATGGACCGACAGAGTAAGAAACGATTAAGTATTGACGAAGGCAAAAAAAAAGAAAAGATACTGCTGAAACTAATAAGGAAAACATCTTGCGCTGGGCCATACGCTGCTTACAAACGTCTCCAGCTAAGGATGACACAGAGAAATGTCGAAGGAAAGAGAAGACGGGGGAAAGAAGATGCTTGATGATTTCAGAAAGGGAGGGTGTTACAGACAGATGCACAGGACCGCAAGAAAATGGACAGCATCCAGTTGAAACCTGTTCTAAGACAGTTCGAGTAAAGAAGTAGGAATTAACCAACTATTTCGACGTTCATTATCTTTACGAAGGTTCGTGAAAGAGGTGATTAAATCCTCAGCGTATCATTTAACGGCTGTTAAATTTTAACGAACGTCAGTGAAAACGAGCGTAAGAAATGCACACTCTTTTTACAGTGACTAAAAAGGAATTCGGCTGGGTTTTGGGGACACTCTGACAACTTTCTAAAAGGCACTACATCTGTTAACGAATGATAAATCAGCCCATTTTACTATGTCATATGAAAAATGTCACTAAAACATACACAATAACAATGACGGATCGCAGTAAGTTAGGTCTACAGGTTGTCCTGCGCAAAATTATACGGTTACGCCAGTATAGAACGTTCTACATGTTTCTCGGCTACACCAGCTGTAATGTGTGTGGGCGTACATAATGCTGCTACTCTGAGATGACAGACAATTATTACGTGGCACTATCACGCGTCAACCACCGAGGCTGTTCCAGACTTCACCGGTCCGCGCGCACTGTGTTCGAGGTCGCAACCAATTACGCTCTAGTATTTTCTAGTAATGTTGACGCGTATTATGGATTATTCTGGAACACCTGTGCTACCTATTTAAACAACGACAGCTGCCGCTTAGTTTCAATGTAAGTGGTGATGTATTCAAGTGAGGTTCGACGTTTTATGGTGATGTGTTATTGTGATATAATTGTGCGTGACTCTATTAGTTGACATTATTAATGCGTGTGGACAATATTTTTAATTGAATTGTTGTAAGGGAATAACATGCTGATTACAAACTGTTAATTGTGATAGTCAAAGCTGGTTTTTAGTGACTTCATTGGTGTCTTGTACTTTGTTTTTCACTGTACCATACGACGCGACGATCAGTTACACCGTCGTAACAATATATTAACAAATACGTGATACGAATTTTACAATTAAGTTTATTTCATACTTTTCGGTCGTTATATTTTCATCCATTGTGTTGTAGAATATCGTAAAAATAATTAGGTATACATTTTAGCTTCAAGTAAATAAATTCTTAGTTTATGTTTGTATGTTAACAAGCTCCTGACGAAGCAATCAGTTCAAGATAGTAAAAGACGTTCAATTTAAGATAGACAAACTCTTCTCTATCTTCTGTATAAAAACCGAACCGGCGAACTTTCTGGTGGGCAAAATTCAACATCACCCTTCCGCTGGTGGAAAGAGTTGATAAGAAGACCTTTTCGCTTGGAATAGGTGATAAGAAGTGACCATCAATGGAAGCAATGACAAGTGGATTAATTCTCTCGTGGCATACTGTGGACTGAAAAAAAAAGTTTACACACTTTTGAAAAGTTGAAAAACATCGTTCGGCATCAGCTGTGGTCACGGGAATGGTTCACAAAGTTTATAAAAATTTTCTGATGAAAAATATCTCATCAATGCCGTTTTACGGGCGAGGGAGAGATTGTAAAATTCCTGTTGTAAAATTCTTGTGAAGTAGAGATAGACAAGGTTCATTCACAGGTCGGGACGGGCACTACACTCGTGCTGGTTCATACACACCATGGAATCTCGTCCACTTAAGACCCGGTTCAGCCGATCGGAATTTACGCGGAGTGGAATCCGTACGGAGAGGAAGGGCACACGTTACATTGGAGCAGTTCACAAACGCGGAATTCGCTCCACCAGTCCTCCGTACTTCCTCGTTGCTGTCTCCGCGGACATTGATGTTTACGCCTAGCTGTTGTCTTTATTTTATTTATTTATTTTTTTTAACCTGCTCAACAATCCCTAACGGACCAAGGCATACCGCGCGGCTTTTGTGTTTAGTGTGACGGTTCCATGGCTAGTACAATGTGCCGCCAGTCACTAGTTGCGGTATTCCCGCCAGCAGGCGCCACTGTTATCGAGGCTGCGAGGCTGCTGCTCAGTTCTGCCTCACGATGCTGA
Source organism: Magicicada septendecula (assembly GCA_034769895.1). NCBI lineage: Eukaryota > Metazoa > Arthropoda > Insecta > Hemiptera > Cicadidae > Magicicada > Magicicada septendecula. The sequence continues at coordinate 133,925,310 of CM068372.1, forward strand.
GGGTATCTTTTATTTTACTGTAACATAATAACTAATAAGAAACCATAATACATTCGCCGTGATCCATGATGACAGAAGACACAATACTAGCAATTACTAGCAAACAACAATATTCGCGCGGGATCCGCTCCTGTGAACCGAGCCTAGTAATAAACATTTAGTCTATTATGATTAAAACGGAATTCACTGGAATTCAATGAAATGCGTGAATAATATATAAGCATAATATATACACACTACTATTAACTTTGCGAATATGATTATCCCCATATGAATACGGCTCAGCACTATTTATTATGAAAGCCCTGCACAACACATCTTAGTAAAAAATAGCATTCAACTTTCTTTTTCTTTAAGCGCAACACACTATTTGTTAATTAGGAGATATGTTACGGACAAACACATAATAAAAGTGAATTAAAAACGATCGCCAATAATTATAACTAGAAAAAACAGCGTTAAAAGTAAAAAGCGTTCTTTCCCGTTCACTTGCTGTCGATTTACAATTTTAGCATTTTATTTAATAGGTTTTACCGTAAAGGCCTTCATACATTTTACGAGTTAAAAAAAAACATCACGCCTTAATATTTTGTAAAAAGTAAACGTTTTCTGCAACGAAAATAATCAAGTATTCCTAGAAACTTGCTGCTGAAAACGCGAACTAACAAATATTCAGGCCCGTGAATAATTCAGAAACAACGGCAGTCACAAAGTTGGCAGAACTTATTACATTCTGTGTTACAAACCGTGTGCTGGGAACTTCTGAACCCTGCTTCTGGTATTAAACTAGGAAAACACACACACAAAACAGTGTAGAAAGTTTAACTTATTAGCGCCACCGCCAAGTTTTCTACTTTTACTGCAGCTCCCTCCGGCGGGATTCGGGGTGAGAGAAACAGAGAAACAAGAATTCCCTCGACCCACGCACTAAGAATTCTTTCGTCTGGTGCAATTTACTGTGTAAGGCGGTAGGTTTACGCTTTCCACAGTTACTTTCGAACACAATACACCGCCAAACGAACCACGTCTATCTACTACTACCAACAACTGAATAGATTAAAAATTCTTTGAAAAATTGAATACGTAACTTACGAGACAGTCTCACAACGACAACGCTACTGCTTTCGTTTATCGGGGTTTCAGCCCCTCCCCTCCGTTCTATTATATTTTCTACAATACATGGTAACACGCGCTCGAGCGGGACTCCGTGCTCTGACTTGTAAAGCAGCGCGAGTGGGTTCGGAACGTGGAATGATTTAGCAAAACGCAGTTATTTAACATTACAAGCTTTCATGTATTCTAATGGTAGAATTAACTTTAATTTTGCTACAATGTATAAACCTAAATACCACTAATATAGTGTGTTACAGTAGCGATGCAAGGATCTTGAAGGAAAAGCAAATTAAAATTCAACGATGGTTTATAATAGCGATGTCCGACAATCATATCCACTATCAGGTATACGCTTTTTTTACTAATAAAATGACGATGCTCTGCCCCCACGGAAGAAAGAAGGAATCATTTATCATTTTACTTCCATGTTCCATAAGGAAATGGAAGTATGGTGATGACGAAAAAAATCGTGTTTGAGATACGGGCTGATTCTGATTGTACTACCCTCAAAACATGAAGAAAAGTCATTTTTCGAAAAGTGTCTGTATGTAGAATTTTTCTATGACGAACGATAGCTCTCGTAAATTCAAACATAATCAAATAATTTTTTGCACATGCCTGAGTTGTAGAGGACTCAAGGTCTATTGATTCTGGTGACGATCGGATAAGGGGAAGGGGTAGTTTACCTGCAACATTTTATGTTTTAACAAGAGTTAAGTACCTACTTAATTTTGATAAATAACGTATCCTGAAAAGGAGGTGATAATAATCCACTGCAGAAAGGTAGATAAAATATCTATGAATAAAAAGTGTAGTTGAAGGGGAAGGAGGTAATTTTCTATAAATGAAAATGATAGATGATGGGGGAGGGTGTAAATTTGTATATGTGTACTACGTTATCGGCAACAAAGTAGTTTGTTGTTAAAATTCCTTCCCGGGCTGTTTGGCCGTGGTCCAATGTTTTCTACAAAACCAGACGTTTCGGCAGTGCTATCGACTCCATCATCAGTGAAAATAGAGTGCGCTAACGTGAGGTCGTATATATTAGTTACCACAGTACTGTGGTTAAGGCTGAAACAAGAAGTAGAAAGAAGTAGTTTCTATAGAAATATTTCATTTCGAAAACGATTTTAAATATAAATCTTAGAACATGGAAGTCATGTATGGTTCTCCATACCGATTTTCTTTGCTATCGTCCAAGTAGTATTCGCTGGTTCTGAAGGAAAACTAGAAGCTTAACGCACATTGTAAACCTTACATTACACACAAAATATCTTGTGAAGCTGACTATATACGTCGGCAAAACGGTCTTCACTTTCCCGTGGTCCGGACATTGTTCGAGCAAAAATATTGATTTTATAATCAACCTATTAAGCAAAATGATTTCGTCTATTGGCTGAACAAATCAACGTCTATTATAACTAATTCCCGGGCTATTAGGCCGTCGTCCTATGTTGTTAAAAGCAGACGTTTCAATCACTCCATTGGTGGCCCTCATCAGTGCGTGAAGGACTATGGGCTCTTTCACACGATAAACCAGTTTGCGGCAGACGTCTGCCATAGTAGTAGGCTCACGGGAGCTTGCTCTCGGCACTTAGCACCAAACGGTACAGTCTCAATTTAGTCAGTGAAGAGTAAACACTCTAATTCAGCATATTTTTTTAAATTACGTTTTTATACAGTATTTCAAAATTATGAATGAAGAAGTAATTGCAATATTTGCTCTAGCATTAATTGAAAATAGAAAAAGAAGAAACGAAGGAACAGGAAAATGTCGACTGACCCACTAATAAACGACAAACTTACCACTGTCAGTCAGTCAACTGAACTGAGAAATGACAATGAAAATTATTTTCGTAATTATTAATTATTTTCGTATGTCGATTTCTTCTTTCTATGAATTGCATAGTTTGTTGGAGAATAACATTCAAAAACAGAACACCAACATGAGGAATTCCGTTGCAAGTTGAAAAGTTAGCGTTACATTAAAAAATGTATACACTTTAAATTCACAATACACATTGTTTTTTATTCAATTTGTATTTTTAATAGTAAAATTTTTAAGTACAATTAATAAGACAAAACTGCAGTGACTATTTACTTTCCTAATGCAATTTTGTTTTTTTCTTTTGACATTTCTTCGTAATCTTTTTAGGCAATTAAAAATATTTCGTTCCACGTCTGTTGCTTTCTTCTTTAATAACTATTATCATTTGAAGAACAGTCCCATATAGCTGGACGACTGCGAATTCAATAAAGGATTCGACATTGAGTGTTAATGACTTTTTCCATTCGGAAAAGGCAGACGTCAAAAGGTTCAGGATTTGCACTTGCTAACTAGCAACTGGCCTGCCCGACGAGTTGAATTCAACTGTCGGGTAGAGAACGAGCCGCCAGACGTCTGCCTCTTGTGGCTCACTCCCACACTCGTGTGAAAAGCTATGCATTACATCAATGGGATTTCAGTCCCTAGCAGACGTCTGCCGCAGTTGTCTGCCTCGTGTGTAAGGGCTCTAAAAGTACTGACACGGTCTCCGTCAGTACACAGTACTGTGGCTAAGTACTGAGCCTTAATAATAATAATAAAAAAGTTTCATTTCTAGAGCAAATATAGGTTAGATAACAATGCAATATGAAATCGCAGGTAGAGAACAGACAACATGGTTCCTGAGATTAAATGAGTACAGTTGACAATAACGTTGAGTGCAAGGGAACCAAGTGCTCTCGCTCTTATTACAAAAACAACACCGAGTAGATTCGCGAAGGTGTGAACGTGAAGCGAAATCACCGCAATAGTTACTTTCATTCCATCGCGCTCTGCTCCTTCAATTTAATCAGGAAGAAATCCCGCTAACGGGAAAGTTATACCCACACACTGCTCTCTTCCTCCGTACCAATAATATCATGCTGTCTCCGTGTGCACAAACATGTTCTGAAAGTTCAAATGGTATTTACTGGTGCACAGAGTACGAAATAACTGGGCCAGAAATCAATCGAATTACAGATGTTTTTAAATTATGCAAACTGCTGATATTCCTCTATGGTCGGATTATTTTAAAAGCAAACCGGGACCGTTCACTCGCTGCTAAGCCCGTTCAATATAACACTCCATAATATAATTTCTCTAAAAGGACAGACAATTTGTGCTAGATACTACGATCCCAAAAGACGGGCTTTATAATACTGTTACGTAATGCGGGAAAAGTGTTACACCATTACAAAACATTCTACGTGTAATGTTGTGTGCGTACGTCATCTCAACATGCGTTAGCGAGACTTTCCTAGACTTCGCCGGCCGCGCGCACTGTGTCAAGGCTGCAATCAATTACGTTCTAGTGTAGCGCTGATGCGTAGTACGGATGGTTCTGGAATTCAGCGGGGTATAAATATAGGCATTAACGGCGCTTAGTTCAGTTTTAGTGGCGATTTTTTTTCAGTGCGGTTCGAAGTATTGTGGCGAAGTGTGAGGTGTTTTATAAATGTGCGGAACAATCGTAATACAACTGTGTTTTATATTAGTTAACATTATTATTGCGAGTGGACAATTTTATTTAATTTGTTGTAAGAGAAGGTCTTGTTGATTACAAACTGTTTAATTGTGATAATTAAAGTTGGTGATTAGTGACTTAATTGGTGACTTGTATTTTGTTTTCCACTGTACCAAACGACGATCACTAGACCGTCGTAACAATATCTAATCTCTTTGTGTCGCTTAGTGACAGAATATCGACCTGGAAAGACCACATAAAAAAAGAAATTAAAAATTTCGATTTAAGATTTAAGGAAATTAACTGCTTAATTGATATGCAGAAAATCTAATCTATCTATCTATAGATAATAAATTACTTCTCCATAAAACTGTCCTCAAACCCACATAGACTTAACGGAATCGAACTCTGAGGCTGCGCCACAAAACTAACATAGCAATCATACAGCGATGCCAACCAAAAATCGTACGAGCTATCGCGGATGCATCGTGGAGTGTCTACAACTACACTTGCACACGGACTTCCACGTTCCGTACGTCCGTGAATTCGTTCGTGAACGTAGCACTAGACACCATACAAGACTTTACGACCATCGTAACCCGCAGATCATGCCACTTCTACAGCCTACAATCGACAGAAGATTAAGAAGACTTTGCCGTATTCTAAGCAGCGATCGAAAAAAAAACACTCGTATCACCGTCGATACTTTGTTTATCTATCGTTATCACAAATACTCTTTTACAAATATATTGCAACGGACCCGGGAGTGAGTGCTGTAACACATTCTCTGACGATCATACACGAGTTTTAAATTGATTTTTGTGTTAATTAGATGTAAGTTTTCAATTAGATATGGGTAAAGAAGTAAGTTATATCAAAATACCCATCTTTTATGCTCTATCACGCCCAGCGCAATGTTAGTGCCCGAGTCGGCGGGTGCGCGTGTTATCCACATTTTATTGAATAACTTCGTTAATAATTAATATTTATTCATGAAACTTGGATAGATTATGCACCATATTGTACGCTTTTTTTCATATCTTCAATACTGCAGAACTATAATTTTAATACGCTTTTTTAAATGAAATTAACTCTTCTTTTAAGTCGTTATCTGCAAGAGGGTAATTAAATTGGTAGATTAAATCTAGACAGGCTTTTGCAGACTTGGACATAGTTTTAACTTGTAGTCAGTCTATCATAATGCAAATCTATTACGTATCTAACATTTCAACCAATCAGAAGTTCTAAAAATTATTCGAGTCGGTCTTCTCCCGTGAGCACTTCGAGTAGTTCGCTTCGAGATCTCGCCACAGAAAGTCGTACTGGCTGCCGTGAGTTTTTTGCGTCAGGACGTGTATATTCGATAAGTGACTTGGACTTAGATAAACGATACGAGTTTCCCGTATACGATATCTACGGTAGCAGAACTTAAATAACTATATTTTGAATAGACCAATATAAGTGCTTTTCGCGCAAGTGAAAGATTTTCCGCATAGGACAGCAGTATCCAGCGGGGTATTACTGACTGACGCGAGAACACTTGAAGAATCCGGATTGTGTATGCAAAATACACAAATCTATTAGATTACCCATATACGAAAACCATGAGATTAATTACTACACAATACCTGATAGATAACCGCGGGCGTGCGTGTGAAACGCGAGTGCCAGCTACGCCAGGTCAACGGGCATCTGATCATCAATAGCTGATCGACGGACCCCGACGAGAGTATGAAATACGACATAGAAGTAAACCCACAGTTGTAAAAAAAAAAAGAATACTTAAACTCTTTATTTCAAAGAGTTAATATTTACATAAATAATTTTGTTTGAAAACTTAATAAGACAAAACTATAATTTGTGTTAGTTAATAAATTTCCTACCTCCACCTATAGACTCTGTTTTATATTATTATTACCTATCTATGCGATATATATTTTGATACGCTGCAATATATATACGCAGAAAATATAAATTTCGATTCACAACCGTGATATCGATTATTGACACAATCGTAATTTATACAAATACAAGACTGATCCACAAATGTGCTATCAAACACACGCACTCATTCTGTATGTCACCAACAAAAAACTTAATAAAAGACTGACTTAACCAACTATTATCAATAATTACTGACTAGTAAATACTATACATACTCGGTAGGTAGTTTTTAATTTTCCTACAAAAAAAATGAGTTCCTACATTAATATTCAACAATGTAATGTTCAACAATGTAATGTTCAACACATTTACTATTTTTTGTAAGAAAGCATTTCATATTACGTTGTAGCACAAAAAAAAAATAAAAACAAGAATTAAAACATAAACTAGTAGTAAACAAATTTACACAAAAAAGTTATTGAATTACACCACTGACTGCAATGTTATGCAATTAGTGTATCAGTTTTTGATAAGCCCAGTGAGTTATCGGCATACATGGAAGATAACAACAACAAAAATCTGTCAAATTTAGTTATCTTATAACTAACCAGTTATACTAAATATACTAAATAATTTAGCAAGGGACTGTAGAGTAACGCGAGCAGCCTTCTGAAATGCCGTTTAGTGTATTACAATCCGTTTCAAGGAAAAGATTATCTTTAAAACCGGTAATAAGAAATAATAAGAACCTATGGATAACAGAGGAAGCGCGACAAAATCGACATACCATTTTGTTTAAGGGCCATCTTAAAGTGAAGAATAAGAAATACAAAATGGTTTTACTTGAATATGTGCTAAATTTTGTGTCTAATAATTATCTGAAATCAAACATTTATTACAGCCATGGACTTCCTAGAATTTCTGGAGAGTCTGTAAAAACGTTTCTTTGTAAAACTGCTGTATTTGGAAAACGGGTTCCGAAACCGAGATACCCGTTTCGATTATAAAAACGGAGAAAAAAAAGCGAAATTCCAAGTAACAAACATTTTGTTAATATTTTTTACGGAGCTAATAATAAATGTTGGTACGAAATAAATCTAAAATTTGTTAAGTTTAAAAGTTTGTAAATCATATTGTAAAAACAAAATATACATTACACCTATAGAAATCACAAATTTAAACATCACTGTCTCCAGCTGTACACAAATCGTTAACCCAAGATTGTACGTAACACACTGAGCCCACAACAGAATATTACAGAGCCACTCTAATTACTAGTAGCATGGGACATTCTGAGCATTAAAGGTGTCTAATAATTTTCAAGTACAAAGGTGCGTCTGTGGGAACCACAAAATCGAGGGTACGTCGGTTTGAGGAACCCCATAACATCAAAACAAAACGAATATGAAAACGAACAAATTGTATCCTTTTATTATTCACAATAAGTTTATATATTATATAATCAGTGTTACTCCTGATTCAGTGAATATAACAAAGCACTATCTGGAAGCAGGTATGTGTAAAAGCTGTTCATAAGTAAAACTTATGAAATGAAATAAACTCGTACTGCTTAAACTATACGTCAGGAAATAAGAATGCTATTTTTTGCACAGAATCACGGGATTAGTCAGAATATATTTCAACCGTTTCTGAAACATTGCAGCATCAAACACTTGAGAAACTTACGACTGTCGGATTAAGGGCCGTATGCCAATTTTGGTGCACTTCCTCTATAACACGACAAAACGATAACGTAATTACTAACACAGAAACGCCAAAGAAAAATAACAAGCTGTCTACTGAAATTTCTTAAATTATTTTTCGTTTTTACATTCACATAATTTAAAACCGACTGACAACAGACTACACGTTCCTTAAACACATTATTCGAATATATGCGCAACTGTAAAATATTTCGAAGGCTTACACGGCCGGACTCAATGTTATTAAAATCCAGTCCCGAGCTGTTTGGCCGTGGTCCATTGTTTTGTTCAAAAACAGACGTTTCGGCAGTACCATCGACTGTCATTATCAGTACTCCCCTACGTTAACCACAATACTGTGGTCTCTAACGTGTACCACCCTACGTTAGTGCACCTCGATTTTTACACTGATGATGGCAGCCGATGGTACTGCTGAAACGTCTGTTTTTGAACAAAACAATGGACCACGGCCAAAGAGCCCGGGAATGGATTTTAATAACATATGCATTTGTGTTTGTTTAATGGCAAGTGCAACGTATCACACGCGATCTGGGTTCTTTTTGGACACGAACGAGAGTACAGTTTATTCGCCGTCACAACAATACTATTACGAGACGTTAAAAGTCTAATAAAAACATCACCGCTTTCAACAAATCACGACGGGTACATAAACGTACTTTCATTACTGGTCGCTTCAATTTAATCAGGCAAGCCAGAAAGCTCATAAGGTATTTCATACCTCCGCCCCAATATAAATTCTCACTGCTTCCGTCTATACGCTGTGCCGTAATATCCTCCTGACTCGTATTATCAGTATGAAATAACCGGGTCGGAGGTTATTCGAACGAACGCCACTGCATCGAACACGTTGGTGATATTCAACTGTATAATATACAAATATAGTAAACGTTATGAACAAGCCAGATAGCTAAGCTCCTTGTTGTTCTAATGTAAAGTGAGACTCCGATACGACGCCATTCAGTACGTCAGATTCCACAAAACAGTATAAACCAATACCGTTATAATTGAATTCAATAGAGACTTCTATTCTTTGATACTAAAGTGTTGTGCTAATTAATGAAAACACTGTACTGGAGAGAGACATTTCAGTTAAGATGCTCTTTGCAAGGTCATCTTTGTTGTTTACTTTGTAAACAGCTGGATTCATAGCAGTTTCCTTTTATCATCTCGTGTGAATTTCCTAAGCAGTTACTTGTAGAAGTTATTAATTTCATTTCAGTAATATTTGTAGTTAACGCGTTTGGCTTTTCCTACATATTGTGTAATATCCGACTGTGAACATTCGACTGATGTATATTGTAGACACATCTTACCCAAACACAAAAAACGAACTGCAATCATAACCCTCCATGAGCAATCTGTAAGGTAACAACGTCAACACTACAACGCGATGTGGGGTGAGTTTAAAGCTGTCTGCCAGTCTTCGAAAGGTTTTTGTGTGTTCTAAACACATTGGTCAGTCGGTGAAACATTCAGTAAAAAAACGTATTAGGGATGTTTTTCTGATGAAGGACATCACCGTCTTGTTACTACCGATGGAATTATGAATACCCAAAAATATATAGTGATTTTGAAGAACAGAAGTCGGCCTCTTGTGAAAAGCAAAAACCCTGTTTCAGCAAGACCTTACGTCCTATCATTCTTCAAAAGCGGCAAAGTTCATGATTGACAATAGGTCTAATATCCGTTTGTTAGACTGGGCAGGAAGTTCACCTGGTCTCAACCCAATTGAAAAAAGGGAAATAAGGAAGCATAGACTGCACGACAGAAGAGAAAAAGATTAACAGTGCAATCTCTGTATATTTTTGGGATGAAAAAGTACAGAATCTGTGTAAAATTCAACATGTACCAAAAAGAGCGAAAGAGTAAGAGAAAATAAAAATTGTACAGTGTAATTTCATAAATAAAAAATAAAAATTTGTTGAACTTTAAAAGTGTTTCCAATAATTTTCAAAACACTGTAGGGCAGTGGTCCCAAAGTGGGACCCGCGACAATGTTTCAGGGGGGCCGCGGACACTTTTAAGAAAAAATAGAATATAGCATACCGTAATTTTCTCAGATTTTTATGCTCTAAAATTTAAATTTTAGAATCTTAAAACAATTAATAGGAGATTCAAGTACTTAGTTGTTGTTCAGACTAATTGTAATTATAAAAATAATTTCAAACTAATGGCTTTAATATGTCTTTAAATCATCTCATGTCGTGTAGCAGATTTCTTTGTCAGCCGAACTGACTAGAGAGCCGGATCAACGAAGAACTGATCGCGCTGTTTTAGTCCACGTATAAGCACTGTATCTGGCTTATAAGCACTCTATCTCGCGTATAAGCACTGTATCTAAGCAAAACGTTTTTCCGTGTAGCTGGTTTAGCGTCTAAGTAGCTGGATTTCGATACGTGTGGCTGTAAAGATAGAGCCGAGTTTGCAAAGTTAAGAAATAAACTTAATGTCGAGAGTGATTTAATATTGAAATTATCAGACATTAAACATAATATTGCAGAACTAAGTGTTCAAAAGCAGCTTCATTGTTCACATTAAACTATGTTTGATATAATTAATATTATAATTTCACAAGTTAAGAGAATTTTGATTTTAATACATTTTAATTAAAATATAAGAGTGTATCACATTTACTGTTTGTTTTATTTCATAACTCAGACGGGGTCCGTGAAATTTTTAATTTGGGGGGGGGTCCGCGGACTGAAAAGTTTGTGAACCACTGCTGTAGGCCTACATTCCAGACCACAGGAGAAAGCTACTAATATAATTGGAAGCGTTATTTTCAACGGCATTTATAAAATTGGAAAACTTATCACTTTTTGTTGACACAGACAATGTACAGTATTGTCCCAGTAGAAAAGTCTGGAATCGGTTGCTGGTGTTATCCCCCCCCGCTCACAGGCACAAAACAGGATAGACGTGTAAGAAAGTTTACCTTATTAGCGGCTCTCGCGCTAAGTTTTCTACTTTCCCCCAGCTCCCCAGCGAGCACTGCGGAGAGCTAGGATTTCAGCGTCCCACGCACTGTCTCTGTTTACCCGAGGTTCAATTTACCGTGAACTCGGGCCGAGCTTTCAACGGCTACTTTCAACGCACGACACAACACAATATACTGTCAAACGAAACGCGTTCAATAAAAACATCGTCTCCCGACGAGATTAAAAACTGATCAGCAAAATGGATACAGCACCTCCGCCGGCATAAGAACAACCGGCGTACTCACACGGGACTGACGTAGCTTGTTATCGGGGTCGCCATCCGTTTGGATTTTCCCGGACATGCCATGTTTTTTACTTCCACGTTCTATAAGGAAATGGAAGTACAGTGATGACGAAAAAATCGTGTTCGAGATAAGGGATGATTCTGATTGTACTACCCTCAAAACATGAAGAAAAGTCAATTTCCGAAAAGTGTCTGTGTGAGTGTGTGTGTGTGTGTGTGTAGAATTTTTTATATGGCGACCGATAACTGCCGCAAATTCAAACTGAATCAAATAATTTTTTGCATATGTCCCTGAGTTGTAGAGGACTCAAGGCCTATTGATTTTGGTAAAGATCGGTTAAGGGAAAGGGGTAGTTTACCTGCAACGTTTTATGTTCTAACAAGAGTAAAGTACTTAATTTTGATAAATAAAGTATCCTGAAAAGAAGGTCATAATAATCCACTGTAGAAAGGTAGATGAAATATCTATTAATGAAAAGGGTAGTTAAAGGGGGTGGGGGTAATTCTCTATAAATGAAAATGATAGTTGAAGAGGGAAGGGGATAATTTTTTATATGTGTACTACTTATCGGCAACAAAGAAGTAGTTTGTTGTTAAAATTCCTTCCCGGGCTGTTTGGCCGTGGTCCAATGTTTTCTGCAAAACCAGACGTTTCGGCAGTGCCATCGACTGCCACATCAGTGAAAATCGAGTGCGCCTACGTGAGGTGGTATACGTTAGTGACCACAGTACTGTTGTTAAGGCTGAAGCAATAAGTTGAAAGAAGTAGTTTCTATGGAAATATTTCATTTCGAAAATTATTTTAAATATAAATCTTAGAACATGGAACTTGTGTATGGTTCTCCATACCGATATTGATATTTTACGTGTGCGACAGAAACGTCCGGTGGTGGGAATTTTTATCGAGGCCCGAACTTTTATTAATCGCTAAAAAACGGCTGGGAATGCTGATTTTAAGAAGCACATTTGCTAAGTTGGGCACCAGTTACACCTTATCGTATAAGTGTTTAATACGTTTATTATGTTGTCATTTTGGCATTTAAAATTATGTCATTTTAAACAGAAAACTGTGACAGGTCTTAACACACTGTGCTCACAACAGAAGTACATAATGTCAGTGGAAAAAGTACGCCACCGTGTATCATTTACGTTTTCTAATTAATAAATTTAAACGACGGAAGGTTTAGTGAGGATCGGTCAATAAGTATAACACAAATTTTACATTACTTGTGTCGACTTTTCGACAATATTTATTGTCATCATCAGAACCTGTCTACGGATAGAAGAGAAAATATATTTGGATTTTAAAATTATTTTTTTCTCATATTAATACTAAATACTCATCAGGACCTGTCTACGGATCGAAGGAGAACATATCAAACACAAGATCAGTTAAATGAGTGAATTTGCGCGTGTGCGTGTGTTAAATGAGTGAATGTGTGAATACTCCCCTCTCTGTGTGTGTGTCAGAGAGGGGGGAGTTTTGCTGATGTAAAATAACTGTCTCAACTACCCTCCACACACACACATACACGATCAGTTGTTCTGGCTGTGTTTGATATTTTCTCTTGTATCCGTACACAGGTCCTCATGATGACAGTAAGTACTGTCGAAACGTCGACACAAATAATGTAAAATTTGTGTTCTACTTTTCACCGATCCTCACTAAACCTTCCATCGTTAAAATCTATTGATCAACGGTCACTACTAAATTAAGATTTCCGATTAATATTTATTTTTTTAGTAAATCTGTCCTATTTATTTAATATATCCTTACCGTTAAGAAAATGAACCGTTTTATAATAAATAACAGTTATCATAGTGCAGACTTATTGACAAAATTTTACGTGCATTTTATAAAATAAAAATTGTCTTTTTGAAGCCAGAAATCGTTTTAAATTTTCTCTTTCTTTTCAACAACGCAGCAATTTTATTATTAATGAAATTTTGACGACACTCGAATGTATCGAATTGTTTGTTATTATTTTGAATGAACAGGGAACGATGTTTAGACTTGTCCTTTAAAATGGATTATCTTCCGAGATCATTTTACGTGGTATATGGCAACCTTATACCTATTTATTTATAGAATTCTCACCAGCTCAGTTCGACTATAGTTTCCTAACGTGGCACATAACAAGTACGCTAAAACAAATACGTGTGCACGAGAATATTTTATGCCTAATTTGGTGACACTGGTTTCGTAACGAGTGCTGTCACTTCAACAACAGTTCTGTGACGATTGCTTCATGTGAAATAATGTCAAGCGTTAATTTATTTAACTAACTTCGACTTATTGATCTCAGTGGCAACGTGACTGTTGCTGTTCACTGTATCTGTACGAAGTGGAGTGCGCTTGTCTTTACGCTAACCGGACTGCCAATATTTAAAATATTTTTAATATATTATTTTCCATTAAAAAAAATAATAATAGAAATGGCTCAGTGATAGGGAGCTCGGTCTACACGTGGTAGCGGGTTCACTCGTCAAGCGGCCCATCCACTTACAGTTTTCCTTGCAAGTTTCTTGACTGGCAAGCTTGAGCAATTTCCTTGTCAAGTCTCGACAAGGATCCTTGTCAGTTTTTATAGTGGATGGGCGCAACATGGCATGACAAGGTCAAGAAAATGCTTGCGACATTCAAACCGTTTGGAAGTTTTCACTGCAAGTCACGTCAGTTTTTTCCGGCGCATGCGCTGTACACTGCAGACCATCCGTTTAGATCACATCCGTTTGGGCTATTTTCAACTCCTACAGTGTTTTAAATAGTGTCTATTGTGTGTTTATTTACTGTGAATTATTTATTTATTACGCAACTGCCTTCATCCATACGAAGGTAATTTCGGTAACTGTCTGCATCATTTAATCGGAGTTCATCTAATACATTTACGTGACTGTATACGTTCCTTTGCAAAAACCAACTTCGCGACCAAAACCTATGGCTTCTTTTTTGCTTTCAAACACTTTGCTGAACTTACAGCAAAACAGGCTATTTGACGGTTTTGAACGGGAGGCATATTGAAAACAACGACTTAGGTTTGTCTATTGTGTGTCATTGTGTATTTATTTACTGTGAATTATTTATTTATTACGTAACTGCCTTCATCCATACGAAGGTAATTTCGGTAACCGTCTGCATCATTTAATCGAAGTTCATCTAATACATTTACGTGACTGTATAAGTTCTTTTGCAAAAACCAACTTCGCGACCAAAACCTATGTCCTCTTTTTTGCTTTCAAACACTTTGCTAAACTTACAGCAAAACAGGCTATTTGACGGTTTTGAACGGGAGGGATATTGAAAACAACGACTGAAACACTGCAAAGTTCACTTGTAAATGGATGGAAAGTTTCAAGGAAATGTGCCGAGCCTGTTCGAGACTTGTCGAGCCTTGCCAAGGCTGTAGGAGCCTGTTCTAGGCTTGTCAAGGCTTCAGACATTTCCTTGTCAGTTTTACTTGTTAAAGGATGGGCCGCTTCAGGGACGATGTACGTTCGGTCCCTTGCTCTCAACCTATTTACCTGAGCCTCTATCTAGACCCATCCCCACATCCGTCGACTAAGCACAGATGTCGGCCCACCACCTAGACGACAAAACGCCCCCGAGCATTGCTCGATGACCCCCCATAAGCAGTTTACAGAACGTATGCCCCATCCCCCGATCTTGAGTATTTTTCACGCTCCTACTCTTTCCTTCTTTATCTTCTCTGTGCTGGCGCTCGGCGACAGACTAGGGGGGCTGCGCTTGCTTGCCTTAGGTGTGCTTAGTGCCACCTCTGGTGGACGCTGCCTCCTCCTACGCTCTCTCCCGTGCGCCGACATTGCCGCTTGGCAGCCCTCGGCGACTTTTCCTGAGCGGTTAGAGGCGCCCTTCCCGTTATGGGGGAGGGAGGTAATTCCTACTTCTCAAACGAAAGATCTCCGAGGTCTCTTCGAGGTCCGAGGGTCCAATAAAATTAATATCATCCTGTCCCTCCAAAATAAAATCGATGGAGGTTCCATTCCTATGATAGCTAGTCATGGTAACGAGCAGGCAACATGCAGTCATCGGGCTCGCCCGGACACTGCGACCACCAGAGCACGACTAGCTGCTGCTCCGTACCACCTGGACCTGGACCTGGTGTCACGATGTGCTGTGCCTTCGACTCAACCAAATCCGTCTACCTACTGTCGGGGCAATACAACGGTCTAGCTACAGCAGGCCGGCATTATTCAAAACAACGCGACGTCCACAAGGACATACTAGGGAATGGCCGACTTAATGCTTGAGGAAGATGGTGGATAACAAAAACTGAATAATCAAGTGTTCCAAATTAGAAAGATTCAACGCTGGTCTAAGGCTTTCACGGGCGGCTTCAACATTGTTAGCCGGGCTGTTAGGCCGTGGTCTAATTGGAATCCAAACCAGATATTTCCCCCTCACATTCGGAACCTGGTTGTTTTGCTCCAGTTCTGGGGTTATTTGGCGAACATCCGCCACGATCTTCTTTTGCCACTGAAGATGGCCTCCGATGGTGAGGGCGAAACCTCTGGTTTGAATACTATGAGACCGCGACCTAACAGCCCGACTTACATCCGTTATAACAACGAAGAAAGATTTAGACTATTCAATCGGGATGCTGAGAACGTGTGAGTTAAGCGTGTGAAACGTAAATATTAAACGAAAACCGTTTACTGTAATTATGTTCCTTGCAACGGATAAATTAATTCGTATAATATCCAACTACATCTTACGAATTTGCGGTTATATGTCATACTAAATACGGTTTAATATAAACCGGTATACGGTACCGGTACCGGGTTACGGTATAGGTGTGGGTATGGCGCCTAACAACTAATTTCGTGTCACAGGATCGATTCCCGGGTGCAACATAAAATCAAGGTCGATTCAGCCTGTGAAAACGAGAAAATGATCACCTGTGATAACATATGGGCGCTGCTGAAGCATAATGCTAGCCACACTACTACTTTTCTTGCATGCCGAACGATCTACAAAGGCATTCTAACCATTAATATTATTATTAGTATTATTCAGTCATACTATCATACTATACACATTTTATTACAACATAAATGACAATAATAGTATTCGGGGGGGGGGGGGGTGAAGACTATTCTCAAGTCAACAACTCTGAAAGAAACAATCATTTATAGACTTAGCGCTCTCTCTCTCTCTCTCTCTTTCTCTCGCACGCGCGCGCGCGCGCACACACACACATACACACACACACAGTATGCTCACCAAATACAAGGATACGTAAAAAAAAACCTTTACGTGACCAACCGCTCGCAAGACAATCACGTCACATGACAAGTGTAGAGCTGTCTCACCTGAAACAAAGGAACAAGCGATTACAATTGTGTAACTAACTATTGTATTTGTGGAGTAGGATTATTGAAGTGTTATTTGAATAAACAAAAAAAAATTACTAATGAATACAGCGTGCGATTGTTTTACTGTGTCTCATACACATTTACTGGTACCGCAAAAGGTCAACGTCCACGTAACAATATTTTAATCCCTTAAAATATTTCTTACAGTTTACATGACCGTCTCGGGTAAACTGTAAACGAACGCAAACAAAATAAAAAAGAAGAGTTCACAACTTCCACTGGGGTTAAACGGACACACTAGTACAGTATAACGGTTGAATGCAACGGAACGAAAAGCGAGTTCCCTTTTATTACAAAAACGACACGCGAAGTGCCTTTAGAAGTAGTGCAACTACAACAAAAGCGTCGACAATTTAAAAACGTCACATTGTTTCATCACGGGTAGCTTCGTACAGTTTAATCGAATAAATATTCCAAAATCGTGGAAACCGTACATAACGTCAGCACTTGTGTAACATAATATCTACGCCAATGGTTCCCAAAGTAAGGTGCCCGACAATGTTTCAGGGGGTCCGCAGACATTTTTAAGAAAAACTAGGATATCCCATAATATTCTCCGACTTTTTATGCTATAAAATATAAATCTAAATTTTAGAATCTTAAAACAAATCTTAAATAGTAGAAGATTCCAGTATTTTGGGGGGGGATTCAAACTAATTGTAACTGTAAAAGTAATTTCAAACTAACGGTTTTAGTAATGTCTTTGAATCATGTCGTGTGGCAGATCTGTTTGTCAGCCGAACTGACTAGACCTCTCTCTTACACTACAAAAAGAAGATTAATTGACAGAACTTTCAAATGACAGTTCATTAAAATTACAGTTTTCGCAATTACAGCTAGTTGACGTCTGGTTATATGTAATGGCTGACTATCCTGAAATCGCAAAAAAAGCTTTGAAACGCTTCACTGTGTTTCTCTCTACTTATCTGTGTGAAACCGCATTCTCCCTGCTCTTGTACTTCAAGTGAAAGTTAAGAAATAAACTTGCTATCGAAAGTGACTTAATATTGAAATTATCAGACATTACACCCAAATTTGCAGAGCTGACTGTGCAAACGCAGCTTCATTGTTCACATGAAACTATGTTTGATATCATTAATATTATAATTTTACAAGTTAAGAGAATTTTAATTTTAATACATTTATAATTAAAAAATAAAATTTTCTATCACATTTACTGTTTGTTTTATTTCAGAACTCAGACGGGGTCCCTGAATTTTTACATTTTTTGGGAGGGGGTCCGCGGACTGAAAAGTTTGGGAACCACTGAGCTACGTCGTTTAAATTTTCGTCGTTCAACAGACTGAAGAAAGTACGTTGAAATGTTTAAAATGAACACCATTAAAAAAAACCATCCCTTATAGTCAAGTGTATATCTATGTCGGGTAGAAACAATCGATTCAAGAAGATTTATGTTTTGTCATGAGTACATACTGTAACGACGGTCTCACTGATCGTAGTATGGTACAGTGGAAAACGAAATACAAGACAACAATGAAATAATTAAAAACCAGCTTTAATTATCACAATTAACAGTTGTAATCCACAAGTTATTCACCAAGATTATACTCGTACAATAACTGAAATTAAATTTGTCCACTCGCAATAATAATGTCAACTAATAGAGCCCGCACAATAATCACTTTTCACTAATAGCCACTTGAAACGCACTTGAGTAATCACCCGAAGTAAAATGAAAACTAGGCAGCAGGTTCTCTTAGTCATTCCGTACATGAAGCGATGACATACGATATTCCGAAAACTATATAAAAAGAATCTTTTTTTTTTTAAATATAAGCAGTTTAAAATTTTTCAAATGTAGTGTTACTGTATTCGTGTACTATAAAATTTAATATTGTTCACAAATTATGTGTTTTCTAGTATTAAAATGTAACAGTTTTCCAGTTTCGGACTATTTATATACTTTGTATGTATGTAGGAATCTAGAAATATGATATTGTTACGACGGTCTAATGTGGAAATCAAAATACAAGACACCAATTAAGTCACTAATCACCAGCTTTAATGAATCACATTACAGTTTAAATTTAATTAAGAAAGCTGTGTTAGTGGTTATAATGACAAACAGAATTATCACTGTTGCACACCACTATATAATTTTTCTATAGTGGTGTCCAACAGTGATAATTCTGTTTATACAGTTTAATATCAACAAGTTATTCAACAAGATTACACTCGTGCAATAATTCAGTTCATTTGTCCGCACGCAATAATAATGTCAACTATAAAAAATTCCGCACTACAATCACTTTTTACTAATACACCAATTGAGACGAGTAAATCGCCCAAAATAAAACTGAAACTAAGCGGCAGGTGTTGGCTATTTATAGTCTGCAGGGTTCCATAACATGCGTCCTTAACAAACACTCGAAAATTCTAGAGGATACTTCAGCGCGGCCTTGGCAGAAACACACACACACACACACACACACACACACCGGTAGGGCTAGTCGAGAAGCTCGTAGAACGACACCATCGAACGCACGAGAACGTTCCGCATTACGTAACAATACGTAAACCGATCTGCACGTAGTGGATACGGAGAAAAACTTTCCCAAATCCTTTATTAACAAAGTTACATTACGCAAATGCTTGGTAAAGTTGCGGTAACAAGCAAAATTAAACAAGTGGAACTATTACACATTATTAACGAGTCTGACTTAATTAAGTAGTCTTATGTTATTATAATTACTGCATATTGAATACAATTAGGAGCACTAATTATCTCATTACAAAAACAGGGGCTTACTAATGAGAATTTTTCCTTGACGTGGAGACAATATTTCATTCACGTGAGGCTAAAGGTTTGCGATATCGAAATCGATTGCAAATGCTGATCCATAAATCCTAATCAGTATTGAACGTGCGAAGCGAGCTCTCAGTTTGTCATTTTGGGTATGTCTCGTGATAACGTTTGAACGCATCAACCGATTTTCATAAAATCTGGCACGTGTATCAATACGTCCACCCTACAGAACCTTATTTATTTTGAGATTGATCCTCCCAAAAATAGGGAGGCGGGAGGCTAAAATGTAAGGGTTCAAAATTGTCAAAAAAATCACAAAACTCCATGTGGGGTATCCAATTAAAGAGCATTTTAACCAAAATCTGAAGATAGTGTTCATTTTTGACGTCTGAGTCTAAAAGGTTTTGATAAAATCGCAAAAATTCATGTGGGGACACAAATTAAAGAGAATTTTAACGAGCATCTAAATGTAGTGTGAAGTTTTGAAAATTTCAAAATTTTTGGACCCTAAAACACAAAAAAAAACAGATTAAAAATTTGAGAAAAAGTTATGAAAATCCAGCAGGGTGTTACACTAAAAGGAATATTAGCCCAAATCTGAATGTTTCGAATTTGTAGTTTTTATTGTATGCTCTACAATTGTTGTATTACTAAAACACTAGTAGAAAAATCGGGTAGAGTAATTTGTTTTTTTCCATAACTGGGAAATTATCTAATATCGAAATTTATGTAATAATAAATGTACTTTGTTCAAAATAGTGGAGGAGTTCCGCAATTCAGGGAGCTCATTTTTAAAAATCCCTTTTCACAGAGCGCTGTATTTTCAAACACTGATAATGATGCCACAGATGACTGCTCACAGGTCCTTTCAAAGGGGGGGGGGGGTAGGAACAGTACGTCAAACGAATTAGTGTCGCTGCGTTTCAAAGACTTCATGTGAACACAAAAACTGCATGCAGTTTACACATGTCATGCAAAGTGATTAACTCACTCGGCCGTCGGCGGCACAGAGGCCGGGCCCTTAGGCCCCAACGAGTAGGAATACAGAAACACCTTTTTTGGCCCCCGGGACGTATGCTCTGTATGACGGTGATTGGCGTGTGGACCCTTGGCCTACCTGCTGCCTCTACCCCCTTGTAATACTTCCGCCCGGGCCCGACAGCAGCTAATTGCCGCGTGAGTCACCTCACTGTGCGTCCAGTATGAAATAATTTTTTTTTTGCCTCGCCCAATAATGGTAAAATTTTGTTATATTTGAAATCAGCGAAATAATACGATCAAAATGACACCAAACACGACTAAGGAATATTAAAAATTTGGCGTTATAAAGCACTATGCACTGAAGATGTGCATTAAAGTAGTTGTTGAGCTTTTACCTTGAAACACCCTAAAATTTAATATTTTTTAGTCGTGTTTGGTGTTATTTTCATCGTATTATTTCGCTGATTTCAAATATAACAACATTTTACCAATATTGGGCGAAGCAAACAAAAATTGTTTTATACTGGACGCACAGTGAGATGACTCACGCGGCAATTAGCCGCTGTCGAGCCCGGGCGGAAGTATTACAATGGGGCAGAGGCAGCAGGTAGGCCAAGGGTCCACACGCCAACCACCGTCATACAGAGCATAGTTTGCAGACCACTGGTTTAAAAGATGAAGAGGGTACTCATGGTACAGTAATCGATGGATCCCGCGACTCAGCTCTGATTTCTTTGATAAGTGACAAAACGAAAGAAATATCTCAAATACTTATTCTCAATCAATCCGTAAAGGAGACTCGCGGTCAAGCAGGAAAACACGTTCACACTAACTGTTGGGAAAGGTTACCGGAAGCTACCAAAGAGTAAAAGTTTATTGTCCATCATGGTGCCTACAGTCTTCAGCACAAGCTTTTTATTACGTTTATAGAATTTTATTACGCCGCCATTGTAATCAAAGTAGGTTGGAAATAAAAGTAACGTAACAACAAATAAAAGAATTTCGACGAAACCGAAACATGATAATGTTTTTAGGCTTTTGAAACGTATAATGTGCATAAACTGCAGACTCTCCTGTGCAGCGATGTTCGTACGGATTTCTTAAAAACGACAGAGACCGAAGATTTCTAGACTGTGGGGAATCGAAATTGTGGAAAAAATATAGTGTTAACATCACCTGGAGCGTTACATTTTTCGATGACGTTACACATTTTGTATCACGCATTTTGTGGAATGACCCCCAGCCTAAAAACATCATCATGTTAAAAACGCAGCGTACTACATACACAACAATACTCCGCTCAGCGCTCCAGATATAGACCTATTCCGCGATCATAAGCGATACGAAACAGCGCTATACGGGGTCAGGTTTATCAAAAATTATTGTTTACTACTTGTTTTATTTTTTTTTGTTATACTTTTGTTTATTTGTATTTTAATTTACTTTTTTTGTATCGGCCATCTAAGGACCACATGCCAATTTCAATTCTTCATTATTTGTTCTTTTCTTTTTCTCAAAAATTCTTTCATATTTTCATTGTGTCTCTTCTTCCTGTCTTCAGTTCACTTCGAACCTGAGTTTTTCTCTCTCCTACCCTGGACTCCTTCCACTTTTAACACTTTTGCCCGAAAAACTTCTCTTTCAATTGCTTCTTCTGCGTTTATATTATTTTTTTTCTAAATCCTTTTGGACTTCTTTAATTCAACTTGATGTTGACTTCTTCCCCACAGATATTTGAAGATCTGCTTTGTTAACCTATTGTCGTCCATTCTATATAAATGTTAAAAAAATAATAGTCTTCTTTTTCTCATTGTTTCTGTTATATTTTCTATACTTTTATATATTTCACATTACTTCTTTATTTCCAACCTTCTGAAGGTTTTCGTGGGCCTAATATTTTCCTATTAATTCGTCTTTCCAATATTTCTGTTTGTCTAAATTATAATTCAATGCTAGACGTTCACTTGCATATAGGCATTCTGGCTTCACTACTGTACTGTAATGCCTTATTTTCGCATTTTCAGATATGCACTTTTTATTGTAAATATCTTTAGTTATACCATATGCTCTTTTGATTTTATGAATCCTTTCTTCTACAGCAGATTTTTCTAAAACATTCTTTAATTTACTTTATTTTGTATCCAAAATAATCCCGTCTCAACGATCGTTTTTAATACGTACGTAATTCCAACGCACCTAATAATAATCCGCGCTAGCTGCTTCACCTGTGATTTGAACGTTTCTTAAACCTATCCAACCATCCTCTACTACCTCCAGATGTTTCCAATTTGCCTCCTTTTCGTGCTGATTGTAAGTTACAATGCTTCTCGCTTCCTTCATGATGGTAAGCTGACATAACGGCATGTTACGCTGCGTCTGACCATCAACCCAAATGATTAGTCTTTTTTCCGTTTCTTTAAGCACAATACTTCTCGACTGAGTCACATTAGTAATAGACAATTTTGGCGACCTAGATGTTTTTAACATTTCAGAATTTTTTTAAAATGTCCTAATTGTGGATAGTGCCAAATTTAATGAACAGGTTACATCCACTTGACGCTCACCAGCTTCTTAATCGTCTTAACACTTGTGATTTCACACCCAAGCTGATGTTTTTTCTTTGCATCTTATTTACAGGGTTAGGCTTTAAACCCGACATGTTTGGCGATTGAAAAATTTGCAATAAAAATACGTAAAACTAACACGAACTACCGACAAAAAATAATATGCGGAGTACCTAACTAAATAACGAATAGATAAAATGTACGTATTGATAACTAAAAAATAATATGCGGAGTACCTAACTAAATAACGAATAGATAAAATGTACGTATTGATAACTAAATAAAACTCAGTTGGGCTCGACTTTTCATCCAAAGCGCTACAACAAAGGAAAGCGAGACTGGCTGACAACCAATTATCGTAATGAAACAGCGGCATTACAGCTGTGCAAACTGCTGACGCCTTTGACCTTGCTGTTATGTGATAGGGTACCAGTAAGTGTTCAGACAGAACAGCTCCAGATTCTAGCCTTACGGCGAATCCCCGAGGGGATAGAATAATATTAAGTTAGCTAAATCCCTCGACCTAAAACGCTTGGTTCTCACTACACACGTTTAAAAATTCCAACAAAAAGTTTGGCAAATGTTAACAGAATTATAGCGTACAAATACAAACGGAATCTCTCTTCTTACCCTGTTAGAACTTCAAAGTTTTACGTTAAACTAAAAAAACCTCGTTGGGACAGTAACACTAAAATTTATGATTTTTAAAATGTCCGTTCGTTAAAACCACCGTTCATTGCTCAATGATAATGCTTAAACCTCTCTCTCAACTAGGCTTACCAACGGCTGGTTTCTTTATCAGCCCGACTGGTATTCGACCCATTTTTGTGGCCAAGGCCGGTGGCCGGTATTGCTAGTCAGCAGAAGAAAAGTTTGCTGCCTGCAGAAAGTACTTTTACCATCATGAAAAATCTGGGGATTCCTAACGCAGCCGTCTTAGTGTTGCTCTGGCAAATACAGAACTTTGCGTTTAGTGAAAATTTTAATGACGAGTTGTAAACGCTTTTTTAATTCATTCGAGGAAATCCAGAAGAGTTTGAAGCTGTTACTCCACCCATCAATCGATTGCGAGGCTCTGTAACTATTGCTAACTTTCGCATCCAGAACACCAGACGCTTCTCTTGTACCAGTCGCCACGTTGCAAGCCTGTTTTCTCCATATTATTGAGCATGTCCTCTTTACATGATCACCTGGATCTACACCGTTTCCGTCGGTTAGGTGGAGCCCAGTCTACCAACTTTTGTTGAGTCAACATTCATCAGGTAGGCCTATACGTTCCACGTGGTCATATGATAGGAGGCGCTTCGTGTTACGGTTTCTAAAATTGTCTTGTCAACATGAAGTTGCAAAAAAACCGTGGGAGATAACCTTGTTGGCTCAGAGTACGCGTTTACCGATCTACCTCTGGGCGGGGTTGTCGGGCGCCTCCAGACATGGTGGATACCGGAGCATCACTTTGGCTCCTTATGAGTCGGAGCCGTACCAGCTTAGGCTGGGGAGAACCAAATCTAGCAGATTTTTCTTTCTTCTGGTACTACTTCTACCAGATGTTTTGTTTGCCTTCCTCATGTTACTCCAACCCTCGACCCTACCCTATTAGGTTTCCGAGACTAGGGTCTTATATCCCGTTTCACCAATGTTGAGGCAAGTGCTGTAGTGGAAGCAGCCTATCTACAATCGTGTTATTTATAGTGGCCGACAACTCTGGTGACAGCAGTATGCGCGGTGCCAGAGATTACATTGAGTCGCCACATTATGACATCTTTTCGCGCAGCACTAAATCTGCCGCCATAAAGTAACGTGACTTTATAGAGGAGTTAACCTCAATAATAAATCCTAGTCCTCCCAGTACGGGGTTGGGACAAGAGACCAGCACACTATTTCCTATACAAAATCTACTTGTTAAAATCCCTGCACAATGCCTCGAAAAGCTGTTACTGCCAGCTCCAAATAAAAATTTCAAATTGTTTATACACTGTATTTTAACGAGGAAGATTTAGCGAGGATAGGTTAAAAAAATATAACACAAATTTTAAATTATTTGTGTCGACGTTGCGACAATATTTATTGTCATCATCAGGACCTGTGTACGGATACAAGAGAAAATACAAACGCAACAAGATCAATTAACTTGTATCAATATGTGCATGAATCAAGATCAATATTTTCTCTTGTATCCGTACACAGGTCCTGATGACGACAATAAATACGGTCGAAACGTCGACACAAATAATTTAAAATTTTTGTTATACTTTTGACCGACTCTCGCTAAACCTTCCATCGTTAAAATTTATTGACCGACGGTCGCTACTAAATTAAGGATTTATTAAATATTAAAATTATGAGCATAGTTATTAAATTTTCCTTCATCTCTCTCTGGTGTGTATGTGTATTCTGTCCTTAATTTTGTTATTCAAGTATTGTTTGCAATTAAATATTTGTAAATAGACAAAGAATAGAGTGACAGAAATCAGCCGTAGATATGCTCTACACATCAATGTTAATAAAACGAAGCTAATGATTGTATCTAAGAAGTTCACAAACTGGACCCTTAATATAAACCAAATGCCAGTTGAACGTGTACGCAAATTGGTACTATAGTCAATGAAGAATGGGTCCACTCTCAAGAAGTACGAGAAGAATAGAAAAGGCAAGAGCAGTGTACACTAAAAGCAGCATTCAAAAGCCACGATTTAACAATAAACACAAAAGACAAGACTTTTACGCTGCTACGTATTCTCGGTCCTCTTCTACGGGGTAGAATCTTGGACTTTGACTGAAGCCGCAACTAAAAAATTGGAAACTTTCGAAATGTGGCTTTACCGTAGAATACTGAGCATTTTCATGGACAGCACATATAACTAATGTTGAAGTTCTTAGGAAGATGAGGAAAGAAAGGGAAGTTATTAACACAGTGAGGATAAGAAAGCTTCAGTATCTGCGACATCTCATGAGAAATGAACAGAGATTTTACTTATTGCAGTCCATACTACGGGGAAAGGTACTTGGAAAGAGAGGAGTTGGGCGACCGAGAATCTCATGGCTGAGAAATTTAAGGACCTGGTTTGGCATGAATACAACTAATTCCGTGGAGCGGTACAGAAAGTTAAAATAGTCTGTATAATATCCAACACCCGAAACTGATAGAAACCATCGGAAGAAGAAATACACAAAACATTCATTTTATTTAATTTTACATAATAAAGATCGTTAAAACTACCGAGAAACTGATAGAAAAAATGTGACATTTAACGTAGTAAATATTTCAGTAGTAATGTATATAATGTTTCAGTAAATTATCGGTAAAAAAGCAAAAACTCCACACCCTTCACCTCACCTCTAATGATGGATGAGGGCGATGTTTTTTATTCCTTCACCTCGCAAACTATCTCATGCTGTATTAACAGTACCGTCTAACACAGCTGATGATAATAAATATTTTTCTGAAATTTAAAAACAATGGAAGTTTTACAAAATGTCAAACTTGTCAGTTTTTCTACTGTTACTGATATCGTGTTAAGTCCTAATCAGACACCGGGATTAAACCGCCCTCCCACACAACGGGGAGAGTAGTATAAGAAAGTTTACCTTATTACGTACAATCGCTGCTACATTTTTTACTGCATTTCCCCAACGAGCACTGCACACACCAAGGATCCCAGCGACCCACACACTGTCTCAAAAACAGTTTATTTCGGCTGCAATTTACCCTGCAGACAGCCTGACTCAGCTTTCCACAGTTACTTTAACGCGTCACATGACAATACAACGCCAAAAGAACCACGTTCAGAAAACGCATCCTCCCAAAGAGATTAAAAATTCTTTGCCAAAGAAGATATAACGTCATAGCTACGGCAGCACGTCGCACAACGAGACCGATGACGAATTATATTTATCAAGTTGTCAACAGCTCTGTTCAACTGTTTTCTTGAACTATACCCACGAAACTGTGATCCGACGTCCTGGGGTTTTGCCTTTCCAACCTATCGATGTGTAGCGTCCAGTAATCTACCACTTCGAAAATGTTTTCTTGAAAATAACCCTACTTATTTTGTAGCTTAGGCGACTCAGTAGACCAGTGGGTATGGCATCTGGCTACTAATCTAGAGGTCCCGGGATCGATTCCTGGGCCCGTACCATAAAATCAAGGTTTTTCAGCCCCCAGGTCGACTCAGCCTGTTGAAAATGAGTACCTGGGATGACATCCTGGGGACAATAATGGGCGGCTGAAGCTTAGTGCTGGCCACACTGCCTTCCTTGTATGCCGTACGGCTCACATATGGCACCCTACCATGCCTGACTCCTAAGCTGCTTCGGTGGTCACATGGAAGCCATTATTATATATTATTTTGTAGCGTTGTATAGACGTCAATGTAAATACGATTGATGCGAAATTTTTCTTCGCGACACCATCCGAATATCATCAAGCATTTACGAGGTGTACATAACGAGAACCAAAAACGGGTCCAAAAAAACGAGAATATCTTAATTCGCATGCTCTACATTTTCTGTTTACAAACATTGTTTTCACGTTGGTACTTCTCTCCGTGGCGTACGTGTTAATTTTTGTGAATATCAGACGCTTAGTTTCTGTTTAACAAGCGAAAATTGACGACACATTTTGGCACACTCCGCGATTTATGCATTCTCGAAATGACGGAACACAGAATTTGCATTAAATTCTGTATTAAAAATAATACTGTTACGACATTACAGAACAGTCTACGTGTTTATCGAATGTTCCAGAGGAATCCGACTGCAACGTGTGTGACGTACGCATTATTCTCGACGCATTAGCTAGACTGTGTAGAAGTGGCGCGAAGTGTGTCAAGGCCGCAGTGAATTACGCTCGAATGTTTTCCTTTATTGTTAATGCGCAGTATGGAATATTCTAGTATTTCGGCGGGGTATAAATACAAGTACTCAACGACGTTCAGTTTTCATTTTGAGTTGCGATTTATTGCACTGCGGTTCGTAGTATTATAATTCAGAATTATTGTCGGGCGATTACAAAGTGATTACACAGTGCGTTTAAGTGGCAATTTACACAATGCGGGTTGAAGAATTGTGGCGAAGTATTACGTGCTTTATAATTGTGCGAGACTATTGTAATACAATTGTATTTTATATCAGTTAACATTTTCATTGCGTGTGAACAATTTTTAATTGATTTGTTGTAAGAGACTGTCTTGTTAATTACAAACCGTTTAATTGTGATAATTAAACCTGGTGATTAGTGACGTAACTGGTGTCTTGTATTTTGTTTTCCACTGTACCATACGACGATCAGTAGACTGTCGTAACATATCAAATACAGTGAAGTAATGCAAATGTTGGAAAAGGCTTTTGGCTAATCCTAGGGTTTATAAGTGGTATAAACGTTTCCATAGGGTCGTGAGGGCATTGACGATGACAAGAGAAATAAGCAACCTAGCACATCAACCACCGAAGAAAAGGTGGGAAAAAATAAGGAATTGTGCTCAGTAATTGCCAAATCACTATAAGAGAAACTGCTGAGGAAGTTGGTATATCGTACGGCTCAAGCGAAGTGATTTTTACTGCCCTTTAAGGCATGTAACGAGTAGCAACCAAATTTGTTCCAAAATTATTAAATTTTCAGCAAAAGCAGCATAGCAAAAACATCGCTGAGCAATTGTTAGCTGAAGTAGCTGATCACTCAGTTTACTCAAACGCACCACAAGAAGAGACGAAACGTGAGAACAACTATGAGACTGAAACGTCGCCTCAATCGTCCCAGTGGAAGCTTCCTGAAGAGGCCTAAAGACCAAAAAAAGTCTTACGTCGGTAGCGTGAGGCGATCCTAAAAGACGACCAGAACTGTGGGCATCCAATTCTTGGATTTTGCGCCTTAAGAACGCACCGGTTCATACTTCACTACTACTTTGCACGTTCTAGCAAAAATAACACCGCTGTAATGGCACAGCCACCCAACTGACCAGACATGGCCCCATGCGACTTTTCTTGTTCCCAAAATAAGAATTTCACAAATGGTTTACGGATTGGAAAGATCGCTGGTATAAATGCGTTGTATCCGATAGGAACTACTTTTAAGGAGGCAATATCACGAAAATCGTCGTTATTTTTTTTATCACACCTCGTACAATAAAGCAATAAGTATAAAACGCAATAAGTAATAATCGCGACTTCTCAAACACAGAAAATGTAAAACCTTTGCGAGTTTAAATAATGCGATTTCATGTTATATCGACTTAAAAACAAATGATCTGATACAGGGGCGTATTTAAGGGGGTGGGACTAACGGGACCAGACCCCCCACACCCAGAAGGCCAAAAATTTGTACGCTCTTTTTTATTTTTTAAGTTTCTTTTCATCTAATAACTCTTTTTTAAATATACAAACAGGTTTATTACACAACATTTGTGTTGTGTGTACGTCTGAAATATGAAATATAGGAATATCAATTCATCCAATAAGTATTTTCTAAACAATGTTTATGCAATGCGTATTTTTACTTCCATGTTCCATAAGGAAGTGGAAGTATGGTGATGGTGAAGAAAATCGTGTTCGGGACAGGGGTTGATTTTGAATGTACTACCCTCAAAACATGAAGAAAAGTCATTTTTCGAAAAGCGTCGGTGTGTGTGTGTGTGTGTGTGTGTGTGTGTGTGTCTGTAGAGTTTTTTCTATGGCAAACGATAACTGTCACAAATTCAAACAGAATCAAATCAGTTTTTTCTACCTGAATTGTAGAGGGCTTAAGGCCTATTGATTTTGGTGAAGATCGGTTAAGGGGAAGGGTAGTTTACCTGCAACGTTTTATGCTTTAACAAGAGTAATTTTTTCTATGATGAACGATAACAGTCGTAAATTCATACAGAATCAAATAATTTTTTGCATATGTGCCTGAGTTGTAGAGGACTCCAGGCCTATTGATTTTGGTAAAGATCGGTTGAGGGGAAAGGTTAGTTTACCTGCAACGTTTTATATTTTAACAACAGTAAAGAACTTAATTTTGATAAATAAAGTATCCTGAAAATAAGGTCATAGGCTAATAACCCACTGTAAAAAGGTAGATTAAATATCTATAAATGAAAAAGGCCGTTGAAGGAGAGGGGGTAATTTTCTATACATGAAAATGATAGTTGAAGGGGGAGGGGATAATTTTACTTCCATGTTCCATAAGGAAAAGGAAGTATGGTGATGGCGAAAAAAATTGTCTTCGAGATAACGGCAGATTCTGATTCATAAGGAAGTGGAAGTATGGTGATGGTGAAGAAAATCGTGTTCGGGACAAGGGTTGATTTTGAATGTACTACCCTCAAAACATGAAGAAAAGTCATTTTTCGAAAAGTGTCAGTGTGTGTGTCTGTCTGTCTATCTGTCTATGTGTAGAATTTTTTTCTATGGCAAACGATAATAGCCGCAAATTCAAACAGAATCAGATAAGTCTTTGCATACAGCCCGCCCTGAATTGTAGAGTTCTCAAGACCTATTGTTTTTGGTGAAGATCGGTTAAGGGAAAGGGGTAGTTTACCTGCAGAATTTTATGTTTTAACAAGGGTCATTTTTTCTATGACGAACGATAACTGCCGTAAATTCAAACAGAATCAAATAATTTTTTTCATACCTCCCTGAATTATAGGAACTCAAGGTCTTTTGATTTTGGTGAAGATCATTGAGAGAAAGGGGTAGTTTACCAGCAACGTTTTATGTTTTAACAAGGGCAATTTTTCTTATGACGAATGATACCTGCCGCACATTCAAAGAGAATCAAATAATTTTTTGCATACGTTCCTGAATTTTTAAGTACTCAAGGTCTGTTGATTTTGGTGAAGATCGGTTAAGGGAAAGGGGTAGTTTACCCGCAACACTTTATGTTTTAACAACGGTAATGTTTCTTATGACGAACGATAACAGCCGCAAATTCAAACAGAATCGAATAATTTTTTGCATACAGCCCTGAATTGTTAAGTACTCAAGGTCTGTTCATTTTGGTGAAGATCAGTTAAGGGAAAGGGGTAGTTTACCTGCCACGTTTTATGTTTTAACAAGAGTAATTGTTTGTATGACGAACGATAACTGCCGCACATTCAAACAGAATCAAATAATGTTTTGCATGCATCCCTGAATTGTAGAGTACTCAAGGCCTGTTGGTGAAGATCAGTTAAGATAAAGGGGTAGTTTACCTGCAACGTTTTATCGTTTTATGTGATAACAAGGGTAATTTTTTCTATGACGAATGATAACTGCCGTAAATTCAAACATAATCAAATAATTTTTTGCATACATCCCTAAATTGTAGATAGCTCAAGGTCTGTTGATTTTGGTGAAGATCGGTTAAGGGAAAGGGGTAGTTTACCTGCAACATTTTATGTTGTAACAAGAGAAATTTTTTCATGACGAACGATAACTGCCGTAAATTCATCAAACAGAATCAATATTTTTTTACATATGTGCCTGAGTTATAGAGGACTCAAGGACTATTGATTTTGGTGAAGATCGGTTACGGGGAAAGGGTAACATTTTTTGTTGTAACAAGAGTAAAGTACTTAATTTTGATAAATAAAGTATCCTGATAAGAAGATCTTAATTATATATATAACTAAGAAACGTAGATGAAATATCTATAAATGAAGGGACTAGTTGAACGGGGTGGGGGTAATTTTCTATAAACGAAAATTATAGTTGAAGGGGGAGGGGATAATTTTTTTTCTATATGTACTACGTTATCGGCAACAAAGAAGTAGTTTGTTGTTAAAATTCCTTCCCGGCCTGTTTGGCCGTAGACCAATGTTTTCTGCAAAACCAGACGTTTCGCCAGTGCCATCGACTTCCATCATCAGTGAAAATCGAGTGCGATAACGTGAGGTGGTATACGTTAGTGACCACAGTACTGTGGTTAAGGCTGAAGCAGTAAGTAGAAAGAAGTAGTTTCTATGGAAATATTTCATTTCGAAAATAATTTTAAATATAAATCTTAGAACATGGAAGACATGTATGGTTCTCCATACCGATATTTTTATATGTGTACTACGTTATCGGCAACAAAGAAGTAGTTTGTTGTTAAAATTCCTTCCCGGGCTGTTTGGCCGTGTTCCAATGTTTTCTGCAAAACCAGACGTTTCGGCAATGCCATCGACTGTCATCAGTGAAAATCGAGTGCGCTAAAGTGAGGTGGTATACGTTAAGTGTCCACAGTACTGTGATTACGGCTGAAGAAAGAAGTAATTTCTATGGAAACATTTCATTTCGAAAATGATTTAAAATATAAATCTTAGAACATGGAAGTCATGTATGGTTCTCCATGCCGATATTTGTTGTGTTAGTACCTTTTACTTTAATGGGGTTGACGTCAGGATGTTACCATATATTTTTCAGCCATTTTTAAGATAGTATTGTTGATTAGTCTTAACTTTTTTTTGTATGAAACCGGCTCGACTTTGACACCGGACCCCCCTCCCCCACAGGCCAAATTCTAGACAACCCATTGATATGATAAAATCTAAGTTCACTTCTGCTGACAGACGTCAGTATACAACCATTAAAGGAAGCCTGCCCTTACTATAGGAAAATATGTTCATACTACTTCGTCGGGGAAAAGTTAGCTACAACAAGTAAAAAGCGACAGTTTGTTGTCCGTCAAGGATTCAGATTTACCTCCAGCTTACGGTTCCGTGTTTACATATTTTTATAAGGTACTAACTGTTACCCGCGGCTTCGCACGCGAATATTTGACTTTTATAAGCATTTTAATATCATTTTTATTGTCTATGTCTATAGGCCTATGGCGTTTTGTCAGCTCGTATAACAATTTTGTACTCATTAGTCAAATTCTCTTCAAAGCTGTTTTCAACACTTGTACTATTTTAACCTGTACTAAATTATTATGTTGGTACAACAGCCTTTGGAGATATAAAAGTACCCGTTTATAAAGCCTTTGGAGATATTTATAGAGTACCTGTTAAATCAAAAACGCTAAATTCTTTACTTTAAGTGTTACTATGTTAGAAGCATTGTATAACACATTAAACGTTGTTTTCCTCAACCATGGCTTTTATTTATTTCAGCAGTAAACTAAAAACCAAAAACCGTTGTCACCTAACCTCACAAATGAAAACAACACGTATTTTCGCTTTGCATTAAGTAACAGAACAATTTACAATTAGTACACTTCTTCTTTTCCACATCGCAACATATCGATACAATCGCATATTATATAAAACATCAAAAATATACTGCAGGATGGATAAATGTACAGTTCCGATGGCGCTAAATAGGTTTTGTTTATTTAATTGTTACTATGGTAATTAATACTTGTCTCAATGGTGTCGTTGACATCTTTAGTAGTAGTATTTTAATATATTTCATTACTTATTCATTGCATCATCAAAATACGTATAAACATAAATTTTATAAACGTTTAAGACAATTACAAAATATATAGACGTATCTGTATACAAAATTACAAAACATATCAATACAATCGCATAGTAAAAACATTTAAAACTGCAGGAACGGATAAAGGTACAGTGCCGATGCAGCTAAATATCATTTGTTTATTTACTTGTTACTATGGTAATTAATTCTGGTCTCCATGGTGTTGATAGCATCTTTATACGCGTCAACGAAAAGGCATAATTAAAAGGGCCTAAATCGTGTGAACGGGGCAAAATATCAAATTCCAAGTTAGACAGTATTTTTCGCCTTGTGTCAAAGGTTACCTGTGCAAAATTTGGTGGGAGTCGGTGTAACGGTGTGGATTTGTATTCAGTACCCATAAATCCTCAGACTTTGAATTTTACATATACAGATATGCTATAATCATATGTTGAAATGCAGCTTACTCGTCAATAACTGTGACTGACCTCAAATCCCGATTGTTAATATTCTCGGCCGCACTATCGGTGTTTAATGTTTAAGTAGACTGTCAGGAACATAGCGCTAACAATACCACTCACAAAGGAAAGCGAGACTCGGCTGACAATCCAATTATGGTAATGAAAGAGAGGCAATAACAGCGAGCAGCGCGCACTACAAACTGCTGACGCTTTTGACCTTAAAGAGAGTACGTCGCTCGCTGTTAAGTGATAGAGCGGTGGTAACTGTTCAAACAGTATTGTAGCTCGAGATTGTATCCTTACGGCGAATCCGCGAGGGGATATAATAATACTAGGCAAACTGAAATAGCAAAACACTTCAACCGAAAACACTTAGTTATACAGAGAGAAGTTTAAAACTTCCATTTAATGTAAAACGATTTCACTGCAAACGCACAAACGTAATCTCTTTACTATTTCAATAGTTTTGCATTAAAAAAAAGGTGGTTTGTCAGAATAAATGTTTACGCAGGATCACTGTACCCCTAGCAAATTAATGCTTTCCTTTTCTTGTAAAATATTCTATACATTTCCTCACTGGCGTATCTAGAATTTGGCCGTGGTGAGGGCGGTCGAGTCGGCTTAACAAGTTAAGACCAGTGGTTGATTTCTAAAACTATAGGTGTCGGAACGCATCAATCAGAAGTTGTACAGACACAAATATACTTATATTTTATATTAGCGTATAAGTTTACATCAGGTATTATAAAGGAGGTCTACATGTTCAAAGCCTTATAAAATATGTAACATACGTATAAACTTTTATCTAAAAAGGTAATAAAGTTTACTGATATTCCTAAAGAGCTTTATCGTTAGGTTAGCCGCAAACGACAATCGACATGTCACTCATGATGACGTCATCCCGGAGCCTCAATCAAACTCTTAATAATTGATGGTTTCGGTGTTTCGGACATTTTAAAAAAGTTTCCGTAGTTTCATCATTGTGTCGTCATATTGTTTGTTTCTTGATCTTTCCTTACTCTTTGTGTCCAAAGCCGTATATGATGGCCAGAAATCAGCCCTCTTACATTCACTTGAAAACATTGCTATTGATTCAATAACATATTTCAAGGTAGAAACTCTCCGGAAAAATTCTGGAATGCACATATTCTCGGAAGCTCCCAATAATTTGCCTTTCATGTAATTTTAATTTTGAAGCAAGTTTATTATTTCATTTTCTTCATAGCTTATTGGGACATTATTTGAACGATAGTAGTTAAGATAAAGATTAGCGCTGGTCTTTGATTTTGACAAATGTTTAGTTTTGTAGTGGGGCTGATGGGGGGCACAATTTAAAAAGTAGTACATTTATGTAACAATTAGGTTTCTTCATATATTTTTTTTCGGTAATTAAAGTCAATCATAATAATACAATACAAATATGCGTTACTGAAGCATTTTTTTTACAAAGATACTTATTGACTGAATTGATTTTCCTATATTTCATATATCAAACGTACACGCAAATACTGTGTAATAAACCTGTTTGTACATTTAAAAAGATTTACTACTATATTAGCGAACATAGCTGAAAAAAAAATTGCCTAGAAATTAAGAGATTAACAAAACCGTCAATATTTTCAAAATTATTTCTACATACCGGGCTGTTAGGCCGTGGGCGGTTGCTATGAATCGACTCTCGACGGCAACGTTTCTTTTCTCCCCTTGGGAATCTTCAGGCCACCAAAAAGCGACAGAGTATGCAAAAACAGTAGCGGCAGATCTACGCCGAACGATACCCGACATGGTTTAGACAAAAGTTGAAAACCGTCAAACTTTTTCGACCCTCGGGGGGGGGGGGGGTCCTGTCCCCCGCCGTAAATACGCTCTGCATTTCCTGAGGACTCAGCTGTGCTTTGTGCTGTTCTTTAACGATATTACATTATAACAATTTTTTTAATGCCTTTATACGATTCCTCTCCAATTTCTTAAAAGATATAAAAGTTATAGGATCTACTTATATAACCGACAGCGGAAGATTATAACACAGACATTCGTTACAACAGAAGTGTCCTAAAAACCTAATTTTCGGATTTATTTGTTCGAAAGGTGCATTCTTGCCACGTCTCTAAACCTTAGTGAGTCGTTCAACTCGATGTGAATAGACTTCCCAATACTACTTATACGTTGGTCTAGATACATCAATAAATATTATTAATACTGCTTCGTTTTAATACTTATCGGCGGCTGTCAAAGCGATTTTTATCAGTCGTAGTTAAGTTTTTATCTCCACCCATGTAGATGTACTATGTTATTCCTTAAATAAACTCATCTCGACAGCAGAATGACGACGACAATCTTCAACCGTTACTTAAAGTTATCAGCTGCAGTCAATGAATACTAATCGCTTCAACATGAATTTAACACGACAATATGATTTTGCTAACGGGACAATGTGATTGGTGAACAGAAAGAGTGTCGAGAACGCGTCACAGTTTTAAGAACACATTAATACATAAAGGGTGCCGATTATTACTGCTTTATCTTTTCTTATAAAGGAGCTAACATAGTCTTTATCTTTTCTTACTGCTTATCTAAAGGAGTTAGAAAATGTTAACAGACTATTGTACGAAAAGAACTGATGGAGTTGGAAACATTATTTGCCGGGCTGTTAGTCCGCGGTCTATCGTTTGTGTAGACAGACGTTTCGGCCCCACCGTCGGAGGCCATCTTCAGTTTCGGAAACAACTGGCACGGTGTCCGCCAATTCACCCCAGTGATGAGGTAGACGTTGTTTACCCCACGTCTGCCCGTACAAATGATTGACCGCGGCAAATAATGTTTCCAACTTTGTTGACCCCGACCGTGAAAGCCTTAGGAACTCTGTAGAACTGATGGAGTTTCAAACCCCGAACCGGTGAATGGAAACAGGAAATATCTACAATTTTTTGACAAACTGAGATAGCTATTTTGTCATCAATGATAGACACAAAGCTTTGGTCGAAAAAGGGAATGTTACTGATATTTCCAGATAGTCAAAACTTCCTGGTTGCTAAATGGTGAGTGTAAGAAGGGAATCGGTAGTAGCCCCCTTTTCCATTAAAGTTGTGCGGTTGTGCCAGTGGTTGGCTCAGCTAAGTCTCAGCTGACATTCTTGCTACTGTGCACACAGATTTATTTCGCTAATCTGTGGAAGTATATAGTTTGGTTAATGAGTGAAATTTAATATATTTGTGTATGTTCACATTTTTAGTGTGTTAAACATGATTCATTAGTTCTTTAAAACCTCTGAACGATGGGTGATTTCTTACGGGTAAATCCTTATTTTCGACTGCTTCCATCGTAGTACAGTATTTTCTTTGCTTGATGTTTCGATCCCTGGAATCTGGACCACCATTCACAGCTTCTGAGAACGATCCCAGATTCCAGGGGTCGAAAAGTCAGGGAAGAAACATTTTACCATGGAAGCAATCCGAACAGAGGATTTACTCGTATGACTGTGATGTGAATAAGAATATCTTTCAGTGGATAGAATTCTTTCAGTTTAGCATTTACTAAAAAAGATTTTAACTTTACATCTAAAACCAGTATGACTGCACAGTGTGTATGAACAAGAAAAAGGTTAATGATGTAACGAAGATAATGAAATATTTTCTAGAACAGTTTAGGCAACTGGATAAGAGTATTTTTTTACTTCCATGTTCCATAACGAAATGGAAGTATGGTGATCACGAAAAAAATCGTGTTCGAAATAAGGGCTGATTCTGATTGTACTACCCTCAAAACATGAAGAAAAGTCATTCCGAAAAGTGTCTGTGTGACTGTGTCTGTGTGTAGAATTTTGTCTATGTCGATCGATAACTGCCGCAAATTCAAACACAATCAAATAATTTTTTGCATGTGTGCCTGAGTTGTACAGGACTCAAGGCTTATTGATTTTGGTGAAGATCGGTTAAGGGCAAGGTGTAGTTTACCTGTAACGTTTTATATTTTAACAAGAGTAAAGTACTTAATTTTGATAAAGTATCCTGAAAATAAGGTCATAATAATCCACTGTAGAAAGGTAGATGAAATATCTATAAATGAAAAGCATAGTTCAAGGGGGAGGGGGTAATTTTCTATAAATGAAAATGTTAGTTGAAGGAGGAGGGGATAATTTCCCGGGTTGTTTGGTCGCGGTCCTATGTTTTCTGCAAAACCAGACGTTTCGGCAGTACCATCGACTGCCGTCATAAGTGAAAATCGAGTGCACTAACGTGAGGTGGTGTACGTTAGTGACCACAGTACTGTGGTTAAGGCTAAAGAAAGAAGTCGTTTCTATGGAAATATTTCATTTCGAAAATGATTTAAAATATAAATCTTAGAACATGGAAGTCGTGTATGGTTCTCCATACGTACCGATATTTTTATCTTGGAAAACTAAAGACGGCAAAGAAAGTGCTGACCACGTAGAGACTGAGCTGAATAACCGAACGTTAAGACCAATGTAACTTTTCGAGAGTGCGTCATTGTAACTATAGATACCACTGTAACAATGTAAGAATACTACAATAAAATGTTTTTTTATTCTATAAAAATTAATCCGAGAAGTGTTATAAAACTTTTAAATAATCACTTTTAAATACATTTTTAAAGAAAATAAGTAGAGAAAAGATGGAGAAGCAAGTGAAACAAAAAGTTATTGTCAACAAGTGAAAAAAGGGAATAACTTTTAAAGACAAAAGGATACAATAGGGTTCCAAGCAAAGTCTGGTGTAAAGTTGTATTCTATAAACAATGTGAACATTTTCTCTATTGCCAACCTTTAAATCAAACCAATAATAGGGAAAGCTGTAGAATGTTTATTTGTGTTTCCTGAAAAGTAAGGTTCCACGTAGTTATTCCTTTTACCACACACCGGTTCAATTAGCGAGATGACTACAGATAGATGTAAACAAAATGTTACGTGCTACATGTATTAAATTGTACGATGAGCTGCTGGGCCTAAACAGGCGTAACATAAAAGTATTTCGGCACCAATAACTGTAATATTTACATTGAATGCTATTAATAAGGCATAATAGAAAATAAATAGTAGTAGCCTAGTAAGTTTTAGAGAGGAGAATGAGCATTGAGTTATTTTAGTAGAATAAAGATTAGCTTCTTTAAGTGTAAAAATTAAGCCAGCCAGCGGACTAAAATTAATGTTGATGCATCAATCAATGTCAATTTACAAAATCTATTACATACATGCTACCATAAACTCCTTAATTATAACAAAGGTTTTTGTGTCGCATAAATGAATAAACGTAGTTAATTTTCTTTTCTGTCTGGAATGTTACAAACTTGGAGTTCCAAATGCGCTTTAATTAGTAATTAATC
Organism: Magicicada septendecula; assembly: GCA_034769895.1. Taxonomy (NCBI): domain Eukaryota; kingdom Metazoa; phylum Arthropoda; class Insecta; order Hemiptera; family Cicadidae; genus Magicicada; species Magicicada septendecula. The sequence goes on from CM068372.1 coordinate 133,964,607, forward strand.
AGAGTACTTGAAAGAACAAAGGGCGTGTCCTCTCAAAGCATGATGTCGCCGACGGTGTCGTGCGGGGGCCTGTCATAGAGACGTATTTCCTGGGTACTCTCGCGAGGTGTCAGCCGCCGTCTCTTTAAGTAAGTGCAGGTTACATCCGCGAACGATAGCTTCCTGGGGAAAATCAAACCTGCCCGTACTCTTCGACCAAGCCGATGTTTGGTATGTCAAGTTCCCAGCACAAAGGGGAGATCTGAAGAAAATTGTCAGACTCTGCTCACCCAATTACAAGCTTGGACCCCCGTAGCTGACTGAGCAAAAAAAAGGTCGACCGGCTGAGTACTGAATAGTTTTGTAAAGAAAAGGTGGGGGCGTGACGTCGAACAACAACAAAAACAAACCTCAGAAGATTACACTACCAACCCGATACTATACGTCACGGACGCATCATTGTTTAGATTAATAATAATAACGACATACGTGGTGGAGATGCCGAATAACTGCAACAAAAATAAATAAAGAAAATGAAAAACGTAGACATGACAAGGAAGAAAGAGGATGCAAGGTACAGTGTTGGAATGTGTGTAATGAAATCATCAACCGTGTGTTATTGGCTTCTAATAACCTTGACCAGAAAAATATTTTATATACTCACGTAGGCTTACGCGGCCATTGTGTCCACTATGTTTCTGAAGTCTTCTTCCGGTAAGGCCCGCGTCAAAAATGTGTTCCGTGACGTTTCACTCATATTAAAAAGACTATCCTCAGGTCTATGTCACATAGGCCTGAGGACACTCATTGCAATATGAGTGAAACGTTGTCATACAAGACATTTTTGATGCGGTCCATACAGGAAGGAGACTTCAAAAACATAAAGAAAAATATTTTAATGTTAAAATGGTCCTTTTTCTGTATAGAAAGTATTACAAAGTTGGCTGAACAAAGATTTGCTATTCATAACTACAAAAATTTAGCCTAAATGTCGGTTAAACTGGTCCAACAGTTTCCGAGAAAAAACACGAAGATAGCAAAAATAACGCTGTCTCGTCACAGCTTGTACGTGTCTCTTAAAAATATCACACGTGCATCGATCGATGCCGTTCCTAATCAAACTTGCATCACGTTATTTCGGTAGCCTACCACGCAACACATCAGACAAGACATAACTGGCACTATAGATTCGACCGCTATAAATAACCCAAGTCGACCAATAACCTAAAACTAGATATTATTATTATTATTATCATTATTATTATTCTGCAACGCTGTTGCTTAATTAAAATCGTGCGGCTCCTTTTTTGGGGCAGTGGTGAGTTGCAACCCATTTGTATAAAACAAATTTGTGTAAAACTCGGTCAGTTGCAACCGAGGTGGAAATTTCGACCCGGCCAGTTGCGACCAATTGAATTTTCATGTTATTATAATAATGCAGGAATTGCCGTTATAATTCTATCCATTTCTAGCCTGTCCGAACCGAACCTAACGTAACGTAACCTAACCTAACTTAACTAAATGTAACAAGAATACTGGAAGAAAGAGGTTACTCGAACAAATGAATTGAATCTCATCGAAGTTCAGAATAGGAAGGTTTCTAAATGACAGATTCGGTCAGTAAGTGAAAGTGAGGGGCGTAAGAACAGGTAAAAACGTTGTTTCGTCGAAGCTGACCGAGACCGCTGTTTTTGTACAGTTTAACTAGTCTTCCTATTCTTCTGCCAACCAAGTTAGTCTAAATAGCCTGTTCCGACGTGAACGTTCCACTTCCGAGGGATGTCCGTCCCTGCGATCGATGTCTATACACACTCTTTGGCATCCTCTCATTTTTTGTCAATGTTGTTCATTCCCATTAATTCCTATACTCTATAATTTGGTCACTTAAGTTGGCAAACAACTTGTAATTGTTCTCTTATTTCTGTCTTCCTCATTCTGCCTCTCATCGTGCAACGTGCGATCCTCATTAGCATCTGAATCTGTGCTGTTTCGACTCTTTATTTATTTGTTCCTGTAAGTGTCCAAGTTGTACTGCTATACAGCAAATTCGGGATAGACATAGTTCTATAAAATTTTACTAACGTATCTTTTCTTAGTTGATTCTTAACGTTTCTGTATATTGTACCATTTGAATCGTTTCTGAATCGTTCTATATTTTTGCCTACATCTATTTCATCCTTGTACGAGACATAGTTACGTAGGAAATTCATTGAAATCATTTACTTGCTCTTCTTAATATTGTTAACAATTATTTTGGTATTAACAGGTTCGTTATCAAACCATTAGGTTCATTACTTTTCAACACCATTATTTTTGGTTTTTGCTATGATACTTGTAAGTTGTAATCTTTCGCAATTTTATATAATTCATGCACTGCTTTCTGAAGGGAATATACGCTTCCTGTAATTATCGCTTGGCCACCTGGAAAGAATATAGTCATTACAAATTTTTTACATTTTAAGTTATGTGTGTAATTTTCTATTTTATTAATTCACTGTTATTACCCACTATTTAGGAATAACAGTTTAATTCACTTTAATTACTATTATTAATAGGAATGTTAAAAAGTATCGGTGATAGTCTACACCTTCTGTAAACTGATTTTCTTATATCGTAATTCCCGGCAATCCACATCTTCGTGTTGTCTCACATGCTTTTAATACCTTCTACTAAATGTTGTGGAATACCTCTTCTTTTAAAATACTCCATAATTTTTCTCTATCTACTCTCCATCTAGGTTTACTAATACTTAATAAATAGGCTAGTATTACAGTCGTGGTAAGAAGTAACAATAAGTGCATTTTGCAATACGTACCGCTACACAATTTTATTACTGGTCAACTATAAATACCTACGCGTACTAGCAGAAAAGTGTAGTCAGGGTAGCATAGTTTGCTTCGTGATAAACACGCTAATGACATGTAGCCACAAATCATTCAACACTTTAGCGTGTATGAGAGATTAGATAGGTAGTAGATAGAATGTAGCGTGTACTTGGGGTTTTCTGATCTGTATATTGAATAAAAGTCCTCGTAACTTGATGTCTCGAATAGACTTTTACAATACTATTAAGAATTTTCACTTTCATTTTTGCCCCGTGATGCCCTTAAAATTAAAATATAGTCAGGGTAAACACTACATTCCGATTTGAGTTAAAATTCTCTTTCGTATGGTACCCGGCACGGGTTTTTACATTTTTCAAATTTTTTATTCCTTTTTTGGGCTCCGCTGTCCTAAAATGTTTAAATTAAAAAAATTGTTAAAAATCTCTTTAATCTGACACCAAACACGGATTTTTGCGACTTTTTCAAAAAGTTGACACCTCACACTTTTGCTCCCCGTTCCCACAATTTTGGAGAAATTCGTCTTAGGGACCTGTCGGGTAAAGTATAGAAATGGATGCCAAGTTTGACGAATATCGGCTCAAGGATTGAAAAATACCCCATACAGACAAGCACACCCCAAAGAGGCAGGCAGAGAGAAAATGCCAAGCGGGAGAATAAAAAAACTGAGACCGCGTTTCTCTCGTTTGAATATTAAACATCTCCTAACGGTAAAAATAAACAATTCTAACGATAAACATTTTTAACGTTCGGTTAAAGGAATTATATAAACATGCCGGGCTAAAACCATTACTCTCATTCCTTATACGCTAGATACAAAAAATTATGCAAAAAGCTACAAAATACGAATAGGTACAATAATTGAAAAACCTCGTATAAAGAACGTACAATAAAGAAGGACGAGAAACTTTTTTCTCCCTACGATTACAAGAGTATTCTTTAACCGTAACCGATGTTGCGAACATAAAAGGACGGTTATGATGCCAAAACGCCTCGCCTTAACTGGTTACTACGATGCTGTATTTAAAACGAGAGCACAGTTTATCCACACAACGGCAAAAACGTGAATACACAGGCTCCGTAACACTTTAATGCGCTGCAGTTTTATTCGCCCGCGTTGTTTATAGTTTTATTAACGCTTACTTCGTCTCGCGGCGTATTACAAGCGCTAACTGTGAATACTAAAAACACACACGGGGGTACAGGAAAGCAACTTTATTTGTTACCTACGGCTTACTGCGTAAGCGTTGTGGTTATAACGGGGACAATAATCTGCGCATACATCATAAATGGAGATACCAGCAGAAGAAGCGTCAGAATACGTGGACCATCAATACTCTGCTGCTACATTCAGTACACAATATGTCAGCCAATATAAATCTAATGTCATATAATAAATCTATACTACTACAAAGTGATAAAGTTTGTTTGTTTCATCGTTCGTGCTAACCTCAGAAATGATACGATTTTAAAAATTCTTTCTCTACCGTGTTCGTTGAAGTTTGTAGACGGTTATTTGAACGGATAACTTTAAGACTTTTCAATAACAGAGCTGGAAATGGTCCCACGTCATAAAATGTCTTTGTTAATTTAGGTGTAATGAAATTTTCGGTATGCAACTTTCATTCTATACGAGATAGCTAGATGGTGTCAACGAAATTTACAGAAACTTCAAATTTTATTTTGATATTAGTTTCAATAAAGTCCTTCTTTTCGTTTCCGAGATATTGGCGGTTCTGTAAAAACTTTGGTTGGTTGGCAGTAGAAGTATTCAAACGGTGCCTGAAATATCTGAACTAATTTTTGGTCTGGACGCTTCATTCATGCGTCCTATTCCATTGGTAACATGCACTTCCTTTTGTAGATATTCGTTTTTTCTTTCTTAGAAGTTACAGATCTTTCGATTTCCGAGGTCACTACAGTTTTTACCGCCACCCCCTGAGACGGGATGGCAACCACCTCTAGATAAAAAAAAATCACGTGTTTCCGTATAAACGTTGTACTTTGATCTATAAGGAACAAAATGCAAAAGGCTTCAGATCGATCCGAGGATCGAGGCTGGATTCCGAGGTTACATCTCGTCGACCGGACTAAAGAGACTTGCACAAGCGCGCTACTCAAAGATCTGTTGTTTTTTTTTAAACACACCTTACATGCATTTTTTAATTGTCATTTCATAACTAAAGGCAACCAGTGATTCCGATTAGTCGAACGTTATGTTGGAAATTAAAAAATTACGATGGTGGAAATTCGAGATTAACCGTAATTGTTCAGTACAAGAATCACAGGTTCAAAAATCAAGTTTATGCACAGCGATAAAGAGTGAGAGAGACTACGTATCTGCAAAATTTCTACCAAGTAAGTTTCTGTTCTTTAATTAAACTTAATGTACAAGTTAAACGCGAGCGGGCGTGAGTTAGCGTAAACGACAAACTGTGTTACTGTGTCTTACAGGAAGTGTGTCAAGACCTTGTAGTAACTATTAACGCGTTAACACGTTAATCACTCGGATATTTCCTCGTCACGGTACCGTGAACATAATCTACGTAACACGGTTTCTCATATTCCGATTTCCGACGCAATTACAATCAACACAGCCAGACGGCGACGGAAGCCGACGAAAACATAAAACACTTAAAATTTCGCTTTCTTCTTCCTCTTCCTCCTTCCTCATCCTGCATTACTTTTTTCCATAGATCTCTGTGTCTCCAACCTCGTTCTCGTACACGGAGTGAGCACTTATGATGCCATCGAGAAGAAGTCTTTGTCATTTTCTTCTTGGCTATCTTCTTCTTCTTCTTTCCTGATAAGGGTTAGTCCTCCCGACTGTACCGAATATCCTACTGCCACCGTTTCCTTGGTTTCAATTCTAGTTTTCAATTTGAAGTTGAGTAACATTACTGCTACTTCCACCTCAGCTCTTTGCTACTGTTCTTAGTCGCTGTATTTTTTACGTCCTTCATGCTTTTCTTTTTTTTTTTGTCTCAGCATCAATACCTGTACCTAAACTAAATGGCTTATCTAGAATTAGGCCTGGGGGGGGGTTTGGTCACGTTTGAAGATTTTAAAAAGCGTTACTACTATATTAAACAGCTAAGAAGCTAAGAAAATGATAAAGTACCTACATATTAACAAAAATTCAACTTTTTTCGACATTCTTGTAGGGTTGGTCCCGTTCGTCCCTCCCCAGTAAATACACCCCTGCCTATACAACCCACCCCAATGGATAATGTCTTTTATAATTCATGCTCCTTGTTCCTCAGGCTTCCACACTCCTTGTTGTTGCAACACATATTTTCTGCAAACTAATTAAACTATTTCCCTTAACATCTCCGCGGCCAGTACCTCTGTTACAATAGTGTTGTTAGACATGTTCTGAAGAAATCGTACCACTGTAAACTTCGCTTCACAATCTCCAGGTTATTGACGTGAGACTTCAGTTTTTTCATTACTCATTGTGTTCACATTCATTCTTACGAATTCTCGTACCGTTTCTCATACTATCTAGTTTAACAGTTCGGAGTTTTTAACCATTCTGACCTTTCTAAGAGATCACATTTCTATTTCTATGTTTTTATTGTACCTTGGAATAATTTTTTACAATTTATCAGTAGTTGGTTCGTTACCAAACTGACAGATGAAAAGAATCCGACTATTTTCTAATTCGATGATAATGTTTTAAAAATGTAATCAACTTATGAATCGATCCCGGAAGGGCAGTGGATCCCTATATTTTAACATTGTTTGGTGCAACGGTACCACGTGCTGACATCATCAGTAAGATTACCTGACGAACAGATAGTCACAATATCATAGTATGAACTGGATTTATAAAAATGATTTAAATTTAATTACAAAAGATTACTTATTTTTAAACTGAATATTCGGAAAACCAAAGCAACATTCTGACTGAAAAAATTTGTGTTTAAGCAAGAAGAAGCAACTCTACAAAAAAATAAAATAAAGAAAAATAAAGAAATAACTCTACAACTCTCGTGTAGGCTGCTGCACATACAACTACAAAATGCGATACAGAAAAAATATCTGAAATAAGTTACAAAGTAACACGCAGATCTATATATAAGAAACTCTTCTGATAAGACAGTAACAACTGGAAAGCAGACCACCAAATCAAACATACGCTGTAAACAAAAGGTGAAAGTTTCCACAAACAAAAACAACGACATATGTTATTTATATTAGCCAAACAATCCATATAAGAGATACGATATGTGTTACAACGTGTATGGCGAGCGGTACGCAGCTGCTGAGGACTACAGCAGAGAAATTTTATTCTTTCATAATATAACACATCGTTACTTGATAAGTCAGAAGACATTAGTGAGGACAACCACCACGGCAAGTAGAAAGTCTGTCGCAATCACTATCTGGTAAGTTTAAACCAATAATAATCAAGGAGTATAGTTTGAAGCGTACACAGAAGGTAGTGTAACCAGCGTTTGGTTTCAACTGACTGAAATTATGAAACGATAATTAAGCAAGCATGAAATTACAAATGACGTTAAAAAAAAAACTTACGCAACCGATTCAATAGTATTAACCGTTGTCGATGAAAAGACACTAAACACACAATATCTGCTGTCAATCCCTATTACTGTATTATTACATGCGCAGGCCTATATTTGCGCACGTACAAGTTCCTTGTGTTTTTAGTCACTCGAAGTTGCTCACGGACTTTCAGCAGTAGAAACTCAGCGTTATGACATAAACTCTGCGTTAACGATGATTAATGTTCGCCTAATCTAACCAATCAAACCGATGGGCAGGACGGACATACGAGTGGGAAAAACTTTATTCTGTAGTGTTATAAAATCGTCGAAACAGACAGTCCGATCCGAATGCTCGTATTACGCGTTCCTGCTTAAGCGAACGACTCAGGTTTGAAACAAAATTTACTTTGTGCAGAGACTGTTTGTTCGGCTTACATCGTTAACGGGCTTCTACAAAGGAGAGAGGTATTTTAAAGTATAATGAGTCGCGGAGAGCATATTGTGTAAAAAAAATTAAAAGGCAGCACAGAACTGAAATAAAGTTCGTTATAAACGACATTCTCAGAAGACAATAGATCAAAGAAAACGTACGCTTGAAATGCGCGCTGTTCTCTTGTCAGGTAAGGGATGAAGCGACGTAGAGGCGAGGCCGTTGTGTTATGAATATGTTGTTATATTTCATTACACCATCGCACGCTTCTTTCTGCCGACACAGTTTATCGCAAAGTGAGTTTGGTAACTACTCTGACTGCGCCATAAAATTATAATATTACCATGCCGCAGACGACATTTCTGAACATTAATACCGTTCTTATTTTACTACAGTGCCAGCACAATTTTCACTTTATTCCGCACAGTAAATTTTAATCAACAACTTAAATCCATTTTACATTTACTCCAGGGATTCTCAAAATAATAAACGAACAAGATTATTAACTAATAACCATGCAATATCTCGCTGTACAACACAGGAATCAGAAGCTAAAAAGCGTTGGCAAATGGACTTTATAAACTGGCGGATGTACTAACTCCTCTAATCCTCATCTACAGTGGAGAACGTTTAACACGAAATCTGACACAGGTCCCGATCGCTGCCTATATTTTACAGTTACGGTTTGTACGGATAACACGGAAGTTTTACCTACAAAATAACGTTTAACACGAAATCTGACACAGGTCCCGATCGCTGCCTATATTTTACAGTTACGGTTTGTACGGATAACACGGAGGTTTTACCTACAAAATGACGTTTAACACGAAATCTGACACAGGTCCCGATCGCTGCCTATATTTTACAGTTACGGTTTGTACGGATAACACGGAAGTTTTACCTACAAAATAACGTTTAACACGAAATATGACACAGGTCCCGATCGCTGCCTATATTTTACAGTTACGGTTTGTACGGATAACACGGAAGTTTTACCTACAAAATAACGTTTAACACGAAATCTGACACAGGTCCCGATCGCTGCCTATATTTTACAGTTACGGTTTGTACGGATAACACGGAGGTTTTACCTACAAAATGACGTTTAACACGAAATCTGACACAGGTCCCGATCGCTGCCTATATTTTACAGTTACGGTTTGTACGGATAACACGGAAGTTTTACCTACAAAATAACGTTTAACACGAAATCTGACACAGGTCCCGATCGCTGCCTATATTTTACAGTTACGGTTTGTACGGATAACACGGAAGTTTTACCTACAAAATAACGTTTAACACGAAATCTGACACAGGTCCCGATCGCTGCCTATATTTTACAGTTACGGTTTGTACGGATAACACGGAAGTTTTACCTACAAAATATCGGTTAACGCCTAAAAGTTTTGTTCAAAATAATTGTTTCTGGTATTTCAATAGTTGCATAACAAATAAATTCATACATGCACGCCCCAAACAGTCCAAGTTAAAAACTGCAAAAGTGATAAAGGTGCCGACAAGCTTGACATAGAAAATGACAGTGAAATTCTTACAGCTGCCGATACGCTTTCGTTGCTGAGCCGTGTTCGTCGATATTTAGAAGCCAACTCGAAACGTGAATTTGATAAATTAGAACAGTTTATTGAAAATAAAGTAGCGCAGAATTGTTCGCAAAGAATTTTAAAAAGGAGGCTTGTGTGCAGGATTATTTTAAAAAGAACTGTACATTGTCAGTATAGGAACTTAGTGACTACACTATAGAACTAAACACATAGGTAGGCCTACTACATTACTGTACAGGAAAACCTAAACCGTAAGACTCCGTTAAGAACTATAGTGCGTGCATACTAAATTTTAAGGAAAATTAACCATTCTTTTTTCAAAAATTAACCTGAAATTATCCAGGAGGATAAATAAAATGTTTCTATGTAAAATACCTTATGAATGATTTATTGCTTTATTTTACTACACACTACAGTACGTAATCTATACAGTATTTTTCATTTTGTTTCAATTTGTGTCCGTTTAACACGAAATACAGACGAAGGCCCACCTTCACGAAGACACCAAGCGGCACCCCGATGCTCGATGACCCCCATAAACAATCTTCCTGCCCCCACCCCTGTCCTTGCGACGTTTGTCCACCCATCCTTTTCCTAATTAACCAAACAAAGTTCCATCCCTCTCTTACTGTTCACGGTAAAAAAGCCGTTGCGGATCCCTAGTGGTCCTGAACCAGAATGCAGCCTCCACCCCTCCAATAATAATAATACAGGAGGAATAATCCTTACATGCACATGGCTACTCAGCTTCAATGTTGCATCAGGCAGTCATAGAGTTCGCCCGGGCACTGCGACCAATGGGGCGCGTCCAGCTGCTGCCCCAACAATTGACCTTGACACTGTGAGTGTTGGACATTGACGATGAACCACATGAGAAGAACCGAAAGCACAAAAATACATTTATGTGATGAAAAACGAGTTACACCTTACTAAAGAAAGACGAAGAGACTGGACGTCAGATATGGCTCAGACATTCAATCTGAATGAAGAAATAAAAAGACATGAAAGATACTGGAACGAACGAATAACAGAAATTATGAAACAAGGTAACTAAAAATAGACGGAAGTCTATGAGATAACTAATAGATTCTGTCTATGGTACAACTTTACTTTCCTAGAAAGAAGTGGTTGTAGCAACAAAGGGACACAAAACAAATATTGATTGAAACCTTGACGTTCGTGAAAATGGTAATGATATTTCGCGGAATACACACCTCAAGGCACGCCGTACGGGAATAACTGCGGTAGAAAGTAAAAGAACAGTACAATAGACAAATCAATAGAACACAAAGTTCACGTTGTGTGTTGCTCCGTACCGAAAGCAACATTTTCTGGAAAACTACCCACGATGTCTACGGCTGCTAACGTATCTGGTTATCCGATTAACCAATAGTAAAAGCAATATCTCTTACACAAAAACGAGAAATGGACAGTATAAAATGAAAACGAGTACCGGATTAAATAAATGGAGCGGATCCGAAGCAAGCGCGGAACAAATTGCAGTTTATCTATGAATAGCCGACTTATGGGAGGACAATATATATTTTCTACAGAGCGGACGGGTCCGAGCAGACAAAAACGTAATTATTCACTTCGCAGATATCTTTGCGCTCCGAGTAGCGTTATTACAGTCGCACTATTAATTATTAAGTATAAAATTGGAACTTTAACCGTTGCGCGGATTCGTTCGCAGAAGCTGTGCAACTATTTCAACCATTTGTTTTCAGAATTTATCGTAGAGAAATTCTCTTTTTCCATGACAATTAATAAATACTTTCTTCGCACAGCTACTTTCAAGTGAAAACGATAATATAATAATAATTCTGACTAAAATATAGCTGACACGTTTTGCAAATATCTTAAACGTTTTGTGTTTTCAAAAACAGTAAAAGATGTGCCGTCTTTTCATCTTTTTCTTGGCATTCCTCTTCTTCTTCATTCCAATGGTCAAGAACTTTAACACTCTTTTTGCGTCTTCTGTATCAATTACTGATGAACCTACATCCATCGGTTCTCTAATTGCCTCATTTCCTACGCGGCCACCTAATTTAAGTCCACAATAGCGTTGCCAGAACCCCATTTCCATCGATTCATTGTTGATAATAGGAAGGAATTCGGGGCAAGTTTCTGTTAGTAGATTTTGATGGTATTCGTATTTTCCATCTGTTTGAAGGTACCGAAGGTTTCTTCTTCTTTGCCTGTTCGTACAAATTTTAATGTTTTCACTTCATTGGACCTGCTTCTACTTACATACTGATCAATTTGATTTCACCTTCTGTTCCGTAAATCATTATTCGCGAATTTTACAGCTTTCTTTACCTCTACATTGCACCGTAATTTCTATCTTCTACATCATTTGATATTAACCCCTGGTTATATGCCCTATTCACTTCCCTTACTAAGCTTCCGATCTATTTATAGCAAAAGGTACTTTTCTGGGTGTACCTGGCCCTACGCTTCAACCGCCAGTTACGAGGTCCGGGCTATGGTATAGGGGTTACCATTCTTTGCGTGGTCCCAGTTTTGCAGCGCCGGAACTCACTGTTTGTCCTGCTCCGTTAGCATTATCCAGAGGGTACTGCGGGGCGGTGGAGATAGGACGTGCTGGGAGAGCTCTCCGGATAATAATGTATGTATGCAGAGTGGCCATTTCCCAGTTTCGCCAAACTGACTGCTATATATCTTTCGGCAAAGCGCACAACCACAACGACGTATTATCAGCCATTTACCCCCCCCCCCCATTAATGCCAATACTGTAGTTGGTGACTTGTATTATTTATTGCGCAGTGTTAATAAGGTGATATATAGGGTGATTCAAATCGGCCATTTTACTGGTCCGTTTCGACCAATCCATCGCTTACCGAATGTATTATTTAAATGGTTCATCAAATCACGACAGTAGTGAGCAGATGCACCGTCATTCAAAAACCACATCTGCACTCTATCTGCAAGTGGAATATTTTCCAATATTTCCATCAGATGCGTTTGCAAAAAATGTAAGTATTGTCTTCCATTAAGCCTTGGTGGTAACAAAAAAAGGGCCTAAGAGATTATCACCAAGAAGACTGCACCACACATTAAATGAAAAAGTAGTATACTGGTCATGTCTTGGGGGCAGTCTCGTGTGTTTTCGTCTGCCCAAGTGTAGGAGTTTCGAAAGTTTACAATGGCATTTCTTGTAAATTGTAACACTTTTCTGGCGCATTTTGGTCTGTTTTGTTTTTAATTATAGTCAACTTTCTCTTTGTACTTACTTTTAATAGACATTATAGGCTACACATCAGTTTTCTCATAATTAAAATCTCTACAAAGTTAGTTAGAAATTTTTATTTGTTTATTAACAAATTAATTAAGTTATTTTATCCCAAATCTGAAAATGTGTGTTTTCGACTCCAATTTTGTGTTTTACCCAGTTTTTCTTAAAAACTAATTAAGATAGAGGTCTGGGACCTCTTTTATTCAATTTTTCAGATCAAAACTATAAGAAACCACCAAATTTACTCTTCACTTTATACCCCACGAATTTCAGTATAGCGTCCTTTCACCGTGGGAGCAAAAAACAGAGCGAACTGGTTCGCGAGCCGTAACTCGCTAACGAACCGTTTTCTGACCTATGTTTATATGTACATTTTTTATTTTTAGCTATAGAATCAGGTCCCGAGAGATTGCCGTGCAATTTTAAATCACCCTGTACATTTTACATTTAGGGGACCCGAGTGTGTAAACAGTTAACTTTTTACTGTTGTCTTACTGCCCTATTGTAAAGAATGTTACCAAATGATTTTGAAATATATCACAAGAGAAAGTAGAAAAAAACATTTTATGGTATATTCCAACACTTTAAATATTTACACTTCAGACCCGTATAAAATCATAATACATCGATTTATCAGAGAATGCCTCTGATGTTATCTTGATGTTATGTTGTAACATTCATTCATATGTTATGTTGTAAACATTCTTTTATAAGAATAACACACCCTGAAAATTTCATTAATTATCTGTAACGGGTTTGAAAATATCGGTATGGAGAACCACACATGACTTCCATGTTCTAAGATTTATATTTAAAATCATTTACGAAATGAAATGTTTCCATAGAAACTACTTCTTTCCACTTCTTGCTTCAGCCTTAACCACAGTACTGTGGTCACTAACGTATACCACCACACGTTATCGCACTCGATTTTCACTGATGATGGCAGTCGACGGCACTGCCGAAACGTCTGGTTTTGCAGAAAACATTGGACTACGGCCAAACAGCCCGGTAAGGAATTTTAACAAAAAACTACTACTTTGTTGTCGATAACGTAGTACACATATAAACATTATCCCCTCCCGCTTCAACTATAATTTTCAATTATAGAAAATTACCCTCACACCGTTCAAATAGCCTCTTCATTTATATGGTTATAAATGATTCCATTTATAGTTCCTTAAAAACATTTCTCTTGTTACAACATAAAATGTTGCAGGTAAACTACCTCTTTCCGTTAACCGATCTTCACTAAAAATTGCGTTCTCTACAATTCAGGAACTTATGCAAAAATTATTTGATTCTCTTTGAATTTACGGCAGTTATCTTTTGTCGAAAAAAAATTACCCTTCTTAAAACATAAAATGTTGCTGGTAAACTACCCCTTTCCCTTAACCGATCTTCACCAAAAACAATAGGTCTTGAGCACTCTACAATACAGGGCCGTATGCAAAAAATTATTTGATTCTGTTTGAATATGCGTCTCTTATCGTTTGCCATAGAAAATACCCTTGTTAAAATATAAAACGTTGCAGGTAAACTACCCCTTTCCCTTAACCGATCTTCAACAAAATCAACAGACCTTTAGATCTGTATAATTCAAAAAAGTATGCAAAAGAGTAGTTGATTCTGTTTGAATTTACGGCAGTTATCGTTCGTCATAGAAAAAATTACGCTTGTTAAAACATAAAATGTTGCTGGTAAACTACCCTATTCCCTTAACCGATCTTCACCAAAACCAAAAGGTCTTGAGAACTCTACAATTCAGGGCTGTATGCAAAACATTACTTGATTCTGTTTGAATTTGCGGCTGTTATCGTTTGCCAAAAAAAATTACCCTTGATAAAAAAACGTTGCAGGTAAACTACCCCTTTCCCTTAACCGATCTTCTCCAAAAACAATAGGTCTTGAGTACTCTACAATTCAGGACTGTATGCAAAAAATTATTTGATTCTGTTTAAATTTGCGGCTGTTATCGTTTGCCATAGAAAATACCCTTGTTAAAACATAAAACGTTGCTGGTAAACTACCCCTTTCACTTAACCGATCTTCACCAAAAACAATAGGTATTGAGAACTCCTGTAGAAACATACAGGGCTGTATGCGAAACATCATTTGATTCTGTTTGAATTTGCGGCTGTTATCGTTTGCCATAGAAAAAAAATTACCCTTGATAAAAAAAACCGTTGCAGGTAAACTACCCCTTTCCCTCAACCGATGTTCACCAAAAACAATAGGTCGTGAGTACTCTACAAATCAGGGCTGTATGTAAAAAATCTTTTGATTCTGTTTGAATTTGCGCCTGTTATCGTTTGCCATAGAAAAAAAATCTACACACAAGACAGACAGACAGACACACAGACACTTTTCGAAAAACGACTTTTTTCATGTTTTGAGTGTAGTACAATCAGAATCTGCAATAATCTCGAACACGATTTTTTTTGCCATCACCATACTTCCATTTCCTTAAGGAACATGGAAGTAAAAATGTTCCTTGAGTCCTAAAAATATGAATTTTCGGAATACATCGGAAAACAGCAAAATTTAAACATAACCTCTTCGTTAACATAACAAAAAGAATCATTACAGATTGGTGACACAAGTATCGAAGTCAGAGCTGCCATTGCAAGAGGGGAAAATACACTGTATTTAAAAAAAAATAACTTAGGATTTGCATAGTAAAGACATAAAAAAAGTAATTAAAGTGCAGATAAAAAATGTAACCGCCAGATGTGAAAAATATGGAAGTAAAAATCACACGTGAAATATGGGAGTTGATACCTTCAAAAATTCTTTCTCTTGTTGTAAACGAAGAAAATGCATATAAATTATAGGCTACATCGTTTTAAAGAGGAAGCTTTGAAGATTCATTTAAAAACAAAAAATATACCGGTATAAGGAAAAAAAATAATTTCTCAATGACGTTTCCTTTTAATGGTTGTATTAGACAATTTATACTTGAAGAATTGTTGTATATGAGTCGTTTATTGGATCTATTACCTTAATGAGCTGTAATTAAACACCAACGAATCCAATGGTGTTCCAATTATTTAGTCCCCATTGTCGAAAAATGACGATCCGTAACAATACAGTTGAGGCACAGTGGGACAAGAGGTAAAACAGAGATAAATCTGTAGGTAGTTAAAAGAAAACCAATACGTCGGCGTATTATTTAACAACAAAAGCGTTATTATTTAAATATGTAACAGCAAATCCTTTTCGATATTTCAAACGCAGAAATGATTAACTCGCCGTTCACAATTTACCGACTACTGCTCTAGAATATACTCTTAGGTACTCCTTTACAACGCCCGAATCGACCTAGAGAAGGTAAATTTCCAGAATCGATTGTCCGTAAAACGTT
The DNA here is from genome assembly GCA_034769895.1 of Magicicada septendecula. Lineage (NCBI taxonomy): Eukaryota > Metazoa > Arthropoda > Insecta > Hemiptera > Cicadidae > Magicicada > Magicicada septendecula. The sequence goes on from CM068372.1 coordinate 133,980,552, forward strand.
TCAATGAATTTTAAACTTTGTAAAAAGAGAAAAGGTAATTCTGGAGTTTTGGTGGCGCACCTGGTCGGGACACTACCTTCCAAAGCAGGGCGTCACGGCTTCGATTCAATTACGGACGTGATCATTTTTCACGACGTTCAGCCTTGACCTAACGTCATCAGTTTTGAAGAAGTCACAAGCAGGTACACGATGAGTAGTAATAGCCGCACTACCCGCGCACTCGTTTACCGTAGCCCACACTGACCCTATCGAAATTACAAAAACGGTAAACTATAACATTAAAAGTAGCACTACCTATTTGTATTGCATTGCGACAGCTTAAAATGTCATGGTAGGCTACTTTTCAACGTTAAAAATAAATTGTGACAACAACGCTACAAACTATCAGAGCAGTGCTCTTTACAAAATCACTCGCGAAAGAGGCAAGAAAATGCTTCAGTATCAACGATCGTTCCCTAGGGAAGAAACAAAAATTGTTTGCAAATCAATCTTGTTTCCAGAGTCAACAGATTCAGAAGGCAGAAACTGTGTAAAATATAGTTTCGCGAAGTCCTACACGGTTATAAACATTGAAAAGAACGCGCGGCGTTTTTCAAAAGTTTTCTTTTCTCAATATGTTAAAAAACTAACAACTGGCTTTCATTTTCATCACCAGTTCAACTTACTTTTCTCATTCTTTTTTTACCGCTACGAGCTTATAAATTCTTGTTAAGATTTAGAAAACAAGGAGATGAATATAAAGTTTTCTAACAATAGACCTAATCTTCTTCTTCACCTTACGGAGTAGCCACTTTGCCTGTTCCGTCTTCACAGAGTACCTCTCCATCTAACTCTCGGTCTTCCTACATCTCCTATATCAAAGGATCTATATTGAAACGCAACCCTACGTAGTCGTCCACGCTCCATTCTGTCCAGATGGTGTAACCATTCCCTGCAATATGTCTGGATCTTATCATTTATGAAGAATACCTGTAGCTCTTCTCTAATATCCTCATTGTGCAAACGATCCTGTCTCGTGGAACCCTTTGTTCTTCTCAGAAACTTCATTTCCGATGTTTGAATCTGGGTTTTAGTCTGCTTTGTAGGAACCCGTGTTTCAAATCCGTATAGTAAAACAGCCACTGCCATAGTTTTATAAAATTTAATCCTTGTCTCTTCTTGTCTTTCTCCTCAACGTTCTATGTACGACACCACACATCATCTGAAACCTCGATATTTTTGTAGTGATATCTCGGCCTGTGTCATTCCTAATACTGATAGTGCAACCCAGGTAATTGAAGTCAGAGACTTGTTCGAAAACTGTCCCCTCAATAACAATTTTTGATCTGACTGGAAACTCCCCCCCCCCCCAAGCCATGATTTTTGTTTTCTGCTTGGATATTTGAAAATCATATTCTTTAAAAATATGATTTAAACGATGTAAAGAATACTTACTCTTTAGGATTAATTACACTTAGAAATAACAACGTAAAACGATGTACTCGAATTCAATCCATACACATGTGAATAGGTAGCCTCGCTACAGGAAGCTTAACGAAGTTCACCAGTAATTAGAAGTATTTAACCGCACTGACTACAGGTTCTTAGCGAATTTCGTCATGTACCATATTCCGTCTTAGCAACTGTATTCTAACCATTAAAGGTGAAATTACTGAAACCGGCAAGCGCTTTCGGCTGTTACACCATCTTCGAATCGGATACTAGCAGAAAACCAGTTACCTTCACTTTCACTGCTAATCAGAGCGGAAGTAGGAAAAATTGAAACACAGGCCTACATGACTCCGTGGAAAACACTACAAATGTCCAGTAAATTCTGTACAAGACTTTTTTTTAACAGATTCTATGTCTGTGTGTATAAAGGAAGTATAACGGAAGAACAAGTAAATATTAACGGTTTTAGAGACAATTTAATGATATGGACAAAATGTCTGTCTAAATATTTGGACCCGTTCATAGTGCCAATGGCAAAAGACTAAATTCATCAACAGCTACGCCGATCAAACGCTATTCGTACCGTGCTTGTAACCACTTCCACACATCAGCTTTAAAGAAAACTAATGTTTGTATATATACGCTACTGTATTTTTGTACACCGTATAATAAAATGGTGTAGCGATTAAAAACGAACATTTGTTATCAATACTGAAAAACAAACTGTAGACGATAAGATAAATTACGTGTTCAGACATCCTATATTTGAGATCATCTTGAATACCGTGACAGTCCCGTGTTAAGCTATGTAAACAAAAATCCGGTTTCACATTTTGGGACACATTTTATTTAATAATGACAATGCACACGCTCGTTGGGACCATAAATTAATATTTCTTTTATGAAATTGCTTAAACTGCTAAGATTTTTATTATTTAGACTATTATTATTGTCTAAACAATAAAAATCTTAGCAGTTTAAGCAATTTCATAAAAGAAATAGTAAGGATGGCTGCTAACTCAAACAATACGAAGCATAAATTAATAGGTTATGTTTTCCCTACATACGAAAGTTATAAGTACAGAGAAAAATAGGCCTACCTGTAGTCGAAAAAAGATGCCTATATAAAGAATATGATACTGTATTTCGAATCATTAATTCGGATTTCTGTCATAATTTAGAATCAGATAGTGCCTTTATCGTTTAAAACACATTTAAAACAGTATAATTTTTCCTTATAATTCTTATTCTTCTTCTGTAGCATTACAGACCAACGTGAACCCTGGCTTCCAACACCGATCTTCTCCAATGTCTTCTATCCGTTGCCATCTCAGCGTAACCCCTCATATCCATTCTTCTGAGAGCTTCCAGCACATCATCCTACGTCTTATCCTACGTCGGCCTCTGTTCCTGCTTTCAAACACCTGTGCCTTCAGGCAAACACCTGTTTCTTTGGCACACGCTGATCATCCATCCGTTCTACGTGACTTCGCCGTTGTATTCGTTGAACCTTTACGAATCTTACAATGTCTTCATCCTTCGATAACTCATCCATCTCCTGGTTATTTCTTATTCTTCATTCATCATCTTCCTTGACCGAGCCATAAACACGTCGTACAAACTTCCCTCGAACCTCTTCAGCGTTTCAGTGAAGCTTCTCAATGCCCACGTCTCACCTCCATAAGCAACAACCGGTCTAATAAGTGACTTGTATATTGTCATTTACGTGTTGTGATTAATGAGTTGGTTTCTTAATAGTCTACTGTTAGCATATATGCCCTATTTCCTATCTGTAACCTGTCCTGTATTGTCGTGTTTATACACCCCTCATTATCTGTCATGTTACCCAGGTATCTGAACTTATTAGCAGCAATCACCTTCTACCCAAAAATTACAGATTTCTTCTTCTTTCCGATGCAGAAATTAGCATGTATTTAGTTTTGCTGATATTTACATTCAGTCCCATTCCAGCGGATTTTTTATTTATCTCCTTCTAAACCTTAACAAGCCGTTGTCTTCAACTATCTATTAACTAGACGTTAGTGTTATTTTGTGTTTGTGGTCATGGAATAAGAAGTGCAAACAACAAATAACAGTAAGAAGAAGGATGATTTGACAAAAAAAATTAACACACTGTTTTGAAGGAAAAATAATCACAGAATACGCCTCAATTTAGTATCTATACCAAAGTCTTGTCTTTATAACGGAGTGGTTCATTAAAAGAAGATTTTGACATTCGGAAGTAATTAAAAACTTGTTTTCTTTCACAAAACGTCCATCAAATAATGTGTAGTACAGTTCTGTATAACACGGGATGAACATGTGACCGTCTCCTTCGTCTCATTTTACCCATTAACGGGGCGAGCAGAAGCAGATCCCCATTACTTGATCACGTGACTGCAATCACCTTAATACTACACTATTAACTAAGTACCGATTACTGAAATAACTGAATTAACTCTTCCACTGACAACTCTACACACGTACTCTGCCAACTGACTGCTGAGCAGTTGCAACCTGATTTTACTAGCCTTCAACCAGTTTCAGGTAGCCTTGGAATCGGTTGCAGGGATTTAGTTGCGTAGCGTGATAGACTCTCTAACCCTATCATGTTTTGTGTCAACCGCTGCTATCAACACTGTGCAACGTTCACGTAAAAACTCCAATAGAGCGTCGATAATTCGGACTAATTGGTATTCGACTCAGTCCGGATTATCGATTTGTCCGGATTTTCGAAATTATACAAAAAATCACTACTTAAAGTATAAGGATAAACGGGGTACTTACGAAAACTCAGCGTTAGGTTAGAAACATCTCCAAACACTTACACAAATATTGTAAAAAATTTGTTTAAATCACAAATTCTGAAGAAATTTAATTTCGCAGATCAGAACTACGAAAAAAGTCACCAATTTAATTTTGAACCAGGCTTGAGGTGCGTTTTTGTTGGAGGCCAGATCTCTGAGTCTCTTTAGTAACAAAAGTTGGGTAGTAGAGCATTCGGGCTGCTTTTCCAGCTAAGACATTGCAGTTTCCAATGCGTTGAATGCATCGGCGTGTGAAGGTTCGGCTGATGCCTCATAGTTCCGGCTCGACCTTACCTATAGTGTTAGATATTTCTTCGTCACTTAAAATTTTATAACGATGGTCATTTTTATCACTTTCTAACCACTCACTTGCATCTTTTTCGTCGCAGTCTTCGAAACCTGGCATTAACTTTAATAACGACGTAACTTCATCTAAAACATTTTCTTCCACCCTTTCGTTTTCGGCTTGATTTTCTTCTATCTGACCTACTTCAATAGGCCACAGATTTTTCCATCCATTTTGCAAACTCTCTTTTGTAAGAGTTATCCAAGTATCTTCTAACATGTAACTGCAGTCCTTCAGATTCAACTTTTTAGCAAAACCAACAACACTTTCTTCATCTCGTTCAGCTAGCAGCAGACGATACAATGCCTGTTTTCTATACATTTTCTTCATTGTTTCTATGATACCCTGATCCATGAGTTGGAGTGCTGAATCACATTTTGAGGTCAGAATCATACCTTACAATCTTCGTCGATATTGTTTATTTTGTCAAGAGAAGGATATGTTGGGGCACTTTTCTGTTTTCCCTTCCCTTTGTCGATGTTTCTTAACACTTGGTATGAATTCACTGATATACATACCAGTCCTTGAAAATTTCGGTAGTCATCCAGGAATTTCTTTCGTTTCGCCATCCTGTACTTCCGTTTAAAAACGACACGCCCAGCTTAGCGTCGCTAACTTAACGCAGATAAACACACAGATAAACAGTACTCTAACCAATACTGTAGAGACATCAGTATTGGTCTGAAGTCGGTTCTTATTCAGCGATAACGCACTGAATACAGAACACTGAAAATATTTTCGTAAACTGTAAACGTTGTAACTAAACGTTTGTCGTTAATTTTACGAAATGAAAATTTTGAATAAAAGTTTAATTAACCCAAATCTTTATCCAAATAAAAAAAGAATTATCGTTTTACGTACAATGTTAAATTCAATTTTGACTTTATAACCGTTTCAATGGGGCCGTTGCACGCGCGCGCGCGAGTAGCAGATTCTGTCGACGGTAACGCAATTCAAAACAATATTCAAGTTCTGTTTTATTATAATTCAGTTTCAGTATGATAAAACTGAGAACACAATATTAACAGTAAATATACTCAACGACGACGGAGAGATAATTAAAACAAAGTGAAATAATCAACTCGCCTTCAGTTCAGGATTCAGGTGGGTTTAATTTAGTTTCCAGAGCACGGTAGCAATTTTCTTTCTCCACTGGCATGCGCGCCGCCAGAGAGTTTCCTTTCATCTGTTAAATAACTCTTCATTATTTTATCGCACCCCGACAACGCCCCGCAAGACAACACAAAAGCCAGGTCACAGATATAAAACTTGCTTACCTTCTCTCTCTCGCTGTCTCTCTCTCTTGCTTTTCTCTGACAGTACGGTAGAAATTACACCCTGCAGGCCACGTAAAACTTTTATTGCCACAAAGCGTCGTCCGCCACATTAAGGTATATACATAATGGGAGCAGACTTCATCAAGTCGCTGCCAGAACAGAAAAACCAAATATACCTCGACTCGCCGACGGCACCGTGTAATCTCTGTACACGCCACGCTTACAGTCCAGACGACTTGTGGACAACACGTTTTTATGACGTTTGTAAAGATCTGTGTGGCGTCAGACCGACGACGTGGCCGTTTGTTTCGGTTTAAAGCATTCGATCGTTATCACCTTCAGCAAGGATTAAACCAAAAATAGTTTGTTCCGGTCCCAAGCAGATAGACTAGAGCTGGTCACTTCTTCGGACGCCCCACATCTCTCCGGCCACTCTGCTTATAATTTAATTGTTGTTTGCGGTCATCCACTCCGTTAAGATGTTCCAACAAGTCGAGATGTCGTTAAGATGTTGTTAGGTTGGTGGATATTCGGCAAGCCTACAGAGTATACCAGGGGTCTCCAAAACTTTTTCACTTGAGCGCCGAATTGAAAAATCTTGGAAGTCAGGCGGGCCAAAAATATAAATATAAATATATATATATATACCTATTAAACTTTTTTTAAGTTTATGAAATAATCAAATTAATAATATGGGTATTTAAATAAAAATTAAGCAGACTTATCCAAAGAAAACAAATTCATTTATCCACAATAATGTAAATAAAAGTAAAGAAAAATAACATTTAAAGATATTTCCTATGTATTATTTTTTGGCTTTCTTATGTACGTACTATGTGATATGTGGATTTGCTTCTGACATATAATCTCTGTTCATTTTGGGTCAAATTTTGATGCTCCTATCACTAGAATGGATTTCAAGTGTTCGTCTGACAAGTTAGCCCTGTACTTTGATTTTATACTTATTTAATGTTTAGTTATTTAGTAAAATGTTATAATATTTGAAGTGTTTTGACGATCTATTTAAAAACTGCACGCAGCATCAGCCGGGTTGCCGTGGGCCGGACAATCACATTTCGCGGACCGGATCCGGCCCGCGGGCCGTAGTTTGCAGACTCCTGGAGTATACTAATAATATTCAGTTCCTGCCGCATACGGACATTTCTTTTGCGATCTTGAAGAGTATATTCTTCCTGCCATATGCCTAAGAAATCTCATTTTGGCCGCTTGAATACGACCGAACAACACATACGAAAAACATTTGATCGTGTTTGTTTATATTTATTTCAGTTCGTTATTCCTCGGTGACTGAGGAACGGTCGAGTTTTTTTTGTTTCATGATTTCAGAAGCGCTGCGTATTAACAGTTAGATTGTACTGTGTAATGTGTTTCGTAACCTTTTTCATGCACGTAAAAAAGTAGAAAGAATATTTCTGAATTCTATTATATATATTGCGACTCTATAAGGGTCGCATAGGATAAGTAGTCGAGACAGCTGATACTGGAATGAATAGAATTTTATTAATGATGCTACTAATTTTTCAGACAATCTACCGTGCCTTTAATACAGTAAAAAAAAACTCAGTTTGTCTCTGTTGATCTTCCTAACACAAACTAAAAATTTAATTCTTGTACAACGAAATTATGTGCTAGTTAAAAAGTTATTTTCCTCGTATTTAAACTATAACGTCTTTACTGATGTAACTTGTATTAGTCTTTTTTTTATAAACAAGTTTTATAAGTGTAGATAAAATATATAAATTCACTTCCATGTAACATGGATTGCAAATCCTTCAGACGACGAGTTGATAGGCTACTATCTGGATGAATACGTGGGTCAGTTTACTCTGTAAGGCTTCAGGGTCGCTCGGCAACGTTACATACAACTTCACACCGCGAACCAATACTGTTACTGTTTAACTGGTGTATTAGACTTACACCTTTCCAGTTAGCTTGAAGTGTCTATCAACTCCTAAACGGACTATCTACTACACGGATAGCACACGATTATAATAATTATCGCAGAAACTCTACAGGAATTTTCAAACATGCGTTCGTCGCAGCTGACAGACCCAACGTCATGTACCAGCCCAGCGGTTACTCGTTATCGATTCCGAAGAGAGACTGACCTATGGGTTCATAGTCTATTTCTTAAATGAATTTTTCGTAATTTTATTGGTTCTTCGGAAACCTCTTCTAATGATACTTTTAAAGATAACAGACTTTCTGGTGCAAGAAGGTTCTGGAACAGAATAATTAATGTTCAAAAAACCTGAAATACTTTACCACCGATTTTAAAGGCTACAATAACTTTTTACTTAAAAAACGCATACATTCAGTTAATTTTTAAAACAACTACTGCCATCAAGAACGTCTTTTTATTACAAGTATTCTGACATAAATCCCATCTCAAAAACTTCCTGCATTACGATAGTTATTCAAATGTATTTTAAGAATATCCCGTAAAATAATTACATACCCTCTCACACGCGCACCACATACGCAGCCAAGTATCATTACCCAAAATGTCTTCTTTTTCTTCAGCGGCGCGACAACCCATTACTGAGTCAAGGCCTCCTTTAGAAATAGGTTTCTGCACATAAAAAAATTTGACAGATGGGATGTGTGAATTCTCCGATCCAACCCCCAACGTGGAGGGCCAGGAACTTTGATTTCGTGGTGCTCTTCCTCTAGAGAGTTGCTTTCACCTCAGCTGACGAGCTCTCTCTGCCCGGTCGCAGTAGGCTAACTGACTCAGCCCATGTGTGCAGCCGTTGGGCTACTATACCCTCCTCCGCCTCCACACTAGATGCACATCCTCCTGCCGATATGCACCATCCTGCCAGGCCAGGACCCATGATAACCCCAGACTGCCCTGACAGAACCCCCATCTCTCGTTTGCTTACCGATCCACTCCGCTGAAGGGATTGGTTACCACAACCCTGGAGTGGATTGCTCGGTGTAACGGGGCCCAGCGACGTGTAGGACGCACAATTTCACTGCACTTAAATTTCCTTTACAAGTCTAAACACTTAAAACCGACATTTTTCACAGTGTTCCTTATCAACTAATTTATACTCATGTATAATGTTCAGACCTGCAACTTATGGAAAGATTATCTGCTACATTCCGTATGCAACAATCAGAATGTAGAGAGAGAGAGAGGGGAACAAGAGATAGGTAGCGCGGTTGATAAAATTTACTACACACGCCGAATGTAAATTGTTAATATTTTATAATAGAAAATTCGTCAGAAGGATGTCGATATGCCAGATAAACCACACTGTCGTGATCCTTCCCGCCATCGAAAAGAGACAAAAACCGTCCTTCTCAATTTTTAACCACCTAACGACGCATTTCCTGAAATAATTTACTTCTTTGACAGATGTTACAAATCGAAATCAAGTCGAAAGTGTTATACTTGTTTCCGCTTGCAATCAGAATAATATGTCAGTTACAATAGGAAAGATTAATGTGAGTACTTATACGACCGGACTTGACTCGTTCATCCACCGCAGACGTATAACATTAAATTTCTGTGATTTATTTGATATACGGCCGTGTTCCCTGCAGAATATTGGTCTCTTGACGTTTTATAAATGTAAGAATAAAGTATTTAGCGAACGTAGACCGCCTTACTTCAAATCGACGCGCAGATATAAATAGAATCGTTTAAACACATCACCGGTTTTGTTGACTACCTAAGAATGTAAATAAATAGTTATTAACAGCTTTCTTACTAAACTGAGACTACCGCTAATGAGCGAGACGTGTGGCAGTATTAGAATTCTATTCACCAAAATAATGTTTCTTATCACATAACAGGAAATGGCTGCGGGCAAGATATGTAAAATAGTTCTGCTTTACAGAGCTCAAGCCTACTTGAAACTATCACGCATAATATGTATTGTGAGACGCTTTTACTCTTTATATTGTTGAATTTAATTCAAAGTAAATAGTGTATATAAGGCTATACGGCGTGTAATTTTACATTTAAAAAAAATTAATTTTCTTCTGAAACATACACACATTTTTTATGGCTCTGAAAATTATCACACGGGAATGACCGCGATTTAGTGGGTATGGTGCTGCATCATTCGGCTAAGATTCATTCCTGTTTCTGTCAAAAAATGGTAAATGTTTTAGGAATCTGCCATTCTCCCAACGCAGAAACAGTGGGGTCTAACGCATTCTGCTCCTAACAGAAAGTGGTGGCGTTTCTGTCAAAAAATATCTCACAATGTAGTCGTTTGGAGCCGTTGTAAAACTGTATTATATAACCGTAAGAGAATCTGCGAAACTACCTACACGGGTATATGCCAGGGGATGCCTACGGTCAGATCCTAGATGGCATATAAAGGGTGGAAATAAACGTATCCTAGCTTTCATGGTAACAGTTTAACAAGTTTATCATACGGACTCCTTTTTTTTTGTTATGAATTCCTAAATGGAAAATTTGTGTCCGGGAAAATAGGTAAAACGTCCACGATTTTAATGTCCATTTCACGGTTTTAGTTTCCTGATTTTCACAAATAAAGTCGTTTTTTAATAACTTTATTGTATTAATAAATTAATTTACCTTTCAATAATCCGCCGTGTGACTTCTTATAGAACTCATCTATAACGCGTTTCGGAGACTATGCTCCATCTTCAGATAGTAAAATCAAATGGAACTATGTCACCCATACGAGATCGTTAATTAATAAAATGTCAATGTGCAGAAGAACTGTATGCGATGTTGGGTGTGCACCCGTTCGAGTTCAATCTGCTACCGAACGGTTGTTAGACTTTATCGTAGTCTTAGCGAGCAGGCTCAAGGCGCTATCGTACAAGTGTACCGTAGCATGTACTGTATGTAAAAAGGGCCGTTTCATTAATGCCTTGGAGGAGTTTGAAATCTATGGTGCATACGCAAACCTAAGCAGTCGCGATTTCGTATTAAATGATCAACTGAACTTTGGATCCTTGTACAGTTCTTCTGCATACTGACATTTTATTAATTAACGATCTCGTATGGGTGATATAGTTTCATTTGATTTTCCTATCTGAAGATGGAGGATAGTGTCCGAAACGCGTTGTAGAAGAGTTCTATAAGAAGTCACACGGCGGATTATTGTAAGGTAAATTAATTTATTAATTAGATTAAGTGACTTAGATAAGATTCAACATGAATATTAACTTTATTGTGTAGTTCCGTACTTAGTACTCTTCTGCGCACATCTACATACACACGTTATTTACTGAATACATACCTAATTTTTTTATGCTTTACTTGAAAGTAATGAACAAATCTTTTTCTTCGTATTGTTTAAATTAGCAGCCATCCTTACTATTTCTTTTATGAATTTGCTAACTGCTATAATTTTTTATTGTTCGACTAAGCTTACTTCGTATTGTTTAAATTAGCAGCCATCCTTTTATGTCAGTAATGACGAAAAGCTTAGTCGAACAATAAAAAATTATAGCAGTTAGCAAATTCATAAAAGAAATAGTAATGAACAACTGTTTAAGATCGGATTAACTGAAACGTATACCTGGGCGAGTGGTGTATCTAGAATGGTTTGGGGAGGGGGGGTTCGGGATCGGGTCGGCTTCATACAAAATAAAAACCAAGTTAAGACTAATCAATATTACTATCTTTAAAGTGGCTGAAATCAGTCCCAATAAAGTAAACTGTAATAAAACAATAAAATACGCGTTAGTGAAACTTTGTTTACAGGATATACCTATTGATTGAATTGATTTTCCTATATTTCATATTTCAAAACGCATACCCAAATGCTGTATAATAAACCTGTTTCCAACAGAATTATCACTGTTGCACACCACTATAGAAAATTATTCCGATTAGCGCTTTCAAGCTTCTCAGCTCATCGTCAGATCGGAAATAACAACAACAGAGTAAAACAAACTCTTCACACCGCCACCCGCCCCACTGACCACCCCCCCCCCGCAAACAAGCTATAAGTCAAATGTTCCTTCCCAACCCCCGAGCCCTGTCACCCCCGTCTGTACAGTTACATATTTTTCTAGCACTATAGCATATTTCTATAGTAGTGTGCAATAGTGATAATTCTGTTTGTGATTATAACCACTAACACAACTCTCTTAATTAAACCTGTTTCTGTATCTAAATAAGAGTTACTATTATATTAGCGTACACGGCCTAAAAAAGTAATAAAAACAAGTAAAATGAAGATTAACAGAATTCGTCAATTTTTTCGATCCTCTGGAGGGGGTCCGGTCCCGTTCGTCTCCCCCCGTAAATATGCCTCTAAGCTAGGCCGAGGTAGATACTGTTTGTGAAAGTTATGCTCACAAAGCGGGACGCTTGAGTTGACTCAGTAAGAAGTATAATACTGTCTACTAATCGCGTCGATGTATATGAACGGAGAATACTGCAAACATTAGCCTCCCACTACAGTAAGACAATGGACGACTACGTTCCCGCCCATGGACTACGGCGCATCCAACGTACCACGATAACTTAACTTTGAGAAACTGTACGTACTATTAAAAAAAGAAAATACATTGTTACTGAAGAATAAACGCAAATTATTTCAACACTTTTTAAACAATAACTATTAACATTTTTATGAATAAATATTAAGTTTAAAAGCGGATAGATTTTGTTATCTGAAGATTTTAAAAACGTGAAGAGTAAATGTGAGACGAGCAAAAATAATGAATTATTACTAAAATCACCCCTGCGAAAATGAACTGTAAAATAAGTACTAGTATTGCACGTCACACACACACACACTTCTAACTATTATATAGTAACCTACTCTTTTTTATTACTGAAAATCATAAAATGTCACCTTTTTTGGAGTTGGGAAAGTGGCAACCCAATATTTAGCCTTGCTTTTACACCCCCCCCCCCATTACATCCTACATCCGCGAAAATACACTCGTGTATCCAGATTGCCGAGCATAAAATAATACAGAATCTGTTAACCGAAATCAAGACATTTTCCCATTTGATGGGTCCATATTGATGTGCAGGTAATTATATATAACTGGCAATAAACTATACGCCGTCCCAGACTTAATTTGCAGCATTGGTTAAATGGGCCACACTGTTGTCAAGTTTACTGTGACACGATACTGCTGCACTCCACCCACTGAAGCTGTTTGAAGTAGATGTCATCCCTCACTCAATTCTTTGTATGAAAACAACACGAAATTAATAATAAAAAAAGCTTTACCTATAACTGGAAGTGTGTTTATATTATATAATGAATAAGCGATGTGGATAACCAACATAAAATATCAGGTAACTGGCAAGAAGAGCAAGGACGAAACGTTTGTACAATGGAAAAAATATAATTATCTGAAATAATCATGAATTTTAAACATACAAAACATTGTATTCTTAAAAAACAAATAAAATACATGACGTCAAAACTAATGTAAAATTTAAATTATATATTATAGTATTATACATTGTTACGCTACAAATCTCCACCAAAATAACAAATGAAACAACGTTAAGAATTAACAACAACTATGCAGTTAGTAACGCAGAAGATGAGAAAAATACAGTCATTTTAAATAATAAAAAATAAATAAAATATAGCGATGACCAATGACCAAGACGATGACAAAGACAAGACCCCACCCCAAGTGATTGGCATGAATAATGACCATCAATATAAAATAACTTTATAGAAAAAAAAATGAGAACATGTTTGATAATAACAAACATTGAAAGTACAATACCTACCTTGAAAATATGTAATAAAATAATGTATGTATAACTTCAATATAATACTATTAAATGACAAACAAAATAATAAGTGTTAAATTATAAAAATAATTCACATAAATCAAATCAATGAAACCAAGTGATAAGTAGGTACACAGTGAGTGAACAAAAACATTGTGATAAGTGATATACAATAGTGAGTGGTTATAAATATCTATTGGAGAATACTCAATTACAGCATATACTAAAAGGACAAAAAGTATTGAACACTAAAGTGAAAGTTAACTCAAATACATGAAATAAACCAAGTGTAACCCATAATCACATGCGAAACAAAACAAACGTTACATCCCATAAAGGATGAATGTTTTATTTATATTTTGTAAACGATAAATAAGCAGGAGACTCTTAGAGTGAATTAAGAATCACTATAAAATATTCACAACAACTTTGTGTTATATATAAAATATAATGTTTGTCTGACTTTGTAAACGATGGATAAGTAGAAGGCTCATGGAGTGACAATAATCAGTATAAAACAATAACAATTATTTGGTATTGTATATAAAACAGATGTTATATTTCAAAGTTGTAATTGATGAAGGAAGAGGAGACTCATGGAGTGAATTGACATAGCCTACATTGTAAAAGCATTTTCAACAAATGTGTGGTAAAATTTGAGACTATAGATAAAGATGACATGATCATCAAAAGACTTGATACAAACAGTATAATAATATTATTATATGTATAAATATGTTTCAAAAGTTGTGTTAAGAAAAAATATGTAATTAATATTAATTTCAAGAAGTTCCAAGTTAAAAGATAGTCATTAGCAAAGTGATTATGTTAACATGTATGTTCATTTTAGTAAAGTTCAGTATCTAAGTTATATTTATACTATGTGGTAAAGAATGTTAACAGTTAAGTAAATTTTGTTCAAATGTTAACTAAGTTTAATTAATAAGAGTCAGTAGATTATATAATGAGTGGGCAGGAATATAAAGTGTTGTAGACCAAAGGTAGCAAAACTAGGTATCAAAATTAAGAAATTGTTAAAAAATAAGAATAGGCCTAAAGTAAAATGTTGAAATTCTCAATAAGTATACAATAATAGAGCAATAGTATATAAAATTGAACTACTCAAAAGTGACTAAATTGTATAAATTACTAATAATTGTAAACCTAGGTAAGCCTAGATCAAAGATAAGATTATGCAAATTGTAACCAGTCAATAGATTTAAGTAAAACAAAAGGCATGTAAACATAATATAAATAGATAGGGGAATAGTAAAATCACAAATAATACTAACAAAACTCATTAATAAAAGAATTAAGTATAAAAGGTACACAAGGCCTATACAGTAAAATGTTAATTCAGTAATTATAGATCACACACTAAGCATGTTTGGTCTCAAAATAATCTATAGAAGGAAAGGAATCCAAAGATAATCAAAACAAGTTTATTAAATGTATCATAAACTCAATATTTAAATTAGAAACATTTTCGACAGTTTTATAGAAAATTAAGCCGAATATAACAATGTAATAAGAAAACTAACAACCAATGAGAGGACAGATTTATCGCTTAGTAACGAAAAAATACGTTACAAACAACCAGGTTTCCATTATTGAACTCTGAAGAGAACGTATGAGAAATTAATTGCTCCCGAATAATAATTAGTATAAAACTTAAAATAAATGAAAAAACATAATATAAAGCATTGCAAGTAAAGTATATGCCTACCAAAAGAAGAATGCGACCAAATTAAAATCTAAAATTAAAGTAAATTATAAACGAAAATTCCAAATTTCCGAAAAGTACAAAATCACGATCCAGAAGGAAGGAAATATAACCAAGGACATCCAATATATCAAAATCAACCATACTGAGGAACAGATGAAAAGGAATTTTTTGTAAAGTATAACTAATTGTTGGTTATATCTGTTATACCAACCAACAATATGGAAATAGTGGAAGTAAATAATAATAAAAATGACATTATACAGTTAGAAAAATTATATATATACATACATATATATATATATATATATATATATATATATATATATATATATATATATATAACAAATTGTTGAATCAGCAGACAATATTCGAAAATGACCAATTATTTCAATACATGACTTGCTTGGTTTCACCAAATAATGATGGCAGTGGAAAGTTCAATATGAAGTGCAGTAAGATGTAATGTACACAGATAACAACACTTATACATATAAAAGAAGACATCACAACAAGAACATTTTAGTGTGAACTGATGATGAAATTATAATAATTTCGAAAAGGCCTTATTCAATAATTTAACAAAATTGAAATATTGCTGATTTTGGTGGTATGTATATAATATTATAACAAATCAGTGGCATAATGTTTAGCAAAATAATACTCACGGCATTATTTAACTATATAGATAAATAACTCAGTAAAAATTTTATTTATTACGGTTGGCTATTGTAGTATGACGCTGTCGTCTGTTTTATTTATTATAGGGTCTGGTTGTTTGGTTTATTATTATTACGAAAGTTCGTTTTTCATTATTATTAAGTCTTGTATTAGTGATTTATTCCACCCAATTCAATCTATCATTGAATCCGGTCGTGAATAAATCGGTTCACTTACTCTTTTTATCGTCGTTTATCAATTTGTTTTATATTGTTTAAAATGTTTTTTATTCACTTTCTTGAGTTCGATGCTCTGGAAGTTACGTTGACTCTTCTATTAACAGCTGCGGTGAGTTGATCAGTATTTTCCTGCATAGACACTAACATAGACAAACATATACAGGATACTTACTATCAGTTGTAATGTGTAGCAAAATATTAGATAGTGTGGTTGGTAAAAATCATTCAATTTGAATTTACGTTAACAAAAAAATTTGATGTTCAGTTTTCTCCATTTTCAGCATTGCTGTGAGATGACCTTATTAATACTGCTGTTTCTCCGCAACAATGACTTGACCCAACTTGACACTTCACAGCTGTTCGTAGGGCGAACGTGGCGCCACGATGCGGTAAAAAACAGAAACGCCCCACATTCGTTTATATGGCAGGCCGTCACTTTTCAAATCGCCCTCGTAGTTAGAAAATGAATAGACCTAAGTCTCCTTCACGAGCGATAATACGTACAAATGGAATTCTGTATGAAACATTACGACTGAAAAGATTTATGATTACAGTACTGGTCCTCGTCTCAAACTAATAAAATCAATTGGACTTGCATTACTCAAATTACAAAATCTGTACCAAAACCGAGAAGATTTTCCTGATACGGTACTGAGACTAACCGCGTCGAGTATTTTTGCTTGATTTTTAATTTAATTTCTTAACTGAACGTATATAACTTCAGACTACATAGTTTAAAAAGAGAAGACACCAGCTTTATGATTTTTTTTTAATCGGAAACGAGTACGGTACAATATATCTAAACAAAAACAAACACAAACGTAACATCTAAACAAAGTGATGCAGTGTTTGCTGAAGAGAGAATAATGTATTGAAATGAATACTCGACGAAGGTATAGTGTATTTGTAATGTATCCACTGATCTGCTTTTAGTTTCTCTTTATTTACGTGTTCAGCAGAAATAGAGCGCTGTCGAGTTAAACTCTTGATCCTTATGCAAACACTCGTGTATCAGTACGGCTGCTGATTGAGAGTGTTTTGTTTTAGCGAGCGCTTCCCGCATGCGCGCCCGTTTTGTCAACACATTTGAACGCTTTCCAGTCAGTGTGGATACATGAAATTAATGTGTTATTATTACATGCAATGAATTTTATTGTGAATGCCAATATTAGATCTTTTTTTTCAATTATTACAGTAATTACGAAGCTACGTAGAAACGTACAATAAACACTAAAAATTCAAACTACTGCGTTCTTTTTGTTACTTAAATTTATAACCATAATGCGTACCTAACAAATAATTTAGTTCTAGCTTTCAACTTTATGTTGTTTCCGTAGATATCTGTAGGCCATGAGCTAATACTTTTCATAAATATGCATAGGCCTAACTGATTATAGTTTTCTTTTTGTAAACATAAGCCTACAGACGTGTTGAAGGCGATCCAAAATCTACAAGGAGTGTTGAGAAATATTAGCCTAATTCTGTCAACTTAAGATACAGTTTGTATTTTTTAATAAAATTCCTCAATCTAATCTCCCACAAAGGCTTATCATATCATTCGTAGTCCTTCAGTCTTACGACTGGTTTGTACCCTCCCCGCATATACCCGTGGTGCGTGTGGTACTGAGTCTCTCACAGGTATATGGGACCTACAGTTTAACGCCGGATCCGAACGGCATAGTTGGGGAAGGTTTATACTAAGCAGGATACCTCTCGCTGGTTTGCCATTGCCTTGCGAGGGGGAACGGTCGTATCTAAATCAGATGGCCCCCGGCGGGAATTGAACCCGCGCCGACAGCGTAGCAGCGCCACACGCTAGCCACTACGCCACGACCGCTCCTATCATATCATATCAAAGACAATTTTCATCATATTTTAAAGTTCTGTTTTCGGCCCGCAGCGCATCTAAAGGTTAACAATTTTCACAATAAATGTTACTTTCGGATAAGGGTTAAATATCCCTTAGTGTAATATCCGGCAGGACTGACCCACGTACAGCATTAAAAGATAAAATGTAAGAACTCCTTTTTTTTATATGTACTCATATATCGGCAGCAAACTACGTTAATTTTTAGTACTTAAGCCATTACTTCCATTTTACGTGCATTCACTGCTGTGTCGGCGGCACTCAAGAGTTGAAAAAGCTGAGAAGATTGTCCGGCCGCATGTGAATACAATAATGTACGAGTGTTTTATTTCGTGTATAGTACATAACGATTTTACACGTAATGTATGTATTATATAAACAATCATTTTCCGCAGCAATTATCGCAATTATCTTTTGCCATTTAATATGTGCTTATATCGAGGACGTTGTTGTTGAGATTAAAAAAAAACTGTTATATACTACGTTTAAACTAATATATAGTTATATAATATATATATATATATAAGATAGTATATACTAACATATAATACTTCGGGCAAAACTGTTAAAAAATGGAAGAGATCCAGGGTAGGAGAGATAAAAATGCAGGTTTAAAGTGGACTGAAAACAGGAAGACGAGACATAGTGAAAAGATGAAAGAATATTGGAGAAAAAGCAAAGAACAATTAATACAGAATTGAAATTGGCATGTGGTACTCAGCTGCCCATACAAACAGAAAAAAAATATCCTAATAAAAAAGATTAGGGCCTACCTAATTTTCCGAGCTCCAAAACATTAAAACAAATATAAGGATAAATGTAGAAACCTTAGTGGATACTGAATAGAGAAAAAAATCATGTTAGACAAAAAATTACTTCAAAAACTTGGACAGAGTCGTTCTCTTGATTGCCAACATTTTTTAGTAACTGACAACCAGACAACCACAGTCTTACAACGCACAGCCGAAAAGTGAAGTCGACCTCTGTTTTTTCATTACTTAAAGTACACACCGCGTTTCTTATTTTACAGTAACCCTTATCACGTACTCTACACGCAAAAAAGTAACCGCTTACGAGACAACATTCATTTGAATACAAGTTCCAGGTTCTGAACATTCATTTTCCGAGATAAACGTGTATTTATTTTTACGTATACGCCGAATCCCGCTTACCGTTTGCTGTAACTTTATATTTCAGTTTCACCGCAAATATTTGCAGACCCGTATTTTATATCGTTGCATCCAGGAACCTGATTCACAGAAATAATTATTTACTGTGACCCCATTAAATAGGTGACGTTCATTGTGGCGGATTATCCATAACGCTAGGGAATGGTGCAGCATCGGGCACCATCCAGCTGAATTGACTACGCGAAGCAAAGCTTATGATCACATTACGCAACTGTTTGGTTTTCTTATGCAGATAGTAACCATGGAGAGTGTCGAGTTGGAAAATCAAGAAAAAACTCTTATAGAAGTTTACTCGAACGATCTGGATAACGATCTTCTAATAGAATTGAAGCACTTTGTGCCACGTGTAAAACCACGAAAGACGTTATTTTCAAATCGATCGACTGGAGACTTTAGATTCCTTGATACTACAGTTTGTCCGCTCAAAGTATTAAACTGGATTATTGATTGTAAAATGATTGATGTATTTCCGAATATATACATTGCTTACCGTCTGCTGCTGACGATTCAATTAGCTAACTGCGATCTGAAAGATCATTTTCAGTATTAAAACCCATTAGAGATATGTTGAGTTCAACTATGACAGATGAGAGATTATTAGCAAGGTTCAATACCGAAAGCGAGATACTTGGATCGCTCGATGTAGAAGAAATTATACAAGACTTTGTTAAGGCAAAATCAAGTAAAAATGGATCGAGTAATATTTTCTAAGCTTAAGTACTCCTATGCTCATTGTAATCACTATTTAGCTAGATATTTGTCGTAATTTGAGAGTTTAATAAAATAATTGTTAACTTTCGAAATTGTGTATGCCATTTATCAGTGTAAATAATGTATAAAATTTTGAATTTTGAATGGGGGTACCAGTCTGATGACAGCATAGGCACCACGCGCTTCTAATCCACCCCTGTGGTCATATTAATCTGTGCTTGCCAACGTAAGATTGAAGAACTGTTGAATAGGAGTGTTTTGTTTATTTTAAACTGAAATTAAAGTTGTAAACAGAGATTTCACTGGTGTTCAATTATTCTGTATTCACTGTCCAAGCACGACCATTCGTGCGACTGTCGTAACACTATATTCGAGTCGAATCTAGAATGGATTACATACGGACTGGAAAAAGTGCAAGCAATCCGATTGAATTTAGTGTGAGCAACGCACATTATTGCTACAAAATCATTTGTTTTCAATTATTCAGAAGCATATATTTTCACTCGAAATGTTTTATTTCAATTCAAAATACAGTGTTTCCGCAAGGTCCACGCGAATGAGGAAAGTAGTCGGGACAGTGACCGCGGACACTACTGGGGGGGGGGGGGGGGATGTTTAGATATACGATTAGGCTAGCTGTGATTTAATACGAAACGTTTATAGACGATTTTGCCTCTCTAAAAGCATCGCAGATTACGTCAAAATTTTGACTTCAGACGAAGGAAGAGATGGCGAGGCGGAGATCCATCGCTACAGACCGTTTCACAAACATTCGATAGTACGCTCAACTTACAGCACGGTCGTATAACACAGAAATCATACTGATTACTCACTTACTAAAAGCACACAACGCTATTGGAGGGTAAATAACACGAAAATTATTAGGAACACGAATAACACACACGCAACTAAAAGCAAGAAAGAACATCCGTGACGCTAAAGCGAATCTGAATGAATTCAACCGATTCTTTCTTCCACTGCCTTTGCGCTTTGACATAAACTGTTATAGCTCGCTCGGCCAGAAGGATAACATCCGAAAGCCACTGATGTAATAATGGGTTCTTAATTGGGCGGCAGTTCCCGATACTGTTTCTGTGCATCAATCAGACTGCACCGTTAGTAAGATGAGATTACCATTTTGAGTCCACGTTGCCACAATTAGTATTCATCAACCACAGCTTATCTCTTCCAGTGGAACCTATCCGTTCACGTGCAGATAACATGTCAACAACGCAACTTCACTGATGCGAGATAAAAAAATTAATTAGTACTGATAACAGTTGCTTTGACGCACAGCGTCATCCTTTTGAACGAGTAAGCTATAAGTCGTTCTTATGGTCAATATTATCAGAAACTTAAAGTTTGTTCTCTCGGGCGTGGAACAGACCGAGTACGATGCCATGCGTCGCGATAACGGATGGAAGTATGCGATCGCGCTCGATCCCCTGACGTACGTCATCGCAACGACGTACGTCACCCCACACAGAATACGATTAAGTGGGGCTCCGTCACGTTTGATTAGTATAGTTTCTGTTTTCTTTACTTTTAAAAAAAGTGAAAAACTTAAGAAGTAAATGGTGGGTTCATCCTATAAATCGAAGGCGTGAGATGTAGGCCACATTCCGTGACAACGACATCTTCCCATGAATCTTCCCTTTCTTTTTGTAATCATTTAGTCCTTTGTCTAAAGTATAGGTTTTGATTGAACCTAAAAAACAAAATTTAAGCACTTTACCCAGTTGTCTAACATTTATCAAAATATGAATAGTATTTAAAGTATACAGCATGTTGTGCAGTATTTATCAAAATATGTATCCTATTTTATATTTTAAAAAAATCATAGATTTAATTAACAATGTACCGGTAGTTCACAAATTGTTAATTAAATGAGAGAATACTATTCAAAAGGAAAAATCTACTCCCATAAATTTACCTTAATTATTAATTTTTCTTCGTTTAAATTCATGATGATTCTTGAACAATCGGACACCAACTGAGACTCGAGCTATTCGTCCGTCATCGCATCGCATGCCGACGTGCGTTAAGTCATCGCAACGTACTAGGTGAGGGGATACTCATAACGCAACATGGCCATCAGTTTTCATGCGATGACTTGCGTCGTCGCATCGCATGACATCGTACCCGGTCTGTTTCTCGCCTAGACTGGAAACCGATGTAAACAAAACCACGTGTTAGTACTCGAACCGAACTGGTTAGGCCCCTTTTATACATTCGATTTATATCGTACGATAACCTACGATAAAAAAATCGTACGACATGTAGAACAACAGAAACAAGTAGGGCGTCTTATGCACTGCCGCAGATACATTTATCGTTTCGAACTCAAAGACATATCGCCGTGTCCTAGGAAACGCATCTGATAAAAAGTCGGACGAGTTGTCAACATACACGGGCCGTAATGGTTCCGTTTATGCACTCACGCGAGTTTTATAACGTATGACTTTCATACATCAGCGCTAGCAACCTTCCTGCATAGCATCGGCGACAGGCGTTGCACTAAAACCTGACTGACCAAAAGAGTTTCTTGGAATATAACAACCAATTCATCAATCGAAGGTAAAAGATATTCTAAAATAATTAAAAAACATGTCTCTATCGTCTCTTAATTTTCCGTATAGATTACGAAAAGTACCGTTTACATATCGTGCACAGTTAACTGGATGGACATCCTATCTTCTTTTCCTTCTTCTCTTCAAAATGAACTAGCTTCATAAGCGGCACACAACAGGCACGGATCCGTTTTCAGTATACTGATGATGGCGGCGCTGAAAGAGTTTGTTCACACCCACTTCCGACATTTTTTACGCACGACAGAAATCGGATGCAAGACTTATCGTACGATATAAATTGGTTACATAAAAGGGGCCTAAGATGAGTGGTTGCATCACTAAATCTTCCGCTAGAAATAAAGTAGTTCAGAACTGATTAATGTTAATTGATTAAAAATATGCCAACAGACGTTTTTACTTCCATGTTCCGTAAGGAATTGGAAGTATGGTGATCGCGAAAAAACTCGTGTTCGAGGTTCGAGGCTGATTCTGATTGTACTACCCTCAAAACATGAAAATTCATTTTCTGCAATGCATCTGTGTGTAGAATTTTTTCTATGACGAACTATAACTACAGCAAGTTCAAACACGATCAAATAATGTTTTGCACATCCGCCCGAGCTGTAGAGGATTCAAGGCCTATTGATTTTGGTGAAGATCGGTTAAGGGGGAGGGGTAGTTTTCCTGCAACATTTTACGTTTTAACAAAATTAAAGTACTTAAAAATTCATTTAAACTTTCTCAAACAATGATAATTAATAAAAAATTAAATAATTTTGTTGCCAGACAACCAGGTTGTTCGGTTAGGAGGGAGGGGTAGTTTACCTGCATTGTTTTGTGTTTTAACAAAAGTAAAGTACTTAAATTTAATAAATAAGTGTACCGAAAATAAAGTCATATTAATCCACTGTAAAATGGTAAATGAGATAATTATAAATGGAGTGGGTAGTTAAAGGGGGAGGGGGTGATGTTTTGAAAATTGCTGTGCTGAAATCAAGTAAAGTGTGAATATTTAATTTTTTAGGGTAAGATACCTTAGAAATTACATATGATAAAACTATTACTCTATAATAATAATAAAAATAATAATGGCTCCCATGTGTACCACCGAAGCAGCTTAGGAGTCAGGCAGGGTAGGCTGCCTTATGCGAGCCGTACGGCATACAAGGAAGGCAGTGTGGCCAGCACTACGCTTCAGCCGCCCATTATTATCCCCAGGTACTCATTTTCAACAGACTTGAGTCGACCTAGGGGCTGAAAAACGCACCTTGATTTTATGGTGCGGGCCCGGGAATCGAACCCGGGACCTCTAGATTAGTACCCAGGTGACTATTACTCTATGAAAGTGTAAATATCATTAATGGGGGAGGGGATCAGTTGAGGAGGCGGGATGATTATCTGCGTAGTTTAGTTTTGTGACGATTTCATAAAAAAAAAAAGTGTTAGTTAATTAAGTTGATAGTGTATAGGTTGATAAATTTTAAGTGTTTAATAAAATCTCACATTTTTTATCTAAAGCTTATTGTAATCATTAAATAATAATAATATTTAAATAAAAAGTCTAATAGTATATTAAAAGGAATACGATTGTACACAAAGGGTAAAGCTTGTTAATTAATCCTGCAGAAACAGGCGCTAACCAGAATCAACTTGTTTTCCGACCCCTTAACTAACTAAAAATAATTGTAAATTGATTATTATTTAAATAATTAAACTAGACTACTATAATGTACTTTGATAGCAATTGTAACTAAGAATCTCTCTACTTAATTATTTAATCTAATTTTAGTCCTTTAAATAAAAAAGAAACTTGGAACTATTTTTATGTTGAGTTGAACCGTCGCGAGATTAATACTCTGACCCCTAACTATTTTCGCCCACTTGCTAGGGAGCGGTCAAACAGTAAGCTGTGTACTGCCGATATGTGCTACGTTAAAAATAGTTTATTACAAAATGTAATTAATCCGTCAGTTAAGACACTGACGCATTCTTTTACTATTAAACAATGTGTTGCGTTAATGTAGTTGAACCGCGACTCATATAAATATGGTGTAAACGAGTGAGAATGAATAACTAAAATTTAGCGCCGGTGACATCTCTTCTAAAATCTTAAAATATAATACTAATGTAATTAAAACTGTGGTAATCCCATGAGGTGAAGTGCTACAATCAAACTATCATGTGAAGTGGATACAGGTGAATGAAACTTTGTGTTAATCATTCAGATCAACGAGCTATTACTATCAGTTAGCCAAGAGCTGAGAACCAGGAGACACCATGATCTATAAGACTTCAGGACTACACCATTCCCGGATACGAAGATAATGAGAGATACCTGACCGACTTCAAACATGCTGCAACCGAGGACCTACGACTGGAATAACGCAGAGCTGGAAGACATCAAAAAAAGGTGACACGGAGGCAAGCCTTCCGTGCTTATGAAATACTAAATATTATATTCAACAAAAGACAATTAATTTAACCACATTAAGACATTTTAAGTAATTGTATAACAGTAAGTGTATACTCATAACTTGTATACTTATTCCTAGTAAAAGAGTTATAGCTCTAAACTGTAAAGCCTTATTGTTTAAAAGATTAATAAAGACCATTCTTCATATGGCAAAATTTTGAAAGCTTTATATGGCGAGGTAACCATTCTTAACGTATTAGAGGAAATCCCGGATCCGGAGAATTAATTAAATTCATGTACATCTTATTTTAAGGGGCCTTGTAAAGAATAAAATATAATCATCATGTAAACTGTAAGCTATTGAAGCATATGTGTCGAGAATTTTAAGTAGAGAAAATAATACAATATGTAATAAAGAGATGTCATCAGGAGTACATACTATACTGAGTGCATAAATCAACAGTCTCCCCTTCCCTGAATCCTTGTATATTTATTGTTTGTTGTTCTGATTAATTTTCAGCTCGTCACAAGTAAGGCAGCCTGAATAATTGGCAGAACCAATTATTGCGGGTTCCCTAAGTTATAACACAGGAGAAGATGTTATAGTTTCTTTATAAGAATGAAGTAACCTACCTGATTTTTATAGATAAAGTAACTCGAAAATAACGTTATATTAAACGACTATTCCATAATAACAAAAATATCTAGAAATAGTGAAAATAGTTTGAGGATGGGCGATATTTTTTTAGAAATTATCGCACCTAATCCAAGTAAATGATTTTAAATAGAAACCTTAGAACATGGAAGTCATGTATGGTTCTCCATACCGATATTTTACCACAATTGTGATGAATACAACTACAAATAAGGTAAATGATTTTTATACTTCTTTAGGTAATGTTTGTTTTGTTAAGAAAGTTTTAACTTCCAACTATACATGGCTTTGTGTTGTATCACTCCCCTTTGTTTACATCAGGATCCACTCTAAAGTGAACAAACTTTAGTTCTGTTAATACAGTTGTCATGTTATTTAACAATGTGTAATTATATTTTCTTTGTGCTATTATGGTTCAATTTTTTTTTTACATCTCTTATTATAATGACATATATCGTCCACCAATATTACCATGCACGCGAAAACACGGAATTTCAATATCTCGAAAAAGGCGCCGCGCCAAATTAAGACTTTATGCCGATCCGACAAAGGCAAAACGGGGAATACATAGTCTAATTGAATTGACGGGAACACTGCACCACACTAGCGTACGTTGTTTCTGCATCTCAATTTCAATAGCAGTGCACCGCAATAATCTGACACTAGTCGCATGCGAACTGAGCGGGACAGCAAAGTTTAACCGGCGATTCAATTTCTTGTACTTTGTACGTCAGACCTGAGTTTAGAATACTCAAAGTTCTGTTCGTTCGACTAATTTTGTTTCTACCCGTTTCACGTTCTCACTACAGAATATACCGTATAACGCGAACACAAAAAGATAGCTGACGTCTGGAAATTTCGCAAGGCGTGTTCCACACAAACTTACCCTTAATTCGCTTCTAATGTGCCGCTTATAACAATAATACATATCGCTAAAATAAAACAAATACAGTGGTCATTTTTGCACAAAACAAACGTTAAAACTTATTAGTATGGAAAACTTGTAATGGTTGCAAAACCATGCAAAACATGTGAAGTCGAGTAATGTTTTGCATTCACGCATAACTTATCATAATGAGGCACGCACAAAGCTCATGTTAAGACCGTTACATTTGGACCGTATGAAATTCTGATATCTCTGAAACACACGCGACTTCACAATAATATGAGGCATACGTTTACTAAAAAAAAATCGTACAAGCTCTGTTTAACGCAGCCTTCACAACGTGAATAATTAATTTCGCATAATTACTTTTATTATTTATATTAATTATCAGTGTAATACTATCTTGAACAAACATGCAAAACGCCTTCGCTTCAAAATTAAAATTACGCTCGATTTTTATTCTGGTTATTACTGGGCACAACCAACGAACATGCACGCACGCGGTTTACAAACCATCCACTTTAATTTAATCTGGTTGTAACTGGCACACTCCAGTACAAACCGTTTTGCGGCATATTTATTTATCCGAAGCGACGACTATCACTCACCCCTTCTTCTGCTTCCCCCTCTTGGCATACACAAGAATTTTCCGGTTTCCTCCAACCACCTCATTCTGGGTCTCCTCTCAGATCTCTAACGGCTCCTGGGTTTCCTTCATTCTTTGTTAATTTTCTATCTTACGTTAAGTTCCCGTCCATCTTATACCCGCCAGTCTGCTAATACCACCACCCCACCGTGCAACTGGTCTTTTGGTCTTTCCCGTCCTCTTACCCTTCCCGTAGACTCATGTGATGTACTCCGTTGAGCATTTTAAATACTGGTAACATTACCCGCATAGTCCCATTTAAATGGGTTACTCTGTGTTTCCAGCACCACAAACCCACGTTCGGTGTCTAATCCATTCATTCCTATTTCTGTCCTTTAAGTAGACGCCTAAAGTTAATATTCCATTTCTCCGTCCGTTGTGAAACTTCGCAGTGTTTGTTTTATCAGGGCCTGTTGGTGCCCTATACGTAGTTACACCGGGCAATACTACGACGCTCTAATTAAGTATTTTAATTCTAAGTTCGTGCGAAATCTTTTTCTTCTAAACGCGCGATTCAATAGTACAATTTTTTAAGTATTGCTCAATTGAATATATAAAAATTACATAACCCGATGATTTCGTATGACCTCTTACGGGGTTAACTGTGAGAATAACATCTGTGGCATACGATATTGACCAAAATAATCAATGATTATTATTACTGCCTATATAATCCGAGGAGACAAGCGAGTTCTCAGTTTTAACGCGATCGTTTGGCACTTGTTTCTATTTGGCACGATAAGGTTTGAACGCATCAACTGATTTTCGTCGTGCTCTTGGTATGCGCATCCAGCTACCTTTGCACACACTGAGTCCTACTGTTATTTTAGATTGATCTCCCAAAAATAGGGAGTAAGAGGATAAACCTCCCCGCCTCCAATTATGCATTCATGACGAAATCGCAAAAATCATGTGCGGTATCAGTTTAAAGTGAATGTAAACCACGATATGATCACAGTGTTCAGTTCTTAAAATTGCATATTTTTTATTACACCAGGGTCAGAATGTTACCAAAAGCTTCGGATTCAGACCAGAAAGTTAAAACCCTGGGACACAAGAGCACAAAGAAAGGTATTACAAGTTTTTTCAGAATTGTAAAAATCCATGCCGGATATCAAATTATAGAGAATTTTAGCCCAACTCCGAACCTGTGTTTATACTGATACTTTTCTACCTTTCGGGTCACCACGGGCAAAAACATAAGTCAAAATTTTGAAAATATTGTAAAATTTGCTATATGGGTCCAATAAAATTATGGGAAGCTTTACCCAATCTACGAACTCGATGTCTTTAAAAAATAATTTGACGAAATTAATATCTGTTAACATCCTTGCAAATTTACAACCACCTTCAAACAGTTCGTACGAGCTCGTAAACTATGTTTGCAGAAACATTTTACACATTGTTATCACAAACACTTGTGAACAGTAATCCACATACCCATATACGCCTATCCATCTACGACGAGTAAGTTATTTGCCGTTTAAGCATTATTCTTAAAAAAATTAATAAAAAAAATATCGATGCAGTATTCGGAATTTTTAATGTTTATTGTATTCATAATGAGAAAATATAACAATTATTGTCTGCTTTTCAACTGTTATTTTACTAATGAAAATAGTACAGTACTTGGGGTTTTCAAATTTTTCCTTTACATTTTCACTTTTTAAGTTATACAAAACTTCCACACACGGTGATAAGTCCGGCTAACGCTAAGACTCATACATACGAAGACCTTGAATCATAGCTTTAAAAAATAAAATTCATTAGTTTGATTGTTTTTCGTATCGGCCATCTCAGGACCACTTGCCAATTTCAATTCTTTACTCTTTATTCTTTCCTTTTTTCCAATATTCTTTCATCTTCTCACTGTGTCTCTTCTTCCTGTCTTCAGTCCACTTTGAATCTGCGTTTTTCTCTCTCCTACCTTGGACTCCCTCCATTTTTAACACTTTTGCCCAAAAAACTTATCCTTCAAATGCTTCTTCTGCATGTATATTATTTTTTTCTAAATCCTTTTGAACTTCTTTAATCCAACTTGATGTTGACTTCTTCCCCCACAGATATTTGAAGATTTGCTTTGTCAACCTATTGTCGTCCATTCTATATAAATTTTCAAAAAATAATAGTCTACTTTTTGTCATTGTTTCTGTTATATTTTCTATACTTTGATATATTTCAACATTACTTCTTAATTTTCAACCTTCTGAAGTTTTTCGTGGGCCTAATATTTTCCTAATAATTCGTCTTTCCAATATTTCTAGTTTGTCTAAATTATAATTAAATGCTAGACATTCACTTGCATATAGGCATTCTGCCTTCACTACTGTACTGTAATGCCTTATTTTCGCATTTTTAGATATGCACTTTCTATTGTAAATATCTTTAGTTATACCATATGCCCTTTCCATCTTATGAATCCTTTCTTCTATAGCATATAAGCCATTCTCTTGAATTATCTCTCCTAGATTCTTAAATTTTCGAACCCTCTCTATTCGACCAACATCTGTTACCAGGAATTTTGGCGCATTTTTAATGTTTGGGAGAAATTTGTTTTTTCTGCAGAAATTCTTAAGCCTGTTCTATATGGCTATGTCCTCTAAAAAATTAACTTGTGTTACTGCAGATGTCAGATGTTCAGAAAGTATAGCTAAGTCATCTGCGAATGCCAAACAGTTTATTTCAATACGTTTGTTTCTTCTTCCCAACATGATTGGTGATATTTTGCATTCCTTTAATTTTTCATTCCAAATTCTCACTACTTTCTCCAGGACACAGTTAAAAAGAATTGGGGATAAACCATCAACCTGTCTTACACCTGTATTTATTTAGTTTGATTTTATCTAGTTTTAAAAGTATTTAATTCAAAACTAGTGAGCGAGTTCTGCAACTCACTAATAACTATTAAATTCTTTGAACAGTAATAAGGAGTTGTATTAGTTAAAATTTCACATAATAGATTGCCTTATACAAAACCTATGGTGTCTCTGGCGACACAGTTCATAGATCTTAACATTTATGAAATATCGTCTTTTTTTAATTTTATTATTGTTCCAAGTCGTACATTTCCATTTTATATAAATTACCATCTTAAATTAATTTTGTTAATTACAATATATCCGGTTTCCTTTGATTCTAATTTGTTTCAATTCAATGTTGTATACAGATTATCTCACAAGCGCATACTCGTTTCACCGACATTTTCATTTTCCATCAATTCGAATGGTTCTCTTCATTTTTAGTCTTCTTGTGTTCCTACAATGGAGTAGCTGATTTGTTCAGTTTTAGTACTCTGAACTATGTTCTTTCCAAACATTATGTTCTGCTCACAACATTATTGTGTCGGTGCAGCTATTATGTCATGTATACATTAAAAAAATAGGTTTTAACATTTGTTCGTAGATCATCAGTGAATTTCTAATTTATTTTTCCTTAAGACTCGCATAAAATAATTTTAATTTATTCATAAATCAAATTCAACCTTTATTCATGTATAGGCCTAATATGATTTCCGTGCCTTTGTTTGTGAAACTTACAACATTACATACAATTATATTAATACTGGATAACCAAACGTCCCCAACTGTACATATTTGTTACAGTGCCTGGGAACGGATTACTGGAACCGCTGATTTGTGCTGGATTTTTGATAGGGTCTACTGTACAATAATAGTTTTTGTTTTGATGATGAAATGAAGAAAAGGAAGAATGAATTCGTCACGGAAAGTGTGTAGATTTCTTTTTCAATTGTGAGGGTAAAACACAGTTTACCCTAAAACTGTGTTTATTTGCAGATTCTCGTAAATGAAAATCTAATGGTGTGACGACAAAAGCAGACACAAGACAGAAGTTACACACAAGCACAATCCCCCACAAGCAGATAGAAGTTAACACAATGACTGCGAATCTTCGAATCAGGGTCGGGCACAGCAGGAAATTTTGAGGGGGGAATTACGAAAAGTTGAACTATTATTTAAAGGCCTAAAGTATAAGTGATAGGAATGAGTGAAGATAAAAATACAGTTTGTTATTATAACACAATAAGTTTATTAACGTACAAGCACGAAACCTTATCTGTATTTGTCAATTCATCCTTCTTCTAATAATATTCACTTACAGAGTAAAATATACCCTACTCATTTATGGTATGTATGAACAAAAATTAACGTGCTGGTAAGGTACAGTTAAAATTTAAAGTAATTTTAGAGTAAAACCAAAAACTCGCATAACGTGATATAAATTTGTATTATATTCACAATCAGAAAACTAATCTATAATCACAAAACGACCAAAAAAATTTCGATCGAAGTGACCATTTAGGGTGGGGATTTCCAAAATTCCCTCTCCGCGGATCCACACCTCCTTCAAATTCCCTAAAATTCTGAAATGGATTGCGTAGAAGTTTATATCTATTCTTCTGCTAATAAGCAATTCTAAAAAACGATGGAAAATTCGAACATCACAAGCGTTAAAATTTGATTAATTTTTTGTATGTGTGTATCTAACAATAAACTTAGAAACAATAAGATCGTAGAATGGAGTAGCTAATAAAAATCTATTTAATATTAATACTAACAGGTAGTTCTAATTCAATAATACGTCCAATTTGAGAGTTTCAGAAAACGTTTGCTGGAAAAATTCATTCCCTAAAATTGTACAGGATTTTGGCTCATACAATTTGGTCAGAGAATAATGCTTTGTAATTTTGCCATCTGGTAAAAACTACGTTTTTCGTAAAAACGCGGATGTGCAACCGTTTCTCGTTAGATTTCACTATAACTTTTATATTCCCGCATCAAAATTTTTTACTGGTTCTGGTTCTGCAACAAGCGCATTATTACCTTCATGTAACATGCGTTGAAATAGGTACCATGATACTTCATTTCGAAACCCACACTAAACGAAGCAACTGAGAATTCGAACAGAATCCTTCGGTGACTTGACAAACTACTGGTTTGGGTGCGCAAGGTACTTGTAATTAAAACAATTACCACGTTATATGCCCCAAACATTAATGGCAGGACGCGCGTACAATAACAAAATATCTAGGAACTGAGAGTGCAACGGTAAATACGTTTCAATTTACGATTTGATTAATAAACACGATAAACAAATTATGTCCATTCTACATCTTTCTGCTTCAGTCACTACTTCCTTTAACTTTCTTTTTTTGATTTGTTGATATAACTTTGTTGGGTAACTTGAATGTTCCATGTACCCAATCTCAAAATCCGTTTCCCTTGCCTATGTCGTTTATCCTTTGATCCAATCTGTATCCGAGGCGGCTTGTTAGGTTTTTTAACATTGAATTTTTTGACGAGTATCGAGGAGTTAGCCCGATGCCTCAACCCACAACCTGGACGACCAAAATTTTCTCTTAGGGTCTTTTCCCTTAGCTGACTTGTTCGAGTTTTTAAGCGCCAAGTTAACTCGCTTGTCACCCTCTCTCGTCTGTTGCAAAACGCACTACAATAGTAACGCCACACATCCAGGGGCCACGCGGCATAAAGCCTACGAGGACGTGAGAGTAGGATTAATAAACACGAACGAAGAGACCTAAAATGGGTCGGTCACTTACTCCGAATGGATGAACACAGATGGCTGAAGAAAATATTTAAGTGGAGGCCCCGAGGCAGAGGAAAAAGCGGCAGACGTCGACTGTCCTGGTATGAAAACATGAGGAAGGCCAAGGAACATCATAACTTGGCAGAAGATCCACGGGACACAAATAGATGGCGGTTAGGTGTCGGTATGCGGCAATAGCCGATGAAAATCCCTTTGTGAGAGAGATTAACAAACACGACACTGTTTTAATGTAAGGGATATTTATTTGTAAGAGCATTTTAGTTGACTGTTTAATATACTGGGTGTAAACATCCTGTAAGCTTTGAGTACTTTTTTCGTCCATATACTACTTTTGGTATTTGATTAGAGAAAAGGCGCCCGGCTAGACCCGGTGTTTGTCCTGTACGGAGCCGCGCGGTCAATATTGTCGCTGGCTTATCGCCTACGCACACTCAACCCAACAATACAGTACTTGCACGAACTATGATTCGTCACATTACACCAGCCGCACCTTTTTTACTTTAAAGCTGTCAAATGTTGAAATGTTTTCAATCGACTCAAATTTTGGCCAATATTTAGGGTTCTACAAACAGTTTTAACTCGTTTTCGTAACTGTCAAACACGCCGTTAATTTAAAAGCTCTTAAATAATTTGGTATACATAAGTGTTGTATACGACGAGTTGGGTGGATAAGAAATGTAATGAGCAAGTCCTCGCAGAAGTGAACGAAGATAGATCACTTTTAAAAATAATTGGAAGAGAAGGGCAAAAATGATCGGTCACATGTTACGACATAATCAATTCTTAAGTAACATTTTCGAAGGAAAGGTGTTGGGGGGAAAACCACAAGGACAACTAACAGCAGCGTTCTTCAAAGACATGAATTTCCTATCGTACTGCGATTTAAAGAGGACAATGATGGAGAGAGAGACGTGGCTAACTCGACAAGGCATGGCCTCTAGATGATGATGATGAAGTGTTGTATATAAAAACCACGTTCAACAAGCAAGCCAAGAACCAGCCAACCACAACCAACTTTATTCACGTTAATATTTTCCACATCATGGTGATCTGTTGGCACAAAAAAATGTTAAAAAACAGAGGTATATCTATTTAATTAACACTGAAATACAGATAAGGAAAACGCGGTAACTGGTTAACACAAAGCTTAACGACCACTACAAGACTTAGACAAAGGGAATTTTCCATTCACTCTTGAACATAGGCCTACTCGCAGAATTATTTTGGTACAATACCGTCTTCGCAACTGCGGTAGAGAGAATCGATAATCAATGGCGCTTACACGATAGTTATAATGTTATACCTGAAGAAAACAGTAGACCACAAAACAAACAAGTACAGCAGCTCCTTGAACTGCAGAACTCTTTATCTTTATTTTGAACAAAATACATACATTAGACAAATTTGAATATTCCATAAATTACATTTATCGAGGAAATTACAAAAACTCCGATTACTCTACCCCTTTTTTTTTTCATAAAACGACAATTGTAATTGAGACAATTTACAATTAAAACTAAAAAAATTCACATCACTCCTATTTTTTCCATACAAATTTGTACGCCTACCATATCTAATACTTTTCAGACACAAACATCACTGATAACATTAAGTTCCTTTGCAGAGCTTATATACGCTTTAAAGGAGGCCCAAAATTTGCAAGTTGTGTTTATAAAATTATTAAAAATACTGAAGTAAATACTGTACGTTAACATAAAGAAAAGTTAACAGTACTGTGGCAAAGGCTGACGAACACCGTGTCAGTTGTATCAAAAACCGTGTTTCACTGAAGATGACGTACGTAGGTGAGGCCGAAACGTCTGACAACAACATCCTTCAGAATGATAACTATGGTAGACCACGGCCCAACAACCCGGATATTAATGTATGTGTTGTATGAAACCCACATTCAAAAGCAAGCCAAGAACCAGCCGACCGAAACCAACTTTATTCAATTTAATATTTTCTACGTAATAATGATATGTTAGCAACAACAAATGTTCATAAAACAGCGGTACATCGATTCAGTTAACGCTGAGAATTACGTCAACAAAAAATCGCACGGTACCTGGTTAACACAAAGCTTAACGACGACCACAAGACTTATGCACATAGAATTTTCGTTCACTCTTTAACATACTTGCAGAACAATTTTGGTACAGCGCCGTCTTCCCAACTGCGGTAGAGAGAATCGAGAAAAACAATGTCACTTTTATGAAAATTATGAAGAAAACAGTCCACCCAAAAACAAACAGGTAACCCACTAGCAAGATCGCTGAGCTGTAGAACTCACTATTTTGAACAACACACAAATACATGTCAATATTCCATATTTTTGTCAGGGAAATTACGAAAACCTGAATACTATTCTTTAAAATTTTAGTAAAATAACAATTGTAAAACCAATAAAAACTAAAAAATTTCCTCTTTTTTATCTGATAGCCATAACCTGCATAAAGTGACGAAAAATTAAATGTATTCCTAGCTTTTAAGTTTATGTATTTCCCATAGGTATTTGTCGGCCTGTATCTAAAACTACACGCACAACCGATAACAACATATTGAGTTCTTTTGCAAACAGAGCTTACATACATTTTGAAGGAGGTCCAAAATTTTACGGGGTGCTACCAATATTAATTTTGTCAAATTATTTAAAAACACCGAGATTGTATTTTGAATAAAATTCCTCA
Source organism: Magicicada septendecula (assembly GCA_034769895.1). Classification (NCBI taxonomy): domain Eukaryota; kingdom Metazoa; phylum Arthropoda; class Insecta; order Hemiptera; family Cicadidae; genus Magicicada; species Magicicada septendecula. The sequence continues at coordinate 134,015,978 of CM068372.1, forward strand.
AAACTTGACTCCCTCATGAAATTTCTTAAAATTTTGAGTTCTACTTTGACCAGAGGTGTCCCTATAATTAAAAAAATGTCCATGTTTTATTATACTACTGTATCTTCACACGTATTTTCAATTACAGAAAATAAAATACTTATCTACAGCTAGTCAAGCTCCTCACGTCAGCAATAAACACAACGACTTCGCTCGCTCACCTGTAACAAAAAGAAAACAAATTGAAATCACTCAATGCTAGAAATAATTGCAAAGTACACAGCAATGAAGCAAACCAGAAGGCGAAACGAAAACATTACCGATACATATGATTCGTTTAAAACTTGTGAGCTTCGCGTTGAAACAATTGACTCACACAACCGTGAAAATGTACAATGATAAGTTTAAGCGAGTGATTCATTATTTATGAAACATTCCATTAAAACGATCGATCACTGGTAATTATAAATGTATGTAGCGAAGAGAGTAAGAAATCTGATTTATTACATATACCGGTACATTACTTGTTCTGAATTATTTTCAGTCCTGGTACGCAAGTAAAAACATAAGTGGGAACGATTACAGCACGATGAATTCTTATTAACATTAATACAGTTATCTTTCACGACTGACGATTCAATCAGACTACTTGCAAATTAATACAACGCCACGTGAATTAACCGTATTGTATTTCGTGACAGCGCATCATCAGACTCAAATTTCATTAACATTTTCGTCATTAATCATGCCATACGTACTTAAATACCAAGACATTGGAAGCTTTCTACAAGCTAATAAATGCTTCGTCAACTTGCAGACTTCAAAACAACATGTCATTTAGTTTTTATATTGTCTTTCTAATACATTATACCCTTTTTAACAGTTTTCATATACGTCCACTATCCGATTATTTATTCTTCATAACTGCCTTAATTCTCTACAATATACTTTATAAAGAATATTTCTATAATATTCTATATACAATTGCTTTGTAATTCTTTAAATTACAATTATGTCTGTTTCAAACGGCCTTCCTAATTACGCTTTACTGAGATTCTAGAATGTTTTTAACGAGTAGCTTAGAAAAATATCAGTATGGAGAACCATACATGACTTCCATGTTCTAAAATGTATATTTAAAATCATTTTCGAAATGAAATATTTCCATAGAAACTACTACTTTCTTCAGCCTTAACCACAGTACTGTGGACTAACGTATACCACCTCACGTTAGCGCACTCGATTTTCACTGATGATGGCAGTCCATAGCACTGCCGAAACGTATGGTTTTGCAGAAAACATTGGATCACGACCAAACAGCCCGGGAAGGAATTTTAACAACAAACTTCTTCTTTGTTGCCGATAACGTAGTACACATATAAAAAATTATCCCCTCCCACTTCAACTATCATTTTTATTTATAGAAAATTACCCCCACCCCATTAAACTACCCTTTCTATTTAAAGACATTTCATCTACCTTTCTACAGTGGATTATTATGACCTTCTTTTCAGGATACTTTATTTATCAAATTTAAGTACTTTACACTTGTTAAAACATAAAACGTTGCAGGTAAACTACCCCTTCCCCCTAACCAATCTTCACCAAAATTATTTGATTCTGTTTGAATTTGCGGCAGTTATCGTTCGCCATAGAACAAATTCCACACACACACACACACACACACACACACACACACACACACACACACACACACACACACACACACACACACACACACACACACACACACACACACACACCTGCGCGCGCGCCCGCTTTTCAGAAAATTACTTTTCTTCATGTTTTGAGGGTAGTGCAATCAGAATCAGCCCTTATCTCGAACACGATTTTTTTCGGCGTCACCATACTTCCATTTTCTTTTGGAACATGGAAGTAAAAAGACTAAAACAGAAGAGAACGGAGATTGATGACATAATGAGGAAGACTGAAGCGAACAAAACAGTTGGTTGGGTAGGTCAAGTAACTTACACGTGAGAGGTACTTTCTATAAAAGTATGCCGCGTGTATTCTGTATTTAGGCCTATATTATTCAAGGAGCTACTAAGCTGGCATGGGCTTCAATAATTCTGATCCTTTCTGAACATATACCACGAAGCTATCAATAAAAAAGTATAAACGTTCCTCGCTGACTGACTTTTGCCTTCAACACTGCAAAAAAAAACTTGAGCCGAACGTAACAATGTTTTTTTTTCTTTGCTTCAGTCAATACATTAATGCAATTTAATGCCACCGTAGTCTCAACGAAACATAGACCTGCAACCACACAAAAAAGAATTTCATTTAAGTATAGATTTATTTTTTTTTAATATTTATATTTGTAATTGTAATTTTTTTAAATAACTCAAAAGACGTAAAATATCGTGATTTATAAAGTATGACAACATTTTATGTTTATTTTGAAGTTAACTCCTCAATTACAAAATTTTCAAGTTAGCTCGTAATAGTTTCTGCATAAGAACGACGTGTATTTCTCTACTTCGCTCGTGTGACTGATGGAGAAGGTTGGTTGTATTCGATGGGGTACTTTGGATGGGGCTGGTCACTAGAATCGACGTAAACGGGTATGAGAAAATTCGAGAGATTGTTACAGAACCGAATATCAACAAACGTACAACCCGTTGTACATACTGCTGACATGGGTATTCAAAAATAAGAGGGTGCACGATACATGAATAGGTTGGAGAGTCGTGGATCTACAGAAAGAGACGATTGCGAAGGTCCACTGTGTGCTCGAAGATGCTTTGGATACAATACAAACTGTTTACCTGATATTTGTTACATCATATCGACTGTTCATTAATATCAAATGTCCTTAATAAAACTAAATGGCAAAATTATCGAACACAAACTACCCCTGGCATATTGTTTGGAAATCCTATTAAATTACCTACTACACAATAATTTGATTCAGCAGTTTTTAGGGAAAATCGTATTTATACTTTCCGTATTACAGGATAGAGTGCGACAGCCATGTCACAATACTTTCTGAAGTAAACAACGTTACCAAAAGTTTTATAAACTTTTACGATTCATAATCCGATTCTCGGTTGAGTCGGTGCTAACGTCTCCTTGCATCAACCCGTTCCGTACATATATATCTAGACCTATTTAGACTGTATGTTATCTAGTTGGGTAATGTCGCGTATCTCTTGCAGCGTAATTTCGTCCTCTGTTTTACGTTTTCCATATTATGTAACTTGCGTCTAGTAACATTTATGCTCTGAGTTTCGAAATTTATTTCTACAATAAAAGAATTCGCGTGACATGATAAATTAAAATTTCCTTTTTATCTTCTTCCTTAAATCCATAGACTACCCAATGCCTTCCTGTTTTGCTTCGTCATAAATCTTCTTCTTCTGAATCTGCACGATTTGATTCATGGCTAAAACATAGCGCATTCTCCATTTCAAAAAACCTACATTACTGTGAAGAATCTATATAAGTATCCTGTATAGATAATTATTCTTTCTCGCATCTTATTTCGTTGTAGAACTTACTTGTTCTACTTGTCGTTGTGACTTGTTCGTCACTCCTCTTGTCCATCGGGTTTTATTTACGTCAGGTTATCTCCAGAATAAAAGTTTGAAACTTAAACACAAGACAGCATTTATGACACACGTTACAACGTCATCAAACAACATTAACCCATGGTCTTAGCCCAGCGATTTCACTTCACATCAAGTTTTGCTATTTCACTCAGTGGCGGCCCGTGCTTAGGTTGCACGGTTGTACAATCCCCAATTGTATTTTAAATTATAGAATTATGAATAAAACAGAAACTAATAATAGTGTTTTCAAGATAAATAATCGTAATTAATCATTTGGCGATTGAAAAGCGCAGAGCAATACTAAAAACCGTACACGCTCTTGCCGCGGTGTACACGGCAAGTGCGCACCAACTGTGACGCGCTTTGTATATAGGTAAATACTAAAAAAAAGTACACTGGAGTAGTGCTGTGGCTGGCTAGACTCGAGTGCTCCTATTGCAACGATATAGGCTCGCTTGGTGTGATTAGGGACTGCAAACCCCGCTTGATGTTGCGGCGCCACCAGTCTGTTGGTAAATAACACGTCGTGCGCCAGGTAGGAATTAGTAAGTTTGTGTTGTTATGCTACTTCAGTTAGTTAGTGTCGGTCGATTTTTTTGTGAATTTCGTTGTTAGTGTCCGTTAAGTGTCAGTCCAATTCATCGTTAAATGTAAATAGTAGTACATATAAAGGATTAAGGTGTTATAGTGTAAGCTTTTTATTATATTTAACTGGTACGACGCAATGAATTCTGTCGTAAACTTCCATACTTCGAGACCACATCACATCTTCTCACCAATCAGTGTTCTGTCTACTTCCATTTTAATTTTTCTTAATTTTGTAAAAATGGTACCATTTATTTCAGTTCGGTTAGAACCTATTTAATTGTTTTCTTTCTTTATACTGTTATTCTTTACACAGTGCTTTCCACCTTTTTCTTAGAGCTGTAGCTTTTGTGTGGCTTTCGTGTCCATAGTTTTTGTTTACTGTTCATCTTCCAAACGCAGAAGAAACTGCAGGAAGCACACTGCATTATACAATTTATTTTCAATGCACGGCCATAATATTCCTCACCTTTCCAAAATATATTTTCCTAAGTCTTATCGTCCTACATTTTTAGCGCAGCTTCTGCAGTGTTGTTAATTGTATAAATAAAAACCAATGATGGCTACGTGTGACGGCCGAAACGTCCTGTGGTACTCCTCCCATACGAATCGTATTACACTCCATGAGAACCGGGCACTAACTTTTGTTAAACCAATGATGGCTACGTGTGACGGCCGAAACGTCCTGTGGTACTCCTCCCATACGAATCGTATTACACTCCATGAGAACCGGGCACTAGCTTTTGTTAAACCAATGATGGCTACGTGTGACGGCCGAAACGTCCTGTGGTACTCCTCCCATACGAATCGTATTACACTCCATGAGAACCGGGCACTAGCTTTTGTTAAACCAATGATGGCTACGTGTGACGGCCGAAACGTCCTGTGGTACTCCTCCCATACGAATCGTATTACACTCCATGAGAACCGGGCACTAGCTTTTGTTAAACCAATGATGGCTACGTGTGACGGCCGAAACGTCCTGTGGTACTCCTCCCATACGAATCGTATTACACTCCATGAGAACCGGGCACTAACTTTTTCGTATCAATATGAGTAACGTGATCGGCATGAGTTTTTTCTTCTAACCTATCCCGAAGTTTTAATTAACCCTAAGACTGTTAATTTGCAACCCACTTAAAAATAATAAATAAATGTTTATATGGCGTTTGGCTTGAATCGGCTACAACGTCCACTGATGGTTCTTGTAGAAACCTTAAAACAGTGTTTTAAAAAAAACCATCGTCATCATCATCATTATCATCTTCACATCATGGCATAGGCAAGCTGCCTATTGCGGCTTCGAAGATCCTCCAACCGTCTCTTCCTAGGTCTACCCAGACACCGGTGTCCTATGTTTAATTTCCAGATTTGCTTGGCCGGTCTTGAATCTGAAATTCTTTCTACGTGTTCTTTCCACCGTTGTTTATAATCTTTTAATCTTTCATTCAAGTTTAAAACTCTTATTCTCTCATTATTCTCTTATAACATCATCCTTTATACGAACAAGTTTTAAACATCTTTTAACTCCTCTTAAGAACGTTTTTCCGAGGCCTGTATTTTACTTTCTTGTTTCTTGGTTGACGTGCACAATTCAGTACAGGGACCAGCATATAACTTTATAAAACTTTTAATTTTGTATCTCGACGTAGCTTGTTTCTAAATAAACGACTGATTGTCCCACAGATCGTTTGGAACTTACTTAACGTCGGTGTCATAATTCTTATCATAGCCAATATCGTTTCACAAATAGTTAAATTGCTAAGCTGTTATAAAATTTGATCATAAGTTATTATTTTCGTTCTTACTGCTTCCCTGGCTCGAAATGCCATTACCTTTGTTTCTGTAGTGGAGACTTTCATATTGTATTGTGTGCAAATCTGATGAAGCTTAAAAACTGATTTTTGTAAAGCAGATTCTGTACTTTGAAGTACCATCAAGTCGTCAGCAAACAACAGCACATTCAAATGTCTGTCTCGTGATATCGTAATACCAGGATTCACTAGATGTTTCCGTTTCCTTACTAGATCGTTGATGTAAATGTTAAAAAGAATAGCACCCTTTAAAAAATGTAAATGCTATACAGCACCCTTGTGTAACACCTTTGATTGACAGTTATTTGTTGAGATATCCTACAATTATTTTTAATAGCTATATAGAATATTATATTTATATTATAATAGCTACATTATATTTAAACATTTAGTAAGTATATATTTTAAAAGAAATACGGTTATTCCCATTAAATACTTATTATACATACTGTATTGGATTATTAAAGAACGAATCGTTTCCAATGTTTACAAAGCAGTGTTCCACGTTAACGATTCTGCTCTTATCTACGGTTAAGTGTTGACAGTGCACATTGCTGAATACGCAGATAAGATACGCAATATCTCACCGCGGCAATTGACGTCCACTCCATTTAACTCGTGTTTACTTACCTACACTGTTACTAATATAATGTGCCTGTCTCGGTACTGGGTAACTTTCAGATTCTAGTTATGACGTTTAGTCGGAGCACAGGGCTTCCAAAATCATCTCAATTCTTCCTCGTTTACGGATAGCGTGGTAACTTTTTTCAAGTTATTCCGTCCGTCCTCAGCTTCCTGCGAACGGGCATTCTTCACCATCGTTTTCCACTCATTCAAGGCGACTCTTGTAATAGCTTATTCCGTTGAAATTGCTTCCTTTCGGGCTATTAGGCCGTGGTCTACTGCTTATATTGATCATAGACGTTTCGCCCCCACCATCGGACGCCATCTTCAGTGTAAAACGATAGAAAAATTGGCAGTGTTCGCCAATTCACCCCGATAATGAGGTACAGACTATGAAACCGAGTACCAGAGAACCTGAGTCTGTACCTCGGTACTGAGGTGAATTGGCGAACAGCGTGCCAATTTTTCTACGGTTTTACAATGAAGATGACCTCCGATGGTGGGGCCGAAATGTCTGTGATCTCCAGAAGCAACAGACCACGGCCTAATTGCCCCGCAAAAAGCAATTTCAACAATGTTGACGCCAACCGTGAAAGCCTTAGGATTCTTATTCCGTTTCCTTGATGTTGGCCGATCCAACGTCGTTTCCTTCCTATTGCCGATTCATTCATTCATAGGAATTGATCGATTTTGGCGGTAGTTAAATAATAATTAATATAATATATATAAATGAATTTTATGATTCTTGTTAAGGGGAGATCTGCACTTTATTGTCCAATACATTGCAAATGGGTGAACAGGAGTTTAGTTAGGTACCATTAATTAATGATCTATTGAAGCTATGCACTTGAAATTTTTACATACTTTAACACATATATATATGTAACATGATGTACTAATCTGAGGCAACTTAAGAAAAAAAATACCAATATTAAAGAAAAATTACTTTTTAGAAATTTAAAATAAATACATATTTAAAACTTTTACAAACAAATTTTTTTAAATTAATTTTTTAAAGAAAGATATTAATTCTAGTACACTTTGATTGTTACACTGTACTGTTAAACCACAAAACATTTTAACTCGATGCCATTTATAGTTTTTGAGACAAGTGTACCTAATTGTTGAAATCCATGGTTACGGAAAAACGCGCGTAAAGCTAAACAATGGAATTGCAAAACAACATGTAGTACGTTTTATTTTATTTATTATGGTCACAATTACGTAGTTAACCTCATAAATGTATATATTTTCTTAATCAGGAAGAAATGAAGAATTTTTTGGGGAAATAAAATAAAATTCGAATTTTTAATGAAAAACTGCTGATCTCCCCTTAAACGCCTGTTAAAAAATGTATCTATTCCCACGCTACAACTTTCAGATAATGGACACGTTTCAAATCTACATAACACTACTGATTCAACGTTACTTGTATCTTATATTCTTTAGTTATATGAGCATTTCATAAAGTAATGCAATTTATAGCCTATTCCTTACGCTTACTTTTGCTAACGCCTAACATCTTCCGTTCCGTCTTCCACAATTACCCCGTTTACTTCAAGTCGCTAACAGCTGTTACGTTTTGTATTTGTTTATCCGCTACACACAGTTTTCCCTACTCTCAAGTCTTTTATCTTATCCATATTTTAGGACCCCTATTTCAGTTACGTCCCTTATTGATTCAGCTGGCCTGTTCTTCATATATCTGTGTTGCTGAGTATTAAACAACTGTCACCAGCATCAGTAGCGCCCTTAAGTGTGTCCGATAGGGCCCGTGTTCTTAGAGTAAAGAAAACAAGATATAAGAAACGAGAGAGAGATTTGCTTATTTTCAATTGTTCTCGTTTTGTTTCATAAACTCATTGCTGTTTTATTTTTTTATCGATTGCTGGATTTATTTAAATATCGACAGAAAACGACAGCGTCATGACTAGCAAAACATACGCAATGAACCCATATCGTACAACACAGACTCAATACAGATTAGAAGGGATTAAATAGCAGGCATAGTGCGAGGCGTGTTACAATTGATTTAATTGCGTTCAATATGTAATGAAATGGGAAGATAAACTGTTAATTTTATTATCGCCACTGGTAATACTGATGACTCCAGTTCTGAACAGGAAAAAGATATATAAAGGACTCGCCCTTTCCTTTTCACGTTTCTGAAACTAATTTAAAAAAAAAATATACTGTATATGTATATGTATATATATATATATATATATATAAAACATTTATGTGCATCCAAAAGAGTCTATTCAGATCAAATCAGAAATTTACCAAAACTAAGGGGGAACACACAGAGACGTTACACGCCCGCAGACCTCATCTCACTACTAGGCTAAACAAAAGTCAAAAATATTTAAAGCAGCACGAGAAAGATATTGATGAGAATTTCTTCGAAGAATGTAGCAGCAAAAGAAGCGAGCTGTTCATTAATACAACAATGTAATACAATCAAAACCTGTGAAGAGATAACACTCTTTAACTTGTACACTTGTAAAAGTTTACCTCTGAACTATAGAAATAGTCGTCATTTACGGACGTCTTACGAACTGACGCAAAAAGAGCTAACGTTTTAAGGAAATATCGACTTATACCGACATTCATTTTTCCTGGTATGGGGTAATGGCTTTTGGAGAAAATCTTACTTAAAACTGGCAAAAAGTTCAAAACAAGCCATATCATTCTTTTGAGCGAAACAGAAGTGATGAAATAATACTCACAGGGAACATTCTAGACACAGAGTGTGGCACAAAAAATAAAATAAATAAATAATAGAGCTCGTAACGTGCGAAGAAAGCTCTCAGCAACTTTCACGACCGGTTACAGTATGAGGGAGGAACCCGATTGCGCAGTTGAAGAATAGTTACAGTATTCGATCGCAAAACAGTTTTTATGGGTTTTTCGTTGAAATCCACGAATAAACGAAGCGCCCACTAAACGCCGAGAAGCCGTCCATACGTTTCTCGATATGATTACCACATTAGTGAGTAAGTTTACTTTAGAAGTTAGTCGTCTACGCTTAATACTAGCGTACGACACCACTCTCTTGTTAGTTTCCCAACTACGGTTACTGTAGACTACATATTAAGCTTAAACTCCGTTGACATAAGTGACAGGTTGACACGTATACAGAAGATAATCTCGAAGTTAACAAGCACAGAACGGCTTAGGGAAATTCTGAGAAGTCGACAGTTAGTTGGTGGGTTTTACGCTGAACGTCAATGATCTCGACGCAGATAAAATGACGCAGTATAACGATACTTCCACTGATGCAAAGCTGCGATACCGCGTAATTCTGGGAGCAGCACTAAACTCGGGAGTTGCATCGGACGATCGATATAAAAACCGCAATCGCACACAGAGAAAAAACCGTATACGTGTAAAACTACAAAAACTAAGCGTTTTCAAGTTCGCGCACAACGGATTATATCGGCCTATAGAAGTATGAATGATTCTGACACGTCACGAAATTATGACGAGCTCTTCTAAGTGTGAACACACGCGCGCGCGCGAGAAGAATCGCAGACATCTAATCAGAATGTTTTCAAAAAGTGGAAACTAGCAGCACAAAATGCTTCAGTCGCCCCTAGAGAGATATTGTCATAGTAACCGAGAAATCGAATCAGAACAACCAGAAATTTCTAGCGTCCTGTTGATTACACGATAGAACGTGATAGCTCACGTGTAACCTATAATAGGTAATTAGGCCTAATTACAAAACTATCGTAGCGTCTACGCGAACCATCGAGTAAACTCTTGAGGTGCCGGGATTCTTTTATGCGTCATTGATTACCTTCGACAAACCAACTTTTAGGCACCGTAAATACGAGCACCTCATACGGTATGGCCATTTGGAATGGATCACCTGATATAGTTGGCTCAAAATGTTGTTAAAAATGGGTTCTAAGTGGACAAATGAAACGCGGTAGACTCAGGAGATCGTAGGAGGAGGATATATACGATGACATGGAGGAAACAGGTTGGAACGTGTAATGCATCCGGTATGCAACATGAGATACGGTAGCGGGTGTACACATGAATGGATGGTTTTACTCTATTCTGTAAAAACAAGTGATTGTCTTACTATCCCTGGTGTTGAACTGTTTTAACTTCAACGTCAGAGAAACCCACGTAACAACATGACGGTTAATTACATCAGTAGGGGGAAAATGGGGTTCCTAGGTTCGGACGTAACCAACTTCGTGTTCGGAGCTAGCCAATCAGCGATGCCAGTTAGTTAATAAAACCTGAGCCGACAGAAAATTTTGAAAGTTCCGCGTCAGCGATGGATTTCGCTTGGTCGGTAGCTGACTCTACAACCAGTGTCGGAAGAAGAGGACTGCAGTACGCCGTGAACAGCAGGCGCAGTCGTCGAACATCTTAGCGCGGCACTACCAACATCACCGTTCTCGCAACTCGGTCCTTTTTAGGACCACCAAAAACACTAGAGTGTACGATTGGTGCCAGTTGTCATACGGCAAGCCTTTTGTCCGATGAAACCTTCCACAGTTGAAACCTGCTCTACAAAACGCTTCACACGAAGCGTTATGTTAAGAGAGAGAGAGAACGCGCATGTAAGTAGTTGACAACACACACGCACACATAGTTAATATTTGTTAATTATTTAATACAATGAAAAATGAAGTCACCACTGCCTTTCTCTTCGTGGGAAAACGGACCAAGGAGCCAGCTGCTGCCGGTGAATTAAGTAGCCGGCACAAGTAGTAGCTGGCCGAAGCTTGACCTTATTAGGACCACCTGCGCCGGAAACATCTTGGCTGTCAGGAAAGAAGAGGAGTGCTCTGGGCTCACCTGGTGAGTGCCGCATTTCCAGTGTGTAATTCCTAACTTGTTCACGAGTGTTAGGTAGCGCTGCCCCGGACGATCCTTGCAAGCCCCCACCAGTGGTAAGCGAGCTAGGATATCGCCGGGGTAAAGGGGCCAGTGGACACCAGTCTTGGTAAGGACTGGTATTCAACGAAGCTGGTCGTTAGCCCAGCTCCTCCCGCATCGTCGTGAGCAAGGAAGACGCGCGGGTAATCCGGCTTCGGCCGGACCCGAGATCCCTGGCGTCTGGCAGTGACTGCCTAGCAGTCTCTGCCCGGCAGCCGCCGCACCTGGCCAGCATGCCTTCTACAGGCAACGGCCCAAGTGCCGAGTCGCTCGGCCCCGCCTTGCTACCCCATCTGGGCGACTCGCCCGATTCGCCTCGGGCGATGGAGACGGACGATCCTCTCCCCAACCCGATTCCTCCTCTTCCGGCTGACGAGTCGGGCGAGTTCGCGACCGTTGGTCGGCGTAATCGCCCGGCTAAGAAGCCCAAGAGGACCCACGCACCTGGATCCACTTCCTCACAGACCTCGGCCATGGACATTGGACCTTCTCAGGGCCCACAGGTCGCGGTTCCGACTGCTTCGACAGCAGCTCCGGCTGCTGCCGCTGTTGGTCGTGCGCCGCCCCTGTACGTCCATAGCGTATCCAATGTCGCCGCCTTATACAGACGGCTGATCGCGGCCCACGGCCTGTCGGCCGACAAGCTTGACCTGAAGCTGCTTGGCGGTGATACGGTCAGGATTGTCGTCCGCCAGCTCGAGGACCATCGCTTGGTCGAGGCCTTCCTCCAAGCACACAACCTCCAATATCACACCTTCACTCCTAAGCGAGTCAAGCCCTTGTCTGTTATTTTGCGAGGGCTTGACGCGCACACCGATCCACAGGAGATCCTTATGGAACTCCGCGACCTCGGGTACCCGGTGCAGGCAATTTTCCGCCTGTTCACTCACTCAGAGACCCGAGTCCCTCTCCCGCTCGTCCGTCTCCAGCTCGAGAAGGGCGAGGCTGCAGACAAAATTTTCCACCTGACGCGGCTGTTTGGCTTCCGCGTCAGGGTGGAAACCAGTCGTCCCCAGGGCAAGCTCGCGCAGTGCCACCGGTGCCAGAGGTTCGGCCACCACACCGACGTCTGCCGCAATGCCCCGGCCTGTCTCCGATGTTCTCTGGGACATTCAACACAGGCCTGCACTGTGGCAGACAAAACCAAATTTCGCTGCATAAATTGTGGTCAAGGCCACGCAGCGTCTAACGTAAACTGCCCGGTCTATAAGGCGGAGCTCCTGCGGAAGCAAAAGCCGCAGGGGCCCCTCCCGAAGCCACGGCAGCCAGTTATGCAGCCCCAACCTAGACAGCCTAAAATGCAGGCCAGGCCTAAACCTCAGGCACAACCGGCACGGCGCGCGCCCTCTCCGGCTCCACCTCCAGCCCCTACAAAGGCAACTAAACGTACCGCGTCTCCTTCCACAGCAGAGACACGCCCAGTAGCTGTTATCTCGGTTTTGGAGCCGGAGAATGAACCCTCCACCTCCGCGGAACCTCCTACTCCCGTCTCTGAACCAGAGGTAGCCTCGCCGCCCCTGCCACCTCCGCGATTTCCGCGAGCAGGCATCAAACCCAGGAACAAAGGGATACCCACACCGGATGCTCGGCCCCGAGCTCCTGCCTGCCCACAGCCCAAGAAAAGTCCTGCTTCCCGGTATAAGTCCGACGAAGCGCAACAGCGTACTTTTCCTGCCGCTGATCCAAAACCGTCTGGCCCTGGTCCTATGGCTTCCACCATGACCCGATCTGCCGTAACACCTGGTCGCTCTTATGCGGCCTCAGTTTCCAGGCAAACCACCCAGTCCGTCAGTTCCAATGACGCACAGTTCGTCCGCGGCTTTCTGTCTAGCTACGACCTCCCGAAAGTCGCATCTCTCTTCAGGTCCATCCGAGCCCGCCTGGAAACTGCTGACCCAACTGAGAGATTCATGCTCTTGGTGGAAGCCTGCGAAGTCATAGGTCTTCTATGAACCGAGCCCTTAGACGAGATCTCTCGCTCGTAGCCTGGAATGCTAACAACATCGGTACCAAGCATTCCGACCTTCTAGAATTCCTGGCTCGGTTCAAACCCGACGTACTTCTCCTCGGGGAAACCCACCTGACCCCGGCGAACCGGTTTCGATTACCAAATTACGTGGTCTATCGGGATGACCGAGTTGGCCGACGAGGAGGCGGCACGGCGATCGCGGTGAGGACCTCCATAGGTCATCATCGTGTCGCTTTGCCGCAGCTTACCAACCTAGAGGCCACCGCCATTGAGGTCCACGGAGCTCTTGGCGGCGTCCTCGTGGTCTCAGCTTACAAGCCCCCACAAGCTGAACTCCTTGTCAGCGACCTGGACGTCATCTTCGATTCCCATCGAAGGGTAATTTTGGCCGGCGATCTGAATTGCAAGCATCGCGTTTGGAATAGTCGCCTGACTACTCCGAACGGGAGGCGCTTGCTCAGTTTTGTTGAATCGCGCCGGGCGATGGTGTTTGGTCCAGCGCAACCCACGTTCTTTCCGTCACTGCCTAACGCGGCTCCCGATGTTCTGGACATCGCGGTGACCCAAGGAATTGTCTGTCCGGTCGAGGTATTCTCACTTACGGAGCTGACATCCGACCACAACCCTATCTTGGTCCACGTCGCTACCCAGCACGCCTATGCACGTTCTGACAAGCAGAAGGTTATCGATTGGGATCGCTACGGCCCGGCCTTGTGCCGTAGATTGCCGCCAGCGGCCCCACTCGATTCCGTTCGCCTCCTAGACGAAGCAGTTGCGGGAATCGAAGAGGCAATCATCTCGGCTATAGGCGTGTCTTCACGTACGCGAGCTGGCTTCACGCCTGACTACCAACGCATCCCTGAGGAAGTCTCTCTTCTCGCTCGCGAGAGGAATTACTTCCGGAAACGTTGGCAGAGGACCCGTGATCTGGCCGATAAGGCAGCATACAATCGGCTCACCGGACGACTGCGCGGCAGTCTGAAGGCGTTCCGACGTAGCTGTTGGGAACTCGACGTGGCCCGAACGGGGGATGCGGACCCGCAATCTCACCCGTACAGAATACCTACCGCATTGACGGGACGGAGGCGCCGACCTCCACTTCCCGCCATTGTTGGACCGTTCGGTCGACTCCTGGGTCGCCCGGAGGAGAAGGCCGAGTACTTGGGCTTGTGTTTCGAGCGTCAGTTCGCTCCCAACCCGCCCATGGACTGGGACTTCGACGAACAAGTCGAGATGGCTGTGGAAGACTTTCTGTCTCTTCCGATCACGGCGGAGCCCGAACCCATCTCTTTGGAAGAGGTCTCAGATCGGCTCGCTGAACTTCAGCCAAGAAAGGCTCCAGGCCCGGACGGTGTTACCAACACCGCTCTACGACTTCTTCCCGAGCCTGGAGTTCAATTCTTGACTGATTTGTTCAACGCGTGTCTCAGACTGGCCTACTTTCCCAAGAAATGGAGAAAGGCGACGGTTATCGTGATCCCGAAGCAGGGAAAGGATACCACCCGCTCGGAAAACCTCCGGCCTATCAGCCTACTTTCCGCTACGTCCAAGGTTTTTGAGCGCCTCGTACAGCGTCGTGTACGAGAGCATCTAACCAACTTTGACGTGCTGGTCCCCGAACAGTTCGGCTTTCGTGTGGGGCATTCGACCACTCATCAACTGATGAGACTGGTGGAAAGCATCACGGAAGCCGGGTGTCGGAGAGAACGGACCGTTGGCTGTTTCTTAGATGTTGAGAAAGCCTTCGACAGCGTATGGCATGATGGCCTTTTATTCAAACTTAGGGAAGTCCAGCTCCCGGACTGCTACCTCCATCTGGTTGCTAGCTTTCTGACGGAGAGGACCTTCTGCGTGAGAGTTGGCGATTCTGTCTCTTCCGAGAGACGAATCACAGCCGGCGTCCCTCAAGGTAGTGTTCTAGGCCCCCTTCTGTTCTCGATCTACGTCAACGACGTGCCGAGACAGCCTGGAGTCCAGATGGCCCTCTTCGCTGACGACACGGCCGTATTTACGGCCGATCGTCATGAGGAAAGGGCCGTCCTACGACTGCAGCGCCAGCTCGACACGCTCGTGGACTGGACTGAGAATTGGAGAGTGCAACTCAACGCCACCAAGAGCGTAGCCGTCGAATTCTCCAAGCGACGGAAGAACCCCGTTAGGCAACTACGTATCGGCAGAACGTACTTGCGCTGGTCCAACGAGGTCAAGTACCTCGGCTTACACCTCGACCGTCGGCTCACCTGGCGTACCCACGCACAGACAGTTCTAAAGCGAGCATCCACTCGCCTGTGCGCACTGTTTCCACTCCTGATCAGCTCAGCCATGACCAGGAAATTGGGTAGGATGATCGTCGGCGCGTATCTGCTGCCGGTCATTACCTACGCCTGCCCGGTCTGGGGTTACCTCGCCGCAATGCATAAAAAGAAGTTGCAGAGCGTCCTCGACAGGGGGCTTCGGCTAGCGGCCAAAGTCCCCCGTCGCTTCTCATCTCGCCTTCTAAGGAGAGGACTTGGCGTCCGCTCCTTAGACGACACTTTCAGGCGGCTTGCACGCAAATTTTATGCACGTGCGGCGAGGTTCCCAGGCAATCCTCTAGTGACTGGGCTGGGAAGGTACCGTATACGCCCAGGTGATTCGTGGAAACGCCCTCGGTGCATACTGCGCTAGCGTAGGCTAGCACAACAGCCGAGAATCGGCCTGCTATAGAGCACGCGCCCTACTTGGGCAGGGCCACGAGGCAGGAGCTCCAGAAGGTAGCTCGGAACTCAGTTCCCGTGCGGTTCGTCTCTGCGACGCACAACCGCAAAGCCCAGAGCGAAAAAAAAAAAAAAAAAAAATCGTTCGTGTTGCTGAACACTACTGTGCTACAAATTGTATGTTACAATTGATATTCTAATTTACTTTGTGCGATATAAAGCGTTTAAGATACACTAACATAATACCAGCGTTATAACAGTTTCTTTGTTTTTCAGTATTCACTCTCACGTCTGAATATCATCATGTCTGACCTTCAGCAGAATCCAGAACATCAGCGGGAACAGGGACATCCTCAACAAGGTAAAAATTTTTTTAAATACCAATTGTCTCTCTCTATAATTATGTAGCAAACCAAATTTGTTTGATATGAATTAACATGTATAAGATAGTCTCTTGACGTTGTTTAGAAATTGATATGCCAGAGAAAATTTTTTATGTTCTGACATAGGTTTGTCACCTTCTCCTCCAATGTATTGTCGCTTGACATCGTTTAGAAATTGACATGACGGAGAAAATTTTTCATGTTCCACCATAGGTATGTCACCTTCTCTCCAATGAACTAATTCAATTCCGCAACAAAAGCATTTAACTCTATCGTCTATGAATGACATACTATGTCCACAAACATTATAATTTAGCGGATAGTAGTAAAACCCGGCAAACGCTAACTCGTCGGGGCTGACAAACGTCACTTCCCAATACTTGAACGATTTTCTTCTTTCACTTTCAATGCTAAAATCATGAGTAGCTGCCATCTTCACAGTTTGCAATAAACTAACGTGTACTATCTATTTATTTACCACAAACATGAATGTGTGTTATTCATCATTCCTATTAGCTAATACATATGTTTCTATTGTTTCAGATATGACACGATTTTATATCGTGCGAAACACGAGTATTAGAGGATGTCTCACAACTTTTAATTACCTGCCTGTGTACACAGAAGAAGAAGATCAAGATATAGTACCGATAATGACCGAGGTGCGACCTTTATTGTGCAAGGATATTCTGGCAGAACAAGCACGTTTACGCAGTATCAAATGGCATATTGCGTGCAGGATACGTTTCACTAAAACTGTGTTAGATGGTGACAGCGGCGAAGAAAAAGAGGTAACCAAAGACGCCGTCTTCCACGGACGTTGTCGTACGTTGCTCACGGACGACAACGACGAGTTGAACTGTCTACTCGATGAATCCTACGATAAAATCATGAATAGCATATCCAATTTTACCCGTGACGGGAGCGGATGGTCGGTGGATGCTGTACTGAAGCTGGAACTAGTTGTTGGACGGTACAGACCTCTAGCACCATCCTCCTACTTTCCAACCCCGCGAAAACTTGCACTCACCAAGGCAGTAGTCAACATCAAGAACCCCCAAGATGAAATGTGTTTTCTATGGTCCGTACTAGCTCACATACACCCTCAAGTAAGAGATAAAGACCGTGTTTCAAAATACCACTTATTCAAAAACACAATAAATATGTCCGGTATCGAGTACCCTGTTTCTATAAACTCACTTTCTAAATTTGAAACACAGAATCCCAACATTTCTATAAACGTTTTCGGCTATGATATAGACGACAATATCAGAAACGAATCAAAAAATGAGGTTTATCCGTTAAGAATTACCCCCAATAAGGACAGATTACATCATGTTAATCTTTTACTTCTGTCCGATACAAATAGTCGAAAACATTACTGTCTTATCAGTAGCATTAATAAATTGTTATCATCCCTTACAAAACACGGACATAAATCATTTTACTGCGACTACTGCCTGCATCGCTTCTCCACAGAACATGGTCTGTCCGATCATCTCCCCTACTGCACACCTCACGGCGAGCAGAAAACCAAAATGCCTACAGAGGAGGAGAAGTTTATGTCATTTAAAAATTACGCGCACTGTCTTAAAGTACCCTTTACCGTCTACGCCGACTTCGAGTCTCTCATCACTCCGCTTCAATCGTGTTCACCTGGTAACAACGTCCCGACTACAGTGCACGAGTTAGGCGAATTCTACTCAGTTGATAGCAACGGTGCCCGTCAGAAAATAACTTCTCCTCCTGTATCGTCCACATCATACGAAGCGATGCATATTCCGTCAGGTTTCTCCTATGCTATCGTGGATCATACACACAGACTCTGGAGAGAGGCTAAAGTTTATCGAGGTGAAAACGTCGTAGACACTTTCTTCTCGTGGTTGATGAAAGACGCCGAGGATATGATGAAGGTAGTACGACATAACGTGCAAATAATTATGTCCGATGATGACAATGTTGCATTCACTAACGCCACCGTTTGTCATTTGTGTGAGCGCCCTTTGACAGACGATGACAAGGTACGCAATCATTGTCATCTTACGGGGAAATTCTTGGGAGCAGCCCACAATAGCTGTAATCTAAGCTACAAGATGCCTCGTCATATCCCCGTCTTCTTTCACAACCTTCGTGGCTACGACTGTCACCATTTAATGCAGGGTTTAGGAAAATATAAGGACCAACACGTATCCTGCATTGCAACATCCAGTGAGCGTTACGTGTCGTTCTCCCTGGGTCCCTTGCGTTTCGTAGACTCCTTTCAATTTCTTAATCGCTCTCTGGACACACTCGTTACCAATCTGTCCACGTCCGGGAGCCAATTTCCTTTGCTCAGAGAGGAAATGCTTAGACGGGGTTTCGACGAACAGACCAATCTGCTCGTACGCAAGGGAGTATACCCTTACGCGTACGTTGACAGCATTGATCGGTTCAACGAATCAAGTCTACCCGCTCGTGAACACTTTGATAACCGGTTGTTGGAATCGGCTATTTCGGACGCAGATTACGAGCACGCACAAAACGTGTGGAGTGCATTCAATCTCCGTACGTTTGGAGATTACCACGATTTGTATTTGTTGACAGACGTAATGCTGCTGGCCGATGTCTTTGAAAGTTTCCGAGACATGGCCTTACGCGATTACTGCTTGGACCCATGTCATTTTTACTCGCTTCCCGGACTCGCTTGGAACGCGATGCTAAAAATGACAGGGGTCGAATTAGAGCTGTTAACAGAGATAAATATGCATCTGTTCCTTGAGTCTGGGATCCGCGGAGGCTGCGCGATGATATCCAACCGTCACGCAGTCGCTAACAATCCTCTGATTCCAGATCAGTACGATGTATCGAAACCGACCTCCTTCATTCTGTATACAGACTGTAATAATTTATACGGTGCAGCCATGTCGCAACCGCTCCCTTACGCAGACTTCCGATGGCTCGATCGTAACGAAATCGAGTCCTTGGACGTACGTAATGTGAGTGATGATTCCGACATCGGGTACATCCTCGAAGTCGACCTACACTATCCCGATACCTTACACGACCTGCATTCCGACTACCCACTTGCACCTGTGCGCCAGCGCGTAACACCCGATATCCTTTCTCCCTTTTCCAAACGTTTACACGAGAGTATACACAGATCATCGTATAACGAATCAGGGTCATCCGTAGAGAAGTTGTTAACAACTTTGGAGGACAAACAAAATTACGTTCTCCATTATCGAAATTTGAAATTGTATTTAAGTCTTGGCTTAGAGCTGAAAGCGACTCATAGGGTGTTGTGTTTTAAGCAAAGCGCTTGGTTGAAACCGTTTATCGATTTCAACACCCGCAAGAGGCAAACAGCCGTCAACAGCTTTGAAAAAGACCTTTTCAAACTGATGAACAACGCCGTATACGGTAAGTCGCTGGAGAACGTACGGAAACATATAGACTTTGAACTAGTCTCGAATGAACGACGGCTTCAAAAACTAGTTTCCACACCTAGGCTAAAACGTATGATTCGTTATACGAACGATCTGGTGGGGCTCTCACTCCGTAAAAAATCCATTGTTCTTTCCCGTCCCGTGTATGTCGGCTTCACGGTGCTTGACGTTAGCAAAACGATAATGTACGACTTTCATTATCGTTATGCTGTCGCCAAGTACGGCCGCAACGTTAAATTATTAATGACAGATACAGACAGTCTGATGTATAGCATTCAAACATCAGACTTGTATGCAGACATGAAGAAGGACCTACACGTTTTTGACACATCGGATTACCCTACGTCTCATCCTTGTTATAGCCTTAAGAACAAAAAGGTTGTCGGGCTGTTCAAGGATGAAACGTGTGGTCGTCCTATTAGAGAATTCGTGGGTCTCCGTGCGAAATGTTATTCGTTCCTTGTGGCCCACGAAGATCCCACCCAAGAGTGTCAAAAACGTGTATGTAAAGGTGTGCCTCGAGTTGCAATTAAGAGGAGTCTGCGACACGATATGTATCGCAAGTGTCTCACTGATCATTGTCAGTTTTCTACCAGTGCGCTTTGTTTACGTAGCGATCATCATACGCTGTACACGATGCGTGTAAATAAGCAAGCGTTGTCACCGTTTGATGATAAGCGTTATATATTTGACAATGGTCATGATACGCTTGCATACGGTCATTATCGGATACGACAACGCATCAACATGGAGAACGACGACGACACCTCCCCACCTACTAAAAAAATTTGTCTCCATGTATAGTAACCCTCCTCAACACTTGTTTCTTTCGTCAGTTGACGTCTCTCGGTGCTTCAGTCCAGACGTCTGTAAACGTAAGTTCACATATTAATATCGCAACGATATTTGTATGTTTAAACATAATATATACATATATAGAGTTTGTAATGTGTGTGGTTTCTTTGTCTTACAGTATTATGGATAACACTGCGGTTATAATCGACTTCCAGTGCTTTTTCGACGACAACGGAAAATATATTGTGAAGGAACTGTCAATCATGGACGTTCTGAGATTTGCTGGTAGACATTGGATTTTGACACCGCCTGCTACATCCGTTACGAATCCCAAATACGTTAGGACAAACCACTGGTTAACAACAAATTATCATAGACTTAGATGGAGCGAAGGAGAGACACCATACGACAATCTTGTTTCATTGTTAACATCACATACACGTATATATAAATATGTGTTTGTGAAGGGTTTTGAGAAAAAACGTTTTTTGCAATCAAAGATAATACACAATAATATCATCAATCTCGATGACTTTGGTTGTCCTAAAAACATACCGTATATAATTCATGGAACAGAATGTCTTAGACATTTCAATTCTTCTGACCGTTGCGCCAACTATAAGGTGCATGCTATTCGGGAATGGATGATTCATGATTTTTGCTTTAAACAAACATTTTTAATGTAACAAATTTAGAAAGTAGGTCACCGCGAATGATGACATTTATATCTCTCTCTCTCATTCTGTGGTGGACATGTACATACATGCATAGCTGTAAGCAGTGACTATTTTCTTATGAAAATGGACTTTCCTAATGACATTGTTATATTTTTGGTGTCTCTAATTTCGTCTGTGGGACATGTTCATACATGCAAAGTGGGACACCAACGTTACCACCAATATCACATTCTACTGTCCTTTTGTGACGAATATTCTGTCATTGTTTGGTTCTCTCTGGTTTGATACAGACGTGTTCACTAGTGTCTTCTAATAATGTCGTTTCTTGTAAAGTTTAATGCTGTAAGTGCTATCGAGTACAAACGATGTTCAGAATTGACAGTGAATAAAAAATATCCCATCATGGTCTTAACAAATGTGGACACAAAATATGGGAACTCTGTGCTTGCTACGTTGGAGGATGGCGACCGTCAGTATCGTGTCTATCTTCCCAAGAGGTATGCAGGTGTCTTCACGAATGAGGAGCTCAGACATATCAAACCTAAAGAACTACATTTAGTGTATCGAGGGACGAGAAATCAAACAACACAAGTAGAGATTGAGTCCTAACGTCGTAAGTAGCAATCGTGTTAACAAACAATTTATTGATGTGTGTGCGTGTGTGTAGTTTCAACTCTCTGTACTTAACACTTTAATAATTGAATTTGTATGTACATGATAAATGTATCATTGATTCTACAAGTTTCGTTGAATAATAGTTGGTTCGATTAGAAATTACTTGAAAGTACATTAACTTATGCGATAAATGTATCATTGATTCTAAGTAGTATTTACAAATTTCCAATGAATAATATTTGGTTTGGTTTGATTAGAAATTATTTGAAAGTACATTAACTTATGAAAAATGACATATACTTGAAAAAGTTTACTTACTTAACGCATTTGATTCTTTCCACTAACTGTGTGTGTGTGTGTGTGTGTGTGTGTGTGTGTGTGTGTGTGTGTGTGTGTGTGTGTGTGTGTGTGTGTGTGTGTGTGTGTGTGTGTGTGTGTGTGTGTGTGTGTGTGATAATTGAATATTATCGTATCAGTGATTCTAATATCGACTGTATTGTTATGTTACAGATAAACTTCCTTGTGAACTGTATCTACAGCCGTGAAATTATTATTTAAAAATCTTACAATGTCAAAAATTATTATTAATATTTATTTTATATAACAATGTTTGTTTGTGATATATGTATATTTAATCAATGTAAAATGTATTTTGAATAATTGTATTATAACGGTTTGTAAACTATATTTTAAGTTTGTGTACAGTGCTGTAAATATATATTTAATCATTTAAAACAATATTATTATTAATATTTTATATATAACAATGTTTGTGATATATATATATATATATTTAATCAATGTAAAATGTATTTTTGAATAATTGTATTATAGCGGTTTGTAAACTATATATTTTATGTTTGTGTACAGTGTTGTAAATATATATATTTAATTATTTAAAACAAATTATGGTTTATTTTAATTTATTTCGTTATAAACCTTTGAATATGCACGCAATTATTTGTATAGTAATCAGAAATGTGTGAGAGAGACATTTTAATAATTTGCAGGTTGTATCTTACAATTACGAAAATTATTATACAATGTGTGTACACAAAACTTTTGAAAATACCTTATTTCAAGGAGGTTTTTTTATGCGTAACACTTTACCGCACACACAGACTTGACAGTATATTAATTTCTAAATCGCAGTCAATGACTGTCATGTACCAAAATTAGAAGTAGAACACAATGAGGTAGGCGATAAATATATTTCCTGGTGATTACATTTTAGTATCGCTACTTACAATAATCCATAAGTAGCACAACGCTTATGTAAAACTGATGACATAAAGAGAGAGAGAGTTTATATCGTGATCGACAACTGTGTCTAGAGACAAAGAGAGAGGAGGGGAGAGTGAGTTGATATCGAAGTCGTCGTCAACAATTTACTATAATATAGTTTGAATTTCCCACCAAAGAAAAATGTTGTCAGATCTGTTCTATACACACACACAATAATGCAGGATTGGTAACCCTGATCATATATTTTAATATACACTATAATACACACACACACACATATCAAGTTTGAACCCATACATAGGTTGGTAAACCTGATCATATAGATTTAATATACATTGCGGATGCTGTGGTCCAGATACGCGAAAACGTCGCGGATCTTGACACAGATCAGCGAAAAAGTCGCGGATGCTGTGGTCCAGTAGAAAGTGAAAGTGATCTAGGCTCGCGAAAGGCGGCATATATTCACGGATATGCAAATCAATTTAATTAAAAAAATAAAAATATCAAATTAAAAAAATTTATTCGCTGAAATTCGTGGACTGATAGAAAGTGAAAGTGATCTAGGCTCACGAAAGGCGGCATATATTCACGGATATGCAAATCAATTTAATTAAAAAAATAAAAATATCAAATTAAAAAATAAAAATAAAAAAATTTATTCGCGGAAATTCGCAGGCTGATAGAAAGTGAAAGTGATCTAGGCTCACGAAAGGCGGCATATACGCGAAAAAGTCGTGGATGCTGTGGTCCAGTAGAAAGTGAAAGTGATTGGTGCGGGACTCTAGTAGTTGACATTGTGTTGCGTCAGGATCGGCATTTTCCCTCTACTTACATCAAACGACAAAAACTGACGACACTTTTTTTATTTTTGAAATCGGCATTAATATTATTAATATAACGGTAAAACTGTTTTCGCCTGAGCTAGCCAGCACCCGCAGCCTAGTACAGTGGTGGCGTATCTAGAATTTGGAAATTGGTCGATTCGGCTTCATACAAAAGAAAAAACACGTTAAGACTAATCAGTTTCGAAATCTTTAAAGTGCACGAAAAACGTGTGATATCCTGAAATCAATCCCATTAAAATAAACGGTAATAACAATAAAAATACACGTTACTGAAACACCGTTTACAAAACACTGACTGACTGAATTGATTTCCTATATTTCATAATAATTTCAAACGCTGTCTAATAAGTCTGTTTGTATATTTAGAAAAGAGTTACTACTATATTAGCGTACAGATAATAAAAAAGCCCAAAAATTTAGAGATTAACAAAATTCCTCGTCAACTTTTTTCGATCCTCTGGTGGAGGGGGGGAGTTCAGTCTCGTTCCTCCTCCCTCCGTAAAGACGCCACTTGCCTAATAAATACGATACAGAAACCATGGCTTAAATTAAATTTGGCTACGGTTTGGTGGTGGAAAATCTACATAGGCAAGTAATTTATGATATCCGTCAAGACAATAGACTGACCGACATCCAGACAGCTCGATCGCTTCAGACAACCTCGTTACATCTGAATCCACTAAAGAAATTAGCAGTCACGGATGTACCGCGTTCAAACACCGAAAACCCCTAAGGTCTTGGTCTTATAAATCCTCTTTATAAAAATTAATAATATATATATATATACTGTATATATATTCATAAATAATACAAATTGATTGATTTGCATCTGATTATAATAGTTGATATACTATCGAAACATATATGTAATTTACAAAACAAAACAAAATATTCTTGTAAAAAGTTGTATTATTAATAAAATATAAATTATTATATATATGCCTATATTTATAAAAATAACTTATATATTTACCATCCGATTTTTAGGTGACTTGGTACCGAAAACGCTGCATTTTTTAAAATAAAGTAGTGGCGTCGAACAAACATTTTTCTAACGATTCGGAACAAAAACTGTGACCTTTAAATTGAGTCCAATAGTAGCCATGTACAAAGAAATCAATTACAAAAAGAATGCAGTTCATGTGTGGTGAAAACGCGGACAAATAATCATCTAAAAAGACTATATTTCATCACTGCACATGGGTAAATCAGTACTTTAATAAACTCGGGTAGGAGAAAATCCTAGGCTAAAGACTTTCTCAGATATCGTTCATTGTGGTATAGCAACGAAAAAAAAACTAATGTCATATGTCTTGTACGACAGTTTCAATGTATTCTTTTACTTCGTATAAAATTACTTCCTTTCTTATACATTTATTGTCTATCTATACAGAATGTAAAGCAAATTACAAGATCCCAAAGCGAATGCTCTTCTTTAACCGGACAGAGTGTAGTAGACACATCACTAATTACTCACGTAATTACGACGCAGGTTTTGTTCTACTTCAGCGGCAACGGTGGTGACTTCTGACATTCTACGACGTGTCACCGCGGCGTCCGCCATTTCTGCTCTCAGCAAAAACATTTAATTAAAATAAAATTAATAAAGACTCTTCCTGTAGAATAGTCCTTTATAGTACGACGTTGCTAATAGCTTGTCACCACCAGCTGAATCGGTAAGCCAGCCGACAGAATCTTAAAACGGGTAATTCCTTTCCAACAGTAAGTCACTAAGCCTATTAGTTCCTTAGTGCAATAACGTGAATACTTACTTCGGTAACCTCTACTATAATTCTATAATACTGACTGTGTTAAAAGAGAATCCTCTCTACTCCGACTCTGACATACTAATTTAGAAAGTAATTAAACAGAAAATTTTAGCACAAACACAAAAAACCTAACACGAAACAAAGTTTTATACGATTATAAATTATATAGTTAAGATTGTTATATACAGTTAACAACAATTTCATGTATTTTACGCTGGGGATTGCAGACATCACGTAATATCTGCCGACGACGAAGAAAACGACTGCTATACTCTTTGTGAGTTCCATGAAGAAAGTCGTAATATCGTCGAGCATAATTTTGGGAAAGCCTAATACACGGTGTTAACAGGGAAAGTGAATGAACCTGAGATGGAAACGGGGCGATCATAACAAACGCACTAGAGTTATACTATTTGCGAACACGTGAGAAGACCCACTGCATTTCAAGCCGTAGAATTCGCCTACTGTACTCTATTATCAGGATCAAAGTACAACAAAAATTGAAAGATGCCTACGGTTGGCCGAAGATATAAAACTAGACAGTTGCTCTAGTATGAACATGTACAAAGACTGAGTGAGGAACGCTTACCAAAACAAATTCTACACTGGACACCTGGGGAAGAAGGAGGCTCAAAAGAAACCAGCGGCTGCATTTGTAAATGGGATAGAGGCAACCAGAATGCTGACAAAACCCCGCAAGTCAGAAGATATTAAAGTAATGTCAGACATTATAAACACTCTTCATAGTTTTATACAAATTTCGTATTAGGCTCGCATAACAACTTTTATTGGCTGTCCATGCTGATTGTGTGACTCGTTCTCAACAATTTGTCCTCCGTAGTACGATAAATGTAATATAGATTAAATGTTTTTGATGCATTTGAATCACAAGGTATCGAAATAGCACTCTTTAACTTGATTACCTGATTTTACGCAATTTACAAATAAACGAAATTCCTTGACTCGACTTAATTTATCTGAAGGCCTGAGTGATAGGTATTTGTCACATCTGTGTAGACTGTGAGTACCATTACACATCAAACACGGAAACAAGTTAGTTGCAATCACAGAAATAGCCTTGTTTGATTTGTTATAGGTAAACCCCGAACGTGACTGATTTGGTGTGAATGCTGATATTTGATGAGGTTCATTGAAAATTAATTGCTCAATCTGATGTTTATGTACTAAAACTGCTATTAGATCATTCAAAGCAGGTATTTTTTCTGTTGCAAACGATGATTCTAAATCTGTTCGAGTAAACAGATTGACCTTGTTTAAAAGCATGTTTTTTCTCTTATTCTGTTAATATATTTCATCAAGTGCCGAACAGAGGTCAATTATCACTGTGACATTAAAGTAGACACAAGAGATCAAAGAAGAGAATAGTAACGTCAAGAAATATTGTACTGAAACAGGGGGAACTTTTATAAAGCATGACTCCGTACGGCTGTGAATCAAGACTACGAGAAAGAGAGACAACGGGCAATTAAAGACTTCTGAGACATGGATCACGATCACGGAGGACAGAAAACACGAAACAGAAACGATGATCAACTATGAAGTATTAAAGAGAACAGATTAGAAACACACCAGTAGAAAAGCACCATTATAAGGCTACGTACGTTGAAGCTAGCAGGAAAGGGAAACAATAATGGCAAAACGCTAGGGGAAGGCAGAAAGAGATGCTTGGTTGACGTGCCTGCAGAAATGCATTTACAACGATACAAAGGGTTTCAATAGACGACGCGTTCAACAAAATAACCTGAAAACGTCAGAATACAGCAGGTTCTCTACTTGTGGACATTTGACTTTATCAATTCTGCTCCTTCTTGACATTCAAAATTCATACCCTTCATACGTACTACGGAACGTACTTCGGACCTTCGAAAACTGACGGAGGTGCAAGTACGGTACTGAATAGGTGAAGTAAGTGAATAAGCGTTAATACAACTGCACATATTCGTTATTATTCTCGCTACTATGGTTTTTCATAGTTAATGTTAGTCTATCAATATAATGACAGGAGTATTGTTAATGACATATCAACAAATTATGTACCTGTACGTTAATAAGCTTGTTGTGTCGATAATAACACTGTATTTTTATCTTTACTCATGTCTATCAATTATACTTTAGACCTAAAAGAATGGTCCAACTTTTCATAATTCACCCCCAAAAGTCAATTTTCCCCCTCCCCAAAGTACTTGCTGGATCCGCCCCTGGAAGTAACAGAGTGTTTGCTTTGTAAAAGCGTTAATAAATCCTGTGTTTCGATTTCTTTGTTGTGCATTAATCCATGAGTTTCAAAATCTCTATTTACGCGACATCCGTAATAATATTATTGACATACCGATGCTCTATAATGAAGTTAAAAACTTCGAGAATTCAGTCGCGAAAAGATACAGAGACCCATAAGTACATCAGTTTTTAACTTATTCCACTGATAAATCAGCTAAAGTAAACAACCGATTAACTTGGCTCAGAGTACGTTTTACAAAATGTAACCACTAAGCCTGTAAGCGATATCGACTATTATAACCTTTTTTGTAAGCCTCTCAATATCAGTCGGGGATAAATAATGTATAACGTATACGAAACAATGTATTTCCAGGCTCGTCCGTGTTCCAATCTGCTCCTGTGCTGCTTTAAATATTCTATATACATGTGCCATTTGTCTGTATATTCAGTAGCTAGGCATCGACGGAACACGTTTAGAATAACAAAACAGACGGGCGCACTATCTTTCACCGTTATTTATTACGGCGTTCAGTGAAGATATCAGCTGCGCGAGACGCGTTAGGGTGAGGGGGTGGGGCGAGGTAGAAATTTATTGGCCCCCATGCTTACAACTAGTGTAAGTGTACTGCACAACACAGATCGCGGCAAAATTAATTCCGCTCTCGGCACTACTTTTGTTATTATAATATACAGTGAAATCTTTGAAAAGCGACTACTATACTTGTGTTCCCCTCGGGAGCCTTTTGTTTCTGAACGAGGAGAAATAAAGTGCTTTAGTTTCTGCCTCGGAATTACAAATCGGTTTCTCTGTCCGTACCACGACGATAAGATTTAAACAATAGCGCTGAATTTTAACAGCGATTGGAAACTGAACCACGTGTACAAGAAATGTTTCTTTCTCTGTGAAGCAGAAAGTCTGCTCGACAGCCTGCCATGCTGTTTGATCGAAAG
Organism: Magicicada septendecula; assembly: GCA_034769895.1. Classification (NCBI taxonomy): domain Eukaryota; kingdom Metazoa; phylum Arthropoda; class Insecta; order Hemiptera; family Cicadidae; genus Magicicada; species Magicicada septendecula. Next base: position 134,045,062 of record CM068372.1, read on the forward strand.
TCAATTTACAAAAGACTACATTACTTGCAGCACCACCGTTCCTCATAACTTGATTCACTTATTCAAGACGGGCTCTTCGTATGGCCTTATTTCCAGACGGCAAAACTTTAAATGACTGCTTCTTCACTTTCGGGATTACGCACTGCCATCCAGCCTTCACTGATATCCTGGTCTTGCGGCAACCCGTCTGCCGTGTGCATGTAGGTCACTGCTCGTCTAGCTACTGTGTTGCGTGACATTCTCACAACATGCTGCCTGTAGCCTTTTATACTCTTATATTCTCTCTAGTACACTTTCCAAGCGCTTGCTACACTTTCCTACGTATAATGAATACTACAATGATTCCCTTATAGCATAACTTCTTAATTTAAATTTCAATGCAGATCTTTAAACCCTCCTTAGGAATCTCATTTTGGAGGCCACAATTCTTAAAGACCTTAACGTATAACGGCAGTCACAACATAGTTCATCATCATCTTCAGCAAGGATTAAACCAAAAATTGTTTGTTCTGGTGCTAAGCAGATAAGACTAGAGCTGGTCACTCCAACGCTTCTTCTGACGCCCCACACCTCTAACCTAACCTCTCCGACCTGTCGACTTATAGTTCCACAGTTGTTTGGAGATGCGCCAGTCATCCATTCGGTTACGATGTTTCAACCATTTTAGCCGATATTGGATTAGGCAACTATAGACTTACCGTGACAATACAGGTGAATTAACTAACTACCTCCTACGCAACAGAATTTCTCTTGTATTCATGTAATTTAAAAATTTTGAAAAGAAACTAAGAAATTCGACTGCTTACTTAAAAGTTATAAGTGATGAGGGTTTTTTTATGGTTCTATTGAGAAGTACGGATGGGACGATACACGCGCACATACAAACCAAAAAATCACTTTTTACATGCTGCAGGTTGTAGTTTATGATGTGCAGTTATGCCAAACACGTTTCTTGACGGCGTCATCACTGCAGAATGTGAAAAACTAAAAACACTTACGTATTCAAGGCCTACAATTGTATACTTTTTGTTTTACTAGTAGTACTGTTCGTATGGAACATTTCAGAAACTGTAAGTCGGTAATGTTAATTACTCGCTCGTATGCTAAAGTTGTAATTAACCGAGGATTCAAATTTTCAGAATTGATCATGGTTATTTTCAGAGTGGACTGTTTGTCAAGAAGCGACGTCCAGTCGGATTTCGGTTCCACCCAGCTCTGCTGTGTACGTCCCCCTCATCAGTTGGGTGTAGTGTTAGCCACACAGAGTCGTCATCCCCGATGTTCCAGGTCTAATCTCATCTCCTTTATCCCCATCATTCGCCTTCTTCTTAGCCTTTAGTACGTCTCCCTGACTCCTCGCTTTCACCTTCCAATTATGTCAATGCCCAACTTCTTTACGATTCTGTTTAAGGCAATTTTAAATAGAATGGGCGCAAATCCATCACTAAATCTCTATGGACAGAGACAGTCGTGTGACCTCGTGTATCTGTAAAAATTAGCCGTAATGGTACTACTGTACTTCTTAACGGGACCATGTACCCTTCAGGATCACAATGTATTTTAAATGAGTAAACATGGCATGACTTCGGTACCATTATTTCAAAAACTACTTGATAGATTGACTTGAAATTAACACTTACTACAAGTATATACCTGCTTAAAATGATGCACATTCAGCAAAAAATAATTTATAGTTTTGGAGAATTAAAATAATTTATTTTTGTAATTTCTTTACAGCAATTTTTTATTTATTAATATATAAATATTTAGGTTACACTTAAGTTAATTAAACAAAAGTGGTACACTTTACTTGCCAAGTAATGAAGAAGAGTTGTGCCAAATTTAAAGTTTGTAGGCCTATTAGTTTTTAGAAAAAGGGTACCTAAAGTTAAAAAACTGCACTTTCGGGAAATTGAGTTTGAAGTTGGATTAACACTTAAACTGAACTAAAGGCCGCCAGGACAATAATCAGCACTATCACTGTCTTCTCTTTTTCTTTTTAACAGCCTCCTTCTGATCCTCTTCTTTTTGTTTTCCTCCTCAACTTCTTTGTTTGCTTTTTTATTTCGATTTTTGTCGATTTGCGTGACTCCTTCAACCATGAATTTTCCTGGTTTTATGCCCAACCTCTCAAGCACACATTTTGTAACTGACCCATCATTAAAACATATCACTGCATCTGTAACTCCTAGTTGTAATGTCTGACATCCCACAAAAGTTGATTTTGGCATTCTGTTCCAAATAACACTGTTTCAGCTCTCATTAGGGTTTTGCGTTTTTCCGTGCAGGCAGCGTTTCATCAAGTTTGGTTGTGATCCTTGAATACAGGCTTGATCACCTCCATAACTGCTTCTGGCAGTGAGTGCTCATGCTTAAAATCTATTATATATATGAAAGTTATTTGTAACAACAAAGTACGTACGAAGCTGTACTGCATGAATTCGTCGGCGCCACCTACCCAGGCGCGTGCCCAAGATGTGCAGGCCTGTCATTGTTAATTTTTTTACACCTAGAAAATAACTATAAAGGTATCTAATGTTATATATTTTCTTAACAGGAGAATTTTTTAGGCCTATTATTAAAAAGTCGAAAATTTTGAAGTTAAAGGGTACATGCTCCCCTTAAGTCAACGTTCTGTACAAAAGATATCCGTAGCCGCCTACGGGCAAATAACAAATAATGATCGTTTATATAACTCTGTTACAGGACTAACAGAATGGTGTTCATATATCTTATATTTTAGAATTACTTCAGTATGAATACAGTTACCGGTCTCTGGTTTAACGGAAACGTATTAGTTTTCAAATATGTGGTAGCTAATGTCCCAATTCAAATTTTATAGCTTGACGTCGACATTAGTAATACGAAAATCGGACTTACCAATCACTATAATAAAAACCATATTAATGACAATTCAGCAATTTGGAATCGTAGAGTATGTAGAATTCTCGTATCATACACTACTAATATACGCGCAGAATCGAAATTTTAAAAATCGTTTATTCATGTTCCATGCGCGTTTGTGAATCTTGTGTATGGCAATAACTTCAACGTGAACCAATAGCGAAGTTTTTATTCTGTCACGGAACCTACGCGTCATTAATTCTAATGGAAGAACCCGTAGTAGTAGTATGTTCTACTTAAAATTTTAAAACTTTTCAAATACAAGTTCCGTCGACGACGACAAACTCTACTCTGCCAAACGGCCCGTAACGAATTCTACAGCGACGTTTTTAGGAGGTGCTCTGAATACTTCTGAAGTTTAAACAGCTTAGCTTACTTTCGAGTCTATACCTTACAATAACCGTTTGCTTTAACTGGACTCGTTTATATAAAATTATTTCTTAGAAGAGATTCCATTCAAAAATCGGTTATTACTAGATTATTTATAGTTGCTATTCTCCACCACCCCGCGTTAATCGCTTCCTAATTTTACGTATCAACGTACTTACGGCGATAAAGGTCTCTTCTCCCCCTCTAGAGAGGGACTTCTACTATAGGTGTCATATAGCGTGTGCTTCCTTTCTTCTAGTTGCAACAGCAACCAAAGGATACGTTCTGCTCATGTAGAATATTGTTACAACGTTCGCACGAACCATGACATGTAACAGCGAAATAAATAAATAAACCAGAAAAATCACTGCTCACAACTTTAAGAATAGTTATACGAAACAGAGACACTCCGTATTCACAAGGATCGAAGCTATACAGTTTTACAATGCAAACTGTCACTATAGATAATAATCTCATCAAATTAGGAATGCCAGCACCAAATAATTACTAATTAACACTGTACGTTGGATAGCGATATAAAACAACACGCACTGAATCGTAAGCTCAAAACTGCTCAAATCCGCCCACTTTCGAAAGACCGCTATTTATTCAGCCCAGGTCGCTTACGTGGCGTTGTAAAAATATCCGAATTTTTAAACTGATAGGCCGTAAGAAGGGTTTTTTTATCTCATTAACATTGCCATGCAGTAAGAAGTCAAAACAATCAGTAATCGACGAATTTTTAAATAAGATGTCTGTAGGTATGGGTGAAACCATGTGACCTGGAGGGAAGCAAACAGACTTTAGCCGCAAACCGGGACAGGAGATTTTCGTGAATGTTTTATCTTCCACAAACAATCAAAGGAATTAAGTCAGTCATGAACTGCAATAAGAGAAACTGATATTAATATCTCTCTCGCTCTCGCTCTCTCTCTACACGGGCTTGGGGAGGAGGACTACTTACTTTTTCATTTTTTCTGTCATGATCAGCTGTACGCCATGGATATAGTCGATGTACCTATGTATTTATTGGAGAAAAGAAAATACACGTATGCTGCCAACAAACTACCATTAAACCCGACCCTTCAAAACCTTGAAATAGGCACAAAAAATATAGAGGCAGTAAAAGAGTTCATATATCTTTGCTCCCAGATAAACAGCACTACCGACATCAACACTGAAATAATAAGAACAATATATCTCGCAAGTAAAACATATTATGGATTAAAAAAGCACCTGACATCTAGCTTCATCTCAAGGGGAGCACGAAATGGAAAATCTACAAAACACTTATCAGGTCAGTGCTGACATATGCTTCAGAAACCTGGACAATGACAAAAAATTGTGAGAGACTTCTAGGTTGCTGTGAAAGACGGATTCTGAGAACATTGTTTAGAGGAGTTCAAGGAAATGGAATGTGGCGCAAGCGCTATAATTATGAACTATGCCATTTTTACAAAGAGCCGGACATTGTCGGATAATCAACATACACAGGCTAAGGTGGGTTGGAAACATAGAAAGAATGGAGGAAGGACAGCCTACGAAACATATTTTCTACCAGAAACCAATGGGTAGTAGAAAAAGGGGAAGACCGCGAAGTACATTCAAAGACCAGATAGGGCAGGACCTCGGAAAGCTGAACATAAACTGGAAAACCAGGGCATGCAATAGGGAGGAATGGAATCGACTCTTGGAGCAGACCAAGACCCATCAAGTTATAGAGCCACGGTTGATGATGATGGTGATCTATGTATTTAAGTACTTAGACTTACAACAGATGTTAAGGGCAGACGCTTGGAATGTACATAACAATTACAGAACTCGAGCGGCACACGCGTTTCCCAAACCGGAGCCACATCAACGTTAGCCACTAAATCAAACAAGAGCTCTGGTAAACGAGACTAATTTGCAACCCTATATACCGACAGATACGCAACTTGCTTAGTAACACAGCGACTGAACGAAGCAATTCCGACGTACTACCAGTCTCGCCTTCGACTACGCGAATATTCTCCACGTATTGTGAACAACGCAGATATCTCTCATAACCATTATTACTCCGTGCAACTGCTCCGTCTGCTGTACAGACTAATATGCTTCCCGAGCTGCAGAACTCACTCAATATTTTGAAAGAAGTACATTTATTATTACACAAATTTCGATACTAGATCATTTTTTCAATTACGGCAAAAGTTACAAAAATCTTCATTACTCTAAAGATTTTTTTTAGTATTAAAATAACAATTGTGGAGCATACAATAAACACTAAAAATTCGAAACGTTCGGATTTGGGTTACAATTCCTTTTAGTCTGAAAACCAGGATTTTTACAACGTTTCTCAAATTTGTTGATCTCTTTTTTGGGTTCCAAAATTTTGAAATTTCCGAAACTTAATACTACATTCAGATGCTAGATGAATTTTCTATAATGTAATACGCACATGAATTTTTGCGATTTTATAAAAAAATTTCACCCATCCACTTTTTGGGTCCTGACGTCAAAAAATGCAGAAACTTTCAAAAAAGAACACTATATTCAGGACGTGTTGTAAATTCACTTTAATTTGATACCCTACATGAAAGTTTGCGATTTTGTCACAATTCCCCCCCCCAATTTTTTTCTTACCATCGCATTTTAGGGAGGATCACTCTAAGAAACAATATGTCCATGTTACTATGTGGAGTAAAAGTATGGACGCGCATGCCAAATTTTACGAAAATCGGTTGATGCGTTCAAGTTATCGTGAGACATGAGACAAACAGACAAATGCCAAGAGGTCGAGTCAAAACTGAGAACTCGCTTCCCTCGCACAATAAACAAATAACACCGCGCCGCCGAAGTTAGTTCAGTTCGGCGTCCCCAAGGCATAAGATGGGTAAATAACAGAATGTATTACTATGTATTACTGAAAGAGTTAATGGTTAACTGGTTTGCGCCGACTACTTAAATTTTGTGGCTTTTATTAATAGCAGTGTATTGACAATTAAGTAACTACTAAAATATGTGTATGCAAATGACTTCGTTTATTTATTTATTTTTAAAAAAGTCTATACTATTTCCGTTCTTAGTTTAATCCTGATGTAAACAAACAGGCGTGCCACATCTGAAACGCTATTTGTTACTTGAATTAGAGGCGTGTCACTCTGACAGAAGGAGCACAGACAGGGGTACATTAATATTGATACTGTATAGAAATATGTAAATCATAATAAATTGCCCTGGCCAAAGTAAAATTTGTGTGACAGCGTCAGACCGACAGTGAACATTTTATAAAACCAGTTAATGGTTTTTTTTTTATTTAATCGTTTAAATATCGGAACAAACAAAAAATTAAAGTTTATTTACAACGCAAATAGAAGCTGTGATAATTACCACGGTACTGAATACTATCAATTGCTGTCAGAGAGTAATTCAATGCCTTCCATTATCTGTGTCTGAACTTGTATCATCACTTGAGTCAGCGTTATTATTGATAAGATTGTTCATTGTCCAAAACGACGTTGGTAACGTGCGTCAGTTGCCCTACCTTATCATCTTCCTTCATTATATGCTGCATACAATGACTTCACTTGTCCGCCACTGTTTCATTTACCTCCTTCTCTATCAATTCTTTTGTATCAGGCAGCTTATATGTGTTGTGTTGTGACGGGGAACATATCCTTTCAACTGGCTCCATATTACTTCAATAGGGTTCAGAATACATTGATAAGGAGGAAGTCTTAAAACGACGTGCCCCTATTTAAGTGGTGAGATAGCTCTCACATGACTATACAAACATTATGCACATGCGCGTAACACATTATTGTGTGAACAGTGTCAACGCCCCTGACCAATACTGTTTCAGATTGCCACGTGGGTTTGTATACATCAGGACTGAACTAAGAACGGAAAGAGTCACAATATGTTATGAATACTGACTTCTCTGGTGTAAAATAATTTTGTTTTACTGTGCGATCGACGTAACGTTTTTTTTTTTTTTGTAAGTCGACTACAGGATTAAACGCAGTAAACGCGATAATTATCCGAAGCTGAATAATTCAATATCACGCAACTAATGGCCGTAATATAACAGGCGCGCCATGTGCTAATTAGAACGCACAACACATTTTGCACCACCGTGCATTATCATCAACATATCTAATGGCTGGCTCCCTACAACACACAATAATCACAACTTTTAACTGGCAATCGTGCTTGAACGGGACCAAGTGTGAATGCGGACTAACGACGATAACCGAGCACTATGATAATTTTTTATATTAATTACACAACGTTGGTACGCGATGAGGCAAACTCCAATATTCTCTCGACCACGGGAGTTCATAAATATTCATACGGCAACATATTACACGGATCAAAATCAAAAGTACGTACAGTGTTAAAAAGACTTTTTTTATCGTATAACACGAATTGAAGCTGAACGGAGTTCTTTGCATATTTTCGTATAGGCCTACTATACGCCTAGAAAACTTACACTAGAGAATTTTTTTTTTTTGTATCGGCTATCTAAGGACCACATGCCAATTTACTCTTTGTTCTTTCCTTTTTTTCCAATATTCTTTCATCTTCTCAATGTGTCTCTTCTTCCTGTCTTCAGTCCACTTTGAATCTGCGTTTTCATCTCTCCTACCCTGGACTCCTTCCATTTTTAACACTTTTGCCCGAAAAAATTCTGTCAATTGCTTCTTCTGCGTATATATTATTTTTTCTAAATCCTTTTGGACTTCTTTAATCCAACTTGATGTTGACTTCTTCCCCCACAGGTATCTGAAGATTTGCTTTGTCAACCTATTGTCGTCCATTCTATATAAATGTCCAAAAAATAATAGTCTTCTTTTTCTCATTGTTGCTGTTATATTTTCTATACTTTGATACTTTGAGAGAAAATTTTATTTTTGTATAATTTTAAAATTAAGGCACTTTTTCATGCTACCTTACGCTCTTTCATGGCCACAGCTCTAGTAGAACGCCGGAACATTAAACGTGACAACGTTGCGTCTGAGGCGTATAATCAGAGTGTAATAAAATAGCTAAAGTGAACATGTTATATTTTGTTTTAATTTCATCGCATTACTAAAATCATGAGTAGGCCTATTTACAGCTAAATCTAAATTATAGGTCTGTACGAACTTAGTACTATACATTTAAGTTGAAGAAATTAGTGAATTGGTGTTAGCCCTAACGAATTAATTATTATATTTCTTAAATAATATAACAGAATTTTACGTAATAAACTTTTAATTTGAAAAACGTGAAGTATTATAAAACTGCTGTAAACCGGCAATTAAAATTGACGCGATTTGATTATCGAAATACATAAATTAAGAGATCGTCTAGTCGGCCTCAAAATATCAGCTGGTTCCAGTCTTGCCATGTTTAATGTTCTGGCTTTCTACTAGAGCCGGGCATGGTTCTTCCCATTCTAGAACACATTTATTCGTACTACTGTACTTTTTATTGTGAACTACGAGGGTCATTCGATAAATAAACAAACAGCTGTGGAGCAAAAACTTTTTATTCAATCAATACAATTTTTTTTTTACTTTTCAACGTAATCTCCAGCAACGTCTATGCACTTGTCCCATCTCTTTACAAGCATTTTTATTCCCTCAGCAAAGAATTCTTTACCTTGATGTCGAAGCCAGTTTTGGACTTTTTCCTTCACTTCTTCATTGCTGTTGAACTTGACACCACGCAAAGTCTCCTTGAGAGGGCCAAACAAGAAAAAGTCAGATGGGGCAAGGTCAGGGCTATAAGGGAGATGAGGCAGGATCTCCCACCTACTTTTTTTTATTGTTTCGAGCGTCAGTTTTGCCGTGTGTGGGCGGGCATCATCGTGAATAAGAATCACACCTTTCCTCTGCCATCCCGGACATTTCTTCTTCAATGCAGGCTTAACTTTGTTCACAATCATGTCAGAATAGTACTGACTATTTATGGTACGGTGGTCTTGTAGTAATCACAGAAAATTGGGCCTTGGGAGCTCCAAAAGATGGTTAACATCACCTTACCAGCCGATGGCTGGGTTTTGAATTTCTTTATGGCGGGTGAACTGGGATGCTTCCACTCCATGCTTTGTCGCTTTGACTCAAGTTCAAAATAGTGAATCCAAGTTAGTGGTTATAGTGGTTCCAAATCCTAAAATCTTATAACAGAACGCTGTTCTTCGAAAGTACTGTCCTCAAAAGGACACGCCATCGTAAATAAAACTGTATTGGTTATGTTTATGGAATATATTATTGAACAGCTGATCAAAAGTCACAACGACGTTCCCATGTAACACTCCTGAAAGTTTCAATCAGCTGCTACAATTAATTTCTTTTCTACAACTGTTTGTCTGTTTACTTATTGAATGACCCTCGTACTTTTTCTCGGTAAAATCGATCACCAAACCTGTATAAGTAACCCTACAAAGCACAACTAACTTTTGTCGGTTTTCTTTGCCAAACTAGCAGAAAACTACGTGATGGCGGGATATTGAGATCACGTCGACATTACGGGTTTGATCGTAATAAGCGTCGATCGTATTACCCGAAAATTGAATTGCCTACAACCTGATCGATACATGGAATCATCACGTATTTCGTTAAAAGTACATAGATAACTGGGGCTACGTAATTTTTATTATGAATATATCATTAAACTTTTTACGAAAATTTTTCTTTTTAACAGAAATGTTTACTTTAACATGAAACAATATTACCATTATTGGTATTCATTTTTTGTCGTTCTTCTTCATCTCTACCTTGGAGCAGAACTAGCCTGTGTCCAAAACACAGAACTTTTCAGGAGAGCAATTTGAAAGTTTTATTTGTCCAAATGTTTTCCTAAATACATCGCCAAGTATTTTATACTCAATTTGTAATAGTATTATGCACATCTTAGTTATTACATAAATACATTTTAAGATATTTTTTTAAAATTAAGTGGACATGGGCTAGTTCTGCACCAAGATAATATATGATGATGGAGACAGGCTAATTCGGTTCTATGTAAAATAAATTATTTTCAAGATTGGACTTACAATACTTCTGCTACAATATACCTACACATTGACAGAATGTAATGTTCATAAATACAAAAAACTCTTGAATTCTATATAGGCTAGTTATACTCCAAGGCACTGTTCTTTATAAACATATAGGGCTATAACTAATAACAGTAATTATTTATAATCAATTGTAATAAATTTCAATCTCATTTTATTTTATTTCTGGTGGCATTATTACGGTTGATTATTGCTTTTTACGCATCATTATTTTTGATTTTAGTGTAATACTTAATTAATGTAATTTGTAATGTATATGTACATATTATAAAACAGACCTCCCACTGATAGGATGCATAATTAACAACGCTTGGCGGACTGTTCTTTGCCACTGAGGATGTCGCATGACTGAATCGGCGAAACGTTTCGTCTTATTAATAACACGGTAAAACATGGCTGTTAACGGAAAAGTTGTTTTAGAAAATTTTCTGTCTCCTGTCTCCACAACCAAAACTAAAAAAAAACTTGCATTCGTGGATGGAAAGGTTTTGTTCAAGAAATACATGTGAAGTAGGCCCTACGCGTAATTGCTGCCGATAAACGGTTTCGAGTGTTAAGTCATCACCAGATCGTTCAAAATGCCACTCAAAGCTATTCTCCAATGAAGATAACATTCGGAAGCATTTGACGTAATAATGCGTTCTTAATTGCGCAGCACCTACCGGAACTGTTCTCTGTGCACCAATCAGATTGCAGTGTTAGTAAAAACGAGATTGCTGTTTTGTATCCACGCTGGCGCTACGTTGCCACAATTAGTATTTATCAACCTCATCCTATCACCTTCAATGGAACCGACCCATTCATGTGCAGACACGTGACAACAACGTAACTACACTCATGCGAGATAAAACATTAATTACCACTGATAACAACTGCTTTGCTGCCCATTACCGTTCTAACCGAGACTGTAATCCGCCTTTCAAGTATTTTCTAACTACAATTTACGTTTCACAAATGCGTTTATCTAAAGGCCACTGGTGTTTCTTTATCGGAGCGTGCCATAACGATTTCTTTCGTTCACAAGAAACACAAAGTAAACATTTTAAAAAAGTATTACAATAAAGTCCATTCCGGTAATTACAAAAACGTCCGCCAGCGCCAATCGACCCGAAGGATACCTTTCATTACATGAATAGAAAGGACACAAACCGTACTGTACAAAAACCACAGCACACAATCAAATAGATAACACCCAAGGTAATGTAGGCCTACTTGTTATTATCGAAATATGTAAATGACGTTCGAATTAGTTACCAACTGATAGTGGTCGCGTGGTAAGCACGTCGAGTATTGACGTATACATGTAACAAATAACCGCAGCACATGTTTTTCCACGTGCTAGACATAAACTATCAGCTATACGATGGTACACAATTTATACAGACAGAAATGTGAACAGACAAGTGTAACAGAAATGTACACGGTTTGTTCGAATTACGAAGAATTTGGAGACCAATATCACGAGGTCTTCCGTTCCGGATTTACTGAATTGTAGTTACACGCATCGTAACATATGTTTGTCAAAGAGAGAAACACGACATATTTAAAACTATTAAACACTGTACATATTTAAAGTACTCACAGTACTCGTACAAAGGAATCAAGCGACTCTTTTCATGATGATGCTGCACTATACGATTAACCTCAGCAGGTCTCGCCCCCCTCTGAATTAAGAAAATACGTCACTGCTCGCCAGTAGCTTATGGGGGGGGGGGGGGACAATCCCCCAGAGCTACTAAAAATTTAAGCGAAAATTCATAATAACTTATTTCTAAGCCAACTGAGTGTGTTAAAATAAGTCCTACAAATAATTGTATAAATAAGCGGAATTACAATACTTCTAAATGAACAGAATATTCTTAATAATAGAATCACTCAACATTTGGTAAATAACGTATTTACGGGCTTAAAAAAAAATTACGCAGGCGCCAGAAAACAAAGACAAAGCCTATTACTACAGTTTTATCTTTATAGCCCAGACAAACTCCACCTTACAGAGCTCGTCTAATCTCTCTACAGTTTGAACAATCGGTCTTTGTACACATCAAAATTACCAGTTTATTGACTTTAATTTAAAAAAAATGGGAAGATTTTATTCTTAAATTTTACATTAAAATAATAATGTACAACACAAACTTAGGTTGCTTAAAACTTCTAGAAAGATTCATTTTTACAAGATTTATGGAGAAAGCAAAATTATAAGAAAACCGACTCCTAATGACATCATAATTATTTCCTTTAATTAGAATAAAAATCAAGATAAAAAATTTTGAAACCAGCGGTTTATCGTATTTGTTTTCAACCCTTATGTTTCACGTTGGTTTACTCAAAAACTCTGAGACGTAAAGAATTTATAACATACATTTATAAAGTTATACGGGAAGACTCTTGAATCCTGACGACAGTTGGTTGGGGGGAGTCCAACCTTAAGCTGGTCACTCCCACCCCCAGAAACCAGTCTCATCCCCGAAGAAGCAACTCCTACCTCGCATTCCTTTCGTGGTGGAGTCGGACAATGGACATTCATTTTGAATTTTCTTTCAAACATAACGGCAAACTGCTAATAACGAACCGATACTTCCAGCGAACATACACCAAGGTAATGTAGGCCTACTTGTTATTATCGAAATATGTAAATGACGTTCAAAGCGTCATTCAAAGATAGCCATGTCTTCGGCTATCTGAATGAGAAAGGAATTTTTCCAAAACGTTAAAAAAAGTACAAAAAAGAACAAAAGACACATGCCCCCCCCCTCCCTCTCTCTCTCTCTCTCTCTCTCTCTCTGACGTGTGCGTGTTTGTGAGTACAATCGTCACCATTTAACCTACAAGTCCAGCATAACAAAACCCACTAGCAGCACATATCTACAGTTACAGTTTCAAGGCGGCATACATGAAAAGTAATTAGTTTTAGCTGATATGAAACTTTTACCTAGACGACAGTAAAACGGCACGATTTAGTACGTCGTGCTTCGTAAATTACGAGAATACTATAAAAACTTAAACACACACACACAAACGTTACGGTTATCAAAATAATACGTCGGAATAAAGGTAAGCTTTTTCGCAGTGTCGTTTTACTACTGTGAAACACGGAGGGCAAACGACAAGGCCAAGGTCGAGAGTTAGTTACTGATTCTGATCTCGCGCACAGACGAGAGTACACCTTGTCCGAGGTCTCTCCATTCAGAAACTGACAATAATCTAATCGTATTATTTTGAGTTTGAATCTATCTGACGGACTTTTGGTATCACAGAGAAAAATATAAATGCCACGTTTCGGCCACCCAATCAATCGTCTGCCGTCCTCAGGCTAATATTATATACTAATACATGTAAAGAAATGATCAATGGTAGAATCAATGGTTGACCAGTGATAGGATCAACAAAATTGTAATAAACAAAACTTTATATAATATATAATCAAAGATAAAATAATCCAAATGAATATTTACTATCAAAACACAGTCATATTAATAAATCATATTATACTGTACGCTGTAACTAATAGGCAAAATTTCTTTCTTTTCTTAGAGTGGCGGTTACGTTGTATAGTTACTACGGGTTTAACAGACCAGTGGGTACGGCGTTTGGTACAGGTACCGGAATCAGTGGGTAACGTAGAGGTACCACCGTTCGATTCACGGACGGCACCCGGCCGTTTACTATAATATAGATATAACCAAAAAGTAAAGTGCACTGTTGAAGCCCACTGCCGTCTTTGTAAGCTGCACGACTCAAGCTGGGAGCCTTCTCCTCAGCCAATTAGCGGCTACAAAAAGTGCTTATTGAATTTAGCACGGTTACAAAAATAACAAATGATATGTTCCTTAAACTTGAAAACTAAAGAGCAGCGGTTACAGAAAACGAGCGCTTCAGCATTTTTGCGGTGATGCTTTGATCGTATGTCAATAATTGGTGACGCATCCCTCATTCACTGCTTTCTAGCCACCTCAAGTCTGTGACCTGTGAACAGTCTAGAACTGGGGTTTCCAATTTGTGGTATGCATACAGCTTGGGTTACGCGGGATTCAGCGTTCCTGGTTTGATATTCTACAAGTTCCAACACAACAGGTCTAAATTCTACACACCTGCAACCTCATTTTCCAACCAAGTTCTGCACAGAGTTTTCAAACGGAAGGAAGTCAATGTCTTCGATATCTCTAATTTAATTTTAGCAAAATGCGTACACAAACATACTGTGACAAATTTCTAAAGATGTAACAATGGAAGTGAACGTACTCACTACTCAACCGTAAGTTTAAGGTTTTTTTTTTTAAATCGCAAACTGATTTTTTTTTTAGGTAACGCGTCCCAAACCGTCAACTCGGAGAGCCGGGTGATTTTCTGTCTGCTATATTTCGTTTATTTTGAACGTCTTGCAAAATTAAGAGACCAGTCTTGTCTTTCAAAGATATTCCGTCTTTAGTACCGTTGTGCTTCCAAATGCTTAGTCTCAGCCACCACTGAAACAAATAATGCCGGTGAAAACGCTGTTGTCTCGCAAGACCGGAAGAAACAATAAATAATAGCATAGAGCAGAACGGGAGGTTGGTATATATAAATGATTTCCAACTGACGGCCAGTGACATATTTTTATGCGGTCCGCGACCTTATCTTGGAAAACCAATTTAATGATTACTCTGTTTACTTCAAGTAAATAAATAATAAAATATTATTTCAACTGAGAATAGTCTTGCAGGGTAAACCGATGAAACATTTTTTACTGACTCATTAATAAAGGTACAGTAGAGTTCACTTTACTTGTTTAATGGAATGTGTATTTGTCTAGTCCTTTTTATTAATTTTCATCACCAGATCCAGTCTACTTCCTTCCATACCTCGGCTAGACAAAACACACGGTAATTGTCCTATGTTTCGTCCTTAATACGTAAACGGACGCATCTGTTATGGAAAGTTACGGTTAAGTGTGTTGAACTCTTTACGTGGACATTGCTATTTTAGTGGTTGCATCAGATCGATTCAGATCGTCACAAGATGTGGTCGAATTGAAGCTTTTATGTACGCGTACAATGTTTAATATCTTTTTCTATACTGACATAATAAGGATAGCAACGTTAAAGCTATGTTGTAACACACGTTAAATGTATAAACCACCTCTTTTTACTTATTTACAATTAAATACTGCCTTCTTTAATTTTGCGTTACTTGTTAAAAACTGATGACGTATGATGCGGTTCGCCGGGAGGTTCACGAGTTTAAAGTTAAAACCCTCGGAGGCTTTTAAGTTAACAACCACTGGGATAGATATAATTGAAACTACAGAAATAAAACAAATGAAGTGATAGTGAATGGGAAGACGCCTGCCAAAATATAGGCCTACATTTTACAGTCAACAGCAAAATGAAAAACCTGACGACCTTTCATGATCGTGGGACTGCGTAGCGAAGAGAGCGACGGTGACGGAGATGAAGCCTGCAGAAACGGGAACCGGACGGTGTAAGGCAGTGGATCCCAAAGTAGGGTCCGCGACAATGTTCCAGGGGGTCCGCACACACTTTTACGAAACATTAGAATATACCGTAATTTTCTCCGATTTTGTATACTCTAAAATCTAAATTTAGAATCTTAAAACAATTAGTAGAAGATTCCAGTATTTTTTGGGGGGGTTCAAACTAATTGTAATTGTAAAAGTAATTTCAAACTAATGCAGTGGCGGCTGGTGCTATGGTTGGAGCGTTTTACAACCACCAAAATAGAATAACTAAACTGTAAAACAATATACGAAAACATTAAGCAGTTAAAAGTGTCATAAATTTCAACGGAAAGCGTATTAGATTCTATGCGGTAATGTTCCCGTGCAATTCAAATGTGGCGCGCAGGGTGATGGTTGTAGGCCGCTTGCAACTTGAACAGTATATGGCGGACCTTACTACACAAATACATGGGAGCAACGTGCGTTACTCTTCACAGTTGCCGTATGTTCCCAATGTTAGCTAGGCGGTTGCACAAGCTTCTGCAACGCTCCACTAGTAGCGTTGTAGCTCATCCTTAGCTGTGTTATGAAGACAGCAAGCACAACCTTCTTGATTTGTAAGGTGTCAGGTTTAGTGTTTACACTGGTTCAAGGTAAACGTTACCTATTGTTTGAATTTATAAAATTGTAGTAATAATTTGGTATAACTGCGATTGTGATAATAAAGTGTCAATTGACTTTTTATTAATTAAACTGTTTGTTAAATATTATTTTTCTTTGTTTAATGCTGCTGTATTTTTTTGTGTCTGGGCTTTTTGGAGTTACTGATTCTGGCTAGGACGCCAAATGTCTCCCTTAACAATAAATCAAATTGTAAAATCAGGCGGTCGATAATTTAATAGATCATTTAAAGTAGAATATTATGAAAATACTAACGGGTTATGTGGTTGTGACGAAAGAAATTCTTTATTTTGTTTTCCATGTTTATTGTTTGGAGGGAACCCCTGGACGAAATTCGGAATGAAAGATATTAATCATCTAGCTGAAAAAATAAGAAATCATCAGGCATCAAGTGTACATATAAAGAATTCTTTTCAGTTTTCTCTTTTTGCTACGTACAGCACAGCAGATGGACAGTGAATATAGACGAAATATTGTTTTACACAACGAAAGAGTACGCAATAATCGGTACGTCTTAAATATAATAATGAACTGTATTCGCTTCTGTGGAGCTTTTGAATTATCTGGGTCATAATGAGACCAAATCTTCATCAGATCCTGGTGTATTTCGAGGCTTATTTGGTTTCAGTTCTGAGCTTGACACAGCAATGAAAAATCATTTAGAGGAAGCAACTGCATTTAAGGGCACCTCAAAAACCATTCAAAGTGCTTTTTTAAATATAATGTTAGAAATATGCCACGAAGAAATACGAGTAAGATACAAGAAGCTGATTATTTGGCTATAATTGCTGATGAGATCACTGATGTTGCTAATGTTTTTCAAATGGTCATGGTGTATCGTTGAAAGATAAACAGTTAAACAAGTTGAAAGATTCTGGGGTTTCGTTGCTGCTCCTAAACATGATCCTCAGTCGCTTGCATCATGATTGTTAGATGAACTGTCTCGACACAACTTACTTGGCATTTCCCATAAATGAACTGCTCAAATAATTGGAAAACAGTGACTTTATATTTTTTTCCCATACGACAGCACTGTATGATGCACATATGTAGTAGGTCTGCCTCCTGTTTAATGTGTTATTTTAACTCCCCCCCCAGTCGACCGACTACTGCAACCACCAAAATTTGGAACCACCAGCCGCCACTGAATTAATGGCTTTAATAATGTCGTGTAGCAGATCTGTTTGTCAGCCGAACTGACTAGACCTCTCTCTTACACTACAAAAAAAAAAAAGATTCACTAGCAGAACTTGCAACTGACAGTTCATTAAAATTACAGTTTTCGCAATTACAGCTAGCAGACTTCTGATTATATGTAATGACTGACTATTCTGAACTCGCAAAAAAAACTCTGAAGCGTTTAACTGTGCTTCTCTCTACATACTTGTGTGAAACCGCATTCTCCCTGCTCAAGTACTTGAAGTCAAAGTTAAGAAATAAACCTGATGTCGAGAGCGACTTAATATTGAAATTATCAGACATTAAACCCAATATCGCAGAGCTAATTGTTCAAAAGCATCTTCATTGTTTACATTAAACTATGTTTGATGTCACTAATATTATAATTTTGCAAGTTAAGAGAATTTTGATTTTAATACATTTTAATTAAAATACAAGAGTTTCTATCATATTTACTGTCTGTTTTATTTCAGAACTCAGACAGACGGGGTCCGTGAATTTTTTAATTTTTGGGGAGGGGGTCCGCGGACTGAAAAGTTTGGGAACCACTGGTGTAAGGAATAGTAGGTAAGATTCCGCATTAACGTCGATAAAATATACAGAGGCGGACGGCCAAGGCGGAATACGACACGACTGCAGCAGTATAACTGGCAGGGTCGGTTGCGGAACGATAAATCATAGCTAAGTGCTAACTTCATACAGGTAACACATGGCGGAATCGATAAGACAAAGAACGAACAGCTGCGACACCTAGCCTATACTTTTAGTTATGCAGTCATAGCGTACAGGCTTATCCCGCAGAGACACAGCAACGTCCCGTCCAAACAGTACTGGATACAAGCAGATATCGCTTTACGGCAAATATAAAATACACAGAGTGTTTCCAAAAGGTAATGCCAAACTTCTAGAAATGATTCTATTCATTAAACTGAAGGAAAAATGTCCAATAAACATATGTCAAAAAATGCTTCGTTTTCCGTCTTTAATTAATTACTGTTGAACCGAAGAGATGTGGAGTTGAAATTTGGTCTACACATTAAATGTAATATTTCTTGTAAGTAAGCAAATCAAAATGTTTTCTTCGAAATTTTAAAAATGGGGGCTGCTGATTGGTCATTTTAAATCTACATATTACAGACGTCGGTGTTTACAGTATAGCAAAAAAATTCATACTACATTAAAAATTACCCCTTATTCTTAAACCAACGAATTATTGTTTATGTAATTCGGATACAAAATAATGGAGATATTACATTTCTTTAATAACAAAACATGACAAGCAATAACTAAAAGTAGGCCTAATTGTTTCGCCTGTTTTGTTATAAAACAAATAAATCAAATTTTTTTTACCCGAAATCCAGAAACAAGTAGGCCTACCGTTCAATTACGAATAAAAGGGATAATATTTTACGAAACAAGACATTTTCTGTTATAAGTACTGATTTTTGTGAAATATAGAATTAAACGATTACGTTTTAATTTGGAGTACGAACAACTCATCCAACGAATTGTCGGAGCCAGACTTCCACAAAACAAGCGTTGAACAGGATATAACAAGGGAGAATAAATACCTCCAAAAAACGGCAAAACCAGATTCAGTACAACAAAGTACTGCTGGTGAAAAGTCATAGACATGACAAGAGGAAGAGGAACCTTGAAGACGGCTTATGAATCGGAAAAAGTCGTAAAATTACAAACCGGACTGTCACCGGTCTTGCAACCCGGAAAACAATAATCTGCCTCAGTCTTTAACAGACTGTGAATACCAAATTATTATAGTGAATACTGGATTTTGACTTGTGGTAATTTTATCTTAGAAAGAAGACTTGTACGACTACACGTATTTACTGAAGGTTGAAGCAGTATAGGCCTGTTGGTTGAACTTTATTTCCCTTTGAATATCCTCGGGGAAGTCTTGAGCCGCGTACGTAATTAATCAACGTACGAATAAATAAGAAAAAAACGTTATAACATTTTTTAAATGAATTAAACAAATACGTAAACTATTCTTTAATTCTTAAAACTACCATTACAGCTCGTTCGGCCATAGATTAACATTCGGAAGCCTTTGATGTACAGATGTGTTGTTAATCAAGCAGCACTTCCCGACACTCTGTCTACCAATCAGATTGCACCGTCAGTAAGATGAGATAAACTGTTTTACGTCCACGTGCTACTGAGTTGAGACAATATTAGTATTCATCAACCACAGCTAAACGCCTTCAACGGAACCGATCCATTCACGTGCACAAACACGCCAATATACCAATGCCAGATTAAAAATTAATTGCTACCGATAATAATAACAGCTGATTTCATGCCGACTGTCGTCCTTCTGGGCGAGAGGATTTTGCCTGAATACAATGCAATAAATAATTAAAACGTTACTGTCAATAGCGTGTCGTTCAATTTAGTACCAGATACTAAATTGAACTTTAGCTAATATTTTTTAGAACGAGAGGGTGAATCGAGTGGGAACAACGCCAGCCGGGTAGGGTTCGTAGTCCTGGCTATCTATCTACACGAGCGCCCGAGGTATTGGCAAATATTGACAGACGCCCACTAATAATGTTTACACGCTGCAAGCAACAGCAGCAAGAACACTTCATAGCTGTTTGTAAACACTCGACTCGCATATCACTATAAATGTCGGTCACAGAAGCTTCGACTGAATGTTACTCGGAACATATACATGTCTTGAGGGTATACGTGTCAATGGAACTGCGATTATTTCCAGGTCACATAATGACTATTTACAAACTCGGCTAGGCCGTGTCGAATGCTTCAATAATAGTCTAGTAATAAAGAGGTTATTTCATCGCGCCGTTTCTATGTTTGATACAAACAGTTTTCATACTAACACACGTCTTGAATAATTCCGTACGTATGGAATCTTCGATCTTTTTCATGAAAGACATCAATTGTAACAAGAAAAAACTGCCTTCTCCGGATATTAGTAGCAAGTTTTTAATAAGTCTTATTTAATTGTTGAGACTGTCGTGCCATCTAAGAAAGATGAAATGTATCAACACTGCTGTCTTAACCAGAGTAACGTAAACTGTAAACGTTGTAACGGTACATATAACACTACATCCACCAACGTACCGAAAATTAATTTGAAAGCCACTACTGTTAAGAATACATAAAAGGTCAAGAATACCACCATGGATACAGAAGGAGAAAGTATCATATGTTGAACTAAGTGAAGTATCATGAAAAAGAAATTACTAGTAAATGTACCCATAAAGAAGAAAAGAAGACTAAAGACGAGACGACTGACATACCTTACCCAATAGATCAGTGAGAAGAACACAAGGAAACAAAAGAAGAAAGAAGAATCAGTGAGAAGAACACAATGAAAACCCAACGAAAGAAGAATGAAGAATCAGGGAAAAAACACAACAATAACGACCTCAAGAAAGAAGGAAGAAGAAACAATGCGAAGGAGACAAGTGAAAACAACATCACGTATAAAATTAAATAAGAGTGAGAAAGAGATCAGTGAAGAAAAGAAGAAGGAAGATATCCAGACCAGACACAAGAAAAAAGGGAAAGAAATTGAAATATAACAAACTAACATAAACCTATGAAGGAATAATTGTACTAAGAAGAAAGAAGAAATGTTAATTAATTACATGATATAAATCCCTAAGCACGGTAAAGTCAACACTGACCACAACTCATTTGATGAATACATTCCTTGTCCAAATAAAATAAACTGTAATCAATAAGGACTAAGTACTGTAAATAAAGGATCACCAAAAAACTGAATAAGAATAGGATAAGTTTATATTAGCTAAATGATGTGTAGACATAAAAAGAAGACTAGGTTCCAAAATATAAATGACCAGTTGTACAGTGGGATTGATGTTAGTAAAAACCCACTAATTAACAATAATTAAGACAATAAAAGAATAAACCAAAAGTACGATAATAATAACCAATAACCCATGTACCATCATTGAATAAAAGCCAATTAACCAGATTAATGCAGAAATACACAGCCAGCAACAACACATTACTGTTTACCCAATATGCAACATAACCTAATCTGGGCAACCAGTTTTCACTAAAACTTAAGAAAAACAAAGCCAAAATAATGTCAAACCAAAATGTATTAAGCTGGGAAGTAACTAGATGATATAAGGAACATTTTTTACACAATAGATGATATAATAACTAAATATAAAAGCTATATTAATGTAATCCAATATAACTATATGCTTGTAATAACAAAGATGCATGATGCAACCAAATTATGTTGTAAACTTATTATACAAAGGTAGTAACTCAACTAACAACTTTGAGTGGGACAGAATACTGTTCAAATGAATAAATTCAACCTAGATAACTATCTAAATAATAAAAATCACAATAATGACAACAAAACTATAGTAACAACTAGCTGCAAGCAATTTTGATAACAACTAAACCAAGGTGATAACCAGTACCAAGGCAGAATGAACTGCAGCACATAGATAACAATGTCATTTGAAACCATTATAATTGTCATTTAAATAACAATAAGGATAATATGTAAAGAGTACCAAGCACACAATAAGGTAACTCCATGAAGTATGGCAAGCCTACCTGACAAACTATAATTAAGGCAATAAACCAATAAGATAGGGAAAAAGAACGCTACCAATGGTGACTAAACCCAATAATATGTAAATAGGCCCTATTAGAAATTAGTTAAATGTTAGTATTATTAAAATATAAGTAAAAACAAATATGTATAGCCATAGACCTAGGATTGAACCTATGAAAACAGACATAGTGTTAATATTAAGGCATAGTTTTAAGGGAAAAGTGTATAGTAGGATAAGAATACGTTATTACCATCAAATATGGAATAAAAACAATGTATTATAAATAATTAATGGCTTAATGGACACCAAGTGTGTATACCAAGTGCGATTTCAGCAACCCCGAATCCGAAATATATGATGAGGGGACTCAAAATAATTGTCATTAAATTTTAGAAACGATAAGGGTAATTAAAATGATATCAGTGCAGTTATAAGTAAGATATTTGACTTATAAAAATAATTGTGTGATGCTTAGCCCTTGCGCGTGGGTATGTCGCCCACAAATTCATAATCTCAACGCCAGCGAGTGACGCGGTTCTAAGCGTCTATTTTAACGAAGTTCGCCGAGATTAAACGAATTAAAAAATATTGACCAATCAGATCCCATAAAAAATACGAAATGCATCATTCCGACAGAAGAAGCGAAAACAGTCTATCAACAACAACGAGACGAGCTACATGCACGCCGTTCATCCAGAAAAACGTGCGTTTGACAGCGTTCAGCTGTAAACATACACTAACCTCAAACCATGAGTGGAGGTTATGACTAATGAAGCAAATGGTGCAGTATATTTTCAAGTGAAATAAATTCGGAGTATATGCGCATAGGAGTGAGTGTAGTGCGGTTATAAAAGTTTCATTGATTAATTAAAGAATTTTAATTAATTATAAAAATTACGAAAAAGTGTAAACCCTACGAACGACCAGTTACGCAAGTATCAAATACCCACAACTATTATATTATGCTTGTCTAGTAATATAAAAGTAACAGAACGCTAATAGCGAATTGAATTAACATCAGTTAATCGATTAAATGCCCAATTCCCAAAGGAAGGGAACTCAGATATATAGATAAACAATGATAAAATTGAACGCTGTCATTAACGACAATTTTAACTATTTATATGATTCTATGTATTAGTATAAGCAAAGACATTGCACAATCAATGAAGGGAAAATGTGCCCTAACCATTAGGAAGATAAGAATGTTATATATTTTGTTTCAATAATTAAATAAGAATTACACCAGAGGGTAACGTAAATAGATCAAATGAGTTACCAATACCTGTGTTATGTACATCCAATCTAGGAGATGATTATAATCCATGACACTGAATTCTAATAATTGTTATCACTTGTTAACTAATTAATGCATCAATGGAAAATAATTAATAAATTTTAAACAAACAAGGTTACAAGAACTTATAATAATTTCAATGTTTAACCATGAACAATTGTTCATATTTTATATTCTTTCAAATTAATAATCAATGAGTTTATATTTTATCTAATTATTATAACAGTAGCATTTTATTAGATATGTGTATTTTGCAGACTCAAAGAACCTACTACTACTACTATTATTAACATTACAAGTTTAATAACACACCATAATCTATTTGTTTGCTAACAAAAATTATTCGACTAGCCAAATGCAGTCATACCAACCTGAGATTTTTAAATGTTTTAGAGTCCATGTTCTAATTTAACTGTTAACCAAAAGGAAAGTAAATTATATTATTGTACCAAATTTTATTGTTCTACAGTTGAATAAACCATTATTGTCATATGAACCTTTTAAAGAGTTGGCTTTTATTGTAACCAGTAGATACAGCTTAGTGAGAAAACCGAGACGGTTGGTACCAGATTTCCCAGAGCGAACATTCAAATAGAATGATTTTTTCCAAACTCACCGTCCTATATATATATTATTACACATTATAAATTAGAGTAAATATCATGTTTGTGTATGTTTATGTTAGTGTATAGGAAGGACATTACTGATCATCTCACCACAGCTGATATTCGAAGAGCCAACGGAACTTCAAGCGAATCAACTCGAAGAAGTGAAATAAAAAACATTTTTTAAACCAAATAAACTGATAACTAAAACGACGAAAAAAAGTGTAAGTAACCGATTTATTCACTACCGGATTTAACAATAGGTTGAATTGGGTGGAATAAATCACTAACCCACGACTTAATAATAAAGAAGGAGCTTTGAATAATAATAATAAACAAATTACAAGACCCCATATTAAATAAATAACCCTGAGAATAACAATTATAAACCGTCAGTTAATCGTCTTTAACAACGTATGTCGTTACAACGTAGAGAATTTGAAGAACACTTTTTTTTTTGGAGCTGTTTCAACTCTGTCCACTGCTGCGCTATTCCAATTCCTTATTCCCATCCTAAATCATGTACATCTTCAGCGACTCCCTACTCCCGATGTGTTTCTAGGTCGGCTTTATTGGTTTCTCCCCGTCCACTTGCCCTGCAGTGCCCTCTTCGAGATTCCATTTCGTCCACACTGACCGCTTGAGCCAGTATCAACCATCGCCTACCAGAATGTTATGAAAGGCCACAGAGTAACCTAATACGCGCTTCTCTGCTTTCGCACCAATTACTTCTCAATGACAGATATCGCTCTTTTGTAGTTACTGCTGCTTACGAAATTATTTTTCCTTCCATGGATTTGTGAGAACACTTCAATTGGTCATAGAGCTCTTTCATTGCGATTAGTGCACGCTTATAATTTGCGAATGTAATCAACGTTTTTGTTTATTGTCACTGCTGTCTTGAACATTTACTGGCTCGTGACTTCACTATTATTTGCTCCCAACTGAGTGTAACAGATATTTTTAAATGCATAAAAAGATTCGGAATCAAATTAACTGTTTATTCCCGATGACCTCTGTGGCAAAAGGTGATACGTGTGGGACCCCAAAGTGTACCTTGCGTGATCAATAGGCCAGCAATAAACGTACGCTTCGAGAAGTCTTTGGGAACAGTTGCAGCCTCTTTTCCTTATTGCCATACACTCATCAGTTTCGAAACGGAAGAAACAATTACGCGTATAAGGTAGTGTGCGCGTCCTTATAACTGAGCCGATACGTCCGAATATACACATCATTGTTCAGATTACGTACACGCACACGCACACGCACTTTTGCCATTTACAATGCACAAACTTTCGTACCTACACCTCTCTCTCGATCTCTCTCCCACTACTTCTCTCACGTCTACCTTCGACTACTTTCTCACCAACACCAACACCCTAACACACATGTAAAGAAGAACATTTATGTACGTGTTTTTTCAAGCACGTACTTCACGTTAATTGCATACGACAACAGAACATTATTTAGTTTTGATAGAACTCGAATGCATATGTGTGTTTCTATGTACGCGTGGGCCCGGTGTGTTTCGTGTCTATACTGTACATTTATACTTAAAATCAAAAGCGCACGTTTGATTCATGTGTACATATATTGTGTAGGCCAAAAGAACAATATTCGTGCTGCTACTGTTTACTCTTTTATTAGAAGTTGTGTGTGAACCCCGCACGTTCTATTGAGCGTGAATTGTGAACTGTTAGTTCATAGTTTGTAACGACTCAATACTATATAGACTTGTTTCTTACTACGATGACTGTGAGGTGAGATGTGTCAGGTATAGAGGAGGTTGTAAAATACCCTTCGTAGGTTTTATTTTATTACACCCTAACTGCTCACTGAAGAAATTCTTTCTGGCCCCACACGTGTCACTTTTAGCCGACATCTGTAATACGTATTAAGTAGTAGTGTCCGTACGTAACTACCCACAATTTCCCTTATTCGTTCGTTGGGCAGTCATTCTCGTCTGGACCTTGTGCCCGCCGTCATCTGCTTTCCGTTGCTCTAAGCCCTCTTTTTGGTGCTCCCTTCACTTGCCAAACTTCAGAACTATATGTGATGATGGTTTTATGGTAATATTATAAATATGATTTTTATTTCCGTTTGCAATGTTCTTATCCAGAAGAAACCAATTCAGCAGCATCCTTTATAAGCAGCTTCTGACTTTAACGTCAACTGTTCATTTCGGTGTAATTTTAATTCCCGGATATTTTTAGTTTTCAGTTTGCTGCTGATGTTTACTCCCAACCCTCATTCTTGTATTTTTCAATGACTTTTCGAATCATACAGTTCATGTCGCCATATTCTACAAAACACGTTGGATATATTAGGTGGCATCAGTGAGGGATATGACCATAGTTTTGTATTTTTCCTTCCAATATTCAGAAGTCTTTTATGATATATTTTGAAAAGAGTTGGTGACCAGCTCTCTTTTTTTAATGTTTATTTAAAAAACTGTCACGTTGATTTTTCTGGTGTTTAGGAAGGTACAGATCTATACTAAAGATTGCTATTCATACACCTCTCTCATTTATAAACAGGCAATTATTACACTAACATAGATAAAATCTTCAAAAGTAAATAAGAGTTGTAGTATTTGTATACGGCCTGTGTTACAAAAACTGCGTTTCTAATAAAAGACGGGATCTTTCAGTTTCCACTCCAACGAGCAAGCAGTACGTACGGGTTCGCTCGCAAGTTGTAGTTCCCACTCCGGCCGAAATTCCAGTTTAGCTGATACAGAATAGCGACTCTCCCCTTCCTATACAGACGCTCTGATGTCCAGTTAAACGTTCACTTCACTGAGCACCAGGCAACATTTGTTTCCAAACCTCTCTACGAAACTCTGTCGTCACAAGAAAGCGTATTTTCTCCTATCAGCACATTGTCTCCGCTTCCAAATCAAAAGCTTGACAGCCAGCGCTCTTCAACACCACTTCATACTGCCAAATTAACAGTCCTGTTTCGAATATAAATGAATTATATACAGTATATACAAGAGCAGAGACCACTAATTCTTATCTTACTGGTAAACAAAAAGGAACCCTCTCTTTGTACGCCAGCTACAGCCCACTCAATCTTCATGTTCTCTGATGCATATAACCTTCAATTAATTCCATATAAATAAAATCTCACTGGTTTTTCAATACGTTTACAAACGTAAACAGCTTTGAATATCTAGGCTAAGAATCGATTTACGACGAAGATAAAGACGTGGTTATAAAAATTAACAAATTTAAAAAAAAAGTGCGTTAACTTGTAAAAAGTAACTTGTATTCACACTGTTGTACACGTTAAAAGCATGGTAACGACTTCAGATAAGATATCGACATTCACGATCGAGAAGTATAGTGGTCCAACTGAGGCTATAACGGTTTAGTTACGAACACGGGATATAGGCTACTTCGAAGACAAACAACAGACAAACCAGCAAGAAGATGAGCAGAGACACGTTAATTTTTCTGGTGTTTAATAAGATATAGATCTATACTAAAGACTGCTATTCATGCTACTCTCTTAATGACATTTTTTTAAACGATTTTTCGTATATAACTCAGCTATAATGCTGAGTTAAAAAGAAAAAAAATCATATCTACATTACCGCCCAATGTTACAGCAACATCGGATTGGTTTCACGACGTTTACAATGGCGTCGGTTACCACGACTTTATAAGGGATGTTTATATATCTCAAAAATTATGAACAACGAACGCGCGGTCAACTTTGTTTGGGATTTGTACAGCTTCCGTGCTATTGGACTTCACGAACGTTGTTCACTTTTGACAAGTAAACGTCAGAGCAACTTGTCGGGTTTCGCTTTCCCCGTGTTAGGTAAGCGACAATGACAGACTACGTGCGTACAGCTCTACAATCGAAAGTAGGCCCAACACACCGCTTATTGCCACCGAGACCGTCTGCTGTAATTTCTACAGCGATTTTCGTTGACGAACAATAGCATCGACAGCACGTTCAAGCTCCTTTCGTGTTACAATGTTGATCAACCAATGTGTGGACGCACTAACTTTTACAGTACGTACCAAATTCAGTAATAAACGAGCCTAACAAGTGATAAAATGTGCAAGTACACTGTTCTCAAACGTAGGAAACGAACTGCAGTATATGCTGGTCGACAAGCAAGTCAACTGAAAACGTTTAGACTCTTGAGACTGCCAAAAAAAAAATCTGCAATTAGTTGCTGATTGACATTATCAAGAAAAATCATATTACAAAAAGCATAAATGTGTACTAAAATAAGGAGGATGAGTACTCAAAGGAATGCTCCCCAAAAAAGACACTTTTCATCCAACACAAGACGTGTTTATAGCTGAACTGATTCGATAGCTTGTACAATAAAATAAATTAAAAAAAATCTAAATAAGACGATGTTTTACTGCTTGGCTTTCAGCATTTACGTAAGCCCTGTGCCACGCGAACGACAGTCCATTCGCGTTAATCACAACCTCAAACCTCTGTCTTCTGGCCTCCATCATTCTCAAGTACCGCATCGTCGGTTCGTCTTTTCCTGGGTCGGCCTCTTTGCCTTCGACCTTCCTTGTATACTATTAACCATATTTAATAGTATACAACATACTTCTCCTACGATCTCTCATAGCCATTTATTTTGCTTCTGCTTTAGAATTCACTTACAATATTAGCATCTTTACATAAAGATCTATGTTCTCTTAATTTTTCTAATCATCCAGTTATCATTCTCACTACGCACCAAAAATCTACCATAACATTTCGCGTTCATATTTTCTTAGAGATACCTCAAATTCTTTCAAGGTCCTTGTTTGGGATGTAGTGCGTAATAATAGTTTGAAGAGAGCTCTGAACAATGTAACTTCAAATTCTTACTAAAGATTTTTTTTAGAGCTTTGAAAGGCTAAATAAGATCTGTTATCCGGAACTATTCATGTCTGTATTTGTTCATTTCCGAGGGAAATCTAAGTAAGACGAGATGTTTTACATCTTGGTCTTCAGCATTTACGTAAGGGCTATGCCACGCGAACAACAGTTTATTCGCGTTCATCAGAAGTCTCACACCTTTATCCTCTGGCCTCCATCATTCTCAAGTCTCATATCGTCGGTTCGTCTTTTCCTGGGTCTGCCTATGTGCCTGCGAACGTCCTTGTATACCTTTCACCCAGCACCTGTACGATCTGTCCTAGCCATTTCTAACCTAACCTAACTCTTATCCTATGCTTTTGAATTCACTTACAATGTTTCAATCTTTATATACAGATGTGTGTTCTCCATTCTTTCTTAATATCCAGTTATAATTCCCTCTACGCTCCAAAAATCTGGCATAACATTTCGCGTTCATATTTTCCTAGAGACTCCTCAAATTCGTTCAAGGTCCTTATTTGGATACAAGTGCGAAATAATGTTTTGACGAAAGTTCGGTACAATGTAACTTCAAAATCTTACTTAAGTTTTTTAGAGCTTTTAAAGGCTAAATAAGATCTACTATCTGGAACTATTCATGTCTGTATTTGTTCGTTTCCAAGAAGGGAAACTTATTAATCTACGTCAAGTAATACAATAAAACATGTTTCAGAAAGTTTCGCACAGCTACTCTGATTTAACTCACGATTTGTCCGTTGACTTTACTTCGCAAACAGTAAAGTGCACTGGGTAACTTCGTAATTATCCGTTTCAGAACAACAGGTTGTGACGTCATGCTGACGTACTAACAAAGTCAAACAGAAACTCGCCAACAGAAATTATAATACTTTTCATTAATTGAAGCAGACATCATATCTCTCCCCTTACCACTATTAAACGTGTTTTGCGCACGGTATCTGAAGGAAGTCTGGAGTAGGTTTACATATTTTCTAACGCTGTAAGTTCTATCCGATACCGATAGCCGTCGTTATGAAAAGCTTCCCCGCCGCGAGCAAGTTATCGGCAAACTGAACTGGCTTTTGTAAGAGTTGTCGCCAATCAATACAGTACGCTCTCCTTTTCATTAAATACGTCTAGTTCAACAGGCCAACCCCTTGCAGCGGATTAATGCAAGAAAATTCATTACCTTAATGTACAGTAAATAATATATAGCTTTCGCGATAACGAAAATACAGTTAAATCACATCAAGAGCAAAGGTTCGTAAGTGTGAACACACACTGTGTCAACTGATTTACCTTCTCACATGTTTAAACGCACAGAGTGTTTCTTAAGTCGGTTTATCGAAAATTAATGAAATTCAGTTCTCAATGATCCAGTACGTAAGATTAATTATTTGCTTACAAAATAATGTTGTGATGTTATTCAATTTGTTTCTTCTGCAGGTAGTGTAATTTCGTATTTTCTTTTTAACACCTGACGCACGTGTCACTGAAAAATGTCAGTATCATCAGAGGTTTGTAAGTAAATTAATAACAATCGAAATAATTCTGATTTATAAATAAATAATTATAAATAATTTATAAATAACAGAATTATTTCGATTGTTATTAATTTACTTACAAACCTCTGATACTGATATTTTTCAGTGAAACGTGCGTCAGGTGTTAAAAAGAAAATACGAAATTACACTACTTGCAGAAGAAACAAATTGAATAACATCACAACATTATATAATTGCTGCAAGAAACTTCGAGTTACCTATATAGAAAATTATTGCTTACAAAATGCATTCAAAATGTTCATCGTTCCGTTAAGTACATAACTCACACCGACGGCCAGCAGTTTCAAGAAAGCACGGTACAATTCTTTATCATTATTCAGTTTGTCAACTTTTCTTCAGTCTTGTCCGTATCAACCAAACATTTTTATATTTTTAATTCGTTGCGAGGATGAAACCAGATTTCCTACATCGTTTAACGTGAACAGACGAAGGTTTTTTTTTTTAATTCAACTGTGTGTTAAATTAACCGGCAGAAGTGTGTCTGCAATCCGCATTGAGTAATGCAACGTTTCTGCACTAAAATTTTCGGTTAGGATTCTGGAGTCGTGGCATTAATAGGCGGCTATTTTTAAAGTCATGGCACAGCTTCTTTGAAGTTCTGTACCTGGATGAAATATCTTAAAACTTTATATGAATTCGTTTAATCTGGGGTGGAAGTTTCAGGGGCGTATCTAGAATCTGGCCTTGGGGAAGGTGGGTCCGGTCGAGTCGGCTTCATACAAAAGACAAAACAAGCGAAGACTAATCAACATTATTATCTTTAAAGTGGTTGAAACACGTGATAACATCCTGAAATCAATCCCATTAAAGTAAACTGTAATAACACAAATAAAAACGCGTTATTAAAACTTTGTTTAGAAGCTACTTAATGATTCAATTGATTTAATTTACTTCATATTTCAAAGTATACGCAAATTCTGTGTAATAAACCTGTTTGTATATTTAAAAAATAGTTACTACTATATTAACGTACACGCTGAAAAAATAATAAAATAGTATAAAAATTAAGAGATTAACAAATTTCGTCAACTTTTCGCGACCCTCTTGGGGGGGGGGGGGGTCCCCCGGAAATACACCCCTGGGAAGTTAACCTGATGTATATATAAAATGACTCGGCCACAAGACGGTGTTCCGTCATGTTACAGTTTAGATGTGCGGGAATCTCTAACAGCCTGAAATGGATTTAGGACGAACTACTATCGACTGACTACTACAATCTTGGCTGAGTTATCTCATGTGTTTTTCACATTCGAAATATTAAAAAACACAGTTTTGCTGAAAACCCCACTAGTTTGCAACATCAACGGAGTAATAATGAAAAAGAAGTCGACAAACCTACTATCGAAAGGCTCTTTCCAGTTATGCAAACGATTTTTGCTGTTAAATGTGAATTGAGGCTCTTTCCTGTTATGTACACGAGTTTGATGTTAAATGTGAATTCAACAGAATCGTTCAAATTCTGAACGCTTTTGTAAGCAAAGAATATTTTAACCTCATTTTACTACTGTACGGGTACCTACGACCTACGTAGTCTCTCCGTTATAAATTTCCACATCCCCTAAGAAAGTACGTATCTTCTTCCAAACCCGGCATCTCTCATCCTTCAGCTTCTTCTTCTGCGGCCTCTTTTTTCTCTCCTGCAGTACCGACTCCAATATTCGCCACAGCTGTCTCTGTTCTACTGTTTGCACCACACGCTACTCTCTGCCTTCGCCTTACCATTAATTATAGTTCCCTCGGCCAGACGGACAATAATGGGCAGCGAAGCAACTGTTATCAGCCGTAATTAATTATTTTATCTCGCGTCAGTGTAGTTAAGTTGTTGACATGTTTCTGCACATGACTGGGTCGGATAAGTTGAGGTCGATGAATGCTAGTTGTAGCAACACAGCGGCAGTGTGGATTCAAAACGGTAATCTCAAATTACTAACGGCGCAATCTGATTGGTCGCGGCAAAATGCGTCACAATAAAAACAAATTATTACAAAAAAGGCTTCCAATTGCTATCCTTCTGGCCGGGGAAGTATTACCTCCTTCATTACTCTTTCCCATCTGGATTTCCGCAGTTCGGAACATGGGAATTCTACGACTACCTGGCGTCGCACAGTGGGGCCGAATGCCAAAAAGCTGGCTAAAATATGAAGGCATTTATAAATCAATCTAGAATTTGGTACTTATAGGTTTTTGGAGTCGCTTATTCCGAATCTGAAATCCAAATTTCAAAAACAAAATGGCGGATCCAATATGGCGGACAAAAATAGTAAAATATCATATTTCTCCCCAAAAAAGGATTGCTTATAGGTTTTTAAGGTCGCTGATTACGAATCTGAAGTCAGAATTTCAAAAAGACAAAACAGCGGTTTCATCATGGCGGACAAAATTGGAAAAATGGATTGTTTATTGGTTTTAGGGGTCACTAAATACTAAATATTCAAAATTTTCAAAGTGATGTAAAAAATATTTATTTTGAATTATTAAAAATTACAAATATAAAATGTCATTTTAAAAATATTTATAATTTTACGCTACTCTTCATCGTCAGTAGAATCATCGGAATCGTTGACCGCTGAGGATGCAGATGACGAACATCAATAACACCTGGAATTTCGGGTGGAAGTAGCAAGGCCACTGCTTCAGTTGATAGGCATTTTATTTAATTTTTTTTTCTTTTGTTAGCAATATTTCGTTGACTCGAAACAAATGGGTCTGAATGTACTAACATACTCCAAAGTACGTCTTCCAAATTATTTATTTATTTTTCACTCTAACACATTTTGTACGTTTGGGGTTTTCCACTTTGCTTATTATTAGTCAACTTTCATGAAACGTATGTGATGTCTACTTACTTTTAGCTAATGACTCCATTGACGATTTTTCGAGTTTCTAGGACTTTTAACAGAGACGCACTGCTGAATGTGCTCCTCGCGAGAAGGTCTCTTTACAACTGTGTTTTTCAGGGTTGGTGAGAATTTTTTCGACCATTCACCTGTACACGCTGAATCTTGCACTATTACTCTAACCAACCTTATAATTCAAACGACCTAAATAGTAACTTTATTTTTCGACTTTTGGTCAGCTTTTAGGTGTTTGGTGCGGTTATGTTAGCTTCCGCCGACTATAAAAAATTACTTTATCGGGTATGTCACCATCACAATTTCACCATAGATCGCTTTCTGACGTTCTCCGGCTTATAAACTGCATCTCTGACGGATGTTCCGTCTGCATCCTCGAGCGTCCTGTCTCACATCCTAATATGGACCTTTCTCCACAGCCTCCGTTCGTCTGCCTTTGGGTGCAAATTCGACACTTGCTTTGGAAGTCTGTGTTTGGGCCCATTCTATAGACGTTCCTACACAAATTCAACGGCTTTCATCGTTTTATTTCTGAATCGAGTAAGAGTACACGCCATCGCAAACGACAGACATTAAATCTGATGATGAAACACTCCTCAAATCGCCTAATCGTGTTAATATCCAGTTTCTGTATCGTGTGCTTAACATTCTGTTATGGCCGGGCGACGTGTAATTGTGATCTCAGTCACGATGACAGGGATGATGAATTTTTTAATGACAACGATCGTAATAGCATTGAAACTACTCCCGGTAATGGAAAAGAAATTGAATAACACATAGGGCAATAAAATTTCTTCTCTCAGTCCAGTAATATGCCATAACCAAAGAGACAAAATCTTGTTTTAGAATTCAAAAAGAAGACAGCAATATTCTGAATATAGCTTACAAGAAGAAAAACACAAAATTTGTTCGCCGCAAAGAAAATTGAATCTCACTGGAGACGGTAATGTGGCCTCCTCCTTCCGTACTACGCCTTTGTAAACGACCTTACTGCTATCTAATTCACACACGCACGCCTAGGCGCACACCCTTCTCAAATATAAAGACGACTGTTCGAACAGTTTCCTTTTCTCACTACACTGGACCAATTCAGTCTCCAACATGAACGTTGCGTAACAAACTAAATTAAAAGGGTTTTCAAACGTGAAGCACTTAACGTTAACACACGGCCCAAAATTAGTTGACTGTGGTGTGTGTGATTAAGAATAATAATGAAAGAGGGACGAGGAAAAACTCGAAGAAGTATAAAATGGGAAGTAAGGTCGGCTGTTTTCCAACATACTAAAATACATCGCCTAACAGAACGTGTATAGCACGAAATAGGCCCATTAACGTAGAATACTCACATAAACGACCGCACATGTATGATGGGTCTGCGTACCAAGCATAAAATACAATAAAATCCCGATCCAAAATAATGAGAGGGTAACGAATGGGGTTACCCGGGTCATAAGCCATAAAAGGCAAATTTATTAAAATACCATTTTTTATCAAGAAAACTGACTGACACAATATGATTTTTTTTTAAATTAGTAATGTAAAATCCTAATTAATTTTTTGGAAGAACTGTGGTTGTTCTTCCATTTTCTCATAGCACACCGTTTACTTAACAGTAGGCCTACATGAGCAAACGATGATTATTGGTCATTTAGTTCGACAGTCCGTAATGACACCCATAATAAAACACGTGCGGCGCGAGGGAAATTTAACGTTTGAATCGTGGCTATTTAATGGTAATATTGATTGTTATTTATTAAACATTTTTTATTTCTAAAGTACTAATACCTCCACACCAATCACTTGTCGTCATCTGGAACATTGGTTTCACTTCTTCCTTTCAAACTGTTTATTTTGTTTCAAAGATGTATTAACATTTTTTCGGTCGTTTCGGATAACCCGGGTTAGGAAAACCGAGTTTTTACTGTACTATCAGATTTGAGACACACGGCCGGGGGTGGCGATGAGATTCTATGATGTAAAATGGGCACAATGCAGATCCAGTTTAAAATAGCCTACACTTCGTAATATTCTTATCGACTATAATCTGCTCGATTATTTTACGTTAGTATTCCGTCCTAAACAAATATAGTTACACTAACGTTTTACGCATATCTCTGCTCCTCAAAACGGCTTGAGGTAACACTCAATTTTGAATGTCATTTCGGTCAAGTCATGACGTAATCGTACTTCTTCAGTCTTTATCCTGTTAGACCGTTGGTCCGCGTATCCGAACACACTAGCGGCTTATTAGTTGCGTCGTCTTTCTCGTGTTTACACAGTCCTATCTTTTCGTTTCACGTACCTCATTCATCGTAGCAGCGTGTTCACAATGGTGTCTAAGTCATTTGTATGATGAGACAAACTAACCTTTTTGAATCCGCCTTGTGACTTCTTTTTCATATTGAAACGCGTCATCAATATAAAAAAGTCACAAGGCGGATTGAAAAAAGGTTACTTTATGTACTCACGCATCATACTACCTTCCTGATATATTTAAGGAGACGACGGAAACCGGGTAGACTTAGGAGATCGTGGACAGAGGACGTGCAGCTGGAGCTGGAGAAAGAAGAAGACAGAGCTGGAGAAAAGTAGGCTAGCAACGTGATGTTTGGAACAACAGCAGTGTCCGATGTGCATCACGCTATGGACAACAGTAGCTACAGAAGACTCAGACATGGACGGACGAATACATTTAAGTTTAAATCTTACTTTTCCGGAGCCTGCATCTATGCGTCCATTTTCTGTTGCATGTCCTGTTGCGCGTTTCATGGCCTGGGAAGGCTGCAGAAAGCGGAAACGTCGGTTTTTTATCCCCATTAGGCTGTCCGAACCTACGCCCGTTTTATCAGAGGATTCAATAACGTCCAACCGCCTCGTCCTATTCGTACAGCGTTTTCACTAGACACAACGAAAAGCTGTCACATACCGAGTCGGTGGTAGATACTAGTTTTACTGTACTTAATTGTATTTTCTTCGTGTAACGTTTAGAAAACATTAATATATCAGTTCTATAAATATTAAGTGTTACCAAATCCAACTTGTCCGATGAAGTTCCAATTTTTAAACTTTCTCTTATAATTTACTTGTTATTAACACTTTGTTCATATACTACACGGCTACGTTAACATTGGTTCCGGAGAGGGGAAGCGTAGCAGCACTGGCACTGCGAGTTGGTTGGATACAGTACGTTCCCCTACGCTGCTTGATGTTTGTACAGTTAAAGTAAAACCCATACGCGACTTGAAAATATACCCGTCCGAAAATTACAGTAAGAGCATTAGAATACTTAAACTTTATACTGTGTTATTCTACATCGTTTCAAATGTCTTACTTTGTAACACGAACACGCACAAATATTAGCCTGTACTTGTAATACAAATCGATGCTCACGATATTCACAGCTGGGAAACACATTCAGACGACATAGTTTTGAGTATGACTGTAGACTGCTCGGTAGTGTGAGACACGCTTGCGCGTTTGTCTCTAACTCCCGTAGTTCACATTTTTTCAGCACGTTTGTTAAATTTGTCTAGTAGTAGTTATATTATTATTTAGTATAGTTACATATTTCGTAGTCGTATTCTTTACAGTAATATGTACTCCCCACTTTTTATCTTTGTCCATCAATACAACTTTTATGCGTTTATTACAAAAAATAAAAATGACTTCGATTTATATTGTAATAAAGTACTATAATTCAAAATGATCATGTCTTTCAAAATACCGCGTTTATACGTTCGTTTCCAAATTTAACACTACTGCAGTAAGGATTCACTCTTTAAGTACGTGAACGCGTGTATTTTAAGACGTTTTCTTATAATGTTCCTAAGGATTTCACAGCCGAACGTCCACATAGAAACATTATTTGCCGGGCTGTTAATGGAGAAGCCAAGCATGCACTCTCCAACGCTGATCATTGCGTTCTCTTTGAGGAGACCAAGATCTTGTCCTCGGAGAGTCCCTTCTACCCTAGGCTGTACATGGAGTCCGTGGAGATCTTCAAACTTGGTTCTTGAATTGAAGGTGCCAAGTGCAGGGGCACAGATTCATGCGTGCCCCCAGTGTTTGCAGCGTCCGAATGATCTCCGATGACTGCCTGATGGGAACCTCCTTTTTTATTTATTTGGCGGGGGTAAAGGATGGCTGCTGTCACTGGTTGAATCGCGGAGCAATTCGCAACTGCTGATGGTGGGGACTCTCTGAGGACTCTCCCGCGGAGAAGGCAGGATTTGCACGCCCGCAACGGGTCGTTACACTTTCGGCACCCCGCTGTAAATCCCTCAATTAAAGGGGAAAAAGCTTTGTATTAAAAAGGATTTGGCATGCTGTGCTCCCAAGCCAATCGGATAACACTTGATGCTGACTGGTTGATGCTGCTTTCCAGCTCAGATCGTGCGGATATGAAAGTTTATATTAGTGGGCCTTCTTAGGCAAAAATACACAGTCTCTACCTCATCACTGGTGTGAATTGTCGGACACCGTACCAACTGATTCCGACACCGATGTTGGCCTCCGATGGTAGGGCCGAAATGTGTCCACACAAACAACAGACCTCGGACTAACACCCCGGCAAATAATGTTTCAGCTATTCTTTCTTATAATGTTACGATATTTTCTGATTCAACCAAAGAATTATTATACATATTGTAGCGTGACAGAAAATCCACTACTTATTAAGTCATATAAAATCATAAAATTTAATTACACCACATATGTTAAAATAATATTGAATGAGATTTAATGAAATCAAAGGAATGAACCACGATAAAATAAAAATCCTCATTACATTATATAAAAACCACTGTTTAAATATCAAAGAAAGTATTGAAAGCAACTCATATTATAAGATCAGTAATTTACCCAGGAAGCTAGGAGCAGTAAACAAATAAAATAACACCATATCAAGAAGAAAGAGAATCAGTTTAAGAGTGGTGAACACCAAAATACCCCAAAGACAAGAAGAAGGAAGAATAAAATTTGTGATCAGGAAGAAAACAATACCCTGAAACTTTTAGAGAAAAGCAAGGTCCGTATCAGTAAATAACTTCGATGCTCCAAACTAAACATCAGTCGAGATAACACAAAGTAAATTGGTTTACTCAAGAATGAAGAAGGAAGACAAGAAGACCAGAAGAATGAAGACTAGAAGAAGGACAAGAATGAAGACAAGAAAGAAGATGAGAAGAAGGACAAGAAATAAGATAAGAAGAAGGACAACAAAGAAGACAGGAGGAGAGGAAGAAATAGTATGAAAGAAACACCGTTGTAAAACCTATTATTATTATTAACTACCATCAACCCCAAACCCACCAAAACGATTAAAAAGAAAGTATAACATACCAAAATCCTATAAAATGTAATTATTTAGAAATCTAAAGTATTGTATAGTATTAAAAGAAGTGAACCTACTAAAGCGATTGTGTGATAAAGAAAATAACAAGTCTTAACAGTCCATGATTACTAAAGGTCTGGTCTGAGATAGTGAGACTCAAAATGTCAGAACCACCAGTGAAAGTGAATTTGTGTAAGTGTTTTTTGGAAATGCAATAAACTTAAAGTTAGTGATACTATGACTTATCAATATGCTATATAACAACTTTAATATCCAATAATAAACAGCATAATAAAATAAT
The DNA here is from genome assembly GCA_034769895.1 of Magicicada septendecula. NCBI lineage: Eukaryota > Metazoa > Arthropoda > Insecta > Hemiptera > Cicadidae > Magicicada > Magicicada septendecula. The sequence continues at coordinate 134,084,066 of CM068372.1, forward strand.
AGAATGGAAGATTTCCAGTATTTTATTATTTTAATGTAATTCTTTATTTACAAGACATTTGTAAAAAATGCTAATAACTAGAGTATGGGTGGTCATGTTTACTGATGAAGGGGATCATAAATAATAATGGTTTAGACCAGAAAGGACTGGCATTAATTTAGTATTCATAGGTTTAAAATGTTTAAATAGACTGTTTGTTCACAGCCATAAAATCAATGTATTTGTAAGAGTTATTAGAAAATACGATTTATATTATGTGTTTAAAATGAATTATGTTTGCTAAATAACAGCATACATACCATTAATAATGTTTCAGTAGGTATGCTGTGTTAATTCAAAAGGAGTTAAAATGATAATAAGGAAATATACCTTAAAATATAGTAAATTTTCAAAATATATAAATTAATTAATTTTAAAGAGCAATGTCAAATTCAGAGATTAACACAAAAAACTAGTTCAAAGGTTCAATTTATATGTATTTAAGGAAAGGACGAGAAATATGACTAATTAAAATTTATTATAATAGTATTAATAACAATTAAAATGGAAGAAAAATTGTATAAAGGCGGAAATCAATGTTTGAGCCTATTTTTCAAAAAAGGAAGGAAATTTGGTAATTTCCACAAAATGTCCACAGATATGGACTATAATATATCAATTTAAAAGGAATAAGATGATTAAACCAATGATAAGGTTCATAATTCATGAAAGTGATGAATAAAATAAATAAATTCCATATATAATGTAATTTTGTATCATGTGTATGGGTAATCGAAATATGTTAACAATACTTTTTCAAAGATTAACTGGGCCAGATTTTGACCAAGTTAATATAGTCTTTTGTTGAATATCAAGCTGAATAGTTGTGTGAAAAAACGTTCCTTATAACCGAGTCGAAAATGGTACTATGAGTCGCCACTCATATAAGTGAATCGAGAGTTAGATGAATTAAACACTTTCTTAACTAAATCTACTAAAACATTAACGACAATAGTGAAAACTAACACCTAACTTCATTATACGAGTGATCTAAAACAGTAAAACAATATATTTGAACTAATTCACGCTACAAATCATAACCACTTTTTTTAGCAACTTAACCCACAGAAGTGAACACATACTAAATAACATAATTAACACAAGTATACACGGAACACTTCTTCAGAACACACCAAACAACCTAATAGACAGATTACACCAGTGCGGGAACATTTCAAACATTCATGAAGGTAATTTTGCTGTGATTTTTTGACACGACGACATCGCAGTAAACTCGCCAGATCTAGTAGCGGCCATCTTTGAATTTACTAAGCCTGCCTTCCTTATCCAGTGACGTCAGTCTACATATGGTTCGACTTCAACTTTCTTAAATATTGTATATCAGAATTACAGTATTTAAATACCGTTAAATGATAATTATAGAATTTACTTTAATTGTTAATGTTATACTTTCTCGTTACCCTTCTCTGACTATTAATAATCGCTCAAAGAACCTGTCCTTTTTATAATACTTATAATAATTTTTCTACTGTATGCACAATCGATAATTCCCTGAGACGGAGTCGATAATTGTTCTCAATCGATAAAAAATCGATTATTTATTAAATTGTTTAATAAATTCATTTATTTCAGTTGTATTTATCTGTTATTATTTCACAGGCTAATTTAAGGTTATTTATTAAGGCAAAGAGACTTCAAGAACAAGAAAATATTTTTGATTGAGTGAGATATTGGACCAGCAAGAAAAATCATCAATCGATTGCTGACTGGAGTTAATCTAGTTAACTCCAGACTTGGTTCAGATCTTCCAGAAGTGCTCGATAGTTAATAAATACCTTCCTGATTCTTAAAATTTTTACAGAACATTTAAAACAGCATTATTCTTTAATTACTGACCTTGATTAAACATATACATTTTTTTTTTATTGAAAATTTTATTTTTTATAAAATTTTTCCTCTAATATTTTATTTTTGTAAAGACCGGCATACAGGGTCGCCTTACAATATATATATATATATATATATATATATATATATATATATATATATATATATACACATACATATTGCAAGGTAACAGCTTATAGCCCAGACCAGACTTGCAGAAAAGAATGCACAATTAGTGAGAATACATACATTTATTGTCCTTTTCTTTTACACACAATTATATCAAAATGTTCTTTCGTTATTTTAAACAAAATTGATTTACAGTATTGAAGTTCAAAATCTTCTTTGAAAATATATTTTAAATAAATGTTCTCTTTATTTAAATAGTGCTGTAAATTTTTAACTGTTCAAAGTCATTTAAACAAAATTATATTTTAAATAAATGTTTTTTTACTTTACACAATGAAATAAAATTTTTTATAGGTTCAAAAGTTCTTTCTTTTTCACTTTAAAGCTTTATACTTGAATAACAAATTTATTTAAATTTGGCTTCCCTGTTCTGTTGTCTTCATTGTCCTCCCGGTCGACGATCTCGATCCGGCTTCCAGCGATCCGTCGTCTTGGTTCCACGTTCCAGCAACCGCCTTGCTCTAGGTATCCGTTTCCAGCCGCCACGATCAGCAAAGCGAAGCTCAGGAACGACAGCCGACTATCTCGTACTCCGTATTTGTTCCCTGCCGACACTCGCTGCTCTCACGACTCCACGGGCCCAAGGACTGCCTGGAATTGATGTTGACTGGACGATGCCCACCGCGACTGCTTTCGCTGAGTGCTGTATGAAGACTCTCAGAGAAGAGTTTAAGAGGGTTCTAAGAGTGTTAGATGAAGACTGGCCACTCCTTTTATAATACTGCTCAATATATGCCGCGGCGCTGCCGAATGACGTCACCGCCGATATGCGCGTAGGCGTATTTTCCATATATTCTATTATATTCTGGACCGGCCACGTGCTCACCGACTTCCTTATTCTTGAATTTTCTAGAACAATGCTTTATTATGTATGAATAAACTTCCATAACCTTCTATTTGCTACCCACACTACACAACACTTCACTCACGTATTAAATTATACCTTCATAGTTTTTACACTGTCTTATTACTAATTTATCCTATTAATTTTAATTTTTTAATAATATTATTTTATTTCCAAGCATTCTTCTATCGTTCTGGACACCCATAACAGCTGATAATAATTATGCTCCACATTTACCTATAGTGAGACAGCTTGTCACGTTGCAATATATATATATATATATATATATATATTTTTTTTTTATTTGAACAACACTGGTAACAGTGCAACTATCGTTTACGAATTAACGTCTTAATCGTTTACGATGGATACGCAAGTGAAATTAAAATAAACAATATGTTTCTTACGGAGTCGACAACATTGTGTTCGTAGTGATTATGGTGAAATAAATTCCATGGTATGCTCAGTGGTAGTGTGCTGTGCGCGTTGTAGCAATAAACATTAGTGAGGGTCGATATACATTACGAGTTACGTTCTGCATATTGTATTGTTGTTTACGATACTGGCGTTTCAGAGATTTAATCTATTTGGGTTTTATTTCCCGCGTCCCGTTGTTTAACAACTGCGTTACGTTGGCCATAATGCGTTGTATTTATATTTCCACGTTCTCTGCTATTTACACGATTTTGTCTATATGGTTCATCGGGTTTGTTTCTTCTATGTTATATGCTGTGGAACTCTATTATTTTTTATTTTATTGCATATTTTTGTTATTTTTAGCATATTTCAAAACATTATACCTGTACAAAAATAAGTATATAATATGCCGAAAACATAATTATTGTTTGTAACATTTGTGACTTCTAACAAATTTTGCTGTTTTTACTTCCAAGTTCCATAAAGAAATGGAAGTATGGTGATGGCAAAAAAAAACTTGTTCGAGATAAGGGCTGATTCTGATTGTACTACTCTTAAAAGAGTACTCGAGGCCTATTGATTTTGGTGAAGATCGGTTAACGGGAAGGGGTAGTTTACCTGCAACGTTTTATGTTTAAATAAGAGTAAAGTACTTAATTTTGATAAATAAAGTATCCTGAAAAGTAGGTCACAATAATCCACTGTAGAAAGGTAGATGAAATATCTATACATGAAAAGGGTAGTTGAAGGGGGAGGGGGTAATTTTCTATAAATGAAAATGATAGTTAAAGGGGAAAGGGATAATTTTTTATATGTGTACTGCGCTATCGGCAACAAAGAAGTAGTCTGCTGTTAAAATTCCTTCCCGGGCTGGTTGGCCGTGGTCCAATGTTTTCTGCAAAACCACACGTTTCAGCAATGCCATCGACTGCCATCATTAATGAAAATCGAGTGCGCTAACGTGAGGTGGTATACGTTAGTGGCCACAGTACTGTGATTAAGGTTGAAGCAAGAAGTAGAAAGAAGTCGAACGGCTATGGAAATATTTCATTTCGAAAATGATTTTAAATATAAATCTTAGAACATGGAAGTCATGTATGGTTCTCCATACCGATAGTTTTTCTTGCAACCTCGATCTAAAGACTGGTGGGTAGCCTTCTAGAGCCTGTTGCAGCTTCTAGTCGTTTTCTCTCTTTAGGAACACTACATCGGTTTCAACTGTTGTCTAAAGCTTTCACGGCCGGCGTTATGGTTATTAATACTATGGTCTGCCAGACTATCGGACCGTGGTTAACCGACGCAATCGTTTCGGCCACTCCATTAGTGGCCACTTCAGTGCTAAAGGGCTGAACACTGCCACGTATCTCACAGGATCAACAGATCTCAAAGGACTGATCATTCTTACTCCGAGATCTGTGTCAGTGTTCAGCCCTTTAGCACTGAAGAATGGCCACCGATGGAGTGGCCGAAACGTTTGCGTCAGTAAACATCGGAACAAGGCTGATAGCCCGACAAATCGTAATATTAATAACTACATTGTTTTTTTTGTTAAATTTATAACCAGCATGTCTAGGTGACATATAATGCAGCCCTACCTTTTAAGGTCACATATGTTGACATAACATCTATACATCTATATGGAGCAGTTTTCACAAATACGGTATATGTAACTGATAACAAAACGGGTATGTAAAGTTTTTTCCAGACATAGTTTACAACCTTCTCGAAGGTCGTCCACTGCAAGGTAAGTTGACAGACATTCATTTTGTTAAAATATTAAAGATACCGGTTCGTATTTTGACTAATATTCCTCATAATTTGGTGCTCAACATAGAGTTTAAAAAGGTCTACTAGGCCTACTTCCATTTTTGATCGTGGTGCCGTTAAAGTTAAAAACATTTAGTATAAATATAACATTCGGAGTTGTGATAACATTCCTTTTAGTCTCATACCCGGCGTGGATTTAATTATTATTATTATTATTATTATTTTTTAATATCTATACCTTTCTTGGGCCCTGGTGTCTCAAATTTTGAAATTTTCAAACACGAACACTATATTTAGATTGGAGTTAAAATTATCTTTGATTTGATACTCCACTGAAATTTATGATTTTTACAAAACTTCGACGGTCTAGTAAAATTATTAAGATCTAGTCTTCTCACCCAAGAGACTAAACTGAAAATGTACAGAGCAATGATCAGGCCTGTAATGAAATACGGTTCTGAAACCAAGACATTAAGTGCAGTTGATAGGACATTAAGAGCTCTTAGGACTTTTGAAAGGAAAATTACGTATTAGAAGAATCTTCGGACCAGTATGTTGTAATGGAGAATGGAGGATCAGATCTAATCAAGAAATAGACTCCATTCTAAAATACCGTCCGATTTATACAATCCAAAAGAATCAGCTGGATAGGACATGTAGAAAGAATGGCCAACCAAAGACTCCCCAAAAGGAAAATGAATTAGCACATAGATGGACGCAGAAGACGAGGCAGGCCAAGAACACGATGGCAAGACGACGTGGAAGAAGACCTGGCTAGGATGGGCGTCGGCTCGTGGAAGACCAAGGCACATCGATCGGACTATCTGGAAGTCACGGTCCATCCTGGACTGTAGTGTCGGATATGTATGTATGTATGCATGCAAAACTTCGATCCCTTACGTTTTTGCCCCCTAGTCTCTACTGTTAGTGGAATCACGATCTAAAGCCACTATGGACATACATGCCAATTTTACAAAATAAGTTAATGGATTCAATTTTATCGTGGGACGCATCTCAGACAGATACAAAGACAAATGCCAAAGGGTCGAGTTAAGAAGTCACGCCGCTAGTTCAACTAAGATTATGGCGTAATGGGGCTGGGAAGGGCAGTTTTGTTATAGCAGCGTCGTATTTTTCGAAAAGAAAACTAAACCTTACTTCCTGCAACATATGTTTTTTCGGGTAGGTTTAAGTCAACATGGTAAGCGAACACTGTAGCAAATGAAGTTCTTAAAGACCCTTGGGAAAACACGCGAGTGTGAACGTTCGACTTCCCAGTGACAGTATTATCGGCGTTTTCCATTGGCACAATTTTGCGGGTAGGCGGACGCTATCGATTCGCTTCCACTCGTTTCGCGTAGCGCGACAGGTGCTATTGTTCACCACCGCCAAAGCCTATGTGATTAATCACTCTGTGTAATTCTTTTGTTTTGTATTTTGACAAGGTGAAGAATGAAACGCTCGGTCGATCGATCGTTACCTTCCTCTGTTGCTCCTTGAATATTTCACGAGTGTTATGCGAAACTTGTAAGTTACTAAGAGACAAATTAGAACTGAAGTCCCGTAGACTTCCGTTGCCAACACGAATTGGGCACAGTAATACTTCGATTAACCGATATAAAGTTAGTTGTACTCGGTCCGCAGGATAGAGAAGCAAATGAGAACAACGAGACGTTCTTCTCAGACTTGAAGGCTTCTGGTTAATATAATCTGGCCTGATACATTTTATACTTGCTAGGTCTTTGCAGTTAAAATTTTAGTAGTCCACTATGCCTGTTCATGATAACAATGTCTGTTCCGACACCCTTCGTAACCCGGTTTTCTCACTTTTCATCGGTTTTTGTTTTCTTTACGATCTCTTCTATCCAGTAATTCACTACACCATCATCAACACGGGCACCAATACTATTGTTATGACGGTCTCACTGATCGTCGTACGGTACAGCGGAAAACAGAATACAAGACACCACTGAAGTCACTAAAAACCAGCTTTAATTATCACAATTAACAGTTTGTAATCAACACGTTATTCAACAAGATTATACTCATACAATAATTCAAGTTAACTTGTCCACACCAATAATAATGTAAACTAATAGCGTCTCGCACAATAATCACTTTTCAGTAATAACCACTTTAACGCACAGAGTAATCACCCGAAATAAACTGAAACTAAACGGCAGGTATGGGCTTTCTATAGTCTACAGAATATGCGCCCTTAACAAGCACTTGAAAATTCTAGAGGATACTTCAGCGCGGCCTTGGCAGAAACACGCACCGTTGGGCTAGCTGAGAAGCTTGTCGAACAACATTATCGAATGTACGAGAATGTTCCGTGTCACGTGACACTGCCTCGATGGTTGACGCACGTTAACTGTCACGTACGCACACAACATTACAGCTGGGCTCCGCTGGGACAGCCGAGAAACACATAGAACGTTCTGTAATGGCGTAACACTATTCTAGTCTCAAATATCAAATACTTAATACCCACATCAATGGATCACATGTCATTTCTGCTTCTGGAATTCTATCGCACAGACTTCACTATACGTTCCGACTATGCAAACGTTTTGTTTTGGCATACCGAATACATTTGGCACAACACAGATACTGTAAGTACCGTAAATTACCTCACACATATGTACGAAACGGTCCACGTAACTCACATGCCGTATCGTACACAAACTTAGCAAGCAATAAAGTCTGTGTAAACCTTACAACAAAGCACTGTATCGTATGGCAAGTTCTATGTTACTTCTTACGAGCTCTACTGCCACGTCATGTGAACGGTGTTACGCGCACGTTGTGTGTGCAAGAGAGTCGGAGGCGCGCGCATTGTCGACCACAACACAAGAATTGTATTAATGATTCGAAAATGTTATTTCCTCATTACTATGACTATAGTATGATGCGTAATGTGCTACAAATAGCGCGTACCAGCAGATTTGGGGACTCCTTAAAGGACTACTTACACCTCGGTCAGTAAGACACACATCTGTCAAATATTGAACTGCAGCCCATAACGACAATGCTTTTTCGAAGCGCTGTAGGCTGTGTACCATCCGTCATCGACTTCATCAAATCACTGCAACATGATAATCAGCGATAGGTGGGACGTTACGACCCAACCTGAGAACGGCGATTCGAAACCTCTTTATGACTTCAGAAAAAAATGCGATATAGAACATTCGGAGGGTTATTCGGAAATTAACATCCGATTGGCTGTTATACACAAACTGCCATAGCAATACGGTGCGTGCGAAACAGCAACTACATGTTTTTACACTGTCATGCAAATCGGCGGATCAATTTGTTTATTCTGTTTGACTAGTGACCGAAAATACATGCAGCTTCAACTGCCTCTCCTGTCAGCTCTGAGGCTACTGGTAATATTTGTTGAAACATTCTATCGTCTGTTGTGCCGCGAAGTACTGGACGGCGTCGGACGATAAGGCCGGCTCAGATGGGAGAGTGAAACCGGAACTTGCGGAACCGTGATCCGAACGGCAGTCGTCATAGCCACCATCGCATCAGAGGAAGTGTGGGGCGCCGGGTCGTCGATGTGACTTTCACACGGCGGACGAACCCATTCGCCGTGATTCGTCTCGTTCGACGAGCCTCAGTTTCGAGTATATCTTACTCCGCGTACTCGAAACACTCGCACTCTAAGGACGTTCACAGACGGGAGTAGCGACCGATGGCGATCGTGCCCTTGTCGAGAGCCAAATCGAGACTGGTTGACCGCCGGATCGAGTCCTACCAAGGGTGCCATTTCTCAACAACATTAACGTTTGGCTGGCTAGCCAGCGCTTTGAAACCAACGAGAAATTCATTAATAGCATCAACTCTTGCCTGGGTACCTTGGTGGCAACGTAGAACGAGGAACTACAAAGGCTGGTGCAAGGTGCAACCATACAATAATTACCTATCTGTGGATAGACATAATGTGGGAAAGTAATAGAGATATGCATATATCTACGTGCATATGTAATGTACTTAAAACGTGGATATTATTATACATAATAAAATATTTTTCTCTTTTTTTGTATTTCACCCAACAGCAGGTTAATTTTCGAGTTACCTCGTATTTATCCGGAAAGAGCTATGGAAATTCCATTTTACACTTTCTTCTCACACAAAATAAGAACGATATAAATAAACAAATGTCATTTCAGCGTAAATGTTAATTTCTTAAGATCCTAATTCATATCCTATATTATCTGACGTTTTGTTACGTGGCGTACTTTTTCAACCCTACTTCATACAACAAATAGGAATATAATGCTACAATATGCTAGATTAATACTCTACATGCAAGCAGAAATAGTTCAAAACGTAAATTCTACTAAACTATAAAAAAAATCTTCCGTTACAATAAGCTAGTGAATTAAATAAGCGTAGTTTACACCACTACTCCAACGAGAAGCCTGTCTTGAGAGGAGGATACGAGAAAGGGGCAGAGGTAGTCCAGGGCACTTAATACTTAAATGGAAGACAATACTACCGAGATACAAGTACATTATTAGATGACAGTAGAGAGAAAAACCTATAAAACTTGTAATATAAAGCTTCATGATGAGAAACGCCAACCTATTACAGAGTAATACTGTAAATCTTTATAAAACAAAAAGGGTACGGTGCAATAACACACACACACACACACACACACACACACACACACACACACACACACACACACACACACACACACACACACACACAGAGTTAATATAGCGAGTCTGGTATGCCGTCTACGCTGTATCGCTCGAGTCACTAAATATACCTATTATTCGGGCCGGTACCAATCTCGTTTATAAACATGGCACGCCTTACTCGTTTGTAACACGTGTTTTCATAAGCATTACTCCATTCGCTCAGTTATGTACGTTATCTCTTGTGCCCACTGCCTGCTCTGGGCATGGACAACAGATGGTGTTAGGCTCCATAAATTGATACTTAATCTGGCGCATAATACTTAATACTTAAATTGGCGCTCGATCAGTAATTTGTTTAACTGCAATCTGGTCGAATTTCTAATTAACGATATTGATCTAACCGAAAAAAAGGTGCTTTCGATCTTTACCGACTTCCGACTAGAGTACCTTGTACTCCTTTTGTTCTTATGAACATAGGCCTATTGCGTTCCATGAAGATTCTGTCTCTATTGTTACGACATTACAGAACAATCTACGTGTTTCTCGAATGTTCCACTGGAATCCGGCTGTAATGTGTGTGCGTACGTGATTCTCAACGCGTCAGCTAGACTGTCCAGAATTCGCGAGGCCGCGCGCTGTGTGCAAGGCCACAGACAATTACGTTCTGGTGTTTTCTAGTAGCATTCTTGTCGCGCAGTGTGGAATATTCTGGATTTTAGGCGGGGTATAAATACAAGTACTCAGCGACGCTCAGTTCAGTTTGAGTCGCGATTTATTGGAGTGAGGTTCGTAATATTGTAGCGAAGTGTTATTTTTTTTATAATTGTGCGGGACAATTGTAAAACAATTGTGTTTTATATTAATAGACATTTTTATTGAGTGTGAACAATTTTTATTTGATTTGTTGTAACAGACTATCTTGTTGATAAACTGTTTAATTATCGCTGGTGATTAGTGACGTAAGTGGTGTCTTGTATTTTGTTTTCCACTGTACCATACGACGATCAGTTAGACCGTCGTACCATTATTTATTCTACGCCCATTAAACTTATCAATTAATACGCAACTTTTCTATTCTTTTCTCTTATATTCACACTCAGAAACGTGATAAATCTTGTCTATCGTATACTGATCTCAAAACAAACACTTCCGCAATCCTGTTGCAAATCTCGCCTCCGTTCATCATCATCTAGACTTCCCTTCCACGACCTAATCTAAACTATCAAAACTGATGACCTAACCGCAATTAACACAAGAGTTTTATTTACATCCCTTAGGTTCACTTAAAAGTATCAAATATACCTTTACCTTTAGCCAGTACGTAGCACCGTGCTGCTCCAGCGCTTTAATTGACGTCTTACACCTTTACACTATCTAAACATACGCTAGGACAGAAAGGATAATTCTCCATAGGAGAGTTAACAGAGAATTATGGGGGGTCAGTCCACTTCAAGTGGTCCAGCGCTGGTTGCCTGACCATTTCAGAAAAAAGTTCATTTTTCGTATATGCATTCACGTAAGTTTTGGTTAATCTTGGAAATCACGCTGTTTTCAGATCTCTCTCTCTCTCTCTCTCTCCCCCCTAGGTTAGCAGCCCATAGCCTGGTTGGCAGCAGCTCGCCATTCTTCATGCTTCTCTGCTTTTCTTTTCAACTCACAATATGATGTGCAGTTCATATCGACCATAACCTGTTTCATGTAGTCTAAACGGGGTCGACCTCTGTGATTCTTCCCTTCAATTGTTCCTTCTACTATTCTCTTAACCAGCCCACTGTGTCGTAATATAAGCTCTATAAACTTAGCTCTTCTGCCTTTTAAATTGCGCAGAAAGCTCTTCTCTTCCTGAGCTCTTCTAAAGACTTCCTCATTTGTTATCTTCTCCCTCCAGCTTATCTTGAATGTTCTTCTGTAGCACCAGGTCTCAAATGCTTGGAGTCTTTTCTTGTCACTTTCTCCAATTGTCCAAGATTCACTCCCGTATAGGGCAACACTCCACACATATGTCTTTACTAGATTCTTCCTTATTTTTAGGCTGATAGTGTTTGAAGTGAAGAGGTTTTTTTATTTGTTGAAAGCAATTTTAGCCTGGTTAATTCTGCTTATAATTTCCTTACTGCCACGTCCATCACTTGTGATTTTACTTCCTAGATACTGTAGTTATATTCTTTAACTGCCTGGAGAACATTATTTCCAAAAGTTATTCTGGACTAGATCTTCTTCCTTCCGACTACAGACTAGGACTTTGGTATTTTGTTCATTTATTTTCATATCGAATTCATTCTTCATTACTTGATCCACTGTATCAAAAATCTTTAGTAGATCTTCGTTGCTCTCTGCAGTCACTGCTATGTCATCTGCGAACCTAAGCATGTCCACTTTTTCCCCGTGTATGTTGTTTACTTCGAGATGGTTCAGATACATAAAACAATGAAATTAACAAGCTGTAATTTTCATTGATCACTTAACGTGAGCGTTAGTAAAAGAAGGCGAATTAAAACAAAAAAAATCACATCAAGTACAGAAAGCCGCGGACTATTACTGACTAGAGGTGGGCCGATATACCTGTAATAGGTATTTTGGAACGATATTTTTGTGGAACGGATGTAACAGTGACTGAAAAGTTGAAATACCTGTTATTCGCGGCGACGCTGTTCCGAGTCGAGACACGCCGCCCTCGCTGTTCCGAGTCGAGGCACACCCCTACGCAACTACACAGACACACACACACACAAAGTACGCAAGATCACGTAAACGAATATGCCAAGGCCAAATACTAGGCGTACAAAAATATCGCTGGAACGCAAGGAACAGCCAGTAACGCGTATTTAAAATACTAGGTATTTCAAATACTAGTGGTATCACCGATACACAAGGAACAACGCGTTCCAGAGTAACAGTAGTATTTTAGTAACACCTAATATTTTAGGAACACCTAGTATTTTAGGAACAGGTAGATCAAGCATATTTCGAGTAGGACTAGTACACTTTTCGTCCTGTATACTTCATTCTGCGCAAAGAGCGGAGCTGTTTTTAATAAAGGAAAAAATTCATCCTGATATTACATTTATTCTCGTGTGATATGCAGATATATAATACAGATTATATGCTAATAAATTATATATTATACTAATCACCAACTTGGTAAGTTTTGAAATAACGAATTATACTGTGTTATAACTTATAGAGTGGCTGATGTTGATAGGTTATACTTTTTATTAATGTGATTTTAACTGCACTACACAGCTGATCTCACGTAAATGATGAGATTGTTGTAATGGACGTTTATGAACTTTATCAAGTCCTGTTCTTTAAATCTAATTCCTTAAGGGTAATCGGTTTAAATTATGTCCGATGAAAATTTATTATTGTTTTGAACATAAATTTGTATTTATTATTTTTTTTAAGTAAATATTTCTTTCCTAGCTAGGTCTTCTTGCTTACCACTATACGCTGTCCAGTCAGTGAAGGCGGCTAGAGGATTAGGAGACCCTCACACACACACACACACACACACACACACACACACACACACACACACACACACACACACACACACACACACACGCACACACACACACACACACGCACGCACCCACGCACACTGACAGGCCGCCTAACAATAGACAGGGACAGGCCTTTGACCTGCGCTGCTGTCTTTTTAGTTACAGTCCACTAAAATAAATTAAATTTTATTGTCGTGCTTAAACTTTTAATTTTGATTGTTCCATTGAATTCAGACTGTAATTTCATTTAAAATAAGTCCAAACACGAAGTTTTTATGGCGATATTCAAATGTTTTACATTTATTTGTTTATTTTGAACTATTGTTAAACTTTAGAACACCATCTAAGCGATTATTATTAAAAATGATGATTATTAAAAACTAAGTTACTGATCATCTTATTTATTTTTCAACTATTTTTCTGTGACATTCCCTTTAATTTTTGTTTCCGATTCACCAATTGTGATACTCGATAAAGAGCAGATTGACAACCCACCTCTTTATTGTTATAATACTGAAAAAATTAATCAACATATGTAACAGATTTTAATATATAGATATAAAGATTATTTTCAAACCTCATATTTTTATTTCAAATAAACAATATATGAAATAATAGTTGTTATACGTAATCGAAATAATTGTTTGTCTTTTTACTAGCACGAACTTTTAAAAATGTTATTTATTATAAAAATATTATATATTATTGTTTTACAGACACACAAAATGAAATGTGATATGTATCTATGTAAATATATTAAAAATTTACTGTCCATGTTATTAAACTTTAACTATAACTTGAGAGGACGAGGTAGCGCGTCAGGAATTAAATGTGTATTATTGTATCACGTAATTTGGAAAATAATTACCGGTATTAGAGATTTCAGTAACATGCAAGAGAGACGTCCCTTCCTTACTTGGTTTACACTTGGTTTCTATAGTCATTTTTCCAGGTAGAGAGGGTGATTCACCCTCAAACCAACAAACAGTAGAGGTCATTGCTCGTGTACCGGGTACCCCGAGTGAGTCACTGATTACCCGCTGATTAGTCGTTAAATAGATGGCACGGGATAGTGAGACCAGCCAGTCTTGTCAGAGAGCCGATCTGTCGCGTATATTGTGAGTGAATCAGTTCATTTGTGGTTAGTGTATAGTTGATTTGTGATTATGAGTTCTTGTAAAAAACGCCAAGTTTTACATACTCAATGCAGAACAATGATTGCTTCTGTTCTGTTCTATTTTGAGAAAGAGAAGAATAACGGAGGTCCTTTACTTGATACTAAGAAAGTAATGCAGAGAACAGCAGATGCTTGTGGCATTTCGTTGAGAACAATACAACGTATCAACGCAGAGATTAAAAAATTTTGGAAAATCAAGAAGATCCCTGTGTAGTTGAAGATATTGATTTAATCACAGCTGAGGACGATCAACAAGATAACACCTTAAACAGCACCAAAAGGGAAAATATTATTATGCATACTCCTCAGAAGAAAAGTTTGAAGAGAAAGCGGCCAGTAACAGACATGGATGACTTCGACAAAGGAGCTATTCGACGTCACATATTGAGCTACTATGCTCGAAAAGAAGCGCCTACCCTCAGACAACTTTGTGTGTCACTTCAAGAAGCTGGACTGTATGTGGGAGGAAAATCTTCACTGAGCTCGCTATTATCAGACATGGGATTTCAGTACAAGAAATTTAACAGCAGAAAAATCCTCATGGAAAAGCCGTCAGTGGCCCTGTTAAGGTGTCGTTTCTTAAGAAAGATGCTTGAAGTAAATATTAAAAACACTATATTTTTGGACGAGACCTGGATCAATGAAAACACGAGAAAGGACACTGGTTGGACTGATGGCACTATCCAAGGAACTCTCGGCGGCCCTTTGGGTAAAGGCAAACGATTGATCATCTGTCATGCTGGTGGCTCCAACGGATGGATTAGCGCTCCCCCTTTTGTGTTCCAATCTAAGAAGACAGGAGATTACCATGAAGACATGAATGCGACTGTTTTTGAATCATGGTTCTTCGAAACATTACTGCCATCCATTCCTCAAGGAGCAACTATTGTTATGGACAATGCTCCGTATCATTCCAGGATTCTAAACAAACCGCCGACATCGTCATCAACAAAAGCGGAAATGATCAGCTGGTTGAAAGCTCGAGGCGTCCCTTTCCCAGATAACATCCTTAAGGTGGAACTATATGCGTTAGTTCGATTACATAAGCCACCAACGCCTACCTATGTGATCGATAAAAAAGCATCTGAGCTGGGTTTCAAAGTAATTCGTCTACCGCCCTATCACTGTCATTACAACCCTATTGAAATGGTTTGGGTGAATCTAAAAAATTACGTAAAGGTTAGGAATACAACCTTTAAACTGGCAGATATTGAAAACCTATTTAGAGAATCTGTTGTCAACTTTACTTCCGACATGTGGACTAAATACGTCGACCATGTAGAGAAGTTGATTGATGAAGACTGGAGGAACGAGGGGTTAAATGAAGCAAGTGTTCAGGAACTGATTGTAAACTTAGCACCTGATGACTCCGATGAGAATGAATATGACGACACCACTGATGAAGACGATTTTGGTTGTGCACCTATAGTATAAAGTTGCACTCAACCCAAGCTACATTTAGCAAAACAACAAAATTGCTACATTTTGTAAATATTTTATTAGAATTTTGATTTTTAATTGTTGTAAATTTGTAAATATTGAAAAACTTGTATATAACTTTTAATGCGGCCATCGGCAGTCTCAAGCCTGCAAAATAAGCATCAGAGCTTTGAACGCAGAGAGAAAGTTAATTTTAAATTCCGAGTATATACTTAGTTGAATTTTGAGCTCGAGTTTAAAGCCTTGTATAAAAAAAGTAAAGTAGCCTAACTATTTAGAATTAATTTGACGTGTAGTATAAAAAGATACTAAAAGTAATGCATCCGCTACGATGAATATACAAAAAGCCAGCGAGATCGGCCGCTGGCAGTTCTCAGTGTCATTTGACGGGCCGATTTAATCGGCCGCTAGCAGTTCCAACAATGAACCATAGGGCCATTTAACCGGCTTCTGGCATCCAAAGCGAGTGTCTCAGAAAAACAGTTGAAAAGTAAATTAAATGATCAGAATCTTAGTTTTTAATAATAACATTTTTTAATAACAGTCGCGTAAATAATTCTCAGAAGTTTAGCAATCACAATATTTCAAAATAAACAAATAAGAGTAAAACATTTGAAAATCGTCGTACAAACGTCGTGTTAGGACTTATTTTAAATGAAATTACAGTCTGAATTAAATGGAACGACCAAAACTATAAGATTAAGCAGAATAACAAAATTTAATTTATTATAGTAAACTGTATTTAAAAAGACAGAAGCACAGGTCAAGTGCCGTCCCCCCGTCTATTGTTAGGCGGCCTGCCAGAGTGCGTGCGTGAGCCAAGGGTCTCCTAACCCTCTAGCCGCCTTCACTGCCTGGACAGCGTATAGTGGTATGCCTACCACGGGTCGGGAACTCCTGTACTATGGGGGAAGGCCTTTTTAAGTATTGCTGTCCAGTGGAAAGTGTTGACTGTGACTGTTGTTGGTTTTGCTTGGTGACATGGATCGAAGAAGAAAAACAAGTGATGTGTGGAGCTTTTTTGAATCAGTCGGTAACTGTGTTGCATTGTGCAACATTTGCAAAACAAAACTATCATATAAAAGTACAGTTAGTAATTTAAAAAACCATTTACAAAGAAGCCATCCAACAGTTGCTCTTCCTACTATATTCACCCAAACTGCTGTGCAATCTTTGCCAAGAACAGAAACTTCTTCAGGTGATATATTGCAAATAGGACCAGATGTGCAAGAAAACTTAGTAGTAGAATCTTCCTCCCATTTTTTTTAGTCCAGAAAGACCAACCACTTCAAGAGCTACTGACACCTTCCAAAATCAAGCGTCTTCATTTCAGTCGCCTGTTCCAACAAGTAAAAAACAAATGTAAATATCAACTTACATACCCAAAAAATTAGCAGTATCTGATAAAAACAAATTTGATGAGGCCATAATGAAACTTTTTATTTGGGATCTTCAACCATTTACAGTTGTTGATGACAGAGGTTTCCGAAATTTGATGAATACTTGTTCCCCTAGTTATCAAATTCCTTCTAGAAAGTATTTTGCTAACACACTGTTACCAGCTTATTATGAAACAAAGGTAAATGAAATGAAAGAATCTATTAAAAAAGATGCACCAAGTGTTTGCTTAATAACTGACAAATGGTCTTCTTCAACAAATGAAACTTTTAATGCAATTACTGCACATTACATTAATCAGGATTTTGAAATGAAACATATACTATTAGACTGTTCAGTTATCAAAATAAATAAAACATCTCAAAATTTAGCAGATGAAATTTTGCGTATTATAAATGAATGGGACTTGTCTGGAAAAATTTCAATTATTACTGATAATGCCATAAATATTACTAGTGCTATACAAAGCATACTTAAGTGGAAGCATTTTGGATGTTATGCTCACACATTAAATTTAATTGTTCAAGACAGCCTGTTAATAATTGTAAATGACATAATCAAAAAAGTAAAAACAACTGTAACATTTTTTAAGAGAAGTAATATTGCACATTTAAAAATCACAAAATATCAAGAACAGATAGGTGTTCAGCAACCTAAAAAACTTCTGCAAGATGTAACACGCTGGAATTCTGTTTACTATATGCTTAAACGATTTGTTGAACTGTAAATTGGAAGATGCTGTAAAACACTCTCTGGCATTGCTAACAACAGACATAGAAACATTAACAGCTGAAGAATGGGGAATTTGTAAAGAACTGTGTGCTATTCTGCGACCTTGTGAGGAGGTAACAAAAGAAATGAGTGGAGAGAAATATATCACCGCCAGCCAGATAATACCTATAACCCAAGGATTAAAATTATCAATACAAAAAGTAAGTGTGAAATTAACTAAACCACTTGTCAGAGAAATTGCACTTAAACTTCTAGAAGGAATTTCTGTAAGGTTTGCTAATTTGGAAAAAAGCAAAACAATTTCACTTTGCATGATGCTTGACCCCAGGTACAAACACTACTTTTTTGAAGACAATACTTCTCTAGAAAATACAAAAAAATATGCAGCTGAACTAGTATCTTCACAAATTACAAAAAATTCAAGAACCAATACAAGCATTGAAACCAAAGTAAATCTACAACCTAACATAACAGAGGAGGAAACAGTTTCAATTTGGGACCATTATAAAAACCAGATAAACAAAGTTAAACAAATAGGGACATCTTTATCAATGGCTATACAAGAAGTAGATAAATATCTTCAAGACACACCATAGAGAGAAGCGAAAATCCCTTACTGTGGTGGAAAGATCACCAACGTGTATACCCTAATCTTGCACATTTGGTCAGAACTAGATGTAACATGGTTGCAACATCCGTTCCCTGTGAAAGGATATTTTCCAGGGCGGGAATAATTTTATCTGAACGAAGAACACGATTAACTTCGAGGAAAGTGCAACAGCTGATATTTTTAAATACAAATTTGAAATAGTGTCTGAATAACTGAAATTCTAGTATTTTAAACACCATTCAGTAGTTTAATTTTACCTATAATGTGTTATTTGAGTGAAACAAATTGTAATGTGAATAGGTGTGACAAAGATTAGTTCATGACTTGTATATTCTGTGGACACTGGTGAATGGATCTGAAGATTTCGAGGTATGTAATGTATTTAATTTACTTTTGTTGTTTCTTATTATTTATAAGTTTTTATTTATTTATTTATATTTATTTTATTACAGTTGTTTTTATTATTTTTATTTGTAAAATTTTGTTTATTCACTCTTGTGGCTTACTGTTATGTTTTTATTATATGTTTCTGATGTTTTTTCACATTATTTATTGTGGTATTACGTGTACTCTAAATTATTTCATTGCCTTGAGTTTCGCAACTGATTTGTCTAACCAATGGTAGTTTGTTCACTCCTAGCAAAAACTTAAATTGGTATTCCCAAAGGGAGATAGGCCTATAAATTCTCTTGTTTCTTATTTTCTTTTAAACAGTAATAGTTTAATAAAGTCACAGTGTAAAGTAACACTGTTAATACTTTTAGTTTCAATTTATTTCTTATAACAAATTATATAGTATAGGTTATATAATATCTTCAAATAAATACACTGCAAGTATGTTTATTAATATATTAATAGGTTTCTCTAGGTGAAAATAAACCTACTTGCAGTGTATTTATTTGAAGATATTACATAGGAGACCTGCAGGAAACTCAAAACGAGTTACTTACAAATGATAATATAGGTTATGTATATATAGTATATAATAACAGGTATTTGTACCTGTTATTTTTTTGGAACGGTATTTTCATACCTAGTATTTTAAAATAACAGTTTAGCCCACCTCTATTACTGACTACACTTACAAAGGAACCGCGACGCGTACGTGATCCGTCGACATATGGGGGGGGGATGTGTATATCACGTATGCGTACACGTACGTGTCAACGCAGGCGTGTCGCGAGTCCCTAACAATAAACGTAACGAATGCAGCTCCAACATTCTACGTACCGCGCACGCAGTGGCACCTCGATACCACGAACCTCAATAACACGAATTCCTTGATAACGCGAATTTTTTTCAATCCCCTTGAATGTTGCATAACACTCAATGTTAAAAATACCTCTATAAGCCGAAATTCCTTAGCTAAAAACCTTGATAAGCCGAATTTTCTTTGATTTGAAAATTAAAATTAAAATTAGATTAGAATACTGTACTAATTAACCTTTATAACACGAGTTTTTACTCAACAGAACCTCTATAGCACGAATTTGACCTCTATAAGACAAATTACCCACGGCAGCAAGTTCAGTAAGCCGATGTTGTGAAGTAGGACCTTGATAATACGAACTTTTATTATCTTAACCTTGATAACACGAACCTCGCTTTAATACGCTGAGTGGGCAGAGAAATGGAGAGTTGCCATCAACGCATCCAAGAGCACAGCAGTAGTCTTCTCCAGACGCTTTAGGCTCCCCGACAGACTCTACGTAGGCGATACACTTCTGCCCTGGTCTCGAGAGGTCAGGTACCTCGGGGTTGACCTCGACCGACGTCTCACCTGGCGGACACACTCTGCGCAAGTAGCCCGAAAGACCGCCCATCGACTATATCAACTCCGACCCATACTATGTAGCAACGCCATGACCCGCCGCCTAGGGAAGCTTATCGTCTCCACTTATGTGGCGCCAATGGTTACCTACGCGATGCCCGTTTGGGGCTACTTGGCCAAGACCCATAAGCGAAAGCTTCAGTCTCTCCTCGACCGAGGTTTGCGCTGGGCATGTAAAGCCCATTATCTGACATCCAACAAAACCATCCGTGAATCCCTGCGTGTCCGTTCCCTGGACGCCACTATACGGACACTGTCCCGGAAATTCTATCGTCGCTCCGCCCGATTCCAGGGCAACCATCTCATTAGCGCCCTCGGTCGCTACCAATCTGTGCCAGGAGAATCTTGGACCCGGCCTCGGCGAACACTCACCCTCAATTAAATAATTAATTGAAAACCCACGGCCGGTAGCAGGCCACACCCTAACCCCAGAGATCAGTAGTCCCTACGGCAGGAGCTCTTTCTGAAGCTCGGAACGTAGTGCACGAGCGGGCGACGGGCAAGCCCTTCGTCCCGCACAGCCATTGAACTTGTGAACCTCGCTTTGACGAATTCCTCGATAACACGAATTTTTTATACTCCCCTGGAGATTCCCCTGAATTTTCATATTTCATTTCTACGTTCGACGTTTAATAGAAACCTAAAAACACGCACACCTTCGGTGGAGATACTAAGTTAAAATTAAAAAAAGAACCAGATCTCGAGTACTGTCAGTGTAATGATTGAAAATATGCTGTAAACGTTAGTACCCGCATATATGCCGATATTAGGTACTGCGCCCCCTACTTTCACTTACTGACCGAATACAGATTAGAAACGTTGCTATTCTGAATTTCGATGAGATTTCAATTCTGCGACTTTTCATTTGTGCGAGTTAACAGCTTTCTTCCAATATTTTTGTTAAATTAGATTATATTCTCACGTAGGCTTCCGCGGCCGGTGTCCATTATGTTTTAGAACTCTTCTTCCGGTATGGACCGCGTCAGAAATGTCTTGTACGACAACGTTTCACTCATATTATAATGAGTATCCTCAGGTCTTAATAACAAAAACGCCGGCAAGCGAACTCAGTTATATACTGTAGAAGTGGCGGTGGGTGGTCCGGTAAGTGGACCCTGCCCTTTTGGCGTTACGCTGTGTGCACTATTTGTGCGGTCAGTCAACCCGCGTGCACTCAAACCAGAAAGTAAAGGGTTCCAAGTCGTACTAAGCGAAGCGGTTTCTCTGTTAATGTTATCCTTGTGTTTATTAATTTCTATTGCTTGTAGGATCAATCTGCCATAATACCTATTACATGACATTACAGATGGGTCGTCGAAGTTTACCTTGCGATTAGTTAAGACTGAATGCTCAGCAATCGCAGTCTTTTCAACTGCCGAGTTCTTAGCTTAGATTAGCTTAGGTTAGGTTAGGTTAGGCTAGGCTAGGAACGAATAGAATTATAACTGTAAATTCTTTATTATTATCATAGTAACATGACAATGCAATTGATCGCAAGTGACCGGGTTCTATACGATCGGGTCGCAACTGACCGTGGTCCGTACGTAAGGCACCGCATAACAGCAATGACACATGGTAGTCCTCAGTGGTTATTTACTTATCGTGGATTCTTTATATCTTAATTAGTATTTATCACAAAAATAAACACACTTCTTATCTTCTTATAACTTTTCAGGACTAAGCACTGTTACCACTTTCAGCTGTACCATCGAATCTGTACGTGTCGTGCTATATCTTTTATTGGTAATGTTCATAATCGCCGTCTTATATCGTCGATTCTTATGCGCTCGTTCTTGTAGGACCTTTCAGTGACACGAGAAATTTCATTCTTGAGGGTTAAATCTCTCTACAATATCTTGGGGGCCATGATTCTGTTTCACACAACAATCGACTGAGACCAAACAACAGTAAAAACAATGGACTATTCAAAGGCGAAAAAAAAAGACTATTCCTTCTGCTGGTAAGGTTATAGCGACTGTTTTGGGGGACGACCGTGGAATAATCTTCACTGACTACCTTAAAAAGGGGAAAACAATAATGGCGACTATTGTGCAAACCTATTACTCCTTGTAAACGACGAATCAAGAAAAAAAACGCCAAATTTATCGAAAAAGAAAGTGCTATTTCACCAAGACAATGCACCATCTCACACACCAATTGTTGCGATGGCTGAAGTCAAAGAACTGAAGTTGGAATTGCTTCCTTACCACCCATACTCGCCCGATTTAGCCCCGAACGGCTACTACTTCTTTCCTAACCTCAAAAAGTGGCTCTCTGGAAAAAGATGTACTGACGAGAATCAAGTCAGCGATGCTGTAAATCGCTACTTTGAATACCTCGACAAATCGGCTTATCAGTCTGGCATGATCGCTTTAGAACGTCGTTGGAAAAAGTGCATAGAGCTAAATAGAGATTATGTTGAAAAATAAACGCAAATTAATCCAAAAAAAAAATTTTCTTATTCAGGTCCGGAACGTTTCTCCCTACCCCCGTATATAATCGTACATGTCATTTTTGTAGAAACCTGACAAACGATCTTGAGAGGCGCAATGCGCGGAGACAACGAAAGAGTTACCTCCAGTGAAATTACAACATACGGTGACACAAGAGAGATGGAGATAACAGTTTGCTGTCTCAGCTCACACACTATCTCTCTCTCTCTCTCTCATGCTTTGTAATGCCATTGTCATGCACTTCCATGCGTGTAGTGTTCTCATCATTCTTGTTGCAGCCACCCTACACTGAACTGATCTGCGCAAACTAATCGTCAGGCCTATACAAATTTGAATTTTCATACATTATACCATACCTCCGGATATTAAAGTATCCTACTTGCACGCTTACGTTCGTCAAATATAATTCTGTCGTATTGGTTCTGCCCCATGAATATCATGATCTTCGATTTTTGTAGTGATATTATTTCAATTCGGACTTCCAAAAGTGGAATACGACTATTCCAAAAATAAGAATTATGATATAGACGTTAAGTTAGGTAAGTTGCAGACGATCTGTGGGACAATCAACAGTATTTTTAGAATCTAAGTACGTCGAGATACAAAGTTAAAGTTTTACAAAGTTATGGCGGGTCCCTGTACTGTCCTACGGGTGTGAATTATGGACAACAACAATGAAACAACAAAGTATAATGTAGGCCTCGGAAATGGCACTCTTAAGAGGAGGTAAAAGGTGTTCCAAACTTGACGGTACAAAGTATGAGGGCATAAGAGAAGATTTACGAGTTTTTAACTTGTATGAAAAATTAAAAGATTACAAAAAACGGTGGAAAGAAAGCTTAGAAATAATGTCAGTTTCCAGACTGGCCAAACAGGTCTGGAAATACAAACCTATAGGATACAGGTGTGTGGGTAGACCCAGGAAGAGATGGCTGGAGGATCTTTGAAGGCGGAACAGGCACCACCTTCAAGAAGACGACGATGATGATTAACTTTCACAAAACTGCTTCAAACTGTGGACAACCAATTTTAATTCGTCATCATTACCCTGGATTACAATTTTGTAAATACCGTAACAGACTGAAGAGTTTGTTAATATTTTGAAGAAAAGTTTATTTATAGACACACTAGATAATAGGACATAGGCCTGCGTTGTATCAAACATGGCGATAATGTCTTGGTACAAATTTTCGATCACCCGTCACACGCTGTTTTCGCATATCTCTCAGTCTCGCAACGGATATCCTATTTGGGAACAGTAATACAGAAACGAAACAACACCGTAGGACGTAAATAAACGTCTTGGGTTACAATGCCGCGTGATGTCAGAGTTACGCCTGCTGTGACACGAGGAGTCAAGCAGTCTATTGTGTCGTTACTACGAGAACAGACACGCTGTTCATATTGTGAGACGACAATGTCACAGTCCACGCTGGCTGGCAGTGACAAGGGACACGAGGAGTCAAGCAATCTATTGTGTCGTTACTACGAGAACAGACACGCTGTTCATATTGTGAGACGACAATGTCACAGTCCACGCTGGCTGGCAGTGACAAGGGATACGAGGAGTCAAGCAATCTATTGTGTCGTTACTACGAGAACAGACACGCTGTTCATATTGTGAGACGACAATGTCACAGCCCACGCTGGCTGGCAGTGACAAGGGACACGAGGAGTCAAGCACTAATTCATCTTCTTATTCCTCAAGAATTTCCAGTTAGACATCAGCAAAACTACGTTAACTGAATTATGAGAGAAACACACCTTTCTGGTTAAACAAATTTCTGATGATAAATAAAAGGCGATTTTGTGTTAAAAGAAAGAGAGACAATGGCTCATACTATAATCTACAATTGACAAAACAGTAGAAGTTTTTTTTAAATATTCATTTAACACAAATTAATTATGTTCCTAAGTACATTTCTACTATGGTATTTTGCAAAAAAGTGCGAGATTTCTTCTAGACTTTCTTTTCACAACTGATAAACTTGGGTTTATTCTGATCTTGTTTATAACAGGATATTAATAGAAATGTTTTCTTCCGAAAATTGGACAAATATTATAATTATAAAAAAGCGCCCGGCTGTTCGTATTAAACGGTATTTCCGTTAACAGATTTCTGCTAACAGTTACAAGTTTATTGTAGTGTACTGTACTTTATGGCAAAGGGTATTGTATATCGCTACAAATCTGACTATACACAAGTATAGAGTTCTTTAACTATTTACATAACCTTTAATGTCTGAAAATATGCATGTACAGGGCGTAGCAAAAGAACGATAATTTTTTTATTTTGGAGGAAAATTTCTGCAACGATGTTGGCAACACTTACAGACTGCCAATTGCTTCAGTATGCGTCGCGTTTGCAGGGAAACGAGTCAAAGGAGTGGTGGTGATCAACGTGCTGTAGCCGTTGAGGGATTTTACGAAAATATGACTGTGCTAGACGAGCACTGGCAATATTTTAAGCTCAAGGCATGATCCTATTCCACTTGAATGTAAAATCTGGTGTAGGTGAAAATGTTTTGAAGACACGGGAAGTGGAATTGCGTTGACGTAAAAACCTACAGGAAAATACTAACACAAGAAAAAAATACGGAGAGTGCATAATGTTGTAACACAAAGTGCAAAACATTCTGATAGACGAGTTTCTTCAGTACTGGTAATTTCAAGTCGTACTATCCGTAGAATCTGACAAACGATATAAAGTTACAACTGCACAAGATAACTGAAAATTAGTATGAACAGCAACAGAATCTTTGTGGTGCTATTCTGGCATGACGACAAAGGTTTCTTACGTTTTTGTCGACGACTGACGAGGGCCTACTGAATACTGAAACTGAATACTCTACATTGTAATTAATTTTAGTTTTCTGTTTTTTAATAAACAGTTCATTGTTTTAACACTGTAGATAAAAAAAATTTCATATATATATTTTTACCTTAAATTAGTTAAGATTTGGACTGAAGGATGACACCCGTTTGAAAATCCTTACACAAGTACCTTCGGCTATCTGCCGGTACGTTTTTGTATTTAGAGAAACTCCTTTCTACATCGCATGTCGTAACGTGGAGCGACATTAAAGAAATGTTAAATCCTTTAGGGAAATTCTGCATCACGTCAACCCGATTCAGTATATTTTCCACTGATAAGGTCGGCGTGTTTACAACTGTTGTATAAGGCGGATTTCGTGCAAGTACACATTGTACATTGAAGGTATAAGTATGCTTTACAACTTGCTCTAACTCTTTCACCTGCTTGTGATAACTTTTAACAACAAACAATTCCATGCCTACAATGGAACAAGCATATCTCTTTATGACGATTTAAGAAAACACACCCAGTCAGTCGACTATCTGTTCCTAAACTTTCCACAATGTTTTCTTCGCCTTGTTAGACGGCATAATTTGATCATAACAGTGTTTAACACGGTTTTAATGAAAAATCTCTGGTTGTTGAACAAACTGTATCCACCGTTAACTGCACAAACAACAATCTTATTACCTCAATGAGTACGCACAGACAGGACGTGTGTACAGGCTTTACGCATTTACCAATTCGTGCGATAAATCTGCCTCTCACCTGAATGTTTTCCACAAGAAGTCAAAGCCTTATCGTTTTCCGTAATTCGTGTTATCTTTCGCGGCTGCGGAGTTTTCCGATAAACTACGGAAAATCTATAGTACTTCGCTGACTATTAATTTGAGTATTACCGTTTCCTCACTCATTACGCCCTCGTATCTCCCATAACATTTTCTCCTGTGGCGGGCCGTGCTTAGGTTGCACAACCCCCACTAAATCCCGAATTGTATTTTAATTATAGAATTATGAATACAACAATAACTAATAATAGTGTTTTCAAAATAAATCATCGTAATTAATCATTTGCCGATTGAAAAGCGCAGAGCAATACTAAAAACCGTGCACGCTCTTGCCGCGGTGTATGTAGTACCAACTGTGACGCGCTTTGTATATGGGGAAATACGTGCAATGGACTAGTGCTCTGACTGATTAGACCGTATTACAACAATATGGGCTCGCTTGGTGTGATTAGGGACTGCAAACCCCGTTTGTACATCACGGCGCCACCAGTCTGTTGGTAAATAACACGTGGTACGCCAGGTTGGAATTTTTATATTTTTACTAACAATTTGTTACGTTAATTGAATTCATTAGTGTTAGTTGTCAGTCCAGTTCATCGTTAAATATAAATAATAGTACATATAAGGCGTCATAGTGATAGATATTTATTATATTTAACAGGTAGGACGTAATGAATTCTGTCGTAAACTTAACGAAAACGCTGTTCAGTGTACGCCCTATTGAGGAAAAAACTGAAATTTATAGAGTAGGTAGGCATACACCAGACCTATCAAATTTTAATCAAAGTGTTTAAAATTAAAATTTTAATCAGGTAACAGAACATTAACCAGGTAACAGAATATTTAATCGTACATTTTAAAAAGATTTATACAACAAATATTCGTGGTTATGCGGGTGTGACACTAAAATTGCATTATTTGCCTTACCTTGTGTATTGTGTGGAGGGAAGGAGACTTGGCCATTTTCTATAGAAAGAATTAAACAATTTAATACCATTCAACCCAACTGCAATCCCTAAATTTTTCAACCACCAGCCGCCACTGATTTTCTCTTGCCTGCTAAATTTGTGTAATTATGCAATACCTCACCATACTCCAGATAGTCTAGTGGCTAGCATGTGCAACAAACATGAACCGTTGAATACGGTAGTGTAATAGCGGCAACACTGGTAGCTTTGTTTTATTTTATTATCATTAAGTAGTTCTGTCTGTGAAAGTACTTCGCCTCGGCTAGTAAACGGTCAGACAGGGTGCATGAAACAATATTCGGTTACATCACAAACACTGTGTAGTCGCTGAAAGTCTACAGTCTTTCCGTTCTTAGTTCAATCCTGATGTAAGCAAACCCATGTGGCAAATCTGAAACGCTATTGGTCAGGGGCGGCGTTGACACTGTTCACACAGTAATGTATTACGCGCATGTGCATAATGTCTGTATAGTCATGTAAGAATTATCTTACCATTTAAATCGGGACACGTTTTTTTTAAGACTTCCTCCTCATCACTGTATTCTGAATCGTATTGAATTAATATGGAGCCAGCTGAAAGGATAACATATATGTTCACGTCACAACACAACATTAGCTGCTTGACATAAAACAATTTATTGAGAAGGCGGTAAATGAAACAACGGCGGACAAGTGGAGTCACTGTATGCAGCATATAATCAAGGAAGCTGATAAGCTATAGCAACTGCCCACACAGCGACGTCGTTGTGGACAATGAACAATCTTGTCAATAGTAATGCTGACTCAAATGATGATACAAGTTCAGACACAGATATGGAAGTCATTGCATTTCTCTCTGACAGAAACTGATAGAAACACTGGTAATTATCACACCTTCTATTTTCGTTTTAAATTAACTTTACTTTCTTGTTTGGTGCAATATTTAAACGGTTAATAAAAAAAGTCATTAACTGGTGTTATAAAATTGTTCACTGTCGGTCTGACACTGTCACACAAATTTTACTTTGGTCAGGACAAATTATTGCAATTTACTTGTGTTTATACAGTATCAATATTATATGTACCCTGTCTGTACTGCTTCTGCTAGAGTGACACGCCTCTAATTCAAGGAGCAAATAGTGTTTCAGATGTGCCACGCCTGTTTGTTTACATCAGGATTAAGCTACGAACGGAAACAGTCTAGAGTTGACTTTAGAAAATGTTTTCATTAGACAAGAATTAAGGCAAACTCCAAACTTACAATTCTAATCGTGCCTTAAAAAATTAAAAATATTTAGTGATTCATAAACAAGAGTGATGAACGATGGAGTAGTTGAAGAATCGTTGTTGAAGCCCACATTGTACAACACGATATGACACACTGACACAGCACCAGTTTTATTCCTACAGGAACCATTACTGAAACACTACATCTGCTACTGACGTTTCTGTCACAGGTTTTTGAAACATAAGAGACAATGGGGTTAGATTCATTTAATAATGCTGAGCAATATTGGTTTCCAGGAAAAACAGCGAACAACCAACCACTCTGTCGACAAGGTTTAACAGAAGCGATTAGAATCACAACTGTGCGCGCGTCTGTAATCCACTTTAGAACAGTGGAATATACATATTATGTTAAAATATATAATTATACATATTTAAAACAATTTTGTGACGTCTTTTCTTGATATGTAAATTACTTAATGCAATACTAATACAGGATCAAGACTGTTTCTCTTACATGAGACATGTTTCGAGCGAAATGTAACCAACCTACATAATGCTCAGCAGCAACCAACCAATACAAAGACACTGCACCATACAGGAAAAACAACACGGCTGATGATGAGCATACTACATAATGCTCTAAACATGTCTCAAGGGAAAAAGCTTGATCGATGTTGTACGGCATTAAATCTCTCTCTCTCTCTCTCTCTCTCTCTCTCTCTCTCTCTCTCTCTCTCTCTCTCTCTCTCTCTCTCTCTCTCTCTCTCTCTCACACACACACACACACACACACACACAACTTCACTTATTTTCGCGGGTATGATGAAATAAATCCTGTTTCGGTCTGGGTATCGCGGGAATTTCGCTGTCCTTCCCAGAAGAGTTTCCTGTGAACTCTATCTCCACCATCTTCAGTGATTCCTCCTGTCGCTTTCAACCCTTAACATACTGTTACGACGGTCTCCTTGATCGTCGTATGGTACAGTGGAAAACAAAATACAAGACACCAATTAAGTTACTAATCACCAGCTTTAATTATCACAATTAGTTTGTAATCAACAAGATAGTCTCTTACAACGAATCAAATAAAAATTGTTCACACGCAACAATAATGTCAACGAGTATAAAACACAATTGTATTACAATTGTTCCGCAAAATTAAAAAACATAACTTTTCGTCACAATACTTCGGACCGCACTGCAATATATCGCAACTAAACTGAAACTGAGCGTCGCTGAGTACTTGTATTTATACCCCGCCGAAATTCCAGAAACATCCATACTACGCTATACTAGAACGTCATTGACTGCGGCCTTGACACAGTGCGCGCGGCTGGCGAAGTCTACAAAAGTCTGGCTAACGCATGCTGAGATCACGTACGCACACAGCATTACAGCCGGATTCCACTGGAACATTCGAGAAACGCATAGAATGTTTTGTAATGGTGTAACACTTTTTCTGCATTACGTAACAATACAAAAGACGGTCGCTAAATTTAGAACATTATTTTTAACTACTCACGTTTACGAACCACATATCTTAACAAAACACGTTCTAAATGTGGATCAAGTCCTCCATCAAGTAAAACAAGAACATTAGTGGCTGCAAAATTAATAGCTGAATATATCAAAGCGTTTGATAATGGACAATAATGGT
This sequence comes from Magicicada septendecula, assembly GCA_034769895.1. Classification (NCBI taxonomy): domain Eukaryota; kingdom Metazoa; phylum Arthropoda; class Insecta; order Hemiptera; family Cicadidae; genus Magicicada; species Magicicada septendecula. Next base: position 134,114,409 of record CM068372.1, read on the forward strand.
ACAGAAATACCCACGAAAAAAAATTAATAACAGACAGAAAAGGCCGGAAAGTTCGAAAGAAAAGGAGAAAAATTCTAAGAGCCATCAAGTCAATTACATAGTAAAATATCGGTATGGAGAATCATACATGACTTCCATGTTCTAAGATTTATATTTAAAATCATTTTCGAAATGAAATATTTCCATAGAAACTACTTCTTTCTACTTCTTGCTTCAGCCTTAACCACAGTACTGTGGACACTAACGTATACCACCTCACGTTAGCGCACTCGATTTTCATTAATGATGGCAGTAGATAGCACTGCCGAAAGGTCTGGTTTTGTAGAAAACATTGGACCACGCCAAACAGCACGGTAAGGAATTTTAACAACAAACTACTTCTTTTTTGCCGATAACGTACTACACACGACATGTGAATAAAAATGATCCCCTCCCCCTTCAACTATCATTTTCATTTATAGAAAATTACCCCCACCCCCCTTCAACTAGCCTCTTAATTTATAGATATTTCATCTACGTTCTACAGTGGATTATTATGATCTTCTTTTCAGGATACTTTATTTATCAAAATTAAGTACTTTACTCTTGTTAAAACTTAAAACGTTGCAGGTAAACTACCCTTTCCCCTTAACCGATCTTCACCAAAATCAGTAGGCCTTGAGTCCTCTACATCTCAGGCACATATGTAAAAAATTATTTGATTCTGTTTGAATTTACGGCAGTTAGCGTTCGTCATAGAAAAAATTACTCTCACACACGCGCGCGCGCGGGCGCGTTTTTTTTTTAAATGACTTTTCTTCATGTTTTGAGGGTAGTACAATCAGAATCAGCCATCACCATACTTCCATTTCCTTATGGAACATGGAAGTAAAATCAGTATGTATCTTTCAAAGAAACGCGACCTCCACAATGCGTTATTTAAAGGAGTTATGCAAGTATAAAATCTAGTAGTTAGATAAACAATCTCGAGAGAGAGGGCCAAAAGGATTTTTGGAGGAGACGATACGAAAGTCAAGGCTACATAGTGCATAGAAAGAACGGATTAGGAATTGTTATGGAGGACCGCGGTCAGCTGTGACGCAATCGTATAAAACCCGGTCAGTTGCGATCGAGGTAGAAATTTCAACCCAGTCATTTGCGATCAATTGCATTTTCATGTTATAATAATAATAATAATAATAATAACCGTTATAATTCTATTCATATTTATATTATAATTCTATTCTATTCATATAATAAAATTAATTACCGTTATAATTCCTAGCCTAATCTAACCTAACCTGACGTGACCTAACCTAACATAACATAACGTAACAAAAACACTGAAAGAAAGAGGTTACTCGCACAAATGAAAAGTTACAGAATTGAAATCTCATCGAAATTCAGAACAGCGACGTTTCTAAATGACAGATTCGGCCGGTAAGTGAAAATGCGGGGCGCAATTGACCGCGTATGAATAGGTAAAAACGTTGTTTCGTCGCAACTGATCGAGACCGGTTACCGGACGCCATCAGATCGGAAACATCCAACAAAGACGTTTGGTACGGCCGCGTACGCAGCAGAAAATATAGGAAAATGACTTCGAAAACAAATTCGCTTTGGAAAAGGAAATGATGACTGAGGACCGTACTAAGACTGGATCAACTATGCTCTCAAGAAACTTCAACAGCGTAATTTCTTTCCGAATCTTCTTAGGCAACATCTTCCATTCGGTAGCACACACTGAACATGTTTTCTGACTAGAAGCTCCACACGGAAAAGGAAATCTGTTAAGTACGAGACACTACTACTCGTTCCAAGAAACGATCGTGAGTTACGATTTAGATCGGAATGGCTGGTTTCCTTTGCAGGCTTCTTCCTTTGTTGGAACGAGTCGCCAGATAATTCCGCTCCGAACTCATGCCGAACCTTTTGTTGATAACCGGTGCCCCATATGTGCAAGTCTACACCTGGCCACCAGTATTACTGAAAACTACGTGATTCAGACACGCCAGACTGAGATCGTTCATGTGGTTCAACTTCAGAACACGCGCACGCGCAGAGGCTTTATAGTCTCTTGAGAAAACGAAGCCGTTGCCGAGCGACACAATTAAATAAATCACTCACTAATGGCACAGAACATAGAAAACGGTGTGGGTGTACAATTTATAAAAAGAAATGTGTACAAACTTCCAGAGCCATAAATGGGAGATGAAATTTAATTTTTAACTCGATGCATCCCGCTCAGTATGCAACCTGCTGGGAGGTTTAAAAATTTACCACTTTATTGCTCCGTAGTTCCGCACAGCGACAGCCGCCGTCCCTACTCAATTTTTCATCCACCTCATGCTTTTAAAATTCATAACGTGAAACAGGTTATTGTTTTAGCGAACAAGATGTACATGACATGGTCTAACCTTGTTCTGGAAATATGATGTTTCACGACGGCCCTAAATCCAATCAAGCCTTCACATTTTATTTCGATCGCTATACAACGGTATACAAAAATATGTGTACGTACTAAATCGGTCTATAAAACTGGTAAATTTTCAAAAAGTTCACTTTACAAGGTACCAGAAACTATAAGCGAGAACTATACCTAAAGTAATGCATATATCGTCATAATTTATTTCTTAATCGACGTAAACTATTCATTTGTGCATTTTCATCATCATCATCATCATCATCTGCAAGGATTAAAACAAGGATGGTTTGTTACGGTATCAAGCAGACAAAGAGTCTAGAGCTGCTCACTCCCACACCCCTCGGACGTCCCTTCGGATTATAGTTTCATAGTTGTTTGGCGATGCGGCAGTCATCCATTCGGCAAAGATGGTACACCAATTCAGCCGATACTGAGCAATCCTGTCGAGTATACTCATAATAGGCCTATTCAGTTCCTGCCGTATATCTGTGTTTCTTCTAAGATCATGGAGAGCATACCCTGCTACGTGCCTGAGAAATCGCATTTCAGCCGCTTGGATACGGAATGAGTTTAAATTTGCCTCTATATTAGAAACACTTTTTTCACTGGAAACGAATCACGAATTCGAAGCACAAACAATGTGCGATCATCTGAGTTCTTGATCACTGCGGCTACAAATGATTACGGAGGTTCAACGATTAGCAAGGGCACTGTGTAAACATGCGGCGATGTCAGAAGAAGGGGAATCAGTACTGTAAAGAAATCACGCAAAACTTGGGCCCCACCAAATGAATTCACTGGCGCGAATCTTCGAACAATGGACAAAAAACCGATTCGCACGGACACACGGATCACGATTGGGGGGGGGGGGCGATGTACAAGTGGACTATGGTCACAATGCTGTACCTACAGAAAGTGACCAAAGACTTGAGGTAACATAAAGTGTACATCGAGGTAATTTAAAGAAGAGAAAGGTAGATGTCTGTTCCGAACTGTTGCAAACGTTTAAAGTGATGTTTTTCTCCACTATGATGACACGAGACGAAACGTGAGCGTATTTTTATGATCAAGAAACGAAAAATCAATCTTTGGAATTGCATCACACCACTTCTCAAAGGCCTAACAAAAGTTCAAAATCCAACTATCATTCAGAAAGTTATAGTTACTGTTTCTTAGAATGGCCAGGGTACCATTTTCTATAATACTCCACGTATTTGAAGTAGGCCTACTTTGAAGGTCGTCTTGTGAACAGCGCAATACACTGAAACACATAAATAGTTTAAAGAAGCCATTATGAGTAAGCAATTTAACGAAAATCTTAAAACAAAACAGATTAAACACGAAAATGTCGGTCAGTGGTGCCTTATCCATTCTACGTACACATCAGATCTGGAGCTTCCACCTGTTGGGCACAACGAATTGTTTTAATTTATATATCCCTTCTGCGGTCACACAGCACCCGACATTTTTCTCCAGTTAATCCATGGGGCTTTGACTGAAGCCACAACTAAGAAATTGGAATCCTTCGAAATGTGGCTCTACCGTAGAATACTGAGCATTTCATGGACAGCGCATATAACTAATGTTGAAGTTCTTAGAAAGATGAAGAAAGATAGGGAAGTTATTAACACAGTGAAGATCAGAAAGCTTCAGTATCTGGGACATCTCATGAGAAATGAACAGAGATTTTACTTATTGCAGTCCATACTACAGGGAAAAGTACTTGGAAAGGGAGGAGTTGGGCGTCCGAGAATTTCATGGCTGAGTAATTTAAGGACCTGGTTTGGCACGAATACAACTGACTTATTCCGTACAGCAGTGCAGAAAGTAAAAATAGCCTGTATGATATCCAACATCCGAAACGGATAGGAACTATCAGAAGAATCCATGCGGCTTGTATTCTGTGCGCTATCTCTTCATCCAGATTTCTGTCTCCACTCAGCGAAGATATTGGAACTTATCTACACCCTTCAGCTTTAGCTTTTGCCATCTGATTTGACAGTCCTGATCCTCGTTGGAACTCAAATACCCCGCCTCCTTTCTGAAAATCTGAATTCCTCTACTAATATTAACATTATTATTAACACTAACGATCTTTCAACAATAAAATATTAAAGTCAATTTGAGAATCGTTCAGTATTGACATGCTGGTAACAAATTATTACTAATAGGTCTACTGAAGGTAAGTCACGAATAAACAATAAACTGTAAAAAAATACACACAGTATGACTGTTGTGGAAAGTATGGAAATAGACACAGAATTATGGTACTCAGACCGACGGTGAAAGTTTTCTGAGAAGTGTCACGCCAAAAATGCTAGCCTGTCTTGTTAACAACTCAAACTGACACTAAACATAGACTGGCAAATCGCTAATCTACGAAACCTGTCAAATCTCTACTGTTATCTGTGAGCGACATGACATGTAATGTTTCGTGATACATGTGGAAGCGTTAGCGACGTGACATGACAGTGCCATTTTACCTAATCCAAGTTTATTAATAACTTTATTATTGTTATTTAAACTTCATGTCGTAAACGTTTATCCATAGAATCGGAAAGTGTAGCGAATTCAAATGTTTGGGAAGCATTATTTCAGAAGATGGAACAACAAAGAATGACATCAAAAATAGGATACAACAGGGAAAAAAGGCAATTCGTTTGCTAAACTCATTACTTTGGTCGAACAAAATGAACCTTCAAACTAAACTGACAATCTACACAACTATTGTTGAGCCCATTTTAACTTATGGCTGCGAATGCTGGTAACTTTCAGATAAAGAGAAAAAGATGGTAGAAACTGTGGAGTGGAAATGGGCTTCTTAAGAAGAGCGTGTAATATTTCTAGAATGCAACATGTTAGAAACGAGGATATAAGAAGGAAAACATGGCGCATATTTACAACAGCAGAAAGAATAGAATCCAGACAATTGCTATGGTATTGTCACGTAATGAGGATGGAGGAGAAGCGATGGCCAAAGAAAGCATTGACGTACACACCACAAAACAGGAGAAGAAAAGGAAGACTGACAACACAATGGAGAACAGGAATTAGGAAAAGCCTGAGAGATCGAGCTATTGAAGATGGTGACTGGAAGGATAGGGAGAAATGGCGATCGAAATGCGGGATGCGGCATAGACTGTAGGACTCCCGCTAACTTTAATAATAACTTCATGTACATTAAACGGCGTATACAATATTCGTGTTTCTTCGGCCTTCACGAATCTAAAAATTCACCTCCTTTCCCTAATAACGTTATTAAATAAACGTACAATTAAAGAATAGTTTTAAGAAAATTAATAATAATACACTGATTTCTGAATCATCCAGGTGGCTTAGAAGAGGCTGCATAACTTGAACCACATGCCATACAAGTGTGGCCTCTAGCAGTGGCGGTTGGTGATCGCGCTGCAAGGTTATACAACTGCCAGAATAAAGTGACTTCTAAATGATACGTATTATTTATAAAATACATAGTATAATGTGCGGCTGAAGCGTAGTGCTGGCCACACTCCCTTCCTTGTATGCCGTAAGGCTCACATTAGGTAGCCTACCCTGCCTACTCCTAAGCTACTTCGGTGGTATACATGGGAGCCATTATTATTATAGTATAATGTTTACAATTTTTCAAAACACTGGTCTACAGGACTATTTTTTTTGTTGTCCACAGGCCTACAGGTTTTGCCAAATATTTTTGCGCCGTATATTGTTGTAACCAACCCAGCTGTTTGCCGTAAGCTACACGCTACCGGGCGAGGTTTGCAAGATCCAGGCAAACCGGCGTTCGTGACGTCACTTATGGAGCTTTTACACATCGATAACTGTCACAGTACAGGACAATTAACATGCATCGAAAATCTTTTCCCGGCTTGCAGTAGTTCTGTAACATTCCGGCAGAGGCGCTATATATGATCGGTCACCAGCGACACGTACAGAAAAATTGAAAGTTAAGCGGATATGTGCAGAAACCAATTTATGGATGGACTTTGAAATTGTGAATAGAGGGAGGGTACCGGAGAATCAGCTGTTTGCAAGTGAAGGTGTTCCCAACTTGCGTGTGATGTTTTAGTTACCCGTACATTGTTAGTTACTGTGTAACGTACTATCTCAGTCTTGCATTTGTTATTATCTCAATTTATTATTAATTGTATCGTTATTTTACAGTACAGTATTAGTTATTTAATTTTTTAGTTAATTTCTATTGGTAGTCCTTATTCTGTAATGACGTATTATCGTAATTATTTGTGTTATCACCCAGTAACGAGATTTGTTAAAATGGAGTCTCCATCAACTAGCAAAGACAGGAAAGTTATTCATAGCCAAACACGGGAAGTAATTTTAATGTTTTACAATTTATGAGAAGAGAAGCGGCTGAAGGAATAAAAATTCCAATTAAAAGTGTTTTCGAACGGGTTACTGCGGCAACTGGAATATCTACCCGCACGTTATCGCGTATCGCAAAGGAAGGGGAAAATTTAGGACAGTTTATGAGCCCAAAAAAGACCAAACGCCAGGTTAGTCCCAAGACAAGTGTGGACGACTTTTTGACACCCATGTTATACGTCGGACCGTCATACGTCATGTTAATCAGTTTCATATCACTCACAAGAGGCATCCAACGGTAAGCGCATTGCTACCCATCATTACAGAAAACATTAACTTCAAGGGCCAAATTAGTCCCCTCAGAGTTCTTCTAAGAAAAATTGGATACAGGTAGGCCTGAGCGTCAAAATACGCTAACTGAATAAGTTAAAAAAAAAAATGAAACTATTCCTGCTAGCTTTCGCACATTGTTGAATGAGTCTGAAGGTGTTTTATTAAGGTCTTGCTTTTCTTTAAAATATTTTTAAATAATTATGAAAAAGAACAGAAATAATACTAGAATATTAGTTGTATTATAATGAAAAATATATGTGCCGGTGTGTGTGTGTGGGCGCGCGCGCGCGCTCAAATTTTGCGTAATAATAAAATGAAATAGAATACTGAAATGAAAGAAACTTCATAGATTATTGAACATCGTATGTTATAACTTCAACTTTTCGCTTTATTTACAGTTAAACGTTGTTTGCCAGCTGGTAAAACATAAATTATATCATTCCTCATTCATCTGTTTCTTTTACCGGTTGTAACACTTTTAGTGTTAAAAGGTACTCTTTTCCTAAAATTCTGTATTCAAAGTACTTGCTTTTTACTTCTTCTAGAGACAGTTTTTTGTTGTCTAGGATTAAAAAGATTCCTGCAATTAAATTAATACGAAGAACGCGTTCCTTTATCTAAGGATAAACTGGAAAGATAGTCGAGTGTAATTAAGGAGTGGAAGTGTACAGTTTGCAAATTCCATTGCGATAAGAACGGTCAGAAAGGCTATAGTTTTTTACGTCTCAACGGTCAGAAAGGCTGTAGTTTTTTACGTCTCAGCAGTACACAGTAACAGATCCAAACAACACTCAAATAGCCTATGTTTATAAAACATTCTGATATGTAACAGCAACAAATTCCGATATGTGAGAACAGTACATATCATTTGCTTGATTTGTATAGTAATACAATTACAATGTTATTATTATTATTATCATTTATTTGATTAACGTCGGAAACAATAAACGTATACATATTTCTTTTTTAAAGCCAGGTGTGTGACTGTAGGCGCGCGCGCGCACACACACAGATAGATTCGTGGTGACACATTTACAAACCTTAAGACTCGCGAGTTTTTGTTACTATTAGAAATAATGTTCATAGTTTTGCTGCACTGTCGCTGATAACAACAAAACAATTATCTTCTCACATCGCACAGCGACTCCCACCACATCGCCTTTCCCCTCTGACCGTAAGCGTTTCGCGCATTTTCATGCCTTTAACTTTCAATTTTGCTATACGAGTACAGCGTACTATGTGCTTTGTATAAATGTAAATTCTGTGAATCTTTAGTGTCAACAGTGTAAAAATTATTTTAAGTTCTGCGTTATGATTATAAGTGATAATTTATTACTATTTAAATAATGAATTCAGTACACAGTTTGTTGGAAAAGCCGTTTGGCTTACGATGTCTACAAGAAAAACTATAAATAAAAAACTTGGGAAGGTCTACTCCTTGTCTGAACTTAATACAGACTGTTAAATCAGGGAACAGATCGTTCAACAGGGTTTTTGGGTGAGACGTTTATGCAAAACACAATTGGTTGTGTGGCTGAAATTCCAGAAACGCTTTGTTTTGCTTCCCTTGTGTATTCCTTGGGAAAAATCAGGCTTTACTGATCTAAATAATTTAATAGATCGTGATAAAAAACACAAAGCTTCCGAAATTCGCATTAAAAGTAGTTTACAGTTAGCTCTTTTAGGAAGTGTCAATGTAGGAGAACAATTGGACAATGCTTACAGACGAAGTATCACTGTTCATAATGAAAAAGTATTACAGAATAGACATATTACAAACATTATAATTAATTGTGTACGTTTCTGTAGTGAGTAATGAAGAATATAAAACGGGACCGATAACCTTTTACGTTCACGAAAACCTAACACCACCAGCCGCCACTGGGCTCTAGTATACTGCAGATGTTATCCTAAGTACTCATTCTACAGTGTGAGACGACCAGTGCGATGTAAGGCGTACATTAATTTTATGGCGCGCCCAGGTATGGAACCCAGAATTTATAGGTTATCAACCACGGGCAATTATCCACTAAACTACTAAGCCCTGTCAAAAAAAAAAATAACGCTTCGACCTTACCTGTTAAAGACTCTCTCGTTTAAGCTGGTCCCAGTCCGAAAACTCCGCATTTCCCGAGTATTCTATATACGCAATTTTTCGATACAAGGCTGGTGCTGGTGCTCTTTCGATACAAGACGTACAGGTCACGTCACACCTACAGAGTTCGTTTTCATATACAGTATTATTCTCTTTCCATGTTTTCTCCATTGGACTATCTTTACTCCGACATAATCTCTAATAAGGCATTTTATCAGGTCGCCGTTAGGGTAAACGACGCTTGAAGAATCTCGACACAACCAATGATTACTCGTTATTATGATGTTCAGAAAGGTGTTATTTACAGTTCATTAGCATCACACTGTAATCTGATGAGTCATCACGCTGTATTACGCAAACAATCCGCTCAACATTGCTACAGTTGGTTTACTACATTTTCTGTACAAACGTCACTGCATATTGTGATGGTACATCTCATCACATATGTATAAGATATATTATAACGATAAGATATAAATAACAAGTACTAGCACAAGCCATGAAAGAACAAAAAAACTTATTAAAAAGTATGTAACTAACATTAAATTATCAATTCCAACATCCAACAAAAGTAACCAAAGAAGATTATATTAATATTATATAAGAAACAGTAGTTATAAAAGGAAATTCAGAAAAGAACAAACAAAGAAAAATTTCTAATAACGTGACAAAACCCAATAGTTATGGTAGGTGAGGGGCATGAACATTAACACGAACAATATGAACTATATGAACAATAACACGAACTACAAATGGACTGATAATAAAAGAAAAATGAAACGGGCGACTATGAATATCACAAGAAAAATCAACATTGAATAGAAGAAATGAGAAGAGGCAAAGAACCAGATTTAGAACTGAGAAACAGAAGTTTGTACCAAAAAACATGACAAATTGACCCAATCTAATGAGTAAACTAATCCCAATTCTTTTAATAAACAATACAATTGATAGGAGTACCCAATAAAGATAATATAAAATTAAGAATGCAATGCAGTAGAGTAAATAATAACAAAATATGTAATAATTTAAGAAACCAGTGTAAATCTATGAGTTCAAACAAGTGAAAATAGTGAGAGCCCAAAATAATTAAATGATGATCAAAAGATCATAATATAAACCAGTGGGGAAGTGAAAGCCAGTGGGGGTTATCATTAAAGTGATAAAGGTCTTATGAACCACATATATGGAAATAAGAACCAAAATATAGTGACAAACTGTTTTTTTTATTAAGTGTTTTGGTAAACTCCAATGTACTATGTTATGTATAATTATTTATTCATAAGGATTGAACACTTATTCATTTTTAAATAATGCACAGTTATTGGCCTATGCTATAATTTAAATAATAAGATATAGTGACATATAAAAGAGTTAGGGTAATAAACACCCATGTTCAGTTATATTAGAAATAGTCAATATGGGAGCCTGTGTGCACCATTAATTTATATGTTATAAAAAGTTTTGTTAAAAAAATGTTAGTTATTTAGTGAACAGAATGTTCATAAACTGTTCAAAATGTTAATCAGGTAATTGGGAAAGATCTAATATTATAAAAAGGATATTGTACAGAAATAACTAACTGTTAGACATGTAGGCCTAAGGAATTGAGCCAGACCCAAGCAACATTGAAATAGTTAGATAAACACTACTAAATTAAATAAAACTAAAAACAAAAGCTTGGTTTTGATAAAATATAAAGATGTTAATGGAGGGAGATGTATAAACCATCCATTGCTATCATAATATAGATAATGAACATAATTATAAAGTGTTTAGTAAGCCACTAAGCTGACATGGCTTCAGTATTATTGTTATTGTCAGAAAAATAGGTGTAGATATTTTAATTAATGATATTGTATGAAAAGTAGGAATACTCAGAATTATATTTGGTAGTAAGAATAACAATATTAGAAGATATTAGATCTGTAAGACATACAACAAAAATGTCAAACAAGATTAGGTCAATGCCTCAAAACACAAAAGTATAAACCTGCCAAAACAGTAGATAAGAGGCCAAAATGGGGCGAGATTAGTATCAAAACTATTTAATTTTAATGAACAATAAAATGGTACTAATTAAAAATAAATGTAAATCAAAATAAAATAAAAAGGAATCTGAGTTGACAAAATTAAAAACGCCAATTTTCAAAAATAACTTAGTCACGTGACGTGGGGTCAAGGCTCTAGACCAATCAAAAACACCAAAAGCTAGGTCACCAACGAGATTTAAATATTTTTAGAGAGACAGTTGGATTGTTAGATATAAAACTGAAAACTTCAACAGCATATTGCTGGCAGTAAAAAATTAATATCAAAAGAGTGAAAACTTACTCCAGGAGAGGCGATTCCGATAAAAGTAATACCGAAAAGATCGACAACACATGACACGACACCAGAACCAAGAAAAACCAACACACTAACGAGAATCTGAGAAAATAGATACCCAACTCAAAAGCGTCCATCCCGTATATACACAGCAACGGTGAGAAATTTTGGTTAATTCCAGCAGAATACTACATAACATCACAACACAATTCCCACTAAAAAACATAGCTGTTCCAGATAAAGGAGGCTATATACCAACTATTGGTAACCCAACTATTATTATAAACTACTATAACTAAGACTTTATTTAAAACACTTTAATTGGAATTTAAAGAACGTATTTTTCTGAGGTGAGAACTCAATGGTCCGCCATCTTGTGTTACTGAAGGCACTGTTGCAAACTGTAAGCGAAAAACTTTGGAAAACATTATTATATACATTTTATTAGTCGATAAGAAGTAAATATATTTTGTAATGCATTGTATTTTTAAGTAGAAGCATATTTCCTATCTTTCCTAGCAACTCCAAGTACCCATTACCTGAGAAACATAAAATATATATATGGTAAATTTTTTTGTTATCACGGACTATTTGTTACGGCGGACGAACTCATCCAATTGTAAATCCTCGAATAATGAAACGGTAATTTGACCAATGTTCCAAAGAAATTACGAATAAAAGATATAATTTGTCAATCGTACCAGTCCTATTTTATTCCAATAAAGTAATTATAAAGACTATTAATTACAGGAACCAGAAGAGAAAATTTGAGGAGGGCGCAAGGACATCCAGACACGAAAGTAGATCCAGTGGGCTGCTTACACGATCTATTTGACCATTACTAAACAAATATTATTCACGCGCCGATTTCAAACGGACGGTGACACACTAAATTCTCGTTCCTATACAATCGTTGCTAATCAACGAATACTGAACGACAACACAGGAAACGACAACAAAATAACTAATATAATTAATAGTCACAACATAAGGACATTTACGAACCGATTAACGAGTACAACCAAGTTTTGAAGGGTAACTTATTTCGTTATCCGCAGTTCGTAAAATACACCCGTAACTAATCTGTTTGTTATAGATTGACGCATCCAACGTGGGCCTTTAAGACTCACAGATAAAAGATCGACAACACAAATCTGATTGTTACAGATTGACGCCTGCAACGTGGGACTTTACAAGTCAACTCCACACCTCTGCACAAGTCTGATTGTTACAGATTGGCGCCCAACGTGGGGCTTTAAGACTCACAGATAAAACGTCACAACACAAATCTGATTGTTACAGATTGGCGCCCAACGTGGGGCTTTACAAGTCAACTCCACACCTCTGCACAAATCTGTTTGTTATAGATTGACGCATCCAACGTGGGCCTTTAAGACTCACAGATAAAACGTCACAACACAAATCTGATTGTTACAATATGCACGCACTCCCAGCGCGCTTGCGAGTACACCGCACTCAGTATTAACTCACGCTGATACGTTCTGTACGTGTGCTGAACAAAAGTGACCTGGATGAAGTAATGCAATTAACAACATAAACATTTTTTTATGGTCAAAAAATACCAATATCGGGAAATATACTCGCGCTTGGTTGGACTTTTAGGACCACATTAAATGTCAGTAAGTTTAACCTAAACAAAATTTCTTTGTTCTCTATGCCCGCGCGCATGCACAACACCCACAATATTACTTTCTGATAGACTAGAGCAGTGGTTCCCAAACGGTGGTACGTGTACGCTGAGGGATCCAAGGTGGTACGCAAGGAGACCTAGCTAGTAAAAAAGTAATTACTTAAAAAAATTAAAAAATAATAATTTATATTCAAAACAACAATAAATTTTCGTCGGGCATGATTTAAAACTATTGCCCTTATAAAAACAACCTAAACACTTTGGGTAATACTTCATTAGAATCTAACAGGATGTCTATTGAATGTGATTTAAGGTTAAAAATTACATCAATAGAACCTGACATTAACTATCTGGTACAAAATAAGCATCAACAAGTTTCATATTACACTAATTATTTTCTTTTTAATATGTTGTTATTTTTCAGTACTAACAAGAAAATCTGTAATGAAAGTAATCAACTGTCTTTTGAAAAACTTTATACTTTATCGTAGCATAGAACCAACCGGAAATTAATTTTAAAAAGTAAAATCAATTTAGCCGAGTAAGACTAATTTAAAAATAGCAAATTTCCAGAAACAGCACCTTTAGAGCTGATTTTTTTTTAACGATAGGTTTAGTGTTTACCTAAACGTTTATCCAAGTTCCAGACTTCGGATCGCCCATTTTCCCCTACTTTTCACTTCCGGCAAACAGCGGAGCGTGAGTCACTGAAGTTTTCCTCGATTTTTCCGATGATAACTTCACCAAATTACAAAAATAAAAATACCAGCGTGTTCCCCGGAAAATTTCCTATCGATCTGTGTTAGTCGTGCATTTTTTTAAAGGCAACATAAACAAAAAAAAAATTGAAACTTGCAAAAATGTGCATTTTCAGATTTCCATAATAATGAGTGAAATAATGATTTTTTCTTCATAAAAAAATTGTGGAATATAGTATTTCAATTGACGAATTTCTATATAAATTTTTATCGCGAAATATTTTGTCATTAAGCCACAATAAATTTTTTAAGTTGAAAACGGAAATTTTTCAAAATTTGGTCGTCATCACCCTGAAATCACAGGACAAAGTTAAAAAAAAAAATACTCGTATTTTCATGCTCTATTAGCTAGTGAAAAAAGTTTGTTCTTTCATAGCTTTCCAAATAATAATTTTTAACTTTTTTATTGTGAGCGCATGTGTATTTTTAAACAGCGAATGGCCGCGCGGGCTGAATTGAGTATAGATTTGTGCCGCCAAGCGCCAGCACTACGTACTGCACATTTGGACACTAATTAATTATTGTAAATATAGTGATGTGATAAAGCGTTTTTGTTAATTGTGATATTTATATTTTTTAAACTACCTACAGCAGCGTCGTTAAGAGCAGCTGATGCAGTAGGCCTACTGCCGCTTGGCGGCGCATATGTATACTCGATTCAGCCCGCGCGGGCATTCGCTGTTTAAAAGTGCACATGCGCGCACAATAAAAAAGTTAAAAATTATTATTTGGGAAGCTATGAAAGAACAAACTTTTTCACTAGCTGATAGAGCATGAAAATACGAGAATTTGAAAAAAAAACTTTGTCCTGTGATGTAGGTGATGACTGGAGCAAATTTTGAAAAATTTCCGTTTTTAACTTACAAAATTTATTGTGGCTTAATGAGAAAATATTTCAGGATAAAAATTAATATGGACATTCGTCTATTGGAATACTATATTCTACAATTTTTTTATGAAGAAAAAGTCGATCATTTCACTCATTATTAACGGAAATCTAAAAATGCACATTTTTGCAAGTTTCAATTTTTTTGTAGTTTATGTTGCCTTTAAAAAAATGCACGACTAACACAGATCGATAGGAAATTTTCCGGGGAACACGCTGGTACTTTTATTTTTCTGATCTGGTGAAGTTATCATCGGAGAAATCGAGGAAAACTTCAGTGACTCTCGCTCCGCTGTTTGCCGGAAGTGAAAAGTCGGGGAAAATAGACGGTCCGAAGTCTGGAACTTGGATAAACGTTTAGGTAAACACTAAACCTATCGTTTAACAAAATCAGCTCAAAAGTGGCTGTTTCTGGAAATCTGCCTTTTTTTCGATAGTCTTACTCGGCTAATTTCCGTTTTGTAAATTGTATGTATTACATTGTATGTATTGTATTATCAGCGACCCTCTACACCTAATAAAATGAGTTCTACATTTGTAATCAACGTTTATAACGTAAAATTATGTATGTAGTACTTTCTGGGAGGCAACATATTTATAAGTGACTATTAAAAACACAGAATGAAGACGGTTACAGATAAGGTACGACGCAACGACACTGCATTTCGCTGAGCGTGCCATTAGTTACTTACTTAGTTATTTACAATTAATGTGGACTCCCCCACACATTAACAAAGAGTCTATATGGTTATCTTCATTGCGACTGATCCATAAATTATAAACAATTATATTCCCAACGTATTTGTTCTTTCAACAAACACGATTTATAAGTGACACATGAGCGAGACTCTTTCGTCCCCCACGTCACGGCATATACACGGATTAGCATGGTGTTACAAGTGAGCGTGCATGAATCATCACATAGTTCAACGAACCAACAACCAGTGCTACTAAGCAACCGGCAGCTGATCGACTTTTTACGCGTACTGTACCTCTTGCAGTCGACGCATCGGTTTGAAGGCGCTCACGGAACTAGTGCAAACCTCGCATGTACGAAAACTGTTTCATTTTATCCTAGTGATTTATTTTGAGCTTTAACGTCACCCTAAACATCATCTTAATTGCTTACAAACTTGTAATGTGAGCGACCAGCGACTTTTTGTGTCCACCAGACTCTCGCACAAACCCCAACAAGGACTAGATGGCTTCATTGTCGTGCAGTCCCTCGCCCTAAACAGATTGCCTTCACGTCGGTAATGCGACCCTTCTTCCCATGGTCTGACTTTGGAGTGTTCTTCTCCTAGTGTTCAGGGATCCAACCCCAACCGTACAAAGGAGTACGGGGCAATGGTTTTACAGTGGCGGAACTTACCCGTCATGTCACAGCATCTTTATAAAACTAATGTACCTTTTTGAAGAGATCAAATTCCCCACAAGTCACCCAAGTTAGAGGACAGTCTTTGAAATGAGGATATAAAGAAAGACGTCAAGATACAACCAGTTACTGGTAGAATAAAGGAATTGGAAGCCTCAAGTGGAACGCGCGGTAGACACGCGTATCGTAAACAAGCGCTGAAACATACACCTGCTAGCGTTCGGTGAAGGCAATCTAGCTTACCGATGTGAAGGCAATCTAACGCGAAGGTATACCCGCAAAGATGGCTCGACAAGATTAGTAATGATCAAATTCCTATTAGAGTTGGAGAAAAAAGAAGTTTTTGGAAATTGTGAAGCGAATAGTTAAACTTATTGGCCACATTATGCGTCGTGAGAATTTGATAAAAACAATAACAGAATGTTACACTGAAGAGAAAAGACGAAGAGGAAGACCGAGACTCCAACGTTTGAAACAGATTTTTGGTTATGTAAGTTGGAATTCCTATGAGGAGATGAAACGAAAAGCACAGAGAAGATCGGTGTGGAGAAATGCTACAAACCAATCCGAGGATTACTAACAGAAGAAGAAGAAGAAGAAGAAGATGATGATGATGATGATGATGACGACGATGATTACTCGCCTGTGGAAATCGCACATCTCGTAATACACAACAAATACAAACAACCTAAAAATTTTCGAAAAAAATTCTAAAACATTTTATAGATTCTTTGGAGTAGTATCCTCGTGTTTTTAATTATGTATGTGTGAAACTGAGGCGTCATAAAAATAACTGTCGAAATTTCCGCGCATAACACGAATTCGAATTTTCCGCTCCACCGAAAAATTCTTCTCTGCTCCACAACTTTTCCAAACATCTTCTCTGTCGTCACTTCTAGTCTATGTAGGCCTACTTATTTTCGTCGCACAAACCCGTTTCAGAAGACTGTAATCAGCGTTTCTCTTTTAAACGTTTTCGTGTCAGACCCATACAACTGAACGCCTAAAAACTAACACATTAGAAGATGTTTACTTAGGTTTAAATTAAAAGTTTTTTTTTTTCAGTTTCACCGAAGAAATTGTAAGGAACTAAAGTAAATAGTTATTTTTAGAATTTACGGCTAACGGTGGTATGACGCCAATGATAATAACTTTTATGTAAAAAACGCTAAGTAGTTTATATTTGTTATTGTGTACAGCTTTATTACTTTTTTATTGTAGTTTTTACAACGCTTTCGCATCGACTGTGTAAAACGCGTTACTTCTTACGTGGTACCATAACTAAACGGTGTAATAAACTGCATCAACTAAACCGCAAACGAACACATACGTACTGCCCTCCAAACATAGCAGATAAGAATTTTTCAGTGAAGGGTTTGTGAGGATCGGTCAAAATATAACACAAATTTTAACTTATTTGTGTCGACGTTTCGCCAAATGTTTATTGTCATCATCAGGACCTGTGTATGAATACAAAAGAAATGTCAAACACAACAGAACAATTATTTGCGTGAACGTGTTTGTGTATGTGAGTGTGTGTGCGTACACGCGTGTGCGTGCGTATGTATGTATCATTGTATATGTGAAAGAGTTGAGATAGTTTGTTTACATCTTCAAATGTTTTTTTTTAAGACAACGAGAAAATTATAATACCACAGAACTTAATTTCTACAATATTACAATTTACATTACTATAATGTAATGGTACTTTTTAATTAATTATAAAAGCAATAATCAAGAATTAGATATTAGATTGGTACAGAAACGTTTATATATATAACAGTCAACATATATAGCATAGTAAAATATATTATAGCTAAAAACAGATTAAGGGATGTTCAACTATGTAATTATTAAAAGTTATTTTTAACATGTTTCACTCACTACTGGTATTAAAAACAATCATTAATTTAGAAAAATATAAATTACACAATAACTGTAGAGCTTTACGAACTTACATCAGATAATTTACATAATGTTACAAACACAAGTTTATGGTAAACCCATCTATCAAGTAAAATTGGATAATACTTATAATCATATTGTTGTAAGTTATATATTATACAATAAGTTGTAAGTGTGATATTATAATTTTCTCGTTGTCTTAAAGAAAACATTTGAAGATGTAAACAAACTATCTCAACTCTTTCACATATACAATGATACATACATACGCACACACGGTCACATACACAAACACGTTCACCCAAATCATTGTTCTGTTGTGTTTGACATTTCTTTTGTATTCATACACAGGTCCTGATGATGACAATAACCATTGACGAAACGTCGACACAAATAAGTTAAAATTTGTGTTATATTTTGACCGATCCTCACAAACCCTTCACTGGAAAATTCATTGATTGACGGTCACTACGAATTTAACGATTTAATAACAGATAAGATCGGTTTGTAGTATATTTCGGGAACGCTATCACAAGTTTTAATAATTTAAAACGTGTTATACTTTACTGACGTCAATAACTGATACAGAGCTAAATACGGATCAAACCGTCCCACGTATAGCCAGGCAATCAGCTGGAGTTACAAAACAGCAGTAAAACAAGGTCATAAAATACACAGCTGATAACCGATAACACCGCGAATCGACTTTTTTATATTAATCTGGTAAAAACACTTTCGCACGGCCGAAGTGGAAGGACGTCACACCATTACCTACTGTTCTGAAATCAAGCCCGAGAGGTTTTTATTTAATGTCGTTATCTTTCGATAAACCAATAAGGTGTACATTGTATGTACAAAATAATCTCTGTTGGCATTGGAATACGATATACTCTGGAATTCTGAATTCAAAGACACGTATACCTTAAATATTATTTACAAAGAAGAATGTATAAATATTCTGAATTCAAAGACACGTATACCTTAAATATTATTTAGAAAGAAGAATGTATAAATAAGATTTATGATACAATGACAAACAACAAACACAAAAACCAAAATTATGATTAATGTGTCATATCTATGTGGAAAAAAAGTGTTCAGTTACTAACTAGAATGAAGGCAACCGAAAACGTGTGTTCCGCATCAAACCTTCAGCTGAAACGTGGAATAGGAAAACAAATTCATGGAATTACATTATTCACACACACAAACGCTTTTCGCTTCAGTCAGTTTCTTGATACATAAAATTGTTTAATACTTATTAATATTTTACAATCAAGATATATTGTTTCCTTACCTGGAACATGTTTCGGGAATTAGATACTTCTCCCATCCTCAGCACAAGACCATAAACTAAGATGGCTGAAGATGGGAAAAATATCTAATTCCGGAAACGTCTTCCATGTAAGGAAACAATATATCTTGATTGAAAAATAATAATAAATATTAAATTTTACACACACACACTCACTCATGATTATTATTGTTGTATTATAATTATTAATATTAAATATTATTTCATATTTAACAAACGTTTTTTGTATATAAGTTGTTTTACAAGGCTTCTACAATATTTTTTATTCAACAGCTTTTGGCCGTCCTTAAGAAAACAAAGATGGTTATTTTTATTGTTTTACATTTTACTAATTTTTTTTCGGTTACGGTCAGTTTGGACCTCTTAGCGTATTTTCTTCTTTTCTCTTTTTCCCAATAGGCTTTGATTCTTTCACTTCTGATCTTTTCCGCTTTTCCTGTGCTTTCTCCACACCTCCCTTCTCTGACGTGTTCCAGCCTAAATGTTTTTCTTTATTCTTCTGTTAGCTCTCCTGATCTGTTATTCCCGTCCTTAACTGTTTCTTCGTCTATATTTGGTAGCAGTTGAAAATCTTTCCGGTCTTCTTAGTGCCAAACGAATTTTGTTTAATGTTTCTTAGGTTTTGAAATATCTCTTTCATTAAACTTTGATTATCCATTCTTAATGAATGTACATAAAAAATGTTAATCTTCTTTTTAGCATTTCTATGGAAAGTTTAAAGGAAGCTTTGTAAATTTATTCATTTGATCTTAATCTAAATTGAAATTATTATGAAGATTACAGTTAGATACTATTAAAACATTGTAAAACAAATTACTTAAAAAATATATCCTTCTGTAAAACATTAAATAATATTTATTAAATATATATCAAA
This sequence comes from Magicicada septendecula, assembly GCA_034769895.1. NCBI lineage: Eukaryota > Metazoa > Arthropoda > Insecta > Hemiptera > Cicadidae > Magicicada > Magicicada septendecula. Next base: position 134,134,656 of record CM068372.1, read on the forward strand.
TAATTTATTATTAATGTGTGTGTAACGAGAAAGTTACATATTCGGACGGATATGAATATGCGCCGTTTCTTTTAACGTTTTTGAAAGTGGGACGAAAACTCTCAGAAATCTGCTACTAGGAAGAAGAAGTCAAGACCATTAAAATAACATATAATGCGTTACAAAACCACTATTACAATGAAGGGCGATGAAAAACTAAAAAAAAACCATAGAAGAAGAAAACAAAGACGATTCGTCGTTCTAAAAGTATGAGTGAGGGAATGATAACTCGTAGAGTATACGAAGCAAGACCACTGAAGGAAAATCAGTAGTACGAAATACGAATATAACTCAAAAAAGGAGGAGAAACAGGACACGTCAGGAACAAGTAGAAAGAAAAGTGGGAAAGAAACCTTATAACGTATTCAACTCCATTGTACCGTAACATAGACACAAGGCGTAAGGATTTAGTTTAACTAAAAAAAATTCAATTTCAGTTCACATGTATAATCCATACTTTACAATATCAAATCTTTACACAGCATACCATAACTAATAACCACCAGTAAAAATTGTGAAACTAACAATAAATCTTTAATCCTCTTGTTGATAAAAAAGTAGGACGCAGAAAACTAGAAACAATCTCGCCTACTATTATACAACTGAAACACACGTATAAAGTATACACTTACATACTTATACATAATAGCCTACGTGTTATCTCTATGTCACCTGTAACATAAGAATTTGGCAGCTCCCAAAATTAATATCATAATTGTGTTTTGGCATTCGCGTACGCTTGTAACACACAAAAATACAAACAAGAGCGAACACCGTTGTAGCAAATACTTTTTCTGTTTTCAAAACTACTTCACAGCAACAAAAAAAAATTCTTCGCTAACTGTACGACATATTTATAACATCACATAATACGAGAATTTTCAACGTATTGTATTTCATTTAAAGTACGCTCGATTTATGTACAGCGTAATCAGCTGAGATCCCTAAAGTTTAGTCACCAGCGAGGTGAAAATTACTACTGGAACACTATTTTTCATATTCTTAACATAATACGATCTACGGAAACGAAATTTTTGCGTTCCACAGCTGGGTACAGTAAATTAGATATGAAAAGAAACAATCAGATAAGAGAGGAACTGAAATTTGAAGACGTAAACGGAATCATCAGTAAGTATAGAGAAAGCTGGGAACAACACATTAGCAGAATGGGCAGTGACAGATTCCCCAAGATAACCTTATTGTATCAGCCGAAAGGGAAGAGAAGCCTGGGAAGGCCCAAGAAGAGATGGTCCGACCAGTTTGGAGCCGGAACAGAGTAAACAGTGTAAGAAGAAGAACGAGGAGGAGGAGGAGAAGAAGAAGATGCTGATGATCTTCAGTTGTTTAAGGTCACCTAACATGCTGCGTCTCCTTGTTATATCTCGGCCCTGTCTCTTAACTCGCACTCCGTCTGACCTGCCTTGTACTGTCAACCTGCCTTCTGACCATTCACTTGTCTCTTGATGTTATACCCACATCAAAAGTGTACAAACGAAGAGCTCTTTGTCATGGACACGTTTTTGTATTGATTTATCTAACTGCTCTTACCTTTCTGTGAATTCTTTGCACACATTGAATACATATGGGCCTGACGTCTGAACAGGTACACAACACCCAGAGTTGCAGTATCCTGTAACAAGTTAATCATTACACCGTCGGCGAAATCAACAGGGCATTCTGGTATTGATTTACCCTCTTAAGCTTCTCTGGAACTGCCGTTTTCAAGGGAATGACACATCTACGAATTCAAAATGATTTAATCTCACGATTTTTACGATACGTTTATTCACTGCCTGCTAACAGGATAATTGCGAAAAGGTGAAGACATCGACATCAAGTTCAAAATAAGATTTATTTAAATTCTCGGTTTTCTGCTTTTTCACAATCGAATTGTTACAAAAAAAGTTCTCTTTATTGTTGTTTTATGTTCCAAAAAACGACCAAAATAAATCTCTGAAGACATGTGAGCCTTCAATATCGTTAATGAACGTACAATTGTTTTCTTCACTTTTAAATTGAAAGTGACTAGAAATTTGTCTTTTTTACATCTGACATACTTCATTTTAATTGTAAGCATACAAATGTTTATTTGCTCAGGTTCTTGCTGAATAATTAATCAAAATAATTAATAATTATGTCAAGAGAAAAAGATCACTTAAATACAACTGAGAAATATGGAAGATAGACCAGAGACATAATCGTGTTTCACTACTAACTGTACGGGGTCAAAGAAGCGTACGTTTGTGCGGTAGTCTAAAGGGTTACATTTTCTCCTTTGCCAACACCGACTTTAGCTGGATACTTTATCGGCTGGGACAAAGCGTGGTATTTACCACAAAGCCCTACTTGTGTAGCGAATGGGTTAAATAACGTAGCCTCACCTAGAACCCAACCCGATAAGAGAAACAACAGTAACTTTATCTGAACTTTAGATACTGCTCACTTATATGGAAGAACGCTTAGCAGACCAGTGCATTTGCCGCTACGTTCTACTAACTCGAAGTCCCGGGTTCAACTGTAGGCAGTATCCTCGAAACAAGGTGCGTTTTTCAGTTTGCACGTCGACTCAGCTTGTAGATATGTGTCCCACTTGGATTAATGTTGGGGTAATAATGGGGGGGGGGCTACACAATAGTACTAGCTTACGTCTCGAACAACTCATATGTACAGCTTCTCCTGCTTGACACTTGGACGATGTTGTGCATCACTAGACCAAGTAGCATTTCATAAATATGATACAAGTGTACGGTCTTCGAGGCAAACACTACAACTAACCCATTTTCGTATATAAAAACTGTAAAATCTACTTTATATATTCATATACTACCCAATTTTTAATAAGCAATGAACTTTGAAAGCAAATACTGATAAACTGTATTTTGGTGTTTGGTCTAGTGATGCATAACATTGTCCATTTATAAGTTACTGCAGCAGTACGTAAAGGAGTGATGTTTCGCACGTTCGATTCCCACCGCGGAGAAAATATTACAGTCCCCCTTATACCTCCGCGGGATAAGCCATTCCAAGTCCACATTAAACTGCAGGCACCTATGTATGTGTAAGAGAATCGCTACATATGCTTATCCTCTGTCTCTCTCTATCTCTCTTTCTCTCCCTCCCTCTCATACTCGCACGCATTTGTAAAATAATAATAATAAAAAAAGTATTGTCTACTTTAAGTATTAAAATTATAGCGCCTGGCGTACGACACCAAGAACTTGTGTCGTATCTTCAATGGCTCAAACAAAAATGGATCAGAGAGAAAATATTTACGCTTTACTAATGTTCGTATTAAAAAATTATCGTAATAAAGACGAAAAACAAATGTCGTCAAATTTTTTTACGAGCTACTAAAAATACAGGACAAGTTCTTGAAAATGTACGTTTAGGACTATAAATGCTAGCAACAGACAGTACTACTATTTTTACAAATAATTACATTCCAGATGGAACAGACACGATGGCTTCTCTCTACTCCATCTTGAACTGCTTTCTACAATACATAAATTCAGATTATGCATCACACAGCATAATAATTAGTTCTGAAGGCGTTAGCAAACTAAGTTTAGTGCGTAAACTTTTAGTTAATGAAATCAAACGCTTGAAGTTTCAAATCGTCAGTGACAAACTGTGGCGCATCTAGAATTTGGCCTTGCGGGGGGCCGGGGTCGGGTCGGCTTCATACAAAAGAAAAAAAAACAAGACTAATCAACAATACTATTTTTAAAGTGGCTCAAAACGGGTGATAACATCCTGAAATGAGTCCCATTCGAGTAAAAGGTAATAATAACACAATAAAAATACGCGTTATTGGAACATTGTTAAAAGATATTTATTGAGTGAATTGATTTTCCTATATTTAATATTTTAAAAGTATACCCTCGCACTGTATAATAAACCTGTTTGTATATTTAAAAATGAACTACTACTATATTAGCGTGCACAGCTGGAAAAAATAAAATAAAACAGCGTAAATATTAAGAGACAAACAAAATTCCAAAATTCGTCAACTTTTTCGATCCTCTGGATTAACCCGTTCGCCCCCCCCCCCCCCCGTAAATACGCTCCTGGTGACAAACGAGATCATCAAAGCGACACAACAACTGCACTGACTTGTGTGACCCGATTGTGTTGCTCCGTGTATACTGTATACCAATGGCAGTCAATCACGATGACGTATGGACCCGTCAAGAAACGCGATCCAGTCTGTGCTTCAATTTCCGCCCCAACTAATGAAACCCGATACGTCTACACTGCACATCCATTGTACTACGAATACTGTAGCGCATCGTATCAGCAGCATCCCCGATTGTATGCATCTGACTGGAAACAAATTGCTACCTAACGCGCGGAAAAATTTATAGACAAATTTACTATGAAAGTTAAACTTCACTTAAGTATTTTCGAGGGTCAGTTGAAAAGTTCACGGAGCGACATCTGTAGCTCAGTGGTAGAACTAAAATCTCTCGTGTACTGCAAGACGTATATTTCGCGTGAACACCTTTTAATTTCCAGATATATCTGTCAATTTATTCACTTTTTACCAGTTGTTTGATTCTGTGTTTTTAAAATGTACGAATTTGTTGCATTGTGTTGTGATAAATTCTCTATGAAAAACGTTTTAGCGCAAACAGAAAATCAAAACGGAATTGTAAATGTGTTAGGTGATGCTGCGCCTTCAGAAACAACGGTAAGTGGGGCACACTCGAGTTAAAACGTGGTCGTACAAACATTGAAGACTATCCCAGCAGTGGACGGCAAAAAAAGCAACAAAAAATGGCATTATTGAAAAAATTTCATAGCGTGTTGGAAGACCGCAGATTGAAAAGTGGATGACGTTGCTGAAATCATAGGCATCTCATATGAGCATGTGCATCATACTTTAACTGAAGAACATGGTGTGAAAAAGCGCGTTGTGCAAGACGGCTGCCCCATCTGGAGTTGTTGCATTTTTTTGGGCGTCCAGTGCGAATCCTCGTACGACCACGTTTAAACTCAAATGCCTGCTTACAAACTGTTGGTTTTGAAGTCGCAGTATCTCCTGACACATTTACAATTTCGTTTTGAATTTCCGTTGGCGCTAACCAATTTTTAACAAACAATCACACCACGATTTTTGATTTTGTCCGTTTTTTAAAACATGCATGACACGTCAATTTTAAACAGCTTCTAAACAATGAATAAATTGATAGATAAATTTGGAAATTAACAGGAGTTCACATAAAATACAAATCTTGCAGCGCACGAAAAATTTTAGTTTTACCGCTCCGCGAACGTTTCAACTGACCCTCGCAGGTCACCTATTTGAACACGATGCTGTGTATACCACTTCAACAAATACGAATAACGCGTTATTGCAAACACCAAAATTTGCATTTTGAATCACCAACCTTCGCTACACTGACTTTCCACTAGTAAAAACGAAGACGCGTATAGCCAAAGTTGAGCATGATTTGTTAACACCTGTCCATAAACCTATTATATTCTTTGTCATTTATAAAACACCCTTTTTAATTTATAAACTTCATAAAATACTCAGATCCCCGGATCTATAAACAATTAATATAACATTAAAAACCTCACTATTTTGCAATAAAAGGATATTTTGCGCAGGCAGACAGACCTTCTCCTAGTGACAGCCGAAACAAAACGCGTTTAATCACAAAACATTGTCGTTTATGATTATTATAAAAGAATGATTGAAGTATCTCCATCAAATCCATTTCCTGATAACTGTCAATCGCGTACAAAAACACACTCTACAACTATCGCCATATACGAGAGAAAAAAAGGTGCGAGATTACACAGAAAACTTGTCTGAACTGAAAAAATAGAAATAGGTTAATGATAAAGGAAAAGCGTTCTCCCAAGGTCGTAAAAATATTTGAACGACAGATTATTGTTACTATAACCGAAACAATGGAAGCAAACCGAAGCATGGTGAGATGGTATGAACGCACCATGCAAAGGATGCCGGAAAGTAACGTAGGTCAAAAAGTTGTAGTTGGGAGCCAACAAAAAAAAAAGGAAAAACCTTTTGGAGTAAAATGGAGTGAAGAAAGTGGCGAAAATCCGCCAACTGGAAGAGCAAAACCGCACTAGCAGAAAAGTGTAAAAAATTGTGGCTAATATGCGAACGCCTAACAGTGTATTTAATTTGCATGTATGAACGATGAATAACGTAAACACAAAGAATGAAACAAATATTATTTTGTTAACAGATAGTTCGTATTTTCATGTTCACTTAATAATGCGTAAAATTATAGTAAATTAAAAGTCATTTTCTACGGAATCATAAAAAAAGAGAAAACTAAGAATTAATTCAAAGCATATCGAAGTTCCTGTTTTAAAGACAAAAGGGCGTAAAAAACTCTCCCGGAAATCGACTGAATATCAAAACTTTTCAACAAGTACTGTACTTCCAAAATTATTGTAATTCATACCGAGCGAAAGGATGGGGACACGCCATTCAGCCGCCTGGCGCCCGAGATACGCACACAATACACTCGCGGCGAGGATCATACAGGAGATGTGCGCACACTAACTAGCAGCTTCCTGTTATCCCGGCGACAACGGTGTAATCGAAACACACCCCCAACCCTTATACCACAACCCCTAATGTAGCCACATGTACTCAGCGTACTGGCAAATTCGTGCAAAGGGCAACTTATTTTTCAATGGCGCGCACGGACGAATGCACTTTTATACGTCAAACACGCTCTGTACATACTTTCCGGAGGAAATAAAACCCCTCTCTCTCTCTCTCTCTCTCTCTCTCTCTCTCTCTCTCTCTCTCTCTGTACACTGGTCGCAAATGACGGCAATAAAAAATTACAACCACTGTACAACCCAAGGTATCATATAAACTGATGGCTTTCCAAACACGAAAAATCCAGGAATACCAAAAAAATATCAGTTCCGTACGTTATTTTTGTGGGTTACAAAATGGATTAGAAACCATCGTCACGCCCTAACCCTATTACTCTTTACCATTCCGTAAGTCTCGCCTCATCCAGTGCCAGCGAATTCATCTTCCTTCTGACGCTTTTCAGTACCTATCTTTCTCACTAACTGTTTGCAGCACTTCTTCATTTTTTAACATCCCGCCTCAACCTTTCATCCTTCAAATCTTTTAACTTTTCACTTCTTCAATGTCGACGTTTCAGCTCGATACAATGCTGTACTCCATACAAAGCAGTTTTCCAGCCACTTCCTTAATCCCCGTAGGCATCTTTCCCTTCAACTGATCATTTTCTTTTATTTATAAATGTGTTCTCCAGTCGGAGTGACATATTATCTGCCATAGCTCAGGATTCAAAATGAATTTAACATACTATGTTCAATAATGAAGGTCTCGTAGGGAAAAGCTCTGGAAAACGTACTGGCTGTGAATGTTTAGCAGAAGACATGGCAGTACGACAAAAAAAGTCAACTAAAACAAAAAGACGAACAAGACCACTTACGGTTCGTATTTGGACCACACTAAAACGTACTGCTAAAATGAGAAACAAAACTGTATTAAGTCGAGCGCTAAACACTAGGCAATCACAAAAAGGAATTTACGTAGTCTACAAAAACACAGAAAACTTGGGAGACGCCTGATGATGGATAGTCGATGACGCCGAAAACTAACATACGAGCGTGAGTTTTTCACCCCCCCCCCTCCCCTCTCGCTCTCTCTCTTTTGTCTTCCTCCTTCACATCCCTTTTAGAAAGAATCCACACAGACTAGAAATAATAATTTATAGTAAAGATTTTGAGCACAGTTTTTTGTTAACGAAATAAATGCTTGAAGTTTCAAATCGTCAGCGACACAACTGCATCAAAGCCGTTGAGTTGTGTGAGCCGATTGTGTTGCAGTGTGTGTACTGTATACCATTGGCAGTCAATCACGATGACGTATGGGCCCGCCAAGAAATGCGATCCAGTCCGTGCTTCAATTTCCGCCCCAACTAATGAAACGCGATACGTCTACAGTCTACACTGCACATCCATTGTACTATGAATACTGTAGCGCATCGTATCAGCACCATCTCCGACTGGAACCATATTGCTAACTAACGCACGGTAAAATTTAACGTGAAAGTTAAACTTCACTGTACAAATATACAAAGTGGAGTCACTCAATGATTGTACAAAATGGAACTTAAAGTTAATTTACAGAAAAAAGAATATTTGTGTGTGGTGGAAAAGTGAATGAAATCGTGCTAGACTGTGGAATTATAAAACACTGCCATGAATATAAATAGGCCTATCTAGACAACCCAATTAACCAAGATGGAACTTGAGGTAAATACGATAACTACAAACAACACGAGGACTACTGGCTATTAGTTTATTTATTAGAACGATTGTGCACCAGATTACAACTTCTGTATCCAAGTGCTGGCACAATGACAAAAAGGAATAAAGAAAAAATGGCAACGGTTGAAATGGATTGTTTGAGGAGACGACCTTGTCGACTACCCCGGTTGAACCATGTAAGAAATGAAGTAATAAGGGAGCGAACAAATGTTACACAAAGTATAAATGGAATAGTTGAACGTAGGACTTCATGGAATGGAAAGTAGGTTAATGTGATATATAGACGTATACAGCGAATGAACAACGATAGTAGAATACCATCCACTCCATCGCACGGAAAGAGGCAGGCAGGCTTCGAAGAACTTGGGAGACACGACGTGGAGGAGGATGCGATGACCAGGAATTTACAGTACACTGATTGGGAAACACGGATTACTGACGCAACGATTCGCGTCATTACTGATTGAAATTCGCGACGCGACGAATGTCGTAGGCTCCCCGCAATTAAATATTCATATGGATAGATCTCGAATGTTGTACGAGGCCTAAACAACGGAAAAAAAATGTTTCACAGAAAAAATGAAAATTAGGTAACGTATAGGACGAAATGCACAGTGCCATGACTAAATCACGGACAAAATCAAGATTATATATGAGAATGCTTGAAGGATACAGTACGAATACAGGAAATACGGGAAAGAAGGAACAAGTTGAACAGTTAATAACAAACTCGAAGGCCCGAGCTCAATCGCGTTCACCGAATGCAAGAAATCAAAACCAAATCAATCGTGTACTGCCTTTCCCTGGCAGCTACTCACTTGACTGACAATCCTTCCACGTCTACCGGTTCTGCGCGAACCTCTTAGTGTCCTCCTGTCCTTATCCAATCTTAGAAACCATCATCCTGCCCTAACCCTATCACTCTTAACGCCGTTCACCATTCATTAAGTCTCGCCTCAAGCAGTGCCAGCCAATTCGTCTTTCTTATTCTGACGTTTTTCAGTATCTACCTTTTCTCACTAACTGTTTGCAGCACTTCTTTATTTTTTAACCTCCCGTCTCAACCCTCCATTCTTCAAATCTTCTAACATTCACTTCCTCAGTGTCGACGTTTCAGCTCTATACAATGCTGTACCCCATATAAAGCTTCGCCGGCCACTTAACTCCTTGTTCAAAGATGCGCTGAGCAAACCTATCCAACGGCCATTCGGCTCCTCTCCAAGCCTTCCTCTTCCTCCACCAATTCTATTCTAATCTTTATTTCTACCGAGCATGCATATGTCAAGTCTCCCTACATACCTGCATATCTCGCTTTCTCTAGCTTCTCACCGTTCAAGGCAGTATTTAGTCTGTTTCCGTTGCTGCTTCTTATCATACTCTTCTTCAACTTCTTACTTATTTTTATATCATACTCTACAATCCCGTCAAGATCTTCGAGCATCTCAACCATTTTCTCCTTGCTACCGACTAAAATAACCAGTTCATCAACAAATCTAATATATCTACTGTTCGATGGGCATAAAGATGTTAATAACGGGCTTCAAGAACAATTGAGCGAGGAAGACGTCATCTACCATGGGAATTCATATATTACCCACGCAATGGACAAGAACGTAAGACATTAACTTCTAGAACGAAATGAAAACTATAAAAAAAATTATTTCTTTTACAAGTTTTAAAGTTTTATAAGCTCAATTTAGTGAGGCTACGTTACTTTGTATGTAAGGAATAAACAGCGTGATGTGGCTACCGCTACGCCCCCCCTCATTTCTCCAGCTGATGAAACCGGGTCCAAGAACACTGTACCAGAAGTGTGATGATAATCGTGAAAAACGTTTCAGTTTAAAACGATAACGAGACTTCGAAAGCGACAGAACTCATCGCTACTTCACCCTGACTACCGATAAACACGTCTAATGTATTTTTTATTAGCAAAAATGAAAGAGGCGAGGGTTTCGAATCGTTGGGGAAGCTTTTACGACACTGATTCCGTGACATTTTACAATTATTGCATTAACAAAATGGATATACTGAAAATAAAAATTCGACTGCAAGATATTTTGCAGATCTCTAAAGTCTCTACGGCTAAATAGATTTTATTGCATCATTAAGTAAAACAATAGCATCAACAGGTGACGCAGCATTCGGAGATGTGTACAGGGTCCGCCAGTGAAGCGGGAAAATTAAAAGTACCCAATTTTTTCATGAAACATTTATTATCAGAATTTTTTTTACAGATTTGAGTTGAGTAAAGTATGCCATTATTTTACTTTTTAAAAATAATGCCGCTCAAGTGAGAGCCATTTCTCTGTAAACATTCTTCTAATCTTGACCGAAAATTTTCCATCACTCGACGAAGCAGGTCAGGTTGAATCCGTGCAATTTCTTGTCTGATATTCGTTTTTAATTCCGGTATGGTGTGCGGTCTATCAATGTACACCCTGCTCTTCAGAAATCCCCGATGAAAAAAGTCGCATGCGGACAAATCTGGGGATCTTGCAGGCCACGAGATGTCGCCATATCTGGATATGAGTCCGTCCGGGAAGAGTTCTCTTAAAGCAGCCATGTACACACGAGCAGTACGACTTGTGGCCCCATCCGGCTGGAAAAAATTAATTTCCGGAAACCTAGGGAGCTGTTGCATCAAAAATGTTCTGACCATGTGTGTGTAGCGGTCTGCATTGACAGTTGTGGTGTTTTCTCTATCGTCTTGGAAAAAATATGGCCCAATAATGCCAGATGATGAAACTGCACACCACATCGTAACTTTCGGACTATGTAATGGCTTTTCATGCAACTCACCTGGGTTTTCACGATTCCAATATCGACTATTTTGTTTGTTTACATATTCCATTCAAATGAAAATGTGCTTCACCTGACATAAACATGCGGTGAATAAAGTTTTCATCATCATTTACACGTCGCAATATTTCTTCGCTGAAAATCCTGCGAGCCAGCAATCGCCATCTTTCAACTCCTGGATTACTTGAATTTTGTAAGGATGAAAAGATAAGTCTTTATGCAAAATTCGTCATAACGATGTGTCACTAATGTTTAGAGCCGATGCATGTTTCATTGCAGAACGTTGTGGACTACGCGTCAATGCTACTCAAACTCTTTCAATGTTTTCCTCTGTTCTTACAGACCTTGTTGCTCCTCTATGCTTTAAGTTTAATGTAGAACCAGTTTCTTCAAACTTTTTCACCCATGACATAATTGCATGAGCGGACGGCACTCTTCCATGTCGTGGAATATTGAAATGATTACGAAACAATCGTTGTACAGAAGTCACACAGTCACCATTCTTATACAACGATTTTACGCAGAAAGCACGCTGTGCACCGGACCACTGCTCCATGTTTAACAAATGGCATTAAATGTAAAACAACAATCGAAAACCTCCACGCCCTCTCGTGAGCAGAAAATGAACTATTGGACTTTCAAAATTTCTCGCTTCACTGGCGGACCCTGTATAAACGGCTTTCTGATTATCTGCAAAAACGAGAATCTAAATTTATCACAGAATCTCACGAACGTAATATTTGGAATTTATGCAACTGCCAAATATTTAGCAATTTTGCAATGTGCTAATATAAACGTATTCTAACATCAACGTATTTATTAAACATATAATATTTTTATTAAATATATACTTTTTCCTAACATTAAACTAATTACTGCTACTTTTTTAACACAATGAAAATATTTCTATATGACCCGTTGCACGAATCACGCGATTTGTAGAACATATGAAAATATGAAATTTTAAAAGGATCAGAGATTGTACTCAACAAACCGTATTTTCCTTGTTTTATTTTTCGTATTTTACCCAAAACCAGAACTGCTCGCGCCCACCCACCCACACACACACACACGACCTACTGGACAAATCCTATATTATCTGAGACAAACCTTCTGAGACGAACACCTGACAGAAGAAGAATGCTGGTGCACTGTCAACTGACTCAAAGTACACTGTCTCACCTGAAACAAATAAATACACCCATTACAAGATGTAGGCTACTGTTGTAAAAGTAATTAAACAAACACACTGCACATGTTGTATCGGGCAGGCACTATTGGCACCTTGCTTTGCCCAGACATTATAACAAGTGTCGCGATTTTTTAGATTAAATTCTGAAATAATCACGAGAAAATTTTTTCAAATTATCACAGTAGAACATTCATATTAAAATACAGGAAGTACACATTGGTTAGCTAATATTTTAGACGATTCCGGTAGAGTAAACTTCCGGTAAACTACGACGTTTGGGAATCACTGGTTTACACAGATGAACAAATTATTTAACAAAAGCTAATACAGTAGAATCGTGACAATCCGAATTGTCTAGACCTAAGGTGGTTGTGAAAGAGTTCGCATTATCACGTAAGTAGTGTTGCAGTACTGTACTACTGAATTATGCTTAAAGGAGTGAAACTCCAAAACAGAATAACCACAAGCAATTTATTTCTGTATTAAGAAAATATGAGTAGTTTATACAGCTTGTGTAATACATTTCTAGGGTAATTTTTTGAATCATATTTAAGTTATAAACTGAGGTTACTTTTCTCAATTACTTTATTTCATATTTTATGAACACGTTCGGGTTACCAGAAATTGGACTTCGAAGTTTCCGCTGTAAGAATAATTTAATTTTCATCTCATGACTGGGCATTTACAAAAACTATTCTTGATACACCAGGAGGTCTTTTACTTCCTGACAATCGACTCTAGCACATTTCGCTCTTTCGGACATTCAAAATTGATACTCTTTATTCAAGTTTCGTATTACTGCTTCGGCCTTTCGAACACTGACGGAGGCGTGAGGAAGTAAAAAAGGGTTAAGACAAGTGTACAGATCCGTTATTATCTCGCTACTACGGTTTTTTATAATTAAAGGTTGTCTATTAATATAAACAACGCAAAGTATTAAAGTGATTAATTTTCTACATAATAAGACTGTGTTGTAGGCTGTTTTATAAACACTGTTTATAAACTTGATTAATGTACGAAAAATATTAATTTAGTATATTACTGTAGGCTATTGTGTTATTTTTTTACTAAGTGTGATTGTACATGATGTAAATTTAAGCGAAAAAATATTCGATTTCATTACAGTACAGTGTATTACAGTTCACAGAACCGATCCTACTAACTTACGTTCACAGTATGCCTACAGTTTCTAAATACAGCCTACTGGACAGTACTCGATTTTCGGACAACTTTAGTTTCGAACACGTTCTCGGGAACGCATTATTTTCGAAAGTCGAGGACCTCATGTAGTTTTTTTGGGTTATGAAAACCTGAAGGGCAGTGGCGGCCGGTGAGTCACCTGAGCCGCGCTCAGTCATAGCACCCCTCCCTGACAACCGTTATTTCACTACCAATTATGGTATACTATCTGATTTTACACAGCCTACACGTCTTATTAGAAATATACCCTTAACTTCGACTTTACTCCACTATCGCATAGCCATTTATATTGATCATACCATGAAGACTGGAAAGTTCTATATTGGTTTTTATGCCTTTTAAGAAACTACAATTTTAGGGTATTCAGCATTTTACTTGTCTCAAAATCACTCAACCGGGAAAATGGTTTTTCCAGTAGTGTTCGATACTGCAATATCACTTTCAATTTCTTCTGTTAAATCCATTTTATCCTCGTGGAAGAGATCACACACACACGCGAAAAAGAGATAATAGTAATATTGCGCACGCACATGGATCACGAGAACGTAAAGACTGCGTAAATCTAACACAAACCATATTAAGCGGTGACGAGAGGCTAAATCGCTCTTTGCCTCATAAGCACGATTACAGATTGATGCGCTAGCGTCCCTCCATTACCTACTGGGCACACTTCTCACGTAGTTGTACGAGTACTACGGCTGCTACTCAGATCCCTGAATCTGTCTGCTGCAATTCTGTGCTATTTTTGATAAAGCACGATTTTAAAAATGTTGTGTACTTGTTAAATAATTAAAATACTAAATGTGATTACAGATTGATTAGGCAGGCTACAGGTTCAGTAACAAATAAAAATCAGAGCCTATTACTAGTTGTTTTTTTAATAATCTTCTAAATTTTACTAGGGAGGTTTAGCCTCCCTTACCTCCCCTGATGAGCCGCCGCTGCTGACGGGGCCATCTAGTCAGACTGCCTGCTTGAGTCGTAAACGATCCCATTTACGACCTAAAAGGTTCGCTTAATTTTCCACAATACAATGACTGCAGGTATAACAGGTAAAATTTAGTATGGCCCGTGAAATTGTATGAGGTACATTTTAAAATAAAATGACCGTACTCAGATTGAACAGTAGTTATTCTGTTACTGTTTGTCCTAACAAAATAAGACTAATGGTCTTTAAGTACGTGTATGAGGTACATTTTAAAATAAAATGACCGTACTCAGATTGAACAGTAGTTATTCTGTTACTGTTTGTCCTAACAAAATAAGACTAATGGTCTTTAAGTACGTGTATGAGGTACATTTTAAAATAAAATGACCGTACTCAGATTGAACAGTAATTATTCTGTTACTGTTTGTCCTAACAAAATAAGACTAATGGTCTTTAAATACGTGTACGAGGTACATTTTAAAATAAAATGACCGTACTCAGATTGAACAGTAGTTATTCTGTTACTGTTTGTCCTAACAAAATAAGACTAATGGTCTTTAAGTACGTGTATGAGGTACATTTTAAAATAAAATGACCGTACTCAGATTGAACAGTAGTTATTCTGTTACTGTTTGTCCTAACAAAATAAGACTAATGGTCTTTAAGTACGTGTATGAGGTACATTTTAAAATAAAATGACCGTACTCAGATTGAACAGTAGTTATTCTGTTACTGTTTGTCCTAACAAAATAAGACTAATGGTCTTTAAGTACGTGTATGAGGTACATTTTAAAATAAAATGACCGTACTCAGATTGAACAGTAATTATTCTGTTACTGTTTGTCCTAACAAAATAAGACTAATGGTCTTTAAATACGTGTACGAGGTACATTTTAAAATAAAATGACCGTACTCAGATTGAACAGTAGTTATTCTGTTACTGTTTGTCCTAACAAAATAAGACTAATGGTCTTTAAGTACGTGTATGAGGTACATTTTAAAATAAAATGACCGTACTCAGATTGAACAGTAGTTATTCTGTTACTGTTTGTCCTAACAAAATAAGACTAATGGTCTTTAAATACGTGTACGAGGTACATTTTAAAATAAAATGACCGTACTCAGATTGAACAGTAGTTATTCTGTTACTGTTTGTCCTAACAAAATAAGACTAATGGTCTTTAAATACGTGTACGAGGTACATTTTAAAATAAAATGACCGTACTCAGATTGAACAGTAGTTATTATTCTGTTACTGTTTGTCCTAACAAAATAAGACTAATGGTCTTTAAGTACGTGTACGAGGTACATTTTAAAATAAAATGACCGTACTCAGATTGAACAGTAGTTATTATTCTGTTACTGTTTGTCCTAACAAAATAAGACTAGTGGTCTTTAAGTACGTGTATGAGGTACATTTTAAAATAAAATGACCGTACTCAGATTGAACAGTAGTTATTCTGTTACTGTTTGTCCTAACAAAATAAGACTAATGGTCTTTAAGTACGTGTATGAGGTACATTTTAAAATAAAATGACCGTACTCAGATTGAACAGTAGTTATTCTGTTACTGTTTGTCCTAACAAAATAAGACTAATGGTCTTTAAGTACGTGAATGAGGTACATTTTAAAATAAAATGACCGTACTCGGATTGAACAGTAGTTATTCTGTTACTGTTTGTCCTAACAAAATAATACTAATGTCTTTAAGTACTTACCATATATTTTTGTTAACCGCTTTTGAAGAATCTGCCTCTAGCCGCTTAAGATAATGTGGGAAGATGATATTTTTAACAATATCTTCTTCATTTAGAAAAATGATACTTCAAAAGCTATACAAATAAAACGGACAAGATGACGGGAAGAACGCCTGAAAGTCCAAAGATAGTACTTTCCCGTACATGTTTTTTCACTCAACAGTTTTTTCCCCACACCTGTAAATCAAGTTTCCATTTTGCCCTTAATTAATATACATGTTTCCTGCACACTTTACACAGTCAGTTGATTTTTTTCACAAGCTTCCAGTCTTCAGCACAGTTTTTAAATCCTCTTTTTAGTATATAATTTTTTAAGTGAATCTATACTGTTGAAATCTCATCTCGCTGTTCAATTTACGGCTTAAAATTTGATGTAACAAAATGCACTGGCACTGGATTACACACTGTAGTTTCAATGCTCTAGCTTCAACAAGACAACACGATGTTGATAGAACACTGTACACCGACTAAATGACCTAACTAAAAGACAAATGGCCTTTAAGAAACTAGACGGGACCACGTTGGTTGGGGGTTTCCTTAAATATGTACGAATAGGCGACTTGCTTAGGTATGAAACGATATCCCCCGCCAGATAACCCGTTTTTTTCATATTCTCTCATATCGTTTTTTACATCACAACCGTTTGAATTTACACGTTAACTGATAGATAAATTGACGTTAATTGGGGTTGTGTGTCAATCACCCCAACACCGAATAAAATCCTGGCCACCCTGGTGCATGCAATCGATACATATGCAACATACAATGCCACAACAAACTGGCCGACGGAATAACGACCGTGTGTATGGACGCGATACAACGCGCCGTGGTCAATAAATATAAAATTTCCGATTCGTTCAATCTGTTTACTGGCCGACATAGAAGTCGCTGTATGAAATCTACTGCAGCCTATAAGGAGACAAGTACGTAACAGATTTCAAACTTTAACTCGTTCGTATTCGTATGATGACGTGGGGGGGGGGGAGGTAAGTTCGCCATCGGTTAATAATTCATGAAGAGACGTCGACGACGACGAAGTTCCAAACGACGGTGCTGTTCAGACGTCCTGCGCGCTTTACACAACTTTATAAGCTTAGCGAACTTGTGAACGCGCGTATGATTTAATGCATTCGAGAAACGTATACCGATAAATGAATTCTTTAAAAACGAAAGCACGACTGAACAATATCAAACGAAAAGTCGGCAAAAGTATAAGAAGATATAGTGAACAGAAAATTGCTCGTATACTCGTATATTGTACGCGAAAGTTTCGACGCAGACTCTGATGTATGAGCGACCTTGAATTGTGAAGTATTCTTTTATAACTTGCAAGGTACGTCTATGTTCAGTGTATATGTTTTTCTCGATAATCTTGTCACATCAGTATCTTACCACTACCTATTTATTTATAAGTTTATCATTTGCAAAGTTCACTGAATTACATTTCAAAGTAACAATAAAACCTACAATATTTATAATATATTGTTACGTGAATAAGGATCTTTTGTATTTGGAATTAATTAATACCTCAGAAGAAATGGTCCAAAGTTTCGTTCAATGTTTTTGTCACTCTTAATACAATAATAATTTTCCGGTCACGGTCAGTTGCGACGAAACGACGTTTTTACCTGTCCTTACCCGGTAAATTGTGTCCCGATTGGACGCAACCAACCAACTCTGTGGCAACTAGTAGAAACGTTCCTATTCCAAATTACCGTGAGGTTTCAGTTCTATAATTTTTTATTTGTGTGGGTAACCTCTTTCTTCCAATATTTTTGTTACGTTAGGGTAGGTTAGATTAGGTGAGGTTACGTTAGGTTAGTCTAGGAGCGAATAGAATTATAATGGTAATTTCTGTATTATTATAGTAATAACATTAAAATATTAGTAACGATTGTCACCGCCTAACGACAGCAGAGAGGATGTTGATTGTTCGTTAACGGTATACAGGCACTGGAAACTCATCTTTTTTAACACTCCTTTGATAGATGCAGTCTATCTCTGTAGCTTATAGGTCTATATTTTCGATCTCAATTGGGTGCGTCGCAATTGACCGGTTTCAATTTCCACCTCGGTTGCAACCGAACAGGGTTTTATATGTTAGGGTACTGACCACGGTCCTAATTTTCGAAGCACAAATATTCTGCTACACGAACAGAATTTTGTGTTATTTACATTTTTCAATACAGTCAGTTAAAAATAAAAATGAAAAGTCATTCACACACTTCAAAATGGAGAAAGCATCACTTCCACTAACACTGTCATTGTCTCCTATTTGACTGTTTGTTAGTTTTTATTTATAACAACTGGAAACAAAATTTTATAATGCTTGGAACATTGGGGGGGGGGGAGTGCCCTCCTTGCCCCTCACAAGTTACGCCTATGCCTTAACCCCACACTACATTCCCAAATGTCAGTTCGGAAGTCATACTGAACAGAACTTAAGTACACTGTAAGCCGAATACTGTTAAGTATACAAATGCTTTTTCAACGTCTTGCTCGTTTAACTTTGTAGTATGAGGAGAGAAAAGTATTCTGTCATCCGTACGTCTCATAACCATCACAGCATAGGTCCTGTCTCTGACGGATAATCGTGAGAAAAAATACTATATATGTAGACCTTATAGCCCCTGACGCATACCGACTGCTTCGTTTACTTCCGTAACTCTTCGTAGAGCTGAGTAAGGCGCGAATATCCAATTTTCACCCATTGATACGAGCAGGCGGGAAATGTACAGTACTTAAAACACACAACGTGCTGTTTAATGAAGGCCTACTGTGCGTGTGTTAAGTAACAGTGTATTATACTATAGTAACACCAGCGTGTTTGTAAATAAAACGTGACAGTAGTTCGCTTTTAAAATATTACTTTACTGCTTCATTTTATTGTGTGTGTGTGTGTGTGTGTGTGTGTGTGTGTGTGTGTGTGTGTGTGTGTGTGTGTGTGTGTGTGTGTGTGTGTGTGTGTGTGTGTGTGTGTTAAATAACAGTGTGTGACAATCATTTATTAATTATAATTTTATTCTTTAATATCACTGTGACTATCAAATAAAACTGTTTCCGTAGTTCGTTTTCAATAGTATACATTTTTATTTAATTTAAATTATCCGTGCGCGTGTTCATCGAGTTTGTTATGTGATATTCATTTGTCAATTTTGTGTGTGTTCATACTCTAGTTTTATACGTTTTCTAATTGTTGGTTATTAAAATGAGTGCGCTTAAACAATACTTGTTTTAAGTTTGCTAGTTGAAGTATCATTATAGGTTATTCATGAAATTATTAAATATATTCACCGCGTGTGTGCTTGGTGTGTATATAGGACTATGTATTTAATAGTGTAGTTTTTTGTTAATTATTATCGATGTGTTTTCATTCCAATGATTGTCGCGCGTATGTGAACAATTACGATGCATCCTGGATCAGGTGCTTACGACGTGTATACAGTCTTACGTAACCGGAGCATATCAGCTGCGAGTGGAACTGTCAAACGAGGTACGCATTTTTAAACAATACAAACGTAAATATAAGATTCACCTGTGTACGTCATAGTTTGGCGCTAAGGAAGTTCGGTAAAAAAAGGTTTGATTCTCAGTATGTTATGTGTCAGGTTGCCAGCACGACGCGCATCAACCTGTACGAACACTCGCGGAAAGCAACGAACATAAACGAAGCAGTCAGGGGGCTAAGCTTTAGTGAAAAACTGATCCCGTCTTTTCAATGGCGTGAGAACAGGTGAGAGAGAAACGACCAAGAGCGACGAGAACAGAAAGTGCGGAAGTAGGAGAGGAGGCGGACAGAGTGAACGAACGCATTTCGTAAGATAATTAATGTTCAACCGATCGTATCTGGTGGAGAGTGAAACGTTTCGACTTTACTGCTGAGCTTCTCTCGTCTGACCCACATCTCGACAGCGCCACAACAAAGCGTCATACGGCTTCGTCGTGTTCACACTTGCACCAGTCTGCCGTTTCACATCGCCTTTACACAGTCATTGTACGGATACTTCACAAAGCCACACAAGAAGTCATCGGTTCTCTGGACGATAAGGAAGCGTCCGCGCGATTTCCATTAAACGACGTTCTGTGTAAAGGTCGGATACGTCAAAAAGCCGTAAACTCGCTTTAATATCCGGAGCCGAGATTAAACGTCTTTTACTTTACGAGGGATTCTATTACACTTTCTGACAAGAAAGCGAAGTTGCAGTATGAAATTAATGCTACGTTGTGTATAAAATCTGTTATCGTGAAACAACTGCCGCGATAAAGGTTGGGTAGAAAGAAGCTATGATGGAACGCGGAGGAAAGCAGCAAAATAGGAACAACATACAGGATTCACAGTAGAACTTAAATGGCTTGAACATAATACCGTGTTCACAAGCTGATAAAATGAACAAGATCATGTGTCCGATGTTCTCCTCTGTCCTTCTATAGTACAGGAATTTTGCTAACATATAACGGCTGTCAAAGAGATGCGCAGTCGTTAACTCCATATTTCTTAATAAAATGTTTCGCGCATACCAGCACCATGTCTGACCGAAATTCCTGTACATTCCATGCCATTTTACGGGATGTGTGAACATCGCTGCATCTCCACGAAATGATTATCAACGGGCGGCCGTTACATCATCATTACCATTACTAAAAATTACTTATTATTTTTTTAGTATTACTACTACTGTCACAGCACTCAGATAATGTGATCTATCCTAAGCTGCTGTTGGTTTCCCTTCCGCATTTACACCGCAGTGAAACTACAAGACAACAGATTCTGTGGAGATCTACACGCAGCAATTATGACGGACAAAGTCCATGGTCAACAGTTAGACTGGTCCAGAGTTAGACTCGTTAGTTGTATTTCCATATAATACATAACTTCCAAATTATTCGAACGTTAACCTTAACGGGCGAATCCCATCGCTGGCGCACCATACGTTCAAAAAGTCAAATAGAACCTTCTTCACCAGAGGTGGATTTTATTTACAATCAAATGCATACTGCTTTGTCTTAACAAGAGATTGTCACAGTGACTTTTTAGTTCTAAAAACATACGAAATAATCAGCGAACACCGAGTTATAAGTCACGCTCAATACTCATTTTTATTTTGTGAATAAAAATATAAATAATAAAATATAGAATAAAGCATAGAACAAAGAGTAACGAATTGAAATTGGCATGTGGTCCCTAGATGGCCGATATGGAAAAAAAAATATTAGAATGAGCGAGGAGAGTTCTCAGTTTCAACTCGGCCGTTTTGTGATCTCTGTCTGTCTGTCTATGTGTCACCCTCTCACTCTCTCTCTCTCTCTCTCTCTCTGCAGCTGCTGCTGCCGCCTGATTGGTATTCTCAAGATTACTTTTGAATACACCCGACAATTTCAGTAAAACTTCCCAAGCGTGACCACACTTTTAACACACACATACGCGCACGCACACACCACCACCATTGTTATTTTACGTTAATCCCCGCAAAAAATAGCGTGAAGGCAAAAATGTAAGGCAGCAAAATTTTGAAAAACCCGCAAAATTCCATTTGCGGTAACACACTGAAGACAATTTTAACCAAAATCTCAATATAGCCAGATTCGGAAATTTTCAAAACTCTGAGCCAGCAGGGTTCAAAATGCTGATCTGTATAAATGTGTACTATCGAATATCATACATCTGTATATGTGTACTAAATGTCTATCGAGTATCACAGTAAAGACAATTTTAACCAAAATCTGGATATAGTGTTTAGTTGGATAAAATTCAAATTTTAGACACCAGAGCGGTAAAAATCCAAATTTTGAAAAAAATTATGAAAATCCTTGCTGCCTATCAGACTAACAGGAATTTTAACCCAGATATGAATGTGGTGTTTAGTTAGAAAATTCTTTAAATTTTAGGGATAGGGCCCACACGCTAAAAATAGAAGTCAAATTTTGGAAACAATTATAAAAGTATTCGTGGGCCATCTAATAACCAGGAATTTTATTCAAAATACCAACTCGGCATCTTTAATAATTTCTCAAAATTAATACTTGTCAACGCCCCTTGCAAAATTTGGACCGTTTTAAAAGCAGTAGGTCATATTTACAAATATTATATACAGGCCTACAGATATCTACGGAACAAAACAAACTGAAAAGCACGACTACATTATGTCATTTATGTATTATAGTTAACACTAAGAAGCATGCCTACATAAGAAGAACTAGTTCTCGCTTTCTCAGCCAGCTTACTAGTAGTTAGTACTAACCACCAAGGACAGATTTTATTCTAATATACTCCAGTTTAGAATAAACTCTCCACACAAAGTCAATTCCCAATTTCCATCACTCTCGATCTTTTCAAAGTTAAATCTCTCTTAAGTCCCTCAATCGTTATGTTGGACTGTCTGGTCTTTTTATGTATTTGGGCTGTCAATTCAACACTTATTTTGAGTTTCTGTTCAGCCCGTCGCTGGATACGTCCACATCAAATTAAATGTTAACCCTGATGCCATCTGCGACTGAATGCGTATAAATACCCCCACATTTAGGAACTCCCTCCCTATCACATATCTCAGGACCTTCCGCTTTCACGTCTTTAAAAAATCCATTTCGGAGCTATAATAATAAATTTTCAGTTTTATGTTTCCACAACCTCATTTCACAACAGTTTTTATTACTGTAATAATTTTTCCTTTTTATTTTTCTTGGTACGTTATCATCCCCCAAAATACCGTTTACTACCCTAATAGGTAAAATAAAAATGATAATAGTATAAATAATTTTCTTATAAATCTTGCTGCGTCAATTCTCTTATAAGTAACTGAGCATACACCGCCTCAGCTTCGCCAGTTTCGTTGAATCTGTACAGCTTGCATTTATCTAAAAATCAATTTTATAACTCATGAGACCCGGTCCTTTCACCTCTTCCACGGGGTTCACCTGATAAGTCTATTACGTCATCGCGTAAAGTAACTTGAATTCTGGCAACATGATCAGCAAAGTCCATTTTAAATGTGTTATTCCGTCTATCCCGAACACTAACCACTCCTTCGGTTTTCTGTCCATAAGGAGACACCTATAACACCGACGTTCTCATTGCTCTCATCGTTGTTTTCAATTTGTGTACCGTTTGTTTTGCGAGGATTCAAGTTTGTGCACCACACGTTATAATGAGCTTTACGCATTTATAAAACATTTTCTTCCTAACGTATTGAGCTGTCTTTTTGTTTATCAGTATATGTGCAAGTAAACTGAACACTGTCTTTTTCATCGCCTTTTTCTTGTTGCATGTCCCTTTTTCGCTTTCGTATTCTTGGACACTTTCTATTTGCCTTTCATTTTAACTTCCATCTTCCATAAGGAAATGGAAGTATAGTGATGACGAAAAGATCGTGTTCGAGATAAGGGCTGATTCTGATTGTACTACCCTCAAAACATGAAGAAAAGTAATTTCCCGAAAAGTGTCTGTTTGTGTAGAATTTTTCTATGGCGAACGATAACTGCCGCAAATTCAAACAGAATCAAATAATTTTTTGCATATCTGCCTGAGTTATAGAGGACTCAAGGCCTATAAATTTTGGTGAAGTCGGTTAAGGGGAGGGGTAGTTTACCTGCAAGTTTTATATTTTAATAAGAGTAGAGTACTTAATTTCGATAAATAAAGTATCCTGAAAAGAAGTTCATAATAATCCACTGTAGAAAGGTATAGATGAAATATCTATAAATAAAAATGGTTGTTGAAGGGGGAGGGTGTAATTTTCTATAAATGAATATGATAGTTGAAGGGGAAGGAGATAATTTTTTATATGTGAACTATGTTATCGGCAACAAAGAAGTAGTTTGTTGTTAAAATTCTTTCCCAGCCTGTTTGGCCGTGGTCCAATGTTTTCTGCAAAGCAGACGTTTCGGCAGTGCCATCGACTCCCATCATCAGTGAAAATCGAGTGCGCTAACGTGAGGTGGTATAGGTTAGTGTCCACAGTACTGTGGTTAAGATTGAAGAAAGAAGAAGGTTTCTATGGAAATATTTCATTTCGAAAATGATTTTAAATATAAATCTTCGAGCATGGAAGTCATGTCTGGTTCTCCATACCGATATTTTTTACTATTTGTATATGCTGTGAATTCATTATACTCTCTCTCTCTCTCTCTCCTATGGCGCTACAGCCCAAGTAGGGCCCTGGCCTCCACCAATCTCCGCCTCCAATCCACTCTATCCACTGCAACCCTCCTCCAGTTTCTTATCCCCATGTCTCTCGCGTCCTCTGCAACGCCATCTTCCCACCTCTTCCTCGGTCTACCTCTAGGTCTCGTTCCCTCCCATGTACCCAGCAAAGCCCTCTTAGGGTTCCTGCCACCCTCCATTCTCATAACATGTCCGGCCCAACGCAATCTTTGAATTCTTATAAATTTTGAGACTGGTATCTCTTTATATATTTGATACAGTTCGTTGTTGTATCTCAGTCTCCATGAGCCATTTTCTTGTATTGGGCCTATAATGCGTCTGAGGATTTTCCTTTCAAAGGTGTCTACTATGTCGACTGTTTTCTGTGTGATTGCCCATGCCTCACACCCGTAGCATGCACCGGTCTGATGACAGTCCTATATATTTTCATTTTTGTTTCCCTGTGCACATCCCCAGACCTAAATGATGGCAGCAATGCGAAGTACGCCTTGTTAGCCATGGTGGTCCGTCTTTGGATCTCCGGCTCCTCTGATCCAGTCTTTGCTAGGTTCACTCCGAGATACGTGAAATTGTCCACCACCTCAATTGTGTCCTCCTCTATCTCGATGTTGTTATGAACCTGGTCCCTTCTTGTTTGGATAAGCATTTTTGTTTTATCCATATTTATGGCTAGCCCAACTTCCTTGGCTTTGTTTTTAAGCTCTATAAATATTTCTTTAGCTGCCGTGATCCGTCTTGACATGATGTTAATGTCATCTGCATATGCGGCTATCTGTACAGTTTTATTTGTTAACAGATTGGAGCTATTTATTGATAAGCCTCTAATTACATATTCCAATGCAATATTAAATAGTGTTGGGGCCAACCCATCTCCCTGCTTTAGTCCCCGTGTAATATTTATGGGTTCAGTTAGTTGGCTATCCACCTTTACTTGGGCTTCAGTCTGCTGCATAGTAACTTGGGTTAATCTTATCAGCTTGCCTGGTATTCCAAATTCATGCATTATGGTGTAGAGTTTGTCTCTATTAATAGAGTCATACGCTTGCCTGAAGTCCACAAAGATCTGGTACACATCAATATCACGTTCCCATCCGCATCTTAGTATCTGTTTTACCGAGAAGAGTTGGTCGATTGTAGACCTTCCAGGTCGGAATCCAGCTTGGTATTCCCGTATTATATTTTCTGTGAGGGGTCTCAGCCTTTGGTTCAAGATGTACGCAAAAACCTTGTAGGAGGTGCACAGCAACGAAATGCCTCTGTAATTTCTACATTGAAGTTTGTCGCCTTTTTTATAAATGGGGCATATAATGCAATTATTCCATTCCATGGAGATTCGTTCCGTTTGCCATATGTCCACGGAATTCATTATACAGTTACTTAAATAACAGAGTTAATAAAACGATAGCGTTACATTTTTATTGCGGGTTGACAGGGAGATGAACAGTTTTAAGGCAATTTGTGACACAATATACAAAACATTAGGGACTAGACACGAGACACAAAATTACGGTTTTATAAAGCAATGACTGTGCCGGTGTTGACTTATGGTAGTAAAAAAAGCATTCGAAATTGAATTCTACCGGAGTGTTTGGGGTCAGACTAGGTGGGATACAGTAATAAATAAGCACATAAGAGAAGACGTTGGCATTCATAACATAAGAATAGACGACAGAATACAAAAATATACGTCAAGGTAGAAGCGACAAATCGACAGAATTAACCCGTATAGACTACCGCAGTTTATAATGAATTACAAGCAACGAAGAAATCAAGACGTTGGACGATCAAGAAGAATGTGGATCTGACGAAGACGGAACTGGATGTGTTCCTAAATCCTTGGAGCGAAAACAACAAGGAAACGACTAGCACGACTAGTGTCACGAAAAACGCAGCACGTCATCGACCACGAAATACGTGGCTGCGCGCGTTAAGCAGCGTATAAGCTGATCAATGTAAATACAGTAGTATAATAATAATAAGGCCGTTCGGCGTAGCCTTGTCAAACTGTATAATGCTGCTTTTCGCACGAATGGGTAGCCAGCGTATCGCACAACCCC
Organism: Magicicada septendecula; assembly: GCA_034769895.1. NCBI lineage: Eukaryota > Metazoa > Arthropoda > Insecta > Hemiptera > Cicadidae > Magicicada > Magicicada septendecula. The sequence goes on from CM068372.1 coordinate 134,161,093, forward strand.
GGGGTTTGTATTAATAATTTCCTTCCTCTGGACAGTTTCCCTTTATGACCGCTTTCTTCCCGCTACAGCAAACCTCCCCCCCCCCTTTATTCGTGCGCGCCACAACGGTTGGTTTCCCGACCTTTTCTGCTGACGCCCTACGTGCCTGATTCGCAACCAGCCGAGCTACCACAACAATCAGCCGCTGAAACATTTGGTGTTCATGATGATGATATCGTAAACAGACAAACGCGAGTACCCTCTGTCGAGTATAATATATTCATGAGGCAGAACGTTTATCCTTGCTAGAATTCGAAAAATGGCTTCGTAACATCAGTTTAACATTATTATGCAAAACAATAAGCTTGTACTTTCCTTAGGTCAAAGTTGAAGTTCGAAAACACAGACTGTTGGCCTCTGCAGTACACAAAACACACCAACCAACCTCGACGCACATTTTAATTTTAATATGGGACCGATCGTTCTGTGGAATTTAAAATTTGTGACTAGCTACTTGGGCTAATGTTAATTTGCCCGCTGGCGGGCTACATCGCGAGAAAAGCAACAGTCACGATCCCAACACTGAAAATGTAATTACTTTCTATTTAAATTTAAACCACAGACCCCCCCCCCCACACACACTTATACCATATTTTTATACTTAGGCGCAAACATCGACGGAGTGGACTGCGAAAATTTTAAATAAAATAGCGAAGTCATCTAAGTAGAAAAATAACAGGATCCCGCAATTCTGTCTGAAATTGGCGAACTGCCTGAACTCCAATAAAGAGGCTTGGCGAAGAAGGCCGGTAAACACGGTACGATATTATTAACAACTGATTATATAGACCTACTGTGCCTATACATATTCACCTTCGGGAATATACAAACAAATACGCAGGTAAACCCCGTTGCCTGCTGTTGCGCCGCGTTCCGAACTTCAGATGATTTCCCGCCACGTCGTCCGCATAGCGTGTCGTTTAGTTACGCCACTGAACGCTTTGTTATGCATGTTTCTTCTCCAATTTTCTTCCAATAAAATCTGAGTAACATCTCCAATAGAACGATTTGGTGTGCACGATAAAATCTGAGAAACATCTCCGATAGAACGATTTGGTATCGCACGATAAAATCTGAGCAACATCTCCGAAAGAACGATTTGGTATCGCACGATAAAATCTGAGCAACATCTCCGCTAGAACGATTTGGTGTCGCACGATTACCACTTCCGTTCATCTCTCGTCAGTTCAGAAGCTAAACTATAGATACCAAATCGGACACGTTTTATGCGCTAAACCGTTTAGGGGATAAGCTGTAACACTCGCCACACGATGAACTTACCAGCATTAAGTCTCGCCGAATATTAGTTGTAATACTAAACCTTACTAAGCCACGAGTGCAAAGAACCATTACATACAAAATGATCTGACAAGCAGTTCAACTTGCCCGCTGGTGTCTAATAGCAATACTCAAACCGAACGAAACGTAACACAAACGCTTATCAAACAAAAAGGGTTCGTTAATGCGAGGAGCGCAAATCAGCTTACCGCACGGCACGGCGCAACCAGTTTGTGCAAGAATAACTGTTATGTGGCGCGGACGCATTATCTGTTATGTAAACGGTACCCAGAGACTTCGATATTACGTAAAACGTACAGACCACGTTACAGCACAACTAGCGAAATTGCGACTACCACCGCCACGGTATAATTTTTTGTTATTCATTAGATACGCTACAATTCGCACCTACAGCAGGACATAAATCCCGATACGGATTATGAAGCATTTATTAGCGATACGAGCGTCTTGTTAACCGATTTGCCGAGCCTACATATTTTGTAAAGGATATAAGCCTACAGTGTAATGACTTACGTTCTAAATCTACAAGACATATTTTCCTAACCGGTCGCATTATCAAAATGCAAATTACATGTAGCGATTAAACGTATAAAAAGAAAATAAATAAATAAAACTATTTATTACAGGGTGATGGTTTATCCCCAATCCTTTTCAACTGTGTCCTGGAGAAAGTAGTGAGAATTTGGAATGAAAAATTAAAGGAATGCAAAATATCACCAATCATGTTGGGAAGAAGGAACAAACGTATTGAAATAAACTCTTTGGCATTCGCAGACGACTTTGCTATACTTCCTGAACATCTGACATCTGCAGTAACACAAGTTAATTTTTTAGAGGACATAGCCAGTAGAACAGGCTTACGAATTTCTGCACAAAAAAACCACCATTTCTCACGAACATTAAAATGCGCCAAAATTCCTGGTAAAAGATATTGGTCGAATAGAGAGGGTTCGAAAATTTAAGTATCTAGGAGAAATAATTCAAGAGAGTAGTTTAGAAAAATCTGCTATAGAAGAAAGGATTCATAAGATGGAAAGGAGATATGGTATAACTAAAGATATTTACAATAAAAAGTGCATATCTAAAAATACGAAAATAAGGCATTACAGTACAGTAGTGAAGCCAGAATGCCTATATGCAAGTGAATGTCTAGCATTGAATTATAATTTAGACAAACTAGAAATATTGGAAAGACGAATTATTAGGAAAATATTAGGCCCACGAGAAACTTCAAAAGGTTGGAAATTAAGAAGTAATGATGAAATACATCAAAGTATAGAAAATATAACAGAAACAATGAGAAAAAGGAGACTATTATTTTTTGGACATTTATATAGAATGGACGATAATAGGTTAACAAAGCAGGTCTTCAAATATCTGTGGGGGAAGAAGTCAACATCAGGTTGGATTAAAGAAGTCCAAAAGGATTTAGAAAAAAATAATATACACGTAGAAAAACCAACTGAAAGAGACGTTTTTCGGCAAAAGTGTTAAAAATGGAAGGAGTCCAGGGTAGGAGAGAGAAAAACGTAGGCTCAAAGTGGACTGAAGACAGGAAGAAGAGACACAGTGAAAAGATGAAATAATATAGGAGAAAAAGAAAAGAATAAAGAACTGAAATTGGCATGTGGTCCTTAGATGGCCTAAAAAAAAACTATTTGAACTTGTGTAATTTTTTAGAAAAACAACCTTTCACTGTCAAAGTCGGGACAACCGGTTGTCAGGTTAATAAACGTTCGAATTATCGACGCAGGCTACTGCTATACTACCGTCACGCTATTCCAAAACTGCGAGATGTGACACACAGTACTGGATGTTCACAGAGGATCGTGGATTTTATACGTGCTTATATAAAATGTTCGATGTATTCAAAGACGCTTTGGGGAAGTTTTCCAAAAGTGATCGAAACAGATTATCACAGTCTCGAATGTACGACTTTATAGCAGCATCAACTTTCGAATTGTCATACAAAATTTAAAATTAAAATGTTAAATTTCGGAATGTTACTCCCTTAATTAAAGCGAGGAGTCTGCACAGACTTGTAGCGCAGACAGGACTTGTCGTGGAAGTCGAGAGCGAACTCTTAACGCGGTGATTACCATGCTAATGCAGGCTGCAACATTAAGAGCGTTAGATCTTACACGTATTCGTACTTCTGATAAACAGCTTAACAGCAAGGAGTACTAACGCGAGTTAGCGTAGAGTTAAAGGTTTCCTCCCGAATTTTCTCTTTGTTGTTGTCGTGTTATACTGACTTGAAAACCGTTATTTTTATGTCTTTTAGCCGTGTCTACGGCCGCATAACAATAATCTCGATCACAAATTTTATTCCATATTGGAATAAATTAAACTGAATGAAACAGCTTAAAAATAAAAACCTATTTTACGACGGTCTCCCTGATCGTCGTATGGTACAGTGGAAAACAAAATACAAGACACCAATGTAGTCACTAATCACCAGCTTTAATTAATCACAAATACAGTTTATAATTAACTTGTACAATAATACGGGCAAAATTTGTCCACATGCAATAGTAATGTCAGTTAATAGAGTCCCGCACAATTATAACACTTCGCCACAATACTCCGAACCTAACTTGAATAAATCGTCACTTAAACTGAACTGAGTAATCGCCCGAAGTAAACTGAAACTAAGCGGCAGGTGTGGGCTATTTATAGTCTGCAGGGTTCCACAATATGTGTCTTTAACTAGCACTCGAAAATTCTAGAGGATACTTCAGCGCGGCCTTGGCAGAAACACACACTGGCAGGGCAATCGAGAAGCTTGTAGAACGACACCATCTACCGCACGAGAACGTTCCGGATTACGTAACAATATCACACAAATAATATGATGTAATACGTAGTTCAGGTAAAAGGAAAAAAACAGGTTACAACAATAACACAGCATAAACATAAACTGGTAGAAATTTAAGATCGTACAAATCGCAGAAAACTACACAAAACTGGGCTCATTTCTACAGGATGCGCACGTACATCGGATTAACTGTGTCCAACGCTGCAGAGATCGAGTGTTTCTGTGCGCTAGTCTGTGTTGCGAACAATAATTAAAACACTTCGCACGAAAATGCGACAAACATATTAAAACTGAGAGTTCTTAGGCTTTCATGGCCGATGTTATTGGAACGGCTATTAGGCCGTGGTTTCCACCTTACAACATGCTGCAATGACAATTTATATAATCGACCCTTCTATGAGCGAACATCTGGTTTGCCTCTGTACTGAGGTGTTTACGGCGAACATCCGCTTGTACTCTTTCCCACTGAAGATGGCCTCCGCTGGTGGGGCCGAAACGTTTGGTCCTTCAAACATGAGACAGCGGCCTGACACAGCCCCGCATTCAACCGTTCCGAACATACCCACTAAAAGTTTCAATGCCTTTGTCAAGTTTTTGCTTCCATCAAAGGAAATGTTCCATCCCAAATATTAAAAATGCTTTATTTGTTCCAAAGTTACGTAATAAAATATTTAAAACGAAACAAAGTTACAGTACCGTACGACGTGTAACGTTCCTATAAGTAAATAAATTTTGGTACAGCGAAAGTACAAAAAAGATCCAAACGCAATAAAACGAGGTTTCTAAGAACACTTAAAGGATACAGCGAAAAAGACGCGATAAGAAATGAATCGGTGAGCGAATCTTCCTCTTCACCTTCTGCCGTCACGCCTTCACTATCACCTTCCGGATCCTTCAGCCACTTCCGGTACGTCCTTCTACGATGGGCGAAGCATTTCATTTCTAACATGGTATCTCCCTTCTTCTAACTAGCTTCTCAATACATAGTAGACCCATTCCAATCTTGATCATTCTCTTTTAATTCCTCCGTCTGGGAGCGCTTCCTTGACCTGTCGTCAATCCTCCTTACACGGCCACACTACTGCAACGGTCTTTTCTCAACATTCCGTTTAAATACAGTAGAGTCTAAACTGTTTAAATCTACAATTAAAATTCAATTGTAAGTAACAATTTATCAAAAGAATTGACCTAAACGGGCCTTTACTTTGAAAATGTATATCTCTTATTAGAATTATCAGAACAGTAGTAGACATTATTAACATTATTAGAATAATAGCAATTCCAATCCCCCTCCGGTTCTTATATCTGTTCAACCGTAAGTTCAATTGTATATCTGACGTGACTATTTCACATTAAAATGAGTTCATAAGAAACGCACGAGGCTTCAGTAACAAAATCTCCACTCTAATATTTATATTCACCAGTATAATATACCAACTTACAAGACAGCTGCTACGAACGTAATTTTCCACTATTCAGTCGTATTTTTCTTTCTTTCTTCATTTCGAAAACAATCATGCAGAGAGTCATCAACGAAACGAACATAATCCGAGCAGCCCTGCCCACTCCACAATACGGACAAATGATGAAACCCTCCCTTCACCGCCCGCCTTCCAGCCGAGTAAGAAAAAAAAATGTCTTCTTTAATCAAGAACACTGTACAATTTACTTTAGGGGACGACGACACAAAGCGTGGAGAGCCACCGTAGACGAGAAGAGGTTTGTTTAGAGAAGGGATTGAAGGACTGTTTACAAAGCTAAGACTGTATAACAATTTCTCTCTCTACTACCCTTCCACAGTTTTCTTGTTGGTACACGTTCCGTGTTGGCCTTGGTCCAACTACTTGTGTGTATATCTTTCTTTTTTTTTTTTGGCAATTAAAGCGGAGAGAAAATTTTGGGGAAGGGGCGCCCTTCCTATAGACTCTGGGTCTTCCTTTACGAGCGGAGGCTCGCCAGAACCCGTACTTCCGTTCATACGACGCAATATTTTTTTTCTATACTGCTGGAAAAAGTATTTTCTCCCCGAGAATACGGAAAACATCGCTTAATACACACTAGTTTCGGTAACAGTAAAGCGGACAAATCGAAACTATATTAAAGTAGCAACTAAATTTAACCTTTAACCAACGTTTTATAAAGTGAACTCGACCAAGAGAAAACGGATACAAAAACGGGAAGCTCGTTTACAAACGGTTTAAAGCAGTGAGTAAAAACGTTTGCTTCAGACTCCTATAAAGCAGTCGCTTTGTTAACTTCAATGAACTTTATACAGCTTGCGCGATTTTGCAGTGAGCTCATACTGTTACCTTCAATGCCGCGTCAGCTGATTACAACAAAAAATAGGTTACACTTTTTTCATTTAGAAATAAAATTATTTATTTTTTCTCAAGCATACAATTGTTAAGATATTACAATACATAGCAATGAACTGCCTAAACTCAAAATAACGTTTAATATAGAACTAAAAACATATATCAGTAAAGTACGACGTTGGAATAACACTATCACCACGTTCTAATTCGTATTAACCCGCAAAAACTCAATTTTGTCGCGACTGCGTTGTCTTCAAACACATCAGGCCCGCTAAAACTGCAAGTGGGGTACTGTACGGCTTAATATGGATGATTTATTGATTTATTTGCCCTATTGGTTTATTTGCATAATTTTAGACCTTAATTTTTTACATAATAATTTTACATACTAAGAAAAGAAAGCTATGGATTAAATTTAAAAAAACTTATTTAAGCAACTTTTTAAATTTATAATGCTGACTACAGTACATATACCGATCGTGAAGACTGTTGTAATTAAAATATGGCACAGGGTTAACTACAGTTTCACCTGTTTGAAAGTTCTCGATTTTCCTACTTAGTCTACCAATATGAATACCAAATTACATAATTCAGTACTTTGATATAGCAGAATCACTTCAAAAATATTAATTTTTATCACCATCATCAACCGTTCAAGACTTAGGAGCATTCTCCTGTTCCGGCCTCATGTTTCTCGCCACCTTTCTACCGGCCGTCCAACGTCTCTTCTTCCTTGTAGGCTAACCGTGGCATGCGGGTATTACCCATTCGTTGCAAATGGCTTTTCCATTTTTCTCTATACAACACTATCTTTACTATAACTGAAAATATATTAAAATCCTTTTTTCCATCCTCATTTCTTATACGGTCTGCTTTTGTACATCCTTTTACTGTTCTTAAGTATTTCATTTAAGCTGCTTGAATCTTATTCCAGTCGCTCTTCCTCATCGTCCAAGATTCGCAGCCATATAATAATGCTGGAACAACCATCGTCTTATAAAATTTTAAATTACTGCCCCCCTTTCTGGTCTTCCTTTTCAGAGTGTTTATTATTACACAGCAAATATGTTGAAATTTACTCTCATTTTGCTGGTCAAATCTTCATTATGCCCATATGTGACACAACGCCCTAAGTAATTCATCTTTCCAACCTGTTCCAGAACACAAGACAATTTTTGACTGATACCCTGAGGTCATACCCTTCAGCTGCTTTTCCAAATTCATAAATGCGTTTCTGCAGAATTCTCACTCTCCTGAATAAACATCATGTCATCAGCAAAGAGCGGCATGTTAAGTGATGTAGTCTTGTCTAGCTTTATACCTGAAGGAACTTGCTCTTTCAGTCCTCGGAGAATTTCGTCTAAGTTATAACATAACAAAAATACACCTCAAAGGTAACAAATGTACCATCAAAATTCACGGTAAAATACGCATAAACGCAATCCATTTAAGTAATCAAAACAAAAAGAGAAATAGTATAATAACTGAATACAGTAATTGGGAAATACAGAATGACAGTTCTCTGGGAGGAAATAATTTAATGACAGTGACAAACAATGACTGACGATGACCAACATACCCAGAAGTGGAGATCAAATGACAAAAAAAAATGTACATAGTAATTTATAAATTGAAATATAATACATAAATGTGTAAAACTAGAATGTAAGAAATATGACATTGTGAATAAACCTATTTAACTATGAGGAGGTCTGCGCACCTCAGACAGTTATTTTATATCATGGAACTACAGAAAGTGAATGATATAAAATTTTACAAATATAATAAGATCAAACTATAATTATAAAAGTTATATAGTGGGGCAGTGCGTGAAAGTGAGAATAACAGTGAAATACGGTAAAAAGGAAAAAGTGTGTATAATGAAAGTGATGAAACATAATTATAATGAGCATTCAAGGGGATTTATAATCTATATGAACCAGTTATATAACCCATATAGTGAAATCAAACAAAGTAAAAAGTTAAAAAATAGAAAATCTTACGTTAAAAAAAAACTTATAATAATATAATGACGAAGAAAAAATAAAGGTCAACAGAATCATGTGAATTAGAAATTGTGAAACCGAACCTGTGACCTATAATATATGATAGCCAAAGCCTTCACAGAAGTAATTAGTGTTTTAATAAAAAGAAGGGATATTGTTGGAAAAAATCTAAAAACAAGGCAGAACATAATAATATTACTGCTGAACGTTGATACAAATTAATGACCGATGAAGGATGAGAGGATCCAGGAAAACCATTCAAAAAACTAGAAGAATAATGTTATAATCGAAGGTACAAAAAATTTGAAGTCCAGGAGTGAAGAATTAAGCAATAAATGCACAAGAGAACTACCAGATTGGTGAGATTGTTTCAATGCTAAGCCAGATATTTGAACTACATTACTACATTAATAATCGAGTTACAACTAAATAATACGACCAAAACAATATAAACACTATAAAAGTGAATGTTTATTTGTACACTTGTATACGATAGTTAGTATTAAGAATTCTCTTTTTAATTGTTATTTTGTATGATCCAAAGAACCCACCACTATTCAACAGATATTCACAACACACAATTATCAAATCTCATTTATAATTATTATATGCTATGTTATATTTCTAACTTGTACCATACTTTAACTATACTTTTACGTTAACCCTGAGATTCAGATTGTTCATGTTCTACAACCTAATGAGCCACCACTGTTAGAAGAGGACTTTGAATGTCCATATGATTAATCAATGTCAAAATAAAAGGAGTAAAATAAAGAAATAATTGAGTTTGAGAAAAAACTAGAATAAGGAGTTTGTGTGCCACGTTTGGCACACAAACGTGGGGCTTAACAGGAACCTAAGTAATTGTTGAAATATAATATAAATATAATTAATATAATAGTGGCAATACAATTTTTCTGGATACATTTTTGAATAGATTTCCGGACTTTACCTCAGGTAATTTGTTCAACCGAGTACGATTGTTTGTAAATATTACGCGCTGTGCCAAGAATGCCGCGTTGTGCGAGGTGCGCTCTGCTGGGGCATGGTTGTACACAAAGAATAAGATCCATTTTAGTACTCAAATCGAAGTAATCTACCTTCCTACAGCCTATTATCACTATTATGTGAGACGTATCAAAATAAGCTTCCAGGCGACTGCGGTATTGCCATGTCGCTTCACTCCCCACCCTCCCCGCCTTTGCCAACGCATAACTAAGTGTAACGTGCGACAACGCTGTTGGGCGAGGGGCGGGGAAGAGCTGTTACTATTGCGTAACCTCGAAGCTTATAATGATAAGTCCCGTACTATAGTTGCTATAGTATAATATCATTACCATTTGATTAATACAACAGTAATCATTAAACATAATAAATATGATCGATAAAGTACGACCAGTGAAAACGCTGAAAATATAAATATTAAGTGCAGTACAAGAAATTAATTTATAACAACAAAACAATGAGAAGAAAATAATTAATAAATTCTTTCTATCAGCAGTACTTTACAAAGAAAAAGCATTTAATTTTCTACTAACAATACATTTAATAATAATGGTACGGAGTAACAATACAGCAGCATCAATATTATAATTTCATTTAATTTTATTAAATACAGAAAAAATTAAATCCAATAAAACTGAATAGACAGACGGAGAAAGGACAACGGGGAGAACGGTGCGAGTTACATCTGGAAGAGAGGAAGGAGAGAGAATTAGGAAGCGACATTTTACCCGAAATTTACCGCGCAACAAATTATCCTAAATCATGGCACGTTGGTTACGTCTCCCTACGGGACACCACGTTCACGTTTGACTGACCTTTTAAGAAATGAAGTCCCTTTAATTAAAACGCACGGGGAAACGCGTAACGGATAAGTGGTACGTTTGAGAGTATGGAAGGACCGATGAGAATAACCGAAATGAAGCGGAGGAGAGACTGACACAACTTGGTTCAATACAGTGGAAAGGGCTTCAGTGCTTCTTTTGAGTTGATGAAATTTTCCGAATGAACGAAAAGTCTTTAATCACGTTAACGCACGTGCACGCACGCACACGACATGTGTATCAATTCAGACGTCTTGCTAGACAGAAAGTAGCGTCATCAATCATAAACCTAATCGCAGTTTGAAAAGATAGAGCGTGGGTATCCAACGGAACCTTTTTCTACAGACACTATATTGTTTATTTAATAAAAAAAAACAGTTTTGCAAACCTGAAACCACATCACTGTGAATTCAAAAGACTGTACCGTATAACTGAATTTTGATATAGGGGCCTATGTATTTTGATTGCTGGAGAGTTTCACAGAGGGAACAGACAAAACCGATTACCAACTGTAGTGAAGGCACTGAAACTAGTTTTTAATAGCGTAGTTTTTAACTTAACAAACATCAACGTCAAACTTAATTCGTTTCAAACCATACTGCGAGAATTTTGCGTATGAGAAAAACGTCGGCATACAGAACTTCAGGTAGAGATCCTCGGCATAAAGAACTTCAGGCTAACGGTATAAAAACGAGTGCGAAATCCCGAGAAAAGAATTCAGAGGTGTATTTACGGAGGGAACGAACGGGACTGCCCCCCCCCCCGAGGGGCACAAAAGTCGATCTCTTAATTTTTAGGCTGTTTTATTATTTTTTTCAGCTGTGTACGCTAATATAGTAGTAACTCTCTCTTAATCTATACAAACAGGTTTATTACACAGCATTAGCGTACACGTTTGAAATATGAAATAGGCCTACAGGAAAATCAATTCAGTCAATAAGTGTCTTGTAAACAACGTTTCAATAACGCGCATTTTTGTTGTGTTACTATCGTTTGCTTTAATGGGACTGATTTCAACCAATTTAAAGATAGTAATGTTGATTAGTCTTAACTTGTCTTTTCTTTTGTATGAAACCGACACGACCTAGGACACCCCTCCTTACAAGGCCAAAGTCTAGATACACCACTGCTCCAACTCACCACAGCTTCGCCCTTATCTGCATCACCACGTCACAGTCAAAGAACGTAGTTCCTACTCCTGTAATACCTAATACCTACAATTTACTGTCTTCTTCAAGTAAGAGAGTTAAACAAGACTGCTGATCGAAAACGCGAATTGCAGCACGTACAAATTTGACACGCATGTCTCTGATTACTAAAATATCTCCTGCTTATGAATTATGAAGTATCTCTTCACTTTATGCTTACGTTTTATTTCAGTATTCCATTCAATCTGAACCGTCACTATATGTTCGGATTAATTTGCTGCTGGTATATGTTAATATTAATATATTTTTACGCCTATGTAATAGACAACGTGCGTGGAGCATGCGTTCTATGGATGTATTATAGACGCCTTCAACCACGCGATTATTCTCGACGCATAGCCCACAATGCGGTAGATTCATCTTGAACCCCAGCGTAATGTGAATACAGAATTCAGAAGCGGCAGTCAGTCAGTTTTGGATCTGCGATTTAGTGTGAGTTATTTACAATTGTTGTTATGGTGACTTGCGGGTTAGTGTAAAGCGCTTATTGTGTACGGACATGTGTAACCAATGATATGTATCGTTTAGTCCAACGCTGCTAAATAAGCGATATTTATTGTGTGTGTGTGTGTGTGTGTGTGTGTGTGTGTGTGTGTGTGTGTGTGTGTGTGTGTGTGTGTCGGACAACCATAACCTTGCAGAATTGTTGTATAAGAGTGTCTTCGATTGTTTGAACTGTAATTATAGCGAGTTCACTGTTATTCCGTTATTTGAATCAGGAGCATATTTACGGGGGGAACGGACCCCCTCGCCAGAAAAAGTTGACGAGGACTTTTGTTAATCTCTTAATTTTTTAGCTGTGTACCCTAATATAGTCGTAACTCTTTTTTAAATATAATAACAGGTTCATTACACAGCATTTGCGTATATGTTTGAAAATCAATTATGAACATAGGAAAATCAATTCAGTCAATAAATATCATGTACACAAGTTTCAATAACGCGTATTTTTATTGTGTCATTACAGTTTACTTTATAATGGGATAGATTTCAGGATGTTAACCATGAGGTTTTCAACCACTTTAAAGACAGCAATATTCAATACTCTTAATTCGTTTTATCTTTTGCATGAAGCCAATTCGCCCGGACCCCTCCCACCCAGAAGGCCAAATTCTAGATACGCTACTGGTTTGAATTCACTGTTTGAACCCGATGATTCGTCCGATCGTCGAATCGTAACTCTCTCTCTCTCTCTCTCTCTCTCTCTCTCTCTCTCTCTCTCTCTCTCTCTCTCTCTCTCTCTCTCTCTCTCTCTCTCTCTCTCTCTCCCTCTCTCTCTCTCTCTATATATATATATATATATATGATATAATATATATATATAATTAATAATAATAGTGGCACTTTTTGTCATTCAAAAGTAGTTTAGGCGAGTAAGGGAGGACAGGCCCCTACGTGAGCCCTACACGACATATAACGTGGGTACCACTACGTTTATATCAACATTATTACTCCAGGAAGTTATCCCAGGTATGCAACTCCAGAAGCTTTGGAAAACGCACCTCTGGAGCTAAAAAACGCACCTTGATTTTAACTTGCTGGCAAATTGCCAGTCGAGTGCCATGTCCTTTGGTGTACTAAGCTCTCTATTATTATTACGTTATAATACATGAACAAATTATTATTATACGTGAGTCAAAAACCAGACACATTTAGTTGCGTAAATGCCTCGTCGGAACCCTTCTGTTGTCTTTTGTTCGACCTCTGGTTTCACAACACCTTTCGTTGAAGTTACTTAATTGGTAATGCTGTGCGGTAGTTCACACATCCTAGTAAGACTGAGTGCGCCCAACAGTAAACAAGAATAATTATATCGTTTCAATACGGAAAAACACTGTTGATAATTTTCCAGCTGATTACACTTTAACAGGGCATCAGCAGTGTGGACAATATAATTTATGTTACCATAAGAATGTTCATAATAAATGTGAGATAGACACGTAAACGTTAAAACAATAACAAACCCCGAATAAGGTAGTTGAAGGTCATCACTCCGGTTGTACGCTCGAACGCGCATGAATACGCGCAAAATCTAGCAGACGGTATACATACAGTGAAAATGCAATTCCGATAATATCTCAATAATACAGCCTACTCCTACTCACTTCTTCTCGTAGACTAATGGAAGCAAGATAGGCACACTATTTTACTTCCATATTCCTTAAGGAATGGAAGTATGGTGATGGCAAAAAAAATCGTGTTCGAGATTATTGCAGATTCTGATTCTACTACACTCAAAACATGAAAAAAAGTCGTTTTCCGAAAAGTGTCTGTGTGTCTGTCTGTAGATTTTTTTTCTATGGCAAACGATAACTGCCGCAAATTCAAACAGAATCAAATAATTTTTTGCATGCAGCCCTGATTTGCAGAGTACTCGCGACCTATTGTTTTTGGTGAAGGTCGGTTGAGGGAAAGGGGTAGTTTACCTGCAACGGTTTTTTTTTAGCAAGGGTAATTTTGTTTGTTTGGCAAACGATAACAGCCGCAAATTCAAACAGAATCAAATAATGTTTCGCATACAGCCCTAAATTGTAGAGTTCTCAAGATCTGTTGATTTTGGTGAAGATCGGTTAAGGGAAAGGGGTAGTTTACCTGTAACGTTTTATGTTTTAACAAGGGTATTTCCTATGGCAAACGATAACAGCCGCAAATTCAAACAGAATCAAAAGATTATTTGCATACAGCCCTAAATTGTAGAGTTCTCAAGACCTATTGTTTTTGGTGAAGTTCGGTTGAGGGAAAGGGGTAGTTTACCTGCAAAGTTTTTTTTAACAAGGGTATTTTCTATGGCAAACGATAACAGCCGCAAATTCAAACAGAATCAAATAATGTTTCGCATACAGCCCTGAATTGTAGAGTTCTCAAGATCTGTTGATTTTGGTGAAGATCGGTTAAGGGAAAGGGGTAGTTTACCTGTAACGTTTTATGTTTTAACAAGGGTATTTCCTATGGCAAACGATAACAGCCGCAAATTCAAACAGAATCAAAAGATTATTTGCATACAGCCCTAAATTGTAGAGTTCTCAAGACCTATTGTTTTTGGTGAAGTTCGGTTGAGGGAAAGGGGTAGTTTACCTGCAACGTTTTTTTAACAAGGGTATTTTCTATGGCAAACGATAACAGCCGCAAATTCAAACAGAATCAAATAATGTTTTGCATACAGCCCTGATTTGTAGAGTACTCAAGACCTATTGTTTTTGGTGAAGATCGGTTAAGGGGAAGGGGTAGTTTACCTGCAACGTTTTTTTATCAAGCGTATTTTCTATGGCAAACGATAACAGCCGCAAATTCAAACAGAATCAAATAATTTTTTGCATACGTCCCTGAATTGTAGAGGTCTCAATGACTTTCGATTTTGGTGAAGATCGGTTAAGGGGAAGGGGTAGTTTACTTGCAACCTTTTACGTTTTAACAAGAGTAAAGTACTTGAAAATTTATTTAAACTTTTTGAAACAATGGTAATTGTTAAAAATAAAATAATTTTGTTGCCAGGCAATAAAATTATAATTTTTTCATTTTAATGTAATATAATATTTTTCATTTAATACAGCAATAAAAAGGCAGGTAAGACACAGCCTGGCTGTTTGGCTGAAAATGATTTTAAATATAAATCTTAGAATATGGAAGTCATGTATGGTTCTCCATACCGATATTTTGTTGTTAAGACACACAAAGACGCATCACACCGTGCGCAGATCTACTAATTATCCCTGGCAGTGGCGTGGCGTGGGTACATAACACTTGTTGCCGGTTGTGAGAGGCCTAAAACTTAGCCTAAAAATTAATTCGAATTTTTCCTAGTACCAAGAGTTCTTTTTAGAGCCAAAATATTGTTTTTGGAGCTAAAATATCTTTTTAGAGTATTTTCTATCTTTCGCTGCCAGAAGAAGAGTTCAACGGGATCTGACTCCACTATACGTACACAGAATAAATGAGGACACAAATAATCGAATTAATAATAATAAAGACAAACAGAGAAACACATAACTAAACGAACAAAACACAAATAGGTAGGTAGTAACTGCTGCACGTTGGTTCCGAAACGAACGTAGCTGCTAATTGAGCGTTTGGCCGGTTCATACAGCGGCAACACATTGGGCTGACGAATGTGTCCCCCCTCCACAGTTTGTACAGTGACAATTAATACGAGGTCAATGACCACACGCAGTAAAACACTGCCAATATCAGAGCCGGGAACACAGGACGGTGCAAGTGCTCATCAGTTCGAAAGCAATGTGCTTTTCTTCAAGTTTCCCTACTAATATTGTTCGCATTTCAAATTATTAAATAACAAATTATTTATTCCGTGATATAATTAATATTATTTTCTTTCGTTTCCAGGACTGTTGCCGCCGGCAACAGCGGTTACATCGACGCCACAATACTGATCCCTGGTATTATCTCAACTACTCATTTTCGCAGCCAGAACCGCGCTGGAAGCTTGCGAGTGAAAGTAAGACGCTTCGAAAATTCCAAAGCGACCTCGGAATGAACAGGGAGGCCCTCGAGTGTCATAAATGCTAGTATATGACGCGTTTTTATGAATATAAACAGCAAATCCCCAAACATTAATAATAATAATCGTGAGCGCAACAGACGAGAGACCTTACGCAACTTGGCAGACTGCTTTGTTTTCAGACCTGCGTGACTCTAGCTGTAAGTCTGACATTCCCCCGCGAGACTGAGCTACTATCGATTAACGAACAACGCTTAACGTAATTCCCGCGATACTCCAATCCGTGCAAATTTCGCGCCAAATCTGAAATCTTTAGCTACAGATCGCTAAGTCAATGAAACTTTTAAACATAATGCTATAAAGCACAAATAGTTAAATAAATAAAATATGAGAATTTAAAAGCACGTCTACACATGGTCACATGTAAACGTATAAATAAAAAGATAACACCATTCCAGAGGGTGAAGCAAATTCATACAGCCAAGTAGTAGCGTACAAGGGAGTGTCCCCCTCAGCAAAATAGACAAAACAAAAAATAATAATAAAAAGACTCCGTCAGAATACTACACGTAAATATAAATACATATAAAACAAAGATTTGTTGAAGTTTTTAGGCTTTGGTTAGCCTCAGTACTAAGGTTTTTAGGCGAACAACTGTCACGTGATTTTTGCCGCTGTAGATGGCCCCGTTGGTGAGGTCGAAACGTTTGGTTTCAATAACCGTAGACCTAATAACCCGGCATACAACCGTTCAAATAATAAAGTTTTTATTTAATTTGAAGTTACGATTTAAAGAAACGGAATTATGTATGTAATACAAATAAACATACAAACTATTTTGCCTACTCCGACGATAACTGTCGTGTTTTATAATATAACAAAACAATCAACTAGGGGGCACAACGCTGGCTAAGCTCGACGGTTTTATATAGTTTACGTGTTCTTAAGCTCAAAACAGATTACTTAAGCTTTTCAAAGCTCCAGCTAAGCGCTCCAAAGTTTTAGAAGATGTATTAGCAGCTGGGGGATTTGATAATAGTTGCAGTAACAACTACTGTAAGGCACGGGGGGGTTCATCGATTGCGCGGGGGGGGTCCTCTATCCTTCTAAAGATATCAACTGTGCCGACAGTCGATTCTCTCCGCATATCTGATCGTCTGTGCGTGTACACACATATTTGCACACGCGCCCTAGTTTATTGACAGATTAACTGGATTATTAATATATCGACTTCTTCAAATTGTGGGGTCCACTATAACCAACGTTTGTTGACTGCATAGACTATGCAAAAATACAAATACATGTGCAAAACATACATTAATTCGGACGGATTTGTTTTACCTTAACGGGTGAACCTGAAATTTTTTTGCAAATAACGTAATGTCAGAAAAGAAGAATTAAATTAGACGTAATAGTAAAAACGTAACAATTTACGAGTAGACTACTTTATTTAAGGTCATCAGTTTTTCATGTGAAGGAAACTCTGTTTGCCAGATTAAAAATTATAGTTTAATTTTAGTGATAATTAACTGTAAATTTCAGTAGGCCTATTCATAAAAAAGTTATCAATGGTGTAACAAAACTCAAAACCTTTTTATAGAACAACAAAAATTGAAATCTTCAAAATAAACCTTTCCAAAGCTAAAACTGGACAATAGGAGTAACTCGGCAATTTTTTAAATGCCAAAAAAGTTTTTTTTATTTTCTATGCACGAAAATAACAAAACTATGATATTGGAAAAATTATCGTCTTACATTCTTAAAAAACACAGCATGATGGAAATATGTTTTTAGCCCCCTCAAAGTTACTCCTGGCTACACTACTGCAGCCAGGTCGCAGAATATCTGAAAAATGCCACTCTTTTTGGGCAATCTAGCGGTCGAGTTATTTATATCACCATAAAATATGGGTACCAGAAATTAATACTATCCATTAAAAGTGGGCTGTCCACATTTTACCAAGTTTATCTGCATATTACAGTTTATTCCACACAAACACTATAAAATCTTACAATTCCCGCAGTAAAATTAAACACAACTTTCTTTCCTGTAAACGAGAGCAAAATCACGTTTCAGTGTTTTCATCGAAAACACAAAAATAAAAAACGACGGAAGACGAAGGTTAACGACCTGAAAATTAAAATAAGGAAGCGGCTCTGACCATTCATAACGCAGACAAGACAAGACTTCATTGTAAAATAAATAATGAAACAAAGACGCTCGGTCGGGTCGCCTGAACCAACCACCCTGAGACCGGTTCTCTCTCACACAACTCGCAGCGCGCCCTCTGGATGACCATTATTGCGGCAAGTAAACCCGAGACGAGATGTTTGAAAACGTCTCTTCATCAGTGTCAAACCGCTGCTACACATAACTCAGCTGGTTTGGTACCTGTCAATTACCATACGAAGCAGCAACATGTAATGAACATTAAATAAAGAACTACAACTACATTATACACAAGTAAAGACGCATATTGTATAGCTCCCTCATTTTTAAAAAGTTACCCCGGCGGCATCCAAACATCCGTTATCAGTCGTAATTAATTTTTTATCTCGCGTCGGTGTATTTAAGTCGTTGACATGTTTCTGCACTTTACCAAACGCCTACACCGACAGTAGAAAGACGAAGACACGACGTGTCGGCTCCATTGAAGGTTATAAACTGCAGTTGAAGAATACTAACTGTGCCAACGCGGCGTCAACGTGGACTCAAAACGGTAATCTCACCTTACTGACGGTTCAGTCTGATTGGTGCACAGAGACAGTGCCGCACTTTCATTTCGTCAAAGGCACAGAACACGTCATTTCGTCAAAGGCTTCCGACTGTCAACGTTTTGGGCGAGAGAGTATTACAGCACCTGCAATAGAACTAAGCGTGCCATAAGGTTTAATTATTATTATTATTATTGCTGCTAATATTTAGTTGTTACTACCTCAAGTTAAGAGGACTGTGGTAAATTATAGATCTCAGAATTCAATCTCCGGCAGCTCCATAATAATAGGTACAAGCTCTCAAATCGAATCAGGTTGTACCTAAATGAAAATGAAAACGTATTGTTAACTTTTGGAATAATATAATAGATGGTTGCTCACAGTGTCTGTATAAAATACTCTAACCTTACGATGAATGTTTTATTCATAAGATCACTAGAACTATTAAAGTGTACTCCATCGCGGGTTGGAGTATAAATTGGGGAGAGATTTACCAAATCTTTAAGTAAGTTACTGAAATCCTATATTTCAGGCAGATATTTTCGAGTAAAACACGAGGACTGTTATTCTGAATTACAAGAAATCACAGCTGGTGTTCCACAAGGCAGCGTATTAGGACCAGTTCTATATCTGCTGTATACGAATGATATACCGACCTGTGAAGAGGCCGTAATTACTACCTTTGCTGATGACACTGCCGTTATTGCAGAAGGTAACAGCATTAAAGAAGTAACTGAGAAACTACAATCTGCCATTGATAAAATCAATTCTTGGACTTAAAAATGGTGGATAAAACTAAGTGAAGGAAAGTCAGTGCACGTTAATTCACCAATAGGAAAATTAATTACCTGACTGTGGTTATCAACCCACAGGTGGTACCACATGAAACAGTGCACAGTACTGAGGCATGACATTAGTTGCCAAGTTACACTGGAAGGAACACGTAAAAAAGAAAAGAACTGAGCTTGACCAAAAATTCAGAAAAGTGCCACTCTTTGAGCAATCTAGCGGTCGAGTTGGACATTCTGAATTGTCTGTACACAATAAACTATTGTAATATAAACAAATCCTTAAACCTGTCTGGACATATGGTGTACAACTCTAGGAATGAATGAAGAAAAGTAACTGAAAAGTTATCCAGATATTTCACAACAAAGTATTGATGTGTAGGCCTACTGTTAATGCCCCATGGTACGTACGAAATAAGAACATCCACGGGGATTTGAAGAATGCTTCAGTCGAAGATGAAATTCAGCGATTCGCCAAGAAGCATGAGAAACGTTTGCATAAACACCAGAATGTCGAGATGCTGCACTTGGGCGAATACTGAACAGAATGAAGCCATTTGATTTAGTGTAGTGTGTCAAGTGACAGGCACCACAACAACAAAGTGATTAGTTTTTAAAGGAATGCGCCACAGGACGCGCATCCTACACCTTGTATATTAAGTTATGATATGTAAATTGAGAGATGGCCTTAGTCCAATCTCAAAAAAATAAATAGGAAAAAACTGGAACTATAACCAATGCACCTTCGAATGTTCCTCCAATTACAGAAGTACTTAGTTATCATAATATTGCATCCTGTGAGAGAGACCAAAAGGACCTTCCAAATGGATTGTTGCATAATACTTTAACGTGCAAAGTTTAAAAAGCTTTATTAAGCTTTCTGTAGTAACGTACGTATACGTGAGTCTCCCATATCTTTGAAAGTAACGTCCTCTAGTGTCACTAATTGTTTGCCAACATGTTTATAGTATAAGGAATTCCCAAGGGTTTTACGGCTGGCGCCAACACTGTTGAAATTGCTATCTACCGGGCTGATAGGCCGTGGTGCACTGCTTCTATTGAAAACATACGTTTCGGCCCCACCATCGGAGCCCATAATCAGTGTAAAAAAAACATTGACAAATTGGCACGGTGCTCGCCAATTGACCTCAATACTGAGGTACAGACTACGAATACAGACAGACCTCAGACTACTGAGTACAGACCTCAGTACCGGGATGAACTGGCAAACACCGTGCCAATTTGTTGACTATGAATACAGACTGAGGTCTGTCAGGTGAAAGAAGGCGACACACAGGGAGCCAGGACAGTACGTGAATTAAATATTACACATGTGCAACCATGAATGCTTATAACATACAGCTCACACCCCAAACACCCCGAGGTACAATAGGAGAGGTGGATATCATAAGCGAATAAATAACTACAGTTATACGTAAGAAATTGTATATAAGAACCATGAAAAACTTGATAAACTTTATGAAATACTTATAAACTTAAGCAATAAATACTGTAACATAACAAGATTACACCCCAGAATAAAGACAGTTAATCATCAAAATTCGTTGTGATTATGCCTAAACGCAATCATTTTAGAAATAAAATACAAAGAAATATAAAATAAACTTAACAAATAAAGAAATGAAAACAAAATATACTATTTAAAGATAATTAATAATGTCAAGAAGTAAAAAGTAATAAAAAACCAAAAGGGAATAGTATCTATATCTATAAAAATGAATGTTTGTTTCTTTCTTTGTCCCGTATGCGTTCCTATACGATTCATCCGATTGCGATGAAACTTCGGTGAGTTGTTGTGCGCACGCCCGCGAAGGTTTATGAATTTTTTTCGATGGGGTCCTTTGGGGGGTTCTTGGGGTCTTCCACATCTCCTCCTAAACCACTGGACCGATTTCAACTAAACTTGGCACAAATATTTTATGCAACGGGAGAACCAACATAGGGTAGGTGTTTTTTCGATGGGGTCCTTTGGGGTCTTCCACATCTCCTCCTAAACCACTGGACCGATTTCAACCAAACTTGGCACAAATATTTTACGCAACGGGAGAACCAACATAGGATAGGTGTTTTTTCGACGGGGTCCATTGGGGGGTCCTTTGGGGTCTTCCACATCTCCTCCTAAACCACTGGACCGATTTCAACCAAACTTGGCATAAATATTTTACGCAACGGGAGAACCAACATAGGATAGGTGTTTTTTCAATGGGGTTCTTTTGGGGGTTCTTTGGGGTCTTCCACATCTCCTCCTAAACCACTGGACCGATTTCAACCAAACTTGGCACAAATATTTTACGCAAAGGGAGAACCAACAGGATAGGTGTTTTTTCGATGGGGTTCTTTTGGGGGTTCTTTGGGGTCTTCCACATCTCCTCCTAAACCACTGGACCGATTTCAACCAAACTTGGCACAAATATTTTACGCAACGGGAGAACCAACATAGGACAGGTGTTTTTTTTTTCGATACGATCCTCTGGGGGGTCCTTTGGAGTCTTAAAAAACTAACTTATTAGATCTGGTTACTATGGCAACCCAATGGAATAGATTCTGTTCTAAATATATTATCGCATTAAATTGAAGACCACGCGAACGAAGTCTTTATATATTATATATACACAAACACTTTCTTTCTTTGAGTGGCATTGCAACGCATGCCGGGTACTCGCTAGTAATAAATAAATACTAGGGAAATAGGGAATGAAAACTTAGGAATTAAATAATTTAATTACAATGACAAGACAATAACGGACTATGACTATTATACCCAGAAGAGAAGATCAAAGAATAATAAAATGTAAATAGTTATTAGTAAACATACGTATAGTGTATAAATATTAAACCTAGTAAGTAAGTAAAAAGACATTGGTTATAGCATTAGACTATTAAACTAGAGGGAGGTCTACGAACCTCAAGGAGTTATTTTGTGTCAGAACTAAAAAATAAAAATGACATAAAAATTTACTAATAGAATAGTATTAAGCTATAATTATAAAAGTTAAGTGGTTTAATAATATAAAATAGTGAAAAGAACAGTGATAAACGTTATAAAACAGTGTAGAATGAAAGTGAATAGGAAATTGGACCTAGTTATAATAGGCACTATGAATAAAACATATTAAGTTATATAAACCAACTATAGTTAATATAAAAAGGTGTATAATGATTAATAATAGTGAAATATTACGTTACAAACTAATAATATACATTAGTGACGAAGAAAAAATAAGATTCAACTGAATCATGTTAATTATAAAATATGAAACCGAACCTGTGACCCATAAATATAATTTATCCAAGAGCTGTGCTCAATGAATCTGTAAGAAATTGGATTGTTGAAGAATATTCTAAAAGCCAGAACACATTAATTTAATGCTGGACATTTTTACAAAATAATTGATATAAAAGGAATTAATGAAGAAAAACTGTAGAAATAACGAGGAGACTAATGTTTTAATGGATACACTGAAAACTTGAAGGCCACAAGATAAATATCAAGCAATAACTCGTAAACGAAACTACAAATTTGGTGAGATTGTTCCATCATGTTAAGACAAACACTTGAACAAACATTACTCCATTTAAAGAGAAAGAACAGTGAAACACTATAACAAAAACAATATAAACATTATAATTATGAATTTTATTTGTTCACTATAATTAGTATTATTAATAGTTCCTGTTTAAGTCGTTTCTTTTGTATGATCCAAAGCACCCATGAATCAACATACATACACAACACCAAACTACTGAACCTTATTTATAAGTATTATGTTTTATTTTATATGTATGACTTGGACGGTACATAGACTTTAATTTTTATATTAACCCTGAGAAACAGAGTTTTCATGTTATCAAACCGAAAGGAGCTACAACCTAAGAAAGGGACACTGAATGTTAATACATTTAAATATATGTCAAAGAGAAAGTAATAATAATAAATTTTATGGACTTTGAGACAAGAGCAAATAATTGTTTATTTCATTAGTGTAAATAAATACCAGGTAAAGGTTATAAAATTGGCACCAACAACTTGGGGCTAACAGAAACATAAATAAGTTACATTAAAAAATTGACATCCAACAACGTGATGATATCACATACATAAGTCATCATTCAAACACATTAAGAAATAAATACGTTATAATACGCAACCACGAAAATCGTTAATAAACTATTTGAAGTCCTTATAAACGTAATGCAATAAATCATCTGATAATTGCAGACACACTCACAAGAAAGTCGTTTCTTTACTACACTGGGAATAGAGAGGATCATTAAAACGCCACTAGTGACTTCCGTTTAGTGCAAAAGGAAACAAACAGTAGTCTAAAACTTGAATGAAATGAGCATGCAGTAACCACAAATTACTTAATGCTATTTGGGGCATTCACATTTGTCTCAAGCTACTAGTCTCCGCTGCATCCGTTTCCAAACTTTTCCTCTGAATAGAAACTTTACAGACTCCATAAAGGGCACTAACACTGCTCTACAGCGTAACATTCCACTTTGCGTTCCTACGGGTATTCCATTAACTGGGCATATTCGTACTCAACAACATTCTAGACGCTCTGAATCAGTGATTTACAAACGATGGTTTTTCATGCGATTCACCGAGTATCTTGAAAAAGTAATTTAACAATGTGCTAGTAAAATGTACGTTCTTAGCTGATAACGGAAATGAATAGGCTCGTTTTTCAAAATGACCGCAAATAGTGGAAGATTTTAAAGATTATACACCTTCTTCTTCTCGTACAAGCAGTAAACCGTTTGAAAACAGCAATAAAATAAGAATCAGTAATGGTAGCACAATGATAACCTGTTTTTGGTGGCAGAGTCACCAAAGTTGTTTTTAATACGCGTTCAAATCGCTCTATTAAGATAATAAACTGGAACAAAACCAATACTATTTCGCATGTGATATGGTTTTGATATCTGACGAATTACGAGAACGAAAGAAATGTTATGTGATCTTGACAATGATCAAAGGAAAACTGGCCTTAAGTTTACGAACACTAAACTTTAGACGAACTTAATCCCACGTGAGCAGCTAGCTATCCGACACGACAAGATACATGTAGTGGAAAATATGGTCATGTTAACCGAGACCGGCAGAAGTAACGACAGGAAGCTACACATATAGAATTAGGCAGGCCATGTCGCCAAAATATAAGACAATCGGTCGTTTACGTGTAAGGTACTCGAATGGACACCAATGACTGACAACGTAGCAGAAAAAGGACACCAACGCGCTGGACGGATGATATTCACGGAATCACCAAACAGCACAAATCGAACAAAGGAAATCCTTAGAGAAGGCCTATGCTGGATGTCCTTAGAGCATTCTGCTTATGTCCTTGGAGCAATGGACAGAAGACAGGTTAGTGACGATGATTCACGTCTTATAATAATAAAAGTTAAATTATGTTAAGCATTTAGGCATACATGAACAGCAGGACTAACTTGGGAGGCAGCAGACGTGAACAGGAGAAGCACTTCTCGCAGAAATCTTACTCCGGTATATTAAACACGCTTTATTCCCCCACTTAATCGAAGAAGCGAAACAAGTTCTCAGTTTTAACTCGACCGTTTGCCAATTGATTACCTGTCCTTTTGGATATACGAGCGATAACTTTGAATGCTTTAACCGATTTCATAAAACTTCACAGAACCCTGAGACTGAGCCACCCAAAAATAAGGGTCGGGGAGTGGGACCAATATGAGGGGTCAACTTTCTTTTTTAAATCGCAAAAATTTATGCGGTGTGACAAATTAAAAGTGACATTTAAAAAAAAAATCAAAATATAGTGTTGAATATTAAAATGTTGAGACGCCAGGACCCAAAAAGTGTACCAAAACTTTGACAAAAATCCATGCCAGCTATCATATTAAAAAGAATTTTAACCATAACTTGAATATAGGCCTACAATTCAGATATGAAATTTCAAAATTTTAATAAAAAATCATGGCCTCAAAAAACGCGAGGCTTTTTAAAAAACTGTAAAAAATCTACGACGGTGTCACACTAAAACGAATTTTAACTTAACTCCGAATTTACTGATTGCAATGAAAATTTCTTTAAACTTTATGCAAAAAATCGTTACATATGATTATCAGTTATGTATAGGTGTGAAAAAATAGGCCAATCTAGGACTAAATTGTGTGTTATTAACGAATTATGGTAAACAAAAACAATTTGATGTTTTAAGAATCTTTATTGTATTATTGTACGATTTACATTTGTTAATTTATATAAAAAAGGGGTTTTGTCATTTTAATAACTGAACAATAATTTAACATTGAAATTTATTTAATAAATGTATTCCGTTCAATATATTGAGCGAGTTCTGCAGTTCAGGGATCTTATTAGTGTAAATAATATTCGCACCGGTGTACGAGTACATACAGTACTACAGTTCGTTTATTAATGATTAACTATATATATAAATGCAGCTGTGATTAGTAAAAACTTGGGCGCTACATTGTCCGTAATTCACACAAAGAGAGACATCGAGAATCAAAACACACTGGTAGAAACCTGACGATAGAAACTGAACAGTGGCTTAGAGATGCGCAGTGTACAAACACCTCGTTGCGAGGCTAACGAAATTTTCATTTATTCCGCACATGCGCACAACAGTCTTGTACAGTGTTTCATAGTGTGAACATCGGCTGCAACAAGAGTGGCGAGAACAATGGAAGCATGTGTGTGACAGAGAGGAAGATAATATGGAAGTGAGACTGTGAACTGTCTCCCCTCTCTTCTCTCTAGATAACTTAGCTGTACTTGTAAGTGGAGATAATTCATGCATTGGGTCGGCGTAGCTTACTGTTCACGAACTGTCGGGCCTATAACAACTACAGTACTTGCACAGGTTTCTTACAAAATTACCGCCGTCAAATGTTAACACTGATTCTCGCTTGTGTGCAATATCTTAGAGCTGTTAAAAAAAAATTCAATGAAGAGATGGAACACCACTTTCACAAAGTGTTTGTTTTCCTTAGAGATTTGTCAGGACAGATTATTTGTTTTCCTTCACATTCATCCTTTCCTTAAGGCCAATGGATCGATTTAGCTAAAAAGGAAGTATGTAACAAGTTTATTTATGTTTTGTATCATAGATTCTATAATCGTTTACCTACCGCATAAAAAATTTTTTTAAATTCTCTCATACACTTAGAATCTTGGCTAATGAAGATCAGTTGAGTAGCTATATTACCCTGCATATAGTTAATAATTATTATAACCACATGAGATGCTATCAGTAACAGAAGCGATTTAATTTATGTTAATTTTAATTGTAAAGAGTATAGCTTGAGTTAGTTGTGATGTACGTAAAAGTATTGATGACTTGTTTACTACTAAAAAGTGTTAACAATTATCACAATAATTTCATTGCATTTGCAAAGAGTATATCAGATTTAGTTGAATGTGAAAGTGTTGATTTCACGATGAATATTTTCATAACTGCCAAATAACAGGTTAATTATTTTATATTATTAATAATAATTTTAATACTATATCTTAGATGTAACCATTGATGTGAATTAAGGCTAAAAAGGATTATTCCAGTTGGAGTTAATTTCGAAAAGTTAAGGATCTATTTTCTAGTATACGTTAGTACTTAGTGTAGTCTGTATAAGGTTTCAGTGACTGCACAATAAGTATGTGACAAAACTGTTGGCGATAAGAGCTAATGAGACCTATGAATGATTCGTGTGAATATTCTACAGTGGTTCAAACGGAGAACCAAAATCTATTGGCATACGCCAAAGGTAAGTGAACGGAACCAATCACCACGCGGTAAGAAAGAAAGAAATCGCCGAAAAGTATCCTTAAAAATGTTCTACCACGTACACCGAAGACAATTATCGCGTAACAAATAACAAACGTACGGAATTATAGGCTATATTTCCAATAAATACAAAAAATGTTTACAGGCCCACCTTTCTTACGATCTCCTATCACTTGTAATCCCTTTGAACGGGCTTAACAAGAACAACAATTGACTTTTGATAACCATGGTGTCCATCCATGAGTTACTTACATATCACTTTTCAATACGACGCGAGACTCCTGTGGTAGTCGTATTCTCGTGCCACACAGAACTCTTCTGTGTTATCAGAGTTTCGGGCTGTCACGCCGTGGTCCAAGGTTGTTGAGTGCAAACGTTTCGGCCGTGGCTTCGACGGTCATCTTCTGTACAGAAGGCTGCAACACACTGACCAAGGTTTCGCAGTCAGTGACCATTGAACTGTGGTTAAGCCTAGTGGCTGTCAGTAGGACACCCATATTTATAAACTTTTGGAGTCCTCACGAAGGTGTTGTCTGAGACCACCACCCAATCAGAAGAAATAGACACCACTTAACAACCTTGGACCATGGCCTTACAAGCCAAAGTTCTGATAACATTGACCGTAAAAGCCTCAGACAGAATTTAAAACCCTTCTGTTTTCATTATACGGGCTAAAGTGTAAATATATACACGCCGAACTTTTGCATAATGTAAGCGAGAAATCTCGGCTAAATCCACAACGACGAGCAGCAACTGGGATTAGCTAACAAACTTGGTAACTATTTAATTCGAAAAGAGGAATTAACTAAATTGGACGAAATTAAATCGGCGCTAGTAGTTGCATTAATTACGTCAGACAATAACTAACGCAGCGCTAATGTACACACACGCGCGCGCGCGCACGAGGGAGGCTGAGCGGGGCTCCGTTTATAATCTACGCTCTGTTTGTTTCAGCCGAGCAATTTATCCGCTAAGAAAACACATTAGCATCGCCTCGTACAAAATTCAAGTCGTATAAATGGAAAGTAGCCTGAGCGCTAAACGGGTGAGTGAAACATTGAATCCGCCGGTGTTTATAACGGCCTCACGTCTCGTTTTAAACACATGCCTACCTGGACTTCTCTGACTACAAATGAAGAGCGTCGAAAGCAGTAGCGGTTCCTGACCCGATGGGTAGGCACGCATCGACTCTAAGCACAATATAGTACGTATACATAAAATTCCAATGGTATAAAAGCATTTAACATTTTCAGGTAAACACTTGTTTGTGTCGGCTATGAGAAAAATATTCAAGTGTAATTAGTATGAGGATTAAAAAAGTGGCGTTTAGTAACTCAAAGCCTTCTCGAGAAATTTCTCACAGCCTCCAATAATTCTTTTTTTTACATGATAAGAAACATGTGACCGAGCGCATTTTCATCGAGCCCGGACACTGCTAGCGCTCCTAGCGGCTTAAAGCACTACTAAAGAGTGCTTGCTTTTTGGGTCTCTTGAGAGCCAGGTGCTGTGCGCTTTAGCATTCTACTTAGGGGTACCAGCAAATCATCGTACTCGTAGGATAGATTGTTATATGTTTGAGTATTTTTAACTGTAGCCTAAAGTAAAAAATAAGGCTAGATAATGCGTAGTTATGAAATCTTAAATAAATGCTGTGATTACGAAGTTATGGTCAATTCATAGTTAGTGCAACGAAGCGTTTTTTGAAGTGATTGGAGTGGTCAGTCACCTGTTAAAATAGCGCACAGAAATGGAAGCGAAGTGATATTAATGACTTTGATGAAATCAAGTCATCAATGTCATTTTAACTGGACTACAGGTGACCGATTTTCATAAAATGAGAGATGAGAAGGCATGAGAAACAGTTTTTGGTGACAACTATAATGTTGGTTACGTAATATATATATATATATTTTTTTTTCAAGTACTCCTTGCGCCATACGAAGGCTAAGTTACTTTTTGTCTGTACAGAAGATCATTGCTGAATCACGTTATTGTGTCACTCACGAGCCCTGCACGCAGTAGAAACAGATTCCCACGGGCAGAAGAAGGGAGTTCAAGACAGAATATAATGCGGAACGATGATTTACCGGGTCCCATTGCAATAACAGTGTCCGTCATCGCGAAACGGACTTCAGACGCGTAACCGAAATATGAATTCTCGCTGAAGAAGGTATGGGAAATGTAAATGGAGAAATTACGAACGGGTAATGACATGTAGAACTCAAAGCCAAGAGACGACATCCAGTGCTGAACTATGCGATCTGTGCACTTTCGATAAAAACCCTAGAAACTGTAAAACACAAACTTACGTCTCCAAAAACAAGACAATATTAGAAATTACTTTTTATTGGCTTCCCAACCCAGGATGGGTTTTAGAGTTCTAGACGATTTTTCTCAAGGTGGTGACCCATCTCATTCATTCCGTAAGATAGTAAGTGATAACGGACCTAATGGACATTGTAAAGCGTACTACGGATTCGTAGTTGAGGTGAGCCGGATGTGTCGGCGTGACAAAGGGATAATGTAATGTAATGGACGAACAGAATCGTTGAATGACAGACCGAAATAGGATAGAATAAGTAGGAGCAGTCCTCCAAGCAGACGGACGGACAACATAAAACAGGATAGCTCACAACTGGACAGTCGACACAGTATTCTGAAAGCTATGGGAAGGCCATACCCAGCCACGGACGAGAGATCCTGCCTAAGTACGTGCAATGATAATAGGCCTACTCTCTTTGCTATGCTCGTTACTATTTATGGCGGCAGCGGTATTCAACTGAATAAATAAATCGCCTCGCTACAGAATACAGTAAGCGATACCTATACTATAAAAAAACTACATACGGGCGAGTGAGCAGATAGATACGGGCGTACTGTGTTAAACTACGTAATAGTAGTCATACAGCGACGAAAGCTGCGAACACCTGCTCCTGGTTTCTGAACGACAGTGCAATTTCTGATCTTCTTCTTCTTCGACTGCTGTTATAACTACACGACTGTAGTGATTTTTAGAGTTCTCTCTCTCACCACACAACCTCCTCCAGCCTCTCGCTTCCACGTCCCTCAATCGTCGTCTACGTGGCCCTGTCATCTTTCCTGTGATTCGTCTTCCTACTGATTTGCAGTATAACACTCTTTAGTTATATGGTTATCCATTGTCTATACATGACTTTTTACATCAACTCCTTGTATCACTTGATCCAGTTCAAAATTCATTAGTAGTGGAAGTGCGCCAAAACACGCACATACGGGCCCCTAAACACACACACATACATGTTTCTCAATTGTCTAGTGCTGCAATATCGCAGAAACTGCTGAAATGTGTTTCTTCCTATTCCCATGAATCTATGCAAACAATAGTCTCCATACTTCTTGGCGTGTAACAGATGCACATTAATGCAATGTGTGTTTATTTGAGTTCATAAATTTTAAAACTTTGGACAATTTCCAAATAGTGCTTTGTTACATTTACTGAATCGGTAAGTAATTTTTCTCGTTTACATAAATTTATCTAAGAAAGTTACGATGCGAAAGGCGTCATTGTTTTGTTTTTATCTTGACTGGTATCTCTTATTTTCCAGCTAAACACACGCGTTATAGGGATAACCTCAGACATTGATTTTACAGTTGGCATAGCTAATGTACATTTGTATTTGAATTTTACTGGACTACACTTAATGGACAGAATGTCTCATTTTACTGAACGAGGGAAGCGAGTTCTGAGTTTTAACTCGACCGTTTGACGTTTATCTGTCTGTCTGCTTGGAGTATCATTCACTATTACTTTTCAACGCATCAACCGATTTTCTGAATGCAGTGTTAAGTTTTGGAAATTTCAAAATTTTGGTATTCTAGTACCCATCAAAGAGATTAATGATGATGTTTTTTTAATTGTGAAAATCCAGCAGGGTGTCAGATAAAAGGAAGTATAATCCTAAACCAAATATTTCTAAGTTTTAATGTTTCCTGTATGATTGTGTGCACTACAATTGTTATGTACCTAAAGACATACTGAAGTAATCGGGATTTTTGTACCTTTTCCCATAACTGGAAAATAATCTAACATAGAAATTTATAAGGCCTAATAATAAATCCTAGGCCTACTTCGTTCGAAACAGTGAACGAGTTTTGTATACTAAGTACTTTAATTGAAGTGACTTTGTAATCTTCTGTTCTGGGCTCATGGTGTTATGTGTAATTGGCAACAATCTATGTGCAATACTAGCTGTTACCCGCGGCTTCGCACGCGAATATTTGACTTTTAATAAGTATTTTAATATAATTTTTATTGTCTATGTCTGTATGGCGTTCTGCCAGCTCGTATAACAATTTTGTACTCATCAGTCAAATTCTCTCCACAGCTGTTTTGTAACACTTGCACTAAATTATTATGTTGGTGCAACAGTCTTTGGAGATTTAAAAGTACCCGTTTATAAAGGCCTTTGGAGATATTTATAAAGTACCCGTTAACTCAGAAACGTTAGGTTCTTAATTTTAAGTGTTACTGTGATATAGGCATTGTATATCGCACTAAACGTTGTGTTTTCCTCAACCATGGCTTTTATTTATTAGTCTATTACGTGAAGAATTTTCTGCCGATTTTGAGTTAGTGTCCATGGATCCTACTGATTTTTTTTGTAATGTCTTCATAAACAGTTATAGAATAAAGTTAAGGAAATTTTTTGGCCTGCCCTTAAGTTTAGGGGTTGTTTTCACCCCTTTTGGGGGTTAAAAACAAAATTTACTTAACCCCGAGAACCAATAGAGGATCAAATTCTAAGCAAAAAGGTGGTATACACTTTATCGAAAAATGCGTTGTTTGCGAATTACAAGGGTTCAAACGTTTGCCAAAAAACGCGTTTTTCAACATGAATTTACAAATAACTCAAAAACGACGCCATTTTGCAAAAAATTTGTATAATTCACAATTAAAGTGTATTAACAGACAAACATTTTCCACTTTGTTTGGTTTCGTTATGTCAAATGGTTCTCGATATATAGCCAAAACAAGATGGCGATTCACCGTTTTTTGATCAAATCACGTGCTTAAAACTGATAGGCTTATAACTCGGCGAAAAGTGGTTCGATCGTAGACAAATTAGTATCAAATGAAAGCTCTGTTAAGTTTCTAAAAAATGATGGGCTAATCACTTGTGTAGCTTAAAACATTACGAAGATATGTAGGAGAATATCACAATTTCTGAAAATTTTTTCCAAGAAATTTAAAAAGGGACGACCGCCATTTTGTCAAATATGCATATTACGCCTAGATACTGTAGTTTTCGGTTGTCTATTATATTAGCAATGTTCTCAAATTTTTTGGAGCATATATGTATTCCTGTACAGTAACGCGTAATTTTAAGAAAATTCAAGCTTTTGGATTTTCGCCAAAATTCGCCTTTTTTATTAAATATCTCAGTAACGATGGGTTTTATCAAAAAATTGATATGGTCCAAAAATAAAGGTTATAAAAAACAAAAATTTTGAATTTTGTATCACTCCTTTACGACTAAAACTTGATAAGTTACAGCAGTTTAAAGGTGTATTTTGCCGACATCGTGTAAATAATTTTTTACTTTTATGCAAAATATCTAGTGTACAGTAGGTTTTTCGACTATAGTGCATAAAGTAAAAGTTGTAGCTCTTTACATATTCTACAAAATGCATTTTATTTGAAATTGTTTTCTTAAAAATTGACCGAGTATTGACCAAAAATGTAAACACGCTCCAACGGTTAGATTTTGTTATGTTCGGGTACGGTCCTAAGAGCCTATTAATTTATACTAAGCTAATTTTTTTCAAATTGACAATAAAATTAAGTATCATTATTATTTTTTTAACGTCTATTGTAAACAAAAGAATATCTGTTTGAATTTGTCACTGTCTGTACTGCTGGTTCGTTATACCAATCGAATATTTAATTTAATAAAATATGTTTATGGTTCGACTTTTCTTTGATTAAAATTTATAAGCATGGATGAAATATATATTTTTTTGTACTGAATTTTGTATTATGGCCGCTAAAAACACAGACGCTCTAGCGGAGACCAGAAGGGGCCTGATGCGCTACCTGATCCTCACTGCTTACAGCTGAAACGTGTTTTTTGGAGCATCAGCTGAGCGTCGAAGTTGTTTGTTATTGTGCAAGGGTAGTAACATTTTGTTAAATATTATTAATGTTGTGATGTTTAAGTAATTGTAGGTTAAACATCCCCCCCCAAACCTGTAGGTATCCAATTTTAGGACTTGAAAGTACATTCTCGTGTTTTTTCATGTTTTCAACCATTTAGGGGTGGTTTTTAACCTTTTCAAGTCCAACTCTCGCGTCGGATATATCCCTTGACGTCAAAATCGTAACAATTACCTCCAAACACCTGTAGGTACCCAATTTCAGAACTTCAAGTACATCCTCGCGTTGTTTCATGTTTTCAACCATTTAGGGGTGGTTTTCGACCTTTTCAAGTCCAACCCTTGCGTCAGATGTACTCACTTTCGAGGCTTTGACCGGCATTCTCGCGAAGTATTATAGTGTGCTTCAACCCTTTAACAACTACCCTTTGCGTCGAATATAATTTTGGACGTCAGAATCGTTATCAGCACCCCAAAAAACCTATAAGCACCTAATTTCAGGGCTTCAAGATGCATCCACGAGTCGTTTCATATTTTCAACCATTTAGGGGTAGTTTTCAACCCTTTTGGGGTGAGAGCGGGCCAAAATTGTTCCTTAACTTTGTTCTAGAACATTTTAGGAAGCGATAGCAGCAAAAGGAATCAAAAAATTACATGGACACTAACTCAAAATCGGCAGATAGGTCCTTTGTCACGCCTCACGTAATAGACTATATTTCAGCAGTAAACTAAAAACCAAAAACCGTTGTCACCTAACCTCCCAAATGAAAACGGTACTTATTTTCGATTTGCATTAAGAAATAGGACAATTTACAATTAATACACTTCTTCGATTCATGTTATCCGGGCTGTTTGGCCGTGGTCCATGGCTTATTATAAAACAAAACGTTTCGGCAGTTCCAATGGCTGCCATCATCAGTGGTATAAAATTCCTGAACGTCGGGTGTTTACGTACAGGCCCACAGTACTGTGGTGTAGGCTGAAGTTGTCCTGCCATGCTACCTGTACTTACAAATTCAGCAAAGTCCCACGTACAGGTAAAAATGACACCATCAACCAATCACAATTAAGATGGTGTATGATTGGCTCGCACCACGCTATGCCATTAGGTACTCAGTTGTTTTCCGCGAAGTACTGTGGGGAAGGCTAGTGATTTCCCGCGATGCCACCTGTGTTAATTGTTTGCTAATTTCAACCCCCGCACAGGTAAGAACTGCATCAACGGCCAATCAGAAACAAGAAGGTGTGTGAGAGGCTCGCATCGCGCCAAAGTACTTAATGCGATGCTTTCGCC
Source organism: Magicicada septendecula (assembly GCA_034769895.1). Classification (NCBI taxonomy): domain Eukaryota; kingdom Metazoa; phylum Arthropoda; class Insecta; order Hemiptera; family Cicadidae; genus Magicicada; species Magicicada septendecula. The sequence continues at coordinate 134,195,799 of CM068372.1, forward strand.
CCGCCGATTCATAGCGATCGCAGCATGCTTATGAATCAAGACGGACTCCATATGGAGACGTGGCCATGTAATTTATCATGGACCCGCGGACTGCACCATAACTCCCTTGTGCAGAGCAAACGACCGCGCTGACCTGTTGGCACCTGGCGTTCATCAGGCCTAGGCCTGGACAACGCAAACAAATTAGGGCGCAAGACGCCCGCGCATCATCCATCCATCCATATGGAGACGAGGGAAGTAATCACTCACCGCCGACAAGAGTTTCGTCTCATCGAAGCGGATCCGATGGTCGGCATTGGCGAGCGCGTGCTCAGCTACGGCAGACTTCTCCGGCTGTCCCAATCTACAGTAACGGCTATGTTCACCCACGCGTGTGCGGACGCTGCGCTTCGTGGTACCAATATATACCTGGCCGCATGAGCAGGGAACTCCGTACACACCGCACGATGACAGAGGGTCTCGGACGTCCTTCTTCGGCCTCAAGAACTGGTGGATCTTCCTTGTCGGCTTGAATATTGGCCTCACACCGTGCCAACTGAGCAGGCTACCAATGCGGTCCGTCACCCCATGGATGTAGGGCAACGCCGCGAAACCGACGGTCTCCCGTGACTCCACTTCCGGCCTGGCTGCTCTTCTCGGCCGGACCGCTCGTCTCACCTCCCCGACGGAATATCCATTGGCCTCCAGCGCTAGTTCGAGGTGACGCAGCTCCTCATCGAGGTACCGGGGCTCGCATATCCTCTTAGCCCGGTCCACCAAGGTCAACAACAACCAAGGTTAACTACTACAACATCACGTTAGAGCCAGTATTAGCATATTGTGTTTGTAGAGTTGTGATTATTAATGTATTTCTTGTTCATAAGATAATTTTTTGAGAAAATTAAGATTCTGCAACCCGTGTTTTTATTACTTCTCTTATTATCATTTATCACATACAATAAATTGGTTGGTAACACATAATATACCCTCGCGTTAGTCTTGGGGAAATTTTCTACCGAGAAAATTGTGTTCGGGGAAAATTTCAGGGGTCTGAACATTTTCTGCGCCCTTGGTGATCAGTACCAGTACCCGCACCTCACATCTCGCACCAATACCTTGCCACTAGTCTAACGTGACTTTTACATATTTTTTAGCTTCACGAATTGTTAACGATAATCAAGTTATTAAAGTGTAACTCCAGTTTTCAACATCCATGCAGTTATATTACAGTTATCTCAGAAATAATAAGTTCTTCTGCAAGGAACGTAAAATTATTTTTCTAACGTAAGTTTCAATTACCTGCATCATCAAGGACTGAAAGTATCAATGTAAATTTGTACTTGGTTTACTGATACAATACAAATCAATTGTTGATACTATCAGTCTGTAAGGATAAAGATAGAACTGCCCGCATCAGACAAAATATTCTGGTATAGGCCTGCTTGCAGAAGAAATTATTTTCCCAACAATCATACGTTTCATGTGCGCTGTTCTGCGTACACGTCTCTACGGCACTCCTGGACTAAAACACATCGACCACAACGTTTCCGCAGACACGTAGCAACAAGTGTCGACAACCTCTGTAGACGTAGAAGTAGCCTGTCGGAAACCGCCAATTTTAATGGCTCTCTAGAGACATGTCGATTCAACAGAGGATCCCAAATGACTAATTTACTCAGAATCTTACCAACAACACTGTCTCTAAAAGTCTCTAGGGACCGTCTGGCTGTTTACTCTGCCACTGGTCCTCGGAGACCCAGTCGCAGACTGTGAACAATGAGTCATCCGACCTTGTCATTTCTACAAACACAAGACTTGGGCATGAGACGGGAGTGTCGACGTCTTCTCAATTACGATTCAGTTACATACATTTAAAAAAAGGTAATTTCCGTTTTTAATTTTACAATAAAGGATATATCATTCTAAGGTCTTGTCATTCTGAGGAGCCACACTCGATCTCTGCACGTACCTGTGGCAGGTGATTTCACAGACATGTGATTCCTTATATCCACACGGAACGTACGGAATAACGCGGGCTCCGAACCAGAACCAGAACCAGAGATGTATACTAGTCGAGGTTAATACTCGTTGGCAGGGCTTTGATTTCAGGGGGGAACGCGCCAGAACGGCGTTCCGGAACCTCTTGAATCCAAAAATAAATTACCGAAAAGAAAAACTTAACTATTACAAAAATTTACTATTACTTTTTAAATTGTGCCCCTCATCAGTCCCATTATAAAAGTAAATATTTGTCAAAATCAAACACCAATACTAATCTTTATCTTAACTACTATCGTTCAAAAAATGTCCCAATAACCTATGGAGGAAAAAAAAACTTGCTTCAAAATTAAAACTGCACGAAAAAGGCAAGTTGAAACTTCATTAAAACTCACGATTGGGAGCTTCCAAGAATATGTGCATTCCAGAATTTTTGGGGAGAGTCTTTCTACCTTTAAATATTCTATTGAATCACTAGCAATACCTTCAAGTGAATCTGTGAGGGGCGATTTCTTGCCGTCATACAGCATTGGATGCAAAGAGTAAGGAAAGGTAAAGAAACAAACAATATGACGACACAATTATGAAACTATGGAAACTTTTTTAAAATGTCCAAACCACCGAAACCATCACTTAGAGTTTGATTGAGGCTCCGGGATGACGCCATCATGAGTGACATGTTTTCGATTGTCGTGCGACTAACCTGACGATGAAGCTCTTTAGAAAGATCAGTAAACTTTATTATCTTTTTAGATACAAGTTTACACGTGTTACATATTTTAGAAGGTTTTAAAAATGTAGACCTCCTTTGTAATAACCCGATGCAAACTTCTACGCCAATATAAAATATAAGTATGTTTGTGCCTGTACAACTTTTGAATTGATGCGTTCCGGCACCTATAATTTTAGAAATCATCCACTACAAATAACAAGACAAAGTTTATTATTTTGTAATCCAACCTAAGCGGCTTTAATAATAACGTTTTCGAAATGCACGGCCAAATAAAGTCACAACATTCTACAACTCTAGCTGTTAAAAGCGAACAGCACGCTGCGGGATACCTTACTACTTGTTAATGACCGGAACACGTACATATGTGTCAAGGGTAACACGCTCAAGGTAAACAATCTGGTTGACAAGAATATCAACAACTACACAGCAATATTATTTAAATATAGAAACACGTGTTACCTACAAAAGTAACCGAATCTGGAAAACCCTGAGCGCTCTCACGTAAGAGTCACGGCATCAAAGAACGAAGCGGAAATGTGTGGATGTTATGTCGAAACGAATAAAGGGCTGATGACCAGGTTATCTTGTCGAACTCGGAAAGCGATTTGCAGATGGTTGTATACTCAATGAGTCAAGTCTGCGAGGATTTAGGTTTACAGATCTCCCACGTTGAACAGCTTTTCATGGAGGCTTATCCCATAAGAGCAAAAATTGTTGTAGGTCGTTCTGTTCTGGAGCAGGTCAATAAATCTGAATATCTGGACTGTAACAACGTATATTACATTACAAACAATGATGTGATGAAGAAGCTGCAAAAGTTCAACCGTATGTGTGGGACCATCAGGGGAACTCTACGAGGAAAGAATCACGCCTGAAGTTCTACAAGGTGATGGCCCTCCCCACACTTATTTACAGGTCTGAGAATTGGACTTTAACGAAATCCCAGGCCGGTCGTATTCAATGAGATTTCTCAGACACGTGGCAGGGTATACTCTTCAAGATCGCAAAAGAATTATCGATGTTCGCCGGGAGCTCAATATTATGAGTATACCTGATAGAATTGCCCAATATCGACTGAAATGGTTGGAACACGTACTCGTTGGCTTATAATTACATATACAATCACAATTCTCTGCACGAAATTCTTGTTATATCAATATCACCATTCAGTCAATAGACAAAACAATTATATCCCAGTAAGTGTCAATTTGAAACTAAGTCCTCGTTTCGCTTAGGCCGTTTTTTTTTTCATTGAAACAATTTATCATTAATGTTTTTTTACAACATTATTTTATATAGACGTGGAAGAATAGCCAGACTTTGTCTACATCAATATTTATGGTAAATTATTCATAAGTGTTTATATTCGCAATAGCTATTAATATTTTGTTTAAAATAATAAATCTTAAATATATAGTTACCATCTTATGCTGAATTCCTTCTTTATAATTGTGTCATCGTACGTTATCGCTCACCTGAAACATACAAACAAAAATTTTAATAAACTTGTATTTAGTATAGCCTACATTCAATTACATAGGTCACGTTATTTAATTGTAAATCAAATTTTATACAAACTGGCTAAACTTATGACAAGAGTTCTAAGCACTAAAGGAAAAATGAATTCGCTGAGCTGATTGGAAGGCGATAATGTAGAATCTTATCAGAAACAAAACGTTCTCGACGATGTGGAATTCGCTGTAGATTATAAGAGAAAAAAGTTTGATTTTCAGAATAAAGCGAAACGCCTTTGAATATCATCATCACTTAGCTTCATGTACTTCGGCACCTCGTCTGCTACGTTTCCCATTTTATCCGAGGTCAACCTAGACTTCTCAGTCTCTTCGGTCAATACCTTCTTGCTTTCTTGAAGATAAAAAAAAAACATTCTACATAACGACAAAGATTTTGTTACGTCTTATTTCAATCTTTTTCCCGGTGGTTATTGAAAATATTTACAAATAGTAGTCTTGTCGTCATTGTACCATTGTCATCATTGTACCATTGTCATCATCATATTCGTCTTCAGGACTTAGGCCCTACATGGAAAAATTATATTACGTCCTACAACAATTAAAAAATTAATTTATTTCACCTGAAACTCTTGCGAAACAAGTTCAATAAGGGCTCTGCAACGATTTCATGTACAACCAGACGAACATTCCGATCGTACACGATTTTTATTCACAGATCGTTAGATTCACAACACAATTAAATTACGGATAGTCTTCATAGTACAGAGAAACTTCAATTGGTGAACGTCCGAAGTTCGGAGTGATGACATCTTCGACGGTTCAAACAGTGACAATTCCTTCTCAGTAACTTCTAAAATCTGGAATCAATTTTATTCGTTTAGTTTTTAGTGTTTAATTTGTGTTAAAATTATAAAATGACGGAAGTAAATAAGTAAATAAATCTGTGTTAACAGCCAAAAACTAAATAAATAAAAAGCAAATGATATTTTAGTCTTCCATGTTTATATAACTTTTCGTACAAAGGTCTACCTGTCAAGTCGATATACTTGACAGGTTGATATGTGTTAAGGTTGATATAAGTGAACTCGGGCCGTTTACATTTTAATGATCAGTTGTCCTCGGTATTAATGCAGTATTTATAAAGTGTTAACAATATTTCGAGACATTACAAGAAATTTTGGTGTGAAAGAAAACTGTCAGGCTAAATGATTATTAAACAGGCTGAACGTTCCGGTAAATGGTTGAGGGAGATTATTTTACTCAATACCTGAAGAATTTAGTGAGGGCTTTACCCTTTTGTAAATGTTTTCATTTACTCTTTTTTGAAAATTATTTGAAAACATGCCGAGTGCATCCATTATCACAAAATTACAAAAACATTTGGCAAACATCTCGACTTTAAAAATATTATCTCGAGACATTACAAGAAACTTTGGTGTGAAAAGTCAGGCTAAATCGTTGAAGGAAAATCTGCGAATTTTTTTTATACCTAAAGAATTTAGGGGAGTTTTTAAAGGGTAAAGTGTTTTCACTTGCTATTTCTGATATTATAATTTTCATATTTTCAATTATGCCATACGTAATTTAATTCCATTTTGAATTTCATTTTCCACAACAAATAACGACGCAATATCAACCACAATGTTTTCTGATCACCGGGAAAGAAGGCGGATGGTATTTTGACAATCGATGTTTTATTCGACCACAACCATCGACGATTTTCATCCTCCCTTCATAGCAGTAACACGCTAGCATATCTATGTTGTCAGCAGGATTATGAGAAGCAGAAGCTGGCAACTGCAGTCGACAGCTGCACTACACGGTCACCTGTCTGAACAGTGAGACGGCAAGCGGGCCGCTTAATTTGCATTAGCTACACGAACAATTTGTACACACCGCGGCTGTTTGAAATTAAATACTATTACTTGTGGTTTGTGATACTTTAACGTGAAAAGGACGGGAGTTGGCAGGGCGCCCAACAACACCGCACTTGTCGGCTGTCTCTATGACCGCCAGCTGCCTGTGCAGATTCACGTACTATCGTTATGTGCATACTCACCTGTCTCGTGGATAGGATAAACGTCTATTTTTTTTGGATGCACAAACTCGCCACGAATAAGTGGAGACCGAAACTTCAGAAAAAGTGAAAAGTTTATGCTTACTTATCTTTGTATTCTCAATGTCAACGAGGCCATATGAACGGCACCATTCCACTTCTTTCGTACACCTAGTTTTCCGGACTCAGTCCACACCCCTGCATTTAATGTGTGTTACCTCATATTACGAGGGCCAGTTGAAAAGTTCGCGGAACGACATCTATAGCTCAGTGATAGAACTAAAATCTTTTGTGTGCTGCAAGACGTATATTTCGCGTATTATGTGTGCTGCATTTCGCGGGAAAATTTTCAGATACAGTATATCTGTCAATTTATTCACTTTTTACCAGCTGTTTGAAATTTTCCTGTCCGGCGTGTTTTTAAAATGCACAAAATCAAACATCGTGTTGTGATGAATTCTCTGTTAAAAACGTTTTAGGCCAATGGAAAATCAAAACGAAATTGTAAATGTGTTAGGAGGAGATGCTGCGCCTTTAGAAACAACGGTTACAAGCACTGAGGACTATTCCAGCAGTGGACCTCCAAAAAGTACAACAAAAAATGCCATTATTGACAAAACTTCATAGTGTTGGAAGACCGCAGATTGTGGAGTGAACGACGTTGCTGAAATCATATGCATCTTATATGAGCGTGTGCATCATACTTTAACTCAAGAACTTGGTGTGAAAAAGGGTTGTGCAAGTTGGCTGCCGCATCTGGAATTGTTGCATTTTTTGGGCGTCCAGTGCGACGACGTTTTCGATGCTCGTACGATCACGTTTAAACTCAAGTGCCTACTTACAAACCGTTGGTTTTGAAGTCACAGCATCTCCTGAGACATATACAATTTCGTTCTGAATTTCTGTTGGCGCTAATCAATGTTTAACAAAGAATCACACCACGATGTTTGATTTTGTCCGTGTTTCAAAACACGCATGACACGGAGGAGGATGTGGAGGGGGAGGGGGAGAACTTCCATACAAATCACATAAATTGACGACAGAAGCACCCTTTACACACACGGCCGCTTTGATGTGACGAAATCAATACGAACTGCAAAGCTCCGGAATGTTTTCATCCTGTTTATGCACTTTTATTTGAAATCGAACACACACAGACGTGAGGTAAACAGACTGATATATCTGAACGATAGAGTGTTTTAATCGTTCAGGCAACAATTTTAAGATTTTTTTTTAACGCATAGTCACTTTTGCGTTTCAAAAGCTTGCTTGTCCTTCCAAAAGTTTCTTCCAAAGACTCGTCATAGAAAGAAGTACTCGCTGCCACGAGTTTTTCGTGACAAGACAGGTCGTTTTCCTTTAGAATTAGAAGATGGTTCACGGTTCGAGTTCTTCGTAACCATTACCACTTACAGAACTCAAATAATACATAGATCATTCTAGTGCTTTCCGCGTACAGTGGAAGATCTCCGCTAGGGGCAAAATATCTGCCGAGATATTTTGATAGTAACGCGAGAACACTTCAAGAAGCCGGAATTTTGTTTAAGCTCAATAAACGATCTATTTTACCCAGTTTTAATCCCTGAGATTAAGTGAATTTAAATTATACACAATAACAATTCATGTCGCAGTGTGCGTGTGTGCAAAGACGTGAAGTTTCAACATAAATATTTCAGCGTTAGTGATCTTCGAACGGTCGACGTGAAGAGTCGTAGTGGTGCAGGCTAGCAGCGTGCGGAGCGTCGAGAGGCTACGCACTGTAGGAATTCAACGAACAAGTAACGTATATGTAAAACCAGCAAATAGACTCAATTATTGAAAGACAAATTTTTAATAAACAATTTTATATTATAAAGTAATACGACAATAGTAAATTTTAATGTTTTAATTTAATAAATTTTCCTACCTCCAGATATAGACTCTGTTGTAATAATTTCAATATTACCTATCTATGCAGTTTTAATTTGTATCGTTGCATAGATAGTATTCATCGTAGTATTTATATCGTTGTATAGTAGTATTGCATCGTCACTATGAAATTTACGTCTTCCCAGCAAGGGACGACCAATGACGATAATCAGTTACAGAGCCACCGACATATGATAATAACCGACAACCAAAGTAATATTCAGCGCGCGCACGTACACTGACAATTATTTAATTACATTACATACGTTTCTACAAACAAGGAATGAACTGTCAATGTTATACACTGTAAAAACTAAGCACTTAACAATTAATTAAGTTACACCTGACAACAATAGGTGTGTGTCTATGTGTTGTTAACAACAGTCGTTTGATTACGATGTTATATGTGGTCGTTTGTCATCAGGCTGTGAAGCGTCCTCACAGCAGAGATTCAAGAGCATCGTTAATTATATTTATTGGTGAACAAGCGAACAAGCGGTGGCAGTGTTCAAACACCACGTTAAATTAATTGTCAACGAGATAACAGCAGTTTTCTAGGTCAACTGGCACGCCCTCTGTGTACTCACCACAACACTACATGATTGTAGTCCAACAATGTTGCAGGATTGCCTGGTGTGGCGATTATTCTTCCCTACAGTGGTCAAAAACTTGAACACTCAAAAATCCTATGTGGGGAACTGGTGGATCTTTTCTCTCAACAATGACTATGTCCAAAGCCTCAAATATAATAGTACAGTACAATATACAATAGGCAAATGTAGTACCTAGCTCTTAATTAAAACGTAATTAACCTACAATAGTCTACCAGTTTTAACATAAACGGGGTGTGTGGTACAGTTTCTAGAGCTAACTGATTTTCAAGAAGCTCAGACTTTTGACATCTGCCACTTTAGCTGTCCTGCTTCTGAGAAAAAATAAATGGCCACGTCATTCCGTACTATATTTGCTTTCTTACTTCCACGAATATTTGCCCCGGTATCTTTTTCCTCTAGCCCTACTACTGTCAAAGTGTCCTCGCAGTTATAGCCATCTCGGTTGCGGACAAAGTTATGTAAAACCATACATGCCTTCACTATATCAACCGCTAAGTTCATATTAACGTTGAGTGGACGATGAAAAATTCTCCACTTATTCGTTAAAATTCCAAATGCACATTCCACGTATCTTCGGGCCCTGCACAACCGATAGTTAAAGACTTTCTTCTTGAAAGAAATTTGTTGTTCCCGATATGGTTTCAAGAGGTGCTCGTGAAGGGGGAATGCCTCGACGCCAACAAAAAAATAAGGTATGGGTATATCATTTGTCCCAGGCAATGGTTTAGCAACAGGTAAGTCAACCCTGTTTTCTTCAATGCGTTTCCATAGGGTAGAGTTGCGGAAAACTGTCGAATCACTGTCCTTCCCGTAACTGCCGATGTCCACAAATAGAAACCGGTAATTAGCGTCAGCCACAGCCATCAAAATAATTGAGAAATACTCTTTGTAGTTGAACCACATGGATCCACTCTCCTCAGGCTTAATTATTATTATGTGCTTCCCGTCAACAGCTCCCAAACAATTTGGAAAATTTGCCGTCTCCCAAAATCCTGTGGCAGTGCATTCCCAATTTCTTTAGTCAGTTCTGGAATACACTGTGAGCGCATAATGGACCAGATTGCTAAACAAACTCTGCTGATTACTTTACTTGCAGTTGATATGCCAATTCGAAAAGTGTAGTACAGGTCAGTTAAAGTACACCCACTTGAAAGATACCTGAAATAAAAACAAAAAAATTGTAATTAAAGAGAGTAATTGTAAAAATAATTAAAATTAGAAATTTAATAATAGTAAAGTTAAATAATTAATTATTAAATTAATAACAGTAATTCTAAAAATAATTAAAATCCTATATTTAAAACAAGGTAATATCACATATTTCTAAAGACAGCTTTTAATGTTTTAGGTAAAGAAGTCACGAAGAAATGGGGAAACATCATAGACTTATTTGTAAAATCTGAGAAGAAATCGAAGGATGCGTCTGCATCTGGTTCAGGGGCTAAAACTTTCAAAAAATATATTTATTCAGAGCAACTGCGATTTTTATAAAAAAACAATGGCACAGAGACAAACCTCTGATTCGTCAGAAAAGAGTCCAGAAGCGGCCATTGATAATGATCAGGAGGTTGAAACCGCTGACGCCTTCAGGAAACCAGCTCCAAAATTCAAGAAACGTAAACTAGATGAAGTCGATTGCAGACTATTAAAAGCTTTAGAGGACCGAAGTAATGAGAACCGACACCTTTGTTTTTTCAAAGGTGTTCTTCCCTCACTTAAGAATTTCAGTGAGGTAGAAACCTTGCAATTTCGAATGGGAGTTCTCCAGTTGATCACCAATATTAAAAGCCAGAGGGAACTCAATGTGAACTCAGTGCCGATGACGCCGAACTCATCTGAAACTTCCTCATCAGAAGATTGCAGTTTCCTGTTGTTTTGAATTAATGTATATGATTGTGATTTGTTTTAAAACTTTAATAAACATCGTTTAATCTTTATGCGTATTTTGCATATGTCCCCTTTGAATTTAGATACTTAATGCTTAATATTTAGCAATATTTTATTGTACTTTATAACATAATTTATAGTACCCTAATAGAGCCAGAATAGCTAGTGGAAATCATCAAATAAATCAATGTTGAAGGAATCTATAAATTGAACCACTTTCGTACTTATTAGTGTACAAGCTATTGGCACAAAATTTTATTTAAAATAAAAAGAAATGGCCCCTCAATTTTTAAAATGAATTTTTTCTTACCTTAAGGTTATAGCTATCATTTCCACTGGTTGAATGCAGTTCCTCATCTTCGTGTTCTGGCGCTGCAAGCAATCTTTCAGTTGAGCATGCATCTCGTCAAACGACGATATAGACATACGAAAATAGTTGAAAAAGTTCGTTTCGTACTGCCTTAACTCATCAAAAAGCAAGTAGAATGCACCCAAATCTTCCCGTTTTTCTAATAACGGATGAACCCACATTCTTCTGGCACGTTTTCGTTTACGGCGACGATTGAGCAAGAACAAAGCAATAATTTGGTGACGCTCCATCACGAGACCAGAGCAGACTGATTATTTTTTCAATTCAAACGAAGGATTTCAATTTTCCGGCTGCCGGTGAGCAAATTTAGTCCACTGGTTTTCTCCCGGTTCCAACCGGCCGGTGTGTGTGAAAGAGGGCTTTTAGGAATACAAATATTTTACAGCTGCTGATGAAAACTTTTTATGCTTTTTGAGAGAAGTGAAAAACAAAGGAAAGGGGAATGAAACTGAAACTTTTTCTACTTTTAATAACTTTGTGGCAAATAATTTACTTTGACACACAGTAGTGGATGTGTGGAGAGGAATTTTATTCCATTAACTTTTGTAAAAACAAAATCATAAATAACTTAGATACTGAAACACTTGGCGACCTCATACAAAAAAGTTTCCTTATCAAAGAAAATAAATATGGTTTTCATTTCATTATATATGATGGATTGATGGACATACATACTATCTAGCAATTAGAATTATATAAACTGAAAACATACTGTAAAATGTTTTTGTCAATTGAACAACTGGAAAGTGGTGTAAATATAATTTTAGTAGGGGAGGGATACAGATATAGTAGGTTATAAGGTTATGATTGATTGACCTGGCAACACTGAAGTATACACCTGGAGGATGGATCGCATCAAACCGGAACTAATCGAGACCGCTTGATCACAAGCACATCGCCATCATTATCACACATGGTCTTACAATGTACTCCGACGTTACCCACTTCCAATTCCTTCTCTCCGGATCTTACATAAGACTTTCTCGTACCCCCTCTAATGCCTTTTCTTAAGCTTTTTCTGTCTTTGGTTTGCCAATATAATATTTGATTTTTAGCCTGTATTCGACCGTTCGCTGGACGCGTTCACAACGAAACAAACTAGAGGTGGGCCGATATACCTATAACAAGTATTTTGGAACGATTATTTTTGTGAAACGGATATAACAGTGACTAAAAAGTTGAAATACCTGTTCCGATTCAACGATAACTGAAAAGTCGAAATACCCGTTCCGATTACTCGCGGCCTCGTGATTCCGAGTCGCGGGACCCCTCCCACCAACACAACTAACGAATGCTGAATACTTGATTCCGCGCATGCCGATTGTCATACAAGTACGAAACGAAGCAAAACAGCTAGGTTCAGAAAATCTCTATGCCAAAGAGACCAAGCTGTTTTAATAAATGAAAAAAATTCATACTAATGTTATATTTTTTCTCGTTTGTTATGCAGATATACTGTATAATACAGATTATAGTAACAAATTATACATAATACTAGTCACCAACTTGGTAAATTTTGAAAAAGCGAATTTAATTGTGTTATAACCTACAGAGTGGCTGATAGGCCATATAGTACTTTTTGTTAATGTGATTTCGGAGATGATTTTAACTTCACAGCACATCTCACGTACATTTTTTTGACATTATTTGTTGTGCTATTACGTGCACTCTAAATTTCATTGCCTGAGTTTCGCAACTGATTTGTCTAACAAAAGTGGAATCATTTAATATTAAATCTATGTTGGTTTGTTTACTCCTAGTGGAAAATTAAATTAGTATTCCCAAAAGGAAATAGGCCTATAAATTCTCTTCTTTCTTGTTTTCTTTTAAATAGTAACAGATTAATAAAGTCACAGTGTAAAGTAACACTGTTAATACTTTTAGTTTCAATTTATTACTTATAACAAATTATATAATACATGTATAATAGTTATATAACAGCAAGCTATTTGTACGTGTTAGTTTTTTGGAATGGTTTCGTTCGTACCTGTTATTTTCAAATACTAGTTTAGCACACCTCTAAAGCAAACTGTTTGTTTGCTAAGGTCTCTACGACTGAATGTGTCATTCCCTTAATTTCTCTTACCCGGACGTTTCTTGTCCTTTTGATCACATTCCGTCAATGAAGAAAACCAGATCAAGAGCATGTTCTAGGTGCAATTAAAGTGTATTTTATACAGATATGTATTTATTATACACTTTACACAGTTTAGGCCATACTTTGGGCACATAATCAAAACGATTTTTGCGATTCCAAAAAAGTGATAACGGAACGGGTTTCGTATCGCGAAAATAACGAACACAAACGCGCACTTAGCGTACTAATCTTTGTAGCAGAATATCAATTGCAACAACAAATTTTAACTAGTTAATCATGTTTCACTTTCCGATTCAGTTGCAGTAATCTAAAGAGTAAAAAGTCCGTAAAAAGTGTAGTAAATTCCACGATTTTCCATCGCATCCGATCAGTAAATTCACTTTTACTGAACGCCAAAAGTAATTATTGCAAGTGTACCTGTAGGTCTAACACAGAAAAGACACGTGAATTCTGTAGATCCAAAAAAATTTAAGTTGTAAAAAACATAAAGATACATTAAGAAAAACAAGCAACCAGAAGATTTCGAAATATTAAAACTGCGAAAAATAATAATGAAAAATTATTACAATACTGCTACGCCGAGTATACGGTTCCTCAGAGTGGGTCGCGTAACTAAATTTTGGGGTCGCACAAACTTTAGCAAAACTAAAAAACTCCTGGACACGGCAACGACCAAAAATTAACTCAAAACCAGTTAATGTGCTCCGACGTCTGTGAGTTTATGATAGTGAAACATACTTAGGTTAAAATATAAAGTTAAAAGTTTTGTTTAAAACGTGAACACATGGAAAAATAGAGTGGAAAAATGGAACTTTAGACATGTTTAGAGCTTTTACAATTGAAAATAACGTTTCCAAAGATTTCATTCTAAAACTTATATAATTGAGCCCTTGAAGTGTCTGGAGACACAATTTCAAAAATACTTTCCTTCGAATTTTGATGTTGGAAAAGAAAGTTGGGTCCATAATCACACTCAATTGAAATCATTAATGTTAGTCATTTACCATTAGACGATCAAGAAAAATTTGCAGAGTTATCGAGCGACACAGGTTTAAAACTAGAATTTTCCAAAAAAATAGTTACATGAATTTTGGTTCTGGATTAAGAGAAAATTTCCTACACTTTCTGAAAAGGCCCTAAAATACTTCTACCATTTCGTACTAAGTATTTATGTGAAGCGGCATTTTCAGCATTAACGTTTATAAAATCAAAAAATCGGTCAAGTCTGCAAAATGTTGAAGAAGCTCTACGTCCTGCAGTATCAAATATTCATCTAAGATTTAAGTCTTTACGTAAAAGTAAACAAGGACACCCAGCTCGTTAGTATGAATATTTGGTTTTGTCTTTAATACGTGGTAAAATTATATTCGTACATATACCAAATAATTGTTTGGAATAATTTTCTTTATGATTTATTATCAGCAAATGTTTTAATTTGTATTTCTAATTTACATACTGTACCTCTATACCCAGGAACGCGAAAATATTTGCTCGGGTAAACGAGGTCGCCAAGTGGAAAAGTTTGAGAAGCCCTGTTCTACATGACGCCTTGCACGCGCTGTGTAAGCGGTAGTGTTACGCAATGCACGCGCACCTGTTCGACTTTTCCAAAATGCCTTCCAGATTACGGTCGATTATTCTACCGGCATCCAGGCCATTTTGTCACATACTAAGCTTCAGCCGGTGTACAAATACAGGCATACAGACGCGCAGTTTTGTCAGTTTATATCTACGATTTGGTATACGTTATCGCAGTTCTTGTTGCTGTGACATGTGAATTACCGTGTGCAGACGTCTTTAATTGGTGACTTGTATTATTTAATGTGATACCGTTAAATTACTAACATTTATTGCGTTTCACTTCTCTATGTTGGACAATGTAAGCTTGAAAAATTGTTGTATACGAGCGATTACTGTTGTTTTAATTATCTAAACAACCGTTTCATTTTTGTGCCAATTATTGTGATATCACTTTTCAGATTTTACGATTCATGGACTGTCGTAACGTATACTGAGCAACTGTAAGTGTGAAGAAGGATGACATGAAGACTGCGGTCTTCTAACAGCCAAAAAATACGGCGCGTCAGAACCAATCCGGAGAAAGGAATGGTCGAAAACGTAAACCGTGTTTCGATGGCGGCAGAAACAAGACGAACCGTTAACAAACGACCACACACGTATAAATGGCATGTCAGTTTACAAGCACATCGCACGGCCAAGAAGCTATTAAGTGTGCGCTATATGGCGAAAACATGCAAATTTTACGACACTACAACGAACATATGAGTCGTGCAATATTTATAAGACTGTTGGCATCTCTTTCCCTAGAGCGCGTCTTAAAGGAAAATGTTATTAAAGTGTGCTTAAAACGTTGAAATATTTCAGTATAATGTCCGTGACTAGTAAATATTTACGTCTATTTAACGTTTACGTCGCCAAGTGTAAACTTTTAGGCCTACTTCTATTGCTTTTGAAATGAATATCCAGAATATTTGTTTCATTTAATTTTTCCATTTACCACGTGGCAAGTGTTGAGGAACAACTACCAGTAGGCCTATCACATTATTCACACAAAGCACTACCCGAGTGTGTGAACCAACACGGTACGACTACTGCAGAGATGGAACACTGTTGCCACACACACACACACACACACACACACACACACACACACACACACACACGCACGCACGCACGCACACACACACACACACACACACACACACACACACACACACACACACACACACACACACACACACACACACACACCATAACTCAGTATAATACTAATACACAAGTGATTTTTTAAGTCTTCTTCATTTCACGGATTGTACTCAATCAGCGCTTTCTGATTTCAAACATGGTCTCATGGTCTCGGCATCCCTCCCTTATTACTAAGTACATAAATATATAGCAATGTATAGTATTGTGTGTGTGTGTGTGTGTGTGTGTGTGTGTGTGTGTGTGTGTGTGTGTGTGTGGAGGTATAACAATGTGTCCAATGAAAGGGGCTCAAGTTAACATTCGAAACTACGCATTATTTAACATGATTAAAATAATAAAATAAAAGAGATACTCGTCAGTTGAAAACACTACTAACATGTAAGCACCACTACCATTATACTCAGCAGACGACAGTTACTAAATTAACATTCTTCGATATCTGCCAGAGGCGAATCCTCAGATCAAGCAATGCAAGCCCAAATAAAATCCGGCAAAAGTAAATAAATGATTATGTAACCAACATCATTGTTGTCACACAAAAAAACTTTCACATACCTTCTTATATCTCATGTTTTGAAAATTGTTGACGCATTTGTCACCTATCTTCCAGTCAAAATGATACTGATGACTTGATTTGATCAAAGTCAAAAATATCACTCTGCTGCCAGTTCTGCTGCTATTTTAACAGGTGACTGACCGCTCTGCTTCCAAAGCAACCGCTTCAAAAGAATGCTTCGGTGCACTAACTATGAGTTGGCCACAATTTGTAGAAATCTTAGGATTTTTTAGGATTTCATAACTATGCTTTCATTATCTAGCCTTCTTTTTACATTAGGCTACAGTTAGAAATACTCAAACTTATAACAATCTAACCTACGAGTATGATGGTTTGTTTGCTGGTACCTATGTAGAATGCTAAACCGCACAGCACCTGATTCTCAGAGATGCAAAAATCTTTACACTTGAATATTTTTTAATGATTTTCTAGCAATGGAATGTTATGTATACATCTGCTAATATTGTGATGTATAATATAATATATAAGATGTATAATATACATCTGCTAAAATATTCGGCGCTTGCCCTACGCATCGGGTCAGGAATCGCCACTGACATTTGCGTTGTTGTAATCTCAAAAAAAGTTTTTGACATCTACAAATGGTATAGAATAATAAAAAATAAAAGTATCCAAGTACAAAACGTTGATTCCATTCAACAATTTGAGAATGCAGTGTGTCATGGGTTTATAATCGTAGGCCGGTTTTATCGCTCGTTCAAATCGCACTTTACTCCGAGGACTAAATGGCACCGTCGGAAAATATAAATTTAAAATATCTACGGGTTAAATGAAAAAAAAAACGCTCAATTCAAACGTAGCTAAATAAATAAACCTGTAGGTTTAGCATGTTTATAAAGAGTACGGTCAAATTCATTAATCACGTGAAATCTTGAGTTTACATCAATTATACGAACGGAAATTGTAAAACACAAGACAGTAAACAGTGCAGTATATTGATACCGTGGATTGAACACACACACACACACACACACACACACACACACACACACACACACACACACACAGCAAAACGATTTACGGGGTCTGCAAGCCAGGAGGAACAAGACTGCATCTGGAAAGAATGGCAGACGCTAGGGACACAGTTGTAGACCGCAACTGACACATAAAACACGACAGTTAGAGGATCGCTGGGGTCTTCAAAATACACCACAATTTACAGTAATAATTACTAAATGTTGCACAAAATTCACTTCAAATTGATACCTTCATTATAATAATAATGGACAAAACATTAAAAACAAATCAATATACGGTGAAATTGAGTTATGTACTGATATAATTACGCCACGCAGCGTAAGTTCGTAGTAAATTCACTTAAAAAAAAGACCACCTTAAAATCGGCAGTGAATTGTCGTTACAAGGGAAGGTGACTTTGCTAATTACACATTTACGCAGAACATGCATTCAGGAATACAAATTCACAGACCAAAAATTTAAAGCGAATAGACAAAAACAAAACTCTACCGAACTTTTCCACGTTTGAAGTAGGAGACTGCTTGGATTCTTTACACTGTACCGAGGTTACATACGACTGTTCAGAAGAATAAAATAGTTCATAATTTTATGAGGCGCTTAGAGAATTACGCAGATTTCCAACAATACCAGCTAGGTAGCTAAAACACTGTACTCACTATCGTGAACGTACACGACTGACGAAAGGCTGACAGAAATCTATTTAATTAACAATATTCGACAACATACTGTGAATCAATAAACGATTAACGCATGAATCTATCGGCCTCACAATAATTGGAACAAAGTAACTCCCCCACGCGAGACAAAACTGCGCGCGACGTAAAACGGTTTAACTTATCAAATCAGTCACCGGCATTACATGCGACCGATGAATAAACCTTGACCGACGTGGTAAGCAGACATTATTAATAATGAATAATCGATTGCTTTAATAACAAAATCGATAATCTATTCTTTAACCGTGATTCGGGTGAATTGAAATAATAACACTGCACACACACATAACTATATACATTGGCACGCGTGCGAGGGGACTAATTTATTTTTCAAACCCAATTTTTCTAGACTCGGTAAGTCTATTGTTAAACTAATGACACACCGCTTTCAAGGACTCTAATATGTAATTAGGTAACCAAGACAGCAATATAATCGCTGTTGTTATATTTAACTTGATGTTTACTGTTTGACAAACAAACCTATATCAAGATAAATACTACGAATAAAACGTTACGATGAAAATCGATTGGGTATTCGATATATCCTCGCGTGTAGGAAAAGTGAAGAGTATCGGTGAGAACAGTGGCGGCTCGTCCATAAGGTTCAATGAACCTCCTAAATAATTTAAATATTTTTAAGAATTTTTTGAGAGAATGTTCTCGTGTTTTAAATAACGAGATTCATAGTGAGATTCATAACGTGTTGTGAGATTCATACTGTTGACGGACCAATAATCGATTCGCGTAAAAGAGAATTGCTCCCTACTACTTCCGAGGTGCAAAGCTGCTCTCAGCACTTCCTAGGCTATGTAGAGGGCTTTTGAGGGGGAGCTCACTATATGCAAAATTACAATGAACTGTCGCTAACATTCCAGCTAACAGGAACCGCCCCGAACGGGAATGTTAACAGTTTCATACCATATAATTATGATTATGATTTTTACCACATGATTTGTCCGTTTACGTTCATTTTTGTGTCAATTTGTCTATTTCATACATTCTGCAATGAAAATGTGTGCAGTGAAGTCTTAAAATCGATTTCTTATAATAAAATACGTATAAATACTACTACACCCTTGTCTCATTTAATCTGAATGCGTTCACTCTTATTTGAATCTTAATTCTTTGTAGCATACTCTCTCTTACTCCAAATACATACGAGCTACCTTTTACGCGTTCACTCGACACTGGAGTGTTCACTTCTGGCACGTGCCACACGACACACCCATTTTCTTTTTATATCATTGTTATCGATAATTTTGCTGGCTAAGCAATCGCCATGGCACCATCTCTCATACCCCCGTTCTGACCTACCCTTCTCCCAGTTCTCATTTCCATCGCCTTGGTTTTTCCAACATCCAACATTCTCAACCCGACTTTGTTCGGCTCCTTTCGACCTCTCCGCCTGGTCGCTTTGTCCTTCCAATTACGTCGATAGCGAATATCTGGTTTCAATTACTTCCGTAAGCGAATATCTAGTATACAAATACCTGTTCCAAATCCATTACAATGTTGTTTGATACAGGCTACGAATATAAAGTTTTCAATGTCAACAATCTCCGAATCTCTGGTATATTTTAGACACATAAATGTACGTTATGTCCTCTTCCTCTGTCTATGTCACGTATGCCCGCGCACCGTCTAATATTGATAATTTTCGAGACTTAGGTGGACATAATAAAGTATACGTATTTCCGCTAAAAGCTCGACTTCAAATGTCTGCAGAAAACATCTCTTCCTCTCTTATCACTTCCTCCATATTTCATAAGGGGCCGAAAGAAAGTAAAAATAAGTGTATAAATCAAATGTCTTAGTTTGGCACGTGTCCAACGCGCGTACAAGGCTGTTTGTCAATTGTACAATCTTACTAAAAACTGTGTATATCTTACTCCCCCCACCCCGAATACACGTATTAGCGTGGACGGGAATACAAATTCGACCGGATACCCCATTGTCCCGCCCACGTGCCGGACTGTTTGAAAACTCCAAAGCACACAAAAACGTTTCAGAATCAACATTCTTCATTGACGTCATCGGATATTTTTAAACGCCGACATAGATCGAATGAAATTAAAATCACATTATCAGCGGTAGGCATTTATCAATAATGTACCGAATTAACAAGAGTTGATTCGATCGGTTCAGGTCAGTCCCATGCCCACGGTCGAGCAAAGAAATTAAACGTTTTGATATTACTTCAAACCTTTTTAACTCAAGCCATTCTGTTCGTTATTTTGTTTTGCTAACGTCACTGTAAACTAGTTATTTCCAACACGCAGTCGCGGCTTTTTTTTTAAGCTACCCTCGACCTTATCTTGGAAAAACAATTTTACAATTACTCTATTATTTTAATAAGTAAATGATTAATGCACTATTATTTTAACTGAGAATGATCATGCTGGAGGAACCTATGAAAAAATGTTTCACTGATTCAGTAATAAACGTACAGATGAATTCACTTTATCTGTTTTATGGACTGTGTATTTGCTCCTGTCCTCTTTAACTGTTATCATACTACAAGACCCAGTCTATTTCCTTCCATCCCTAGGCTAAACAAAACAGACGGGTTTGTCCGATGTTTTGTAGTAAGTCGCATCTACTATTCAAAGTTGCATTAAGCGTTTACAAACTACAACTCGACATACAGAAATGCCTGTGTTTTTAATGACTGCAGTAGATCGCAGTGAAGATTTCATGAAAACATTCGACGTTTAATATCTTTCTTATATCTTCACTGACGTAATAATGACTGTGGCGCTAAAGATATATTAAATGTGTAAATTACTTCTTTACTTATCTACATTTAAACACTGGCTTTTTTATTTTTACGCTATTTTTGAAAAATTGATCAATCATGATGCTCCCGCCGGCAGGTTCCTGAGTCTAATTGTAGCCCTCGGGCACTTTTAAGGTGCAAGCCACTGCTACAAACAGTTTCGAAATAATTATGTATCATCATTTTCTATACACTATAACAATAAATGTGTTTGCCCCTAGTGTGGGCGTCAAATATAACGTAATTTTAATTTGCCCCGTGTTCTGGAGCGCCAAATATAACGATACAGTGTTATATTAGTTAATTAATGTCCCGTGATGGGATGCCAAATATAACAATAAAGTGTTTTGATGTTAATTAATTACGTGTATGTATTCATTAGAAAATTATGATTTAGAAGGCGTTGTACAATTTCTTGATGTCATATACTAAAATCTAATCTTTCATACTTGATATCACTAGTATTCCATCTTGGGTGTTTTCAAATAATTGACAACGTACACCAGACTTTACGAGATTACCTTAATTTATTTACAATTATTACCATTGATGTCACTTTCATAATTTCCTGAAAATAAATACAACATGTATCTTGCAATGTGACTTAATGCATCAATCTATCATTTACTACTTTGTCAACACTAGCTTAATCTCCTATAATCTCTTTCTTCTAGTTACTTATTAAACATTAACAATCATAATTATAACCTTTTATTCTATATTAAGGTATTCCTAATAAATGGATTCAAAGTATTGGATATAGTTAAAATCATCTGTAAAAGCTGTTTTTTAATTTAACCTGACAAGCTACTATGTATTATTCTCTTTAAATATTATTCGTGAGTTCTTTCAGAGGAACAGACAGTGTTTTACTTAACATTAGAAATGCATGTATATTAATTTTACTTGTTGGTACGTTAATCCATTTTACTGCGAAGATTCCTCTGCGCTGTCATTCTCTCTCTCTCTCTCTCTCTCTCTCTCTCTCTCTCTCTCTCTCTCTCTCTCTCTCTCTCCAGGTTCTTTGATGTCCTTGCGGATGACGTTATCATCTCGTTGAAGGCACTTGTACAAATCACTTATTCTCTCGCACTCCGACACATATATAACTTTTGGGTTAGTTCTTGTTATTGGAATCTCGACTTTTAACACGTTATTCGATAGCTCTATTTTTGCTGGATCGTTTCTATTCAAAGTGTCATTTAATTATTTTTAGTATGTTAACGGATTCTTTAAATTATACTAAGTGTTGGATGCTCTGTGTTTTTAATTCGCTCTATTCTCCCGCGACTAACTTTGTTTATATGCTATTTGATGATGCTTAATGGTGTTAGTAATTAAAATTGTCTCTCCATTAATTACCGTAATTTGTTCATGTTACCGGTTCTTTTTAGCTATCACATTTTGTCTATCTTTTACACATTGACGACATTTCAGATCGTATTAACGTCTTTGGTTATGATATTAATTTTAGACAACAAAACTAATTCGATTTTAAGTCGTACTTCGACATGTCTGTTAATCACCAAGTTCCATTACCGTCTTCCGATTCTCAACTGTCCGCACTTATTAATTCGAACCGACTCTTCACCGGATACAACGTTACTCCGCTAAGACTTCCGCACTCAAGACAGTTCCGATACATAAGTTATAAGACTTAAGACTTCCGACATCAGATATAAGACTTCCAATATAAAACTTCCGCTATAAGACTTCAGATACCCGACTCTCCGATATCAGACTTAAGACTTCAGACCTAAGACCCTAGCTCGCGGTAAACACTCCAGTTTATACCCCGAATCCCACTACATTCTCTACTTCCCACTCAACTTCTCAACTTCTTCGCTTCTATTGGTTTTCAGTTATTTTCTGGTGGAAACTCCTCCTTGACACTCTAGATTTTCTTCTGGCATGGTTTTCATTCGTTCCTCCAGCTCGTCTGCTTGGCAACCTCTGCTTGTAGGAACGCCTTCCTCAATTCTCGATTCTGATAGGCTTCCTGATCTCCTACCTTAAAAGTTCCTGGTTGGCTCCACCCATCGTTTGCTGCGGATGACCAAATTTAACACCTGTCCATCACTCTTTTATCTTCGCGTCCTGTCCTTTCAGACAAAGTACTCTTAACTGCTGCATGGCCTCTCATCTGCCCTTTTGTTCAACACGTGTACCGCTGCTTACCCGTGACCAATTCTCGCATTGTCTATCAGCTTCTTCTAGCTGTTCTCACGACTGGTGTGGTCGTTTCTGAGTATCCCTTACATCTGCCACATCTGCTCTGCAGGCTTTCCTTAGCTGTGCACCCTTCTGGTAAAGCTCTACGTCCCGCAGTTCGTTAATTGCGCAAACGTATTGTCGCCATTCAGTCCGAGCCTTTCCTGTCTATTGTGGACAATGTAACGCCGCGTTTGGTGTTCAGCTCCACGCACGTGGCTTATTGTCTCTCGTGTAGCGCCGCTATGTCGCCCTGTCAGCCTTTCTTTGTCTCTTCGCAGCGATACTTTTACTCCTTTGTTTTTCTTAGGTCCAGCGCGTCACCCGCAATTCTCTTAAACGAACAGCTGCTACGACAGAGGCATTGTTCTTCTACAATCTGCCTTCGCTTTTCTTGGGCGGCACATGGTACCGTGCCAGCGTATGTCTTTGTCAAGCTGTCAGCAAACCCTAGTTACTATGTTCACTTACCAAAAAAAATTTTAATTAAAAATTTGTCGTTATAATTCGTAACTCAGCGTTTCTTGCAGCAATTATATAATATTGTGATATTATTCAATGTAATTTCTTCTGCAAGTAGTGTATTACGTTTTTGTCGCTTTAACACCTGATGTACGTTTCAGTGAAAAATATCAGCATCGTCGAGGTTTGTAAGTGACGATATTTTTCACTGAAACGTGCGGCAGGCGTTAAAACGACAACAACGCAATACATTACTTGCAGAAGAAATTACATTGAATAATATCACAATATTATATAATTATGTATCCATGTATTTCTTCATCTTCCTGTTGCATGACAGTCCTTTATTGGACTCTTAGCCTCCTTCAACTTACATCTCTTGCATCCGTTGCGATAGTGTCCGACAATCGTTTCTGTCTTCCCTCACCCCTCCTCCCTATAAACGTACCTTTGTAATCCTCACTGCATCCTATTTCCTTCCATCCTTTCTATGTACTCTGCTCATCTAAATCTTTTAAGTGATTCAGCTTCGACTGTCTGGCTTCAAGAGCTCACGCTACGAAATTCGGACCTTCCGCTTTCAAACTATTTAATACTGCCGGAACTATCCGACTCCAACCCACAGTGTTTACATCAGTGAACTGCTTGCCCAACTTCGCGTGACAATTCAGTTTAATATGTAACAAGTAAATTAAAACGTATAATACAGACTTATAGCGGTCTGAGTTGGTCACCAGTCTGAGTTGATCAAATGACGTCACTGGCTTATGACATCAGAGATAAAGGAGGCCCTGGTAGCTGGTTTCCGCTGTCTCTGTGTACATGTACGTTGACGAATTGGAACGTGTGGAAAAGCATTGCATTGCAAAAAAAAAAAATATCGGTATGGAGAACCATACATGACTTCCATGTTCTAAGATTTATATTTAAAATCATATTTTAAATATGATTTTATTGAAATGAAATATTTCCATAGAAACTACGTCTTTCTACTTATTGCTTCAGCATTAACCACAGTACTGTGGTCACTAACGTATACCACCTCACGTTTTCGCACTCGATTTTCACTGATGATGGCAGTCGATGGCACTGCCGAAAAGTCTGGTTTTACAGAAAACATTGGACTACGGCTAAACAGCCCGGGAAGCAATTTTAACAAAAAACTACTTCTTTGTTGCCGATAACATAGTACACGTATAAAAAATTCTCCCCTCCACCATCAACTATAATTTTTAATAATAGAAAATTACCCCCACCCCGTTCACCTAACCTCTTCATTTATAGATATTTCATCTACGTTTCTACAGTGGATTATTATGAGCTTCTTATCAGGATACTTTATTTATAAAAATTAAGTAGTTTACACTTGTTAAATCATAAAATGTTTCAGGTAAACTACCCCTTTCTCTTAACCGATCTTCTCCAAAATCAATAGACCTTCAGTCCTCTACAATTCAGGGATGCATGCAAAAAAATATTTGATTCTGTTTGAATGTGCGGCAGTTATCGTTCGTCATAAAAAAATTACCCTTTTTAAAACATAAAGCTTTGGTGATAAACTACCCCTTTCCCTCAACCGATCTTCAACAAAATCAACAGAACTTGAGTTCTCTTTAGTTCAAAAAGGTATGCAAAAACGTAGTTGATTCTGTTTGAATTTACGGCAGTTATTGTTCGTCATATAAAAAATAAACCTTGTTAAAACATAAAATGTTGCAGGTAAACTACCCCTTTCCATTAACCGATCTTCACCAAAAACAATAGGTCTTCAGTACTCTACAAATCAGGGCTGTATGCAAAAAGTATTTGATTCTGTTTGAATTTGCGGCTGTTATCGTTTGCCATAGAAAATACCCTTGTTAAAACATAAAACGTTGCAGGTAAACTACCTCTTCCCTTAACCGATCTTCAACAAAATCAACAGACCTTGAGTTCTGTATAATTCAAAAAGGTATGCAGAAGAGTAGTTGATTCTGTTTTAATGTACGGCAGTTATCGTTCGTCATAAAAACATTTACCCTTGTTAAAACATAAAATGTTGCAGGTAAACTACCCTATTCCCTTAAACGTACTTCACCAAAAACTAACAGGTTTTGAGAACTCTACAATTCAGGGCTGTATGAAAAATATTATTTGATTGTTTGAATTTTCGGCTGTTATCGTTTGGCATACAAAAATACACTTATTAAAACAAAAAATGTGGCAGGTAAACTACCCCTTTCCCTTAACCGATCTTTACCAAAAACAATAGGTCTTGAGTACTCTACAAATCAGGGCTGTATGCAAACAATTATTTGATTCTGTTTGAATTTGCGGCTATTATCGTTTGCCATAGAAAATACCCTTGTTAAAACATAAAACGTAGCAGGTAAATTACCCTTTCCCTTAACCGATCTTCACCAAACACAATAGGTCTTGAGATCTCTACAATTCAGGGCTGTATGCAAAACATTATTTGATTCTTTTTGAATTTGCGGCTCTTATCGTTTGCCATAGAAAATACCCTTTTAAAACATAAAACGTAGCCGGTAAACTACCCCTTCCCCTTAACCGATCTTCACCAAAATCAATAGATCTTGAGAAATCTACACTTTAGGGCTGTATGCAAATAATCATTTGATTCTGTTTGAATTTGCGGCTGTTATCGTTTGCCATATAAAATACCCTTGTTAAAACATAAAACGTTGCTGGTAAACTACCCCTTTCCCTTAACCGATCTTCACCAAAAACAATAGGTCTTGAGAACTCTACAATTCAGGGCTGTATGCAAAAAATGATTTGATTCAGTTCGAATTTGCGGCTGTTATCGTTTGCCGTAGAAAAAAATCTATAGACACACAGACAGACACACAAACACACACTTTTCGAAAAATGACTTTTTTTCATGTTTTGAGTGTAGTACAATCAGAATCTGCAATAATCTCGAACACGATTTTTTTTGCCATCACCATACTTCCATTCCTTAAGGAATATGGAAGTAAAAACAGTCGCTCTGAGACGTTTTTAAAGTGTGGTTGACTACGTTCGGCTAAATCGTGTCTTTAAACATCGTCGCTTTGTTTAATCAACGATATTATTATTTTGTTGTTGTGTTATATTAGTATTTGTGTTTACAGTGTTTTAAGTATCTTACTTAATATTCGATAGTTGTTCGTATTTTGTTTGCATATTCAGATCTCAGTTGGGATAATTAAAATGAGGGTTTTCGAAGGAGGATAACACCGCTGGATATACAAAGGTTTTTAATTACTGGAGCAATTCCTGAAAAGTGTACAAAATCGTATCAAAGTAGAAACTTTAAGAGACAATGTAAACTTTATGTTATTCGTGACAATAAACTGTTTTATCGTAAATGTGACAGGCTAAGAGGTACAGAAAAATTAATAGAAATTGTTCACGACGATAATAAAATACAAAAATTGATGGGCGTAGCCCACAAAGGTGCTGATACTAGCAAACAAGCGATTGGTATGTCTGCACATCGAGGAATTAATAGCACCGTGGACATACTTTCACAACGGTACTACTTTAAAAATATAAAATTAAAGGTGACAGATTTTGTATGTGTGTCAGAAAGTTACACCTCCATGGGTGTCTTGTGTACCCGAATGAAGCCAATTCCTGTTCCTAAGAGAGTCATGGAACAAATTGGAATAGATGTTATGCAGTTACCAGAAGTGCAGGGCAAAAAATACATAGTGGTGGCAGTAGACTACTTTTCAAAGTGGGCTGAGGCGAAAGCACTTAAAAATAAGACTGGCATTGAAGTGGCTAAATTTATTTATGAAATTATATGTAGACATGTTTGCCCTAAAATACAAATTAACGATAATGGTCGCGAGTTTGTAAATAAAGTTTCTAAAGAATTGCATAGACTGACGGGGACAAAACAAAGATTAACATCACCCTACCATCTACAGGCTAATGGATTAGTAGAACGTCAAAATAGGACAATAAAAGATAAACTAAAAAGAACTTTAATGGAAAACATTAATAACTGGCCTGACGTTCTCGAGAGTGTATTATTTGCGTACAGAACATCTAGACACAAAACAACAGGATTTTCACCTTTTTTACTTCCATATTCCTTAAGGAATGGAAGTATGGTGATGGCAAAAAAAATCGTGTTCGAGATTATTGCAGATTCTGATTCTACTACACTCAAAACATGAAAAAAAGTCGTTTTCCGAAAAGTGTCTGTGTGTGTGTGTTTGTCTGTCTGTCTGTCTGTCTGTGTGTCTATCTGTCTGTCTGTCTGTCTGTCTGTAGATTTTTTTTCTATGGCAAACGATAACTGCCGCAAATTCAAACAGAATCAAATAATTTTTTGCATGCAGCCCTGATTTGCAGAGTACTCGCGACCTATTGTTTTTGGTGAAGATCGGTTGAGGGAAAGGGGTAGTTTACCTGCAACGGTTTTTTTTTAGCAAGGGTAATTTTGTTTGTTTGGCAAACGATAACAGCCGCAAATTCAAACAGAATCAAATAATGTTTCGCATACAGCCCTGAATTGTAGAGTTCTCAAGATCTGTTGATTTTGGTGAAGATCGGTTAAGGGAAAGGGGTAGTTTACCTGTAACGTTTTATGTTTTAACAAGGGTATTTCCTATGGCAAACGATAACAGCCTCAAATTCAAACAGAATCAAAAGATTATTTGCATACAGCCCTAAATTGTAGAGTTCTCAAGACCTATTGTTTTTGGTGAAGTTCGGTTGAGGGAAAGGGGTAGTTTACCAGCAACGTTTTTTTAACAAGGGTATTTTCTATGGCAAACGATAACAGCCGCAAATTCAAACAGAATCAAATAATGTTTTGCATACAGCCCTGATTTGTAGAGTACTCAAGACCTATTGTTTTTGGTGAAGATCGGTTAAGGGGAAGAGGTAGTTTACCTGTAACGTTTTATGTTTTAACAAGGGTATTTCCTATGGCAAACGATAACAGCCGCAAATTCAAACAGAATCAAAAGATGATTTGCATACAGCCCTAAATTTCAGAGTTCTCAAGACCTATTGTTTTTGGTGAAGATCGGTTGAGGGAAAGGGGTAGTTTACCTGCAACGTTTTTTTAACAAGGGTATTTTCTATGGCAAACGATAACAGCCGCAAATTCAAACAGAATCAAATAATGTTTTGCATACAGCGCTGATTTGTAGAGTACTCAAGACCTGTTGTTTTTGGTGAAGATCGGTTAAGGGGAAGGGGTAGTTTACCTGCAACGTTTTTTTATCAAGCGTATTTTCTATGGCAAACGATAACAGCCGCAAATTCAAACAGAATCAAATAATTGTTTGCATACGTCCCTGAATTGTAGAGGTCTCAATGGCTTTCGATTTTGGTGAAGATCGGTTAAGGGGAAGGGGTAGTTTACCTGCAACGGTTTTTTTAAATCAAGGGTAACTTTGTTTGTTTGGCAAACGATAACAGCCGCCAATTCAAACAGAATCAAAAGATTATTTGCATACAGCACTAAATTGTAGAGTTCTCAAGACCTATTGTTTTTGGTGAAGATCGGTTGAGGGAAAGGGGTAGTTTACCTGCAACGTTTTTTTAACAAGGGTATTTTCTATGGCAAACGATAACAGCCGCAAATTCAAACAGAATCAAATAATGTTTTGCATACAGCCCTGATTTGTAGAGTACTCAAGACCTGTTGTTTTTGGTGAAGATCGGTTAAGGGGAAGGGGTAGTTTACCTGCAACGTTTTTTTATCAAGCGTATTTTCTATGGCAAACGATAATAGCCGCAAATTCAAACAGAATCAAATAATTGTTTGCATACGTCCCTGAATTGTAGAGGTCTCAATGGCTTTCGATTTTGGTGAAGATCGGTTAAGGGGAAGGGGTAGTTTACCTGCAACGGTTTTTTTAAATCAAGGGTAACTTTGTTTGTTTGGCAAACGATAACAGCCGCCAATTCAAACAGAATCAAAAGATTATTTGCATACAGCCCTAAATTGTAGAGTTCTCAAGACCTATTGTTTTTGGTGAAGATCGGTTGAGGGAAAGGGGTAGTTTACCTACAACGTTTTTTTAACAAGGGTATTGTCTATGGCAAACGATAACAGCCGCAAATTCAAACAGAATCAAATAATGTTTTGCATGCAGCCCTGATTTGTAGAGTACTCAAGACCTATTGTTTTTGGTGAAGATCGGTTAAGGGGAAGAGGTAGTTTACCTGCAACGTTTTTTTATCAAGCGTATTTTCTATGGCAAACGATAACAGCCGCAAATTCAAACAGAATCAAATAATTTTTTGCATACATCCCTGAATTGTAGAGGTCTCAATGACTTTCGATTTTGGTGAAGATCGGTTAAGGGGAAGGTGTAGTTTACCTGCAACCTTTTACGTTTTAACAAGAGTAAAGTACTTGAAAATTTATTTAAACTTTTTGAAACAATGGTAATTGTTAAAAATAAAATAATTTTGTTGCCAGGCAATAAAATTATAATTTTTTCATTTTAATGTAATATAATATTTTTCATTTAATACAGCAATAAAAAGGCAGGTAAGACACAGCCTGGCTGTTTGGCTGAAAATGATTTTAAATATAAATCTTAGAATATGGAAGTCATGTATGGTTCTCCATACCGATATTTTATGTTATACAACAGAGAACCAGTTTTACCATTAGACCTTGTTGATGAAGATAATTTGACCGATGAAGACGAGGAGTCTCTTCAGGTAGCTGAAAAAACAACGGATGTTCAAGAAGTAGAGGAAGATATTGTCGAAGAAAATAAAGAAATGGAAAGAAAATTACAAAAAATATTAGAAGTGAAAAAAGTAATTGATGAAGCAGCATTAAAAAATATCAGAAGAGCTCAGATTAAACAGAAAAAGCAATTTGACGAAAGACATACAATAACAAAGAAAATGGAAATAAAACCTGGGAGTAGAGTTTTGGTAAAAAATGTGACAAAATTCAAAAATAAATTAATGTTTGCTGAACTTCCATGGAGTGGACCATTTACAGTTAACAAAGTTTTAAGAAACGAGTATTGTATATTACAAGATGAAAGTGGCAAAGTGAGGAAAAAGAAAGAACATGTGAAAAACTTGAAATTTTCTACAATCTAAATGATGATAAATCTGATGTGGAGGTTTCTGGTGAGTGGTGTGAAGTGATTTTTTTTTATGATCCGGTTGACGTAGAGTGGCAAATGGAAAAGTGTAAAGTGTTGGGTCTGTCCTTTGAAGGACAATGCACATGTATTAGAATCGGTCATAAATTAGCACTTGCAAAACCACACGGTGTGAAGAAAATTGTGGGTGACGGAAATTGTTGGTTTAGGGCAGTTTCCTACGTAATTACTGGCAGTGAAGGTTATCACATGGACGTTAAAAACATAGTTGTCAATTATATGGACAATGAATTGAACAACAACCAAGCCAATGCTTTATTTAAAGGCAGGACGTCACTAAAAAATATGATAAAAGAAGGCACATGGGCAACTGAAAGTGAGATATTTGGAACTGCATCACTTTTGAATACAAACATTTTTGTGTACACAAAGATAAACTCAAAAAACGGTGAGAAGTGGGACTGGCAGTTATTTACAGCAGGTGCTTCAGCAAATTTAAAAAAAAGTGAAATTCCAAGCCAAAAAAATACATACATTACAAATGAAAGTGGTTGTCATTATGAAGTTGTTATTTCAGTTCATGGAATGGGTGTAGTTTAAGCAATACCTACGTGTCTACAGAAAAGTAAGTAGGCTACTATACTATTATTTTATCTCTTACTGTATATAAAGTGTAATGAAAACTAAAGACATCTTTTTATAGTGTAAATAATTAATAATTTTGTTTTTATTGTTTAAAATTAATTAATTGATACAGCTTTAAACAATTCGTTAAAACGAATTTTAAAAAGATTAATTATTATGGCAACCTAGAAAGTTACATAAATTTAGTTTCATGAAACAGATAGAAACTAATTTTGTACTGAGAATCCCCGAAATACTCCACTCTGTGCAAGCCGAAACATAACGTTTATTGCATACTGCAAAAATATTTTTGCTATTAGTCTTGTCTTTCTGATTGCATATAATTTACTTTAAGGAATAATGGTTAACACACAAACTAAGTTATTTTTTCATTCAAGTGAGTTTACGTTAAATTCGAATACTTTTAATCCTATAGTCGTTTAATTCTACAAGACCGAAGGAAGTGACAATAAAAGTAAGCGACGATATGACCATCCAATTTTGAATGCTTCATTCGCCGTGTTTAAAGATGAGCTTCTGGAATTTGGAGCTACCAACCACGAAAACATCAGCTCGCACAGTTCGGCGAAATTGGTAAGAAACCTGTAACATTTACTCTGAAATAATTAAGAGCGTGAAGGGGCGCATATACAGGGGGGGAATGGGACCGGACCCCACCCCACAAGGTCGACAGTTGACAAGAAATTTTGTTAATCTCCTAATTTTTAAGCTGTTTTATTAATTTCACAGCTGTATACGCTAATACAGTAGTACCCCTTTTTTAATCAGAGGTCTAAAAACAAATTTATTACACAGAATATGCGTGTACGTTTGAAATATGAAATATAGGAAATTCAAGTAAGTCAATAAGTATCTTATAAACAATGTTGCAATAGCGCTTATTACTTCCATATTCCTTAAGGAAATGGAAGTATGGTGATGGCAAAAAAAATCGTGTTCGAGATTATTGCAGATTTTGATTGTACTACACTCAAAACATGAAAAAAAGTCGTTTTTCGAAAAGTGTCTGTGTGTGTGTCTGTCTATCTGTGTGTAGATTTTGTTCTATGGCAAACGATACCTGCATCTTCGAAGAGTTGCTAGGCTCAGTTGGGGAGGCTTCGATGGAGGCATTTGAGAATGAAGAGGAAGCAGGAGAATTCGAGGATGATAGAGAGGAGTTGGTGCCATCCTATGACGAGGTGTATGAAGCTCTAGAAAAGCTTAAAAATAACAAGGCAGCAGGTTCCGATGGTTTACCAGGGGAACTATTAAAGAGCGCAGGAGGAGATTTCATAAAGGAATTTGCCCATCTCATAGAGCGAATATGGCTGGAGGAGGTAATGCCTGATGAGTGGAACAATGGGGTGGTGTGTTTAATACATAAAAAGGGTGATCCGCTCATATGTAAAAATTATAGGGGCATCTCTCTACTTAATGCAGCGTATAAGGTATTGTCCAACATCATATTTTCTAGGCTGCTTCCCTACGCTGAGGAAAACATAAAAGAATATCAATGTGGATTCACTAGGAATAGGTCAACAACAGACCAAATATTTACACTAAGGCAAATCCTAGAAAAAACGTTGGAATATGGAGTGGCCACTCACCATCTCTTTGTGGATTTCCAGTCGGCATATGATTCAATCAACCGGAAAATGCTATATAGAGCTATGAAGGAATGAAGGAGTTGAATATACCATCTAAGTTGGTGCGTATGGTTGGAGTAGTTATGTCCAATTCTAAGTGCCAAATAAGAATACAATCAAATCTATCTAACTCCTTAAAAACATTGAATGGGTTGAAACAAGGAGATGCCTTAGCGTGTCTGTTGTTCAACATAGCTCTAGAAAAGGTCATCAGGGATTCAGGAATTCAAACTAGCGGACACATATTTCACAAGGAGGTACAGCTTCTGGCCTATGCCGATGACATTGACGTCATAAGTAGGTCTGAATCTGGCTTAAAGGAAGCCTTTCGGGAACTGGAATTGTCCGCTAAGGCTATGGGCTTGGTTATAAACCAAAGCAAAACCAAATATATGGTTGTAGGTGCCAACACTCGTGCCCTGTCCCTGCGCATTAACGATTATGAATTTGAAAAGGTTAGCACGGCAGGTCCTTCTGCGACTGCACCCAAAGCGCGCCTCTTTAAGTGTTTGTTGAATTGTTACATTGCTGCAAACAGATTACTCAAGTATGAATGTGTAGTCTAAACGAACACAAGGAATGATTAAACAAACAACGTACACTACCTTGGACAGGCACAGAGACAGCGGAAACCAGCTACCAGGGCCTCCTTTATCTCTGATGTCATAAGCCAGTGACGTCATTTGATCAACTCAGACTGGTGACCAACTCAGACCGCTACAGACCGTAATACGCAACTTGTCATCCTTCGCTGTGTCGTACACAGACACGATAAGCCGACATAAACATACGTTACCAGTAATCTCAGGATTAACTGACATGTCAGAGCTGTTGTACGCCGTGCATTTTCATTTACATCACTATCTATGAACACAGTGACCTTTCGGAGGTGCATTTAAAGTTTCGCGTTTTCACGGAAGTGGCGTCGTTTCGCAATGGCGCTACACACAGTACAGTATATCATCGATTATCCGAACACCCATTAACCGAACGATCTATTATCCGAACTCAATAAAAAGTACAATTATGTACTGTACTGTACTGTACAGTAATGTATTGGACACGTGTAGGCGTATTGGATATTTATTGAACATAAAAAAATTGTCTACTATGAATTATAATTATTACAATACTGTACAGTAATAAATAAACGCTGTAGCTATACACCCTTACAATCGATAAACACTTACATCAACAAACTTCAATAAACACATTTACAACTGATAAACAAACTGTCAACGAACAACGAAAGTCTCCGTCACCGAATGCGTTTTGTTTCTTTTTTTTTAATTAATTTTTAGTACAGTGTTTGCCATTAAACTCTAATTTTGTTTAAATTAACTTTTGTTTTTTATTAATTTACACTCAGTTGTAATTCAATGATTTTTAACCTTAGTAATACATTACAGTACAGTATACAGGTTGCTCTAATTAAGTAAAAGTATGTTAGAAATGATTTTGTAATACAAACCTTTGTTTTTGTAAAGAGAAATAATGTTTTCAATTTACGATCTAATATCCGAAATATCGATTATCCTCGTCCCCAGAGAGATTCATATAATCCATGCTCTACTGTATAATATACTCTTTCCGTTCTTAGTTCAGTCCTGATGTAAACAAACGCGTATGACACATTTGAAACGCTACTGGACAAGAACATTAACACTCTTCACTCGTAGAGTAATGTGCTATGCGCATGCGCAAAGGTGCACGTGCATGTCTGTATAGTCCTGTGAGAATTGCCTGGCCATTAACTTTACTGTGACATGATACGTGGTTTTATTATAAAGTTTAGTCGTCTTTGTTTATCATTAATATTACGAGTGGAGTTTAAGAGTTCGTGAAACAAAACAAACACAAGTTTACAAAGTTCGTAGTAGATGATATTACAGAAAAATAGAGGCACGGTGCCTCAAGATTTCCTCCTTACCATATCCTAAGGAAATCTGATTAGGATGTGTATAGTCTCAATCGTACTGAATTAATATGGAGCCGGCTGAAAGGATATGTTGCCCGTCACAACACGATTTGCCTGACATCAACACTTGATAGAGAAGGCGGTCATACATAACTGCAGATAAGTGGCGTCATTGTATTGATGTATGTAAGCTATAACTATAGCTACTAACACAGCTTTTTTTCATTTTCTTGCAATTATTTAAACAACGAATTAAAAAGCCATAAACTGGCGTTATAAATTCGTCCCTCTGTCAGAATCATACAAATATTTTTGTCAGTAATGTAAAGAGTATCACACCTTACTTTCTGCTAACACAGTATCAACTTTATATGTACCCCGTCTGTACGGGTTCTTTCAATGTGACACGCCCCCGATCCAAGCAGCAAATAGCGTTTCCGATGTGGCACGCCTCTTTGTTTACATCAGGAACGGCTAAGAACGGAGAGAGTGTATACATTTTGTTACGTATTATTATCAGGCCACTATAAAACATTATTTATTACTACCACGTCACACACTCACAGGATACTAAACTTTTCCGGAAATTCTTATGGTTATTTCCGAGCTAAATAAAACATAGCCTATTTTATAGACCCAGAGGGACAGCAATAATTGTAAAGCCGAAAAGAAGACGGGTCGATCCAATGCTTATGGGAGGAGAAGAATACCTCTGCAAAGTTTCGAATACTTGTTTCCATAATTATATAAGTTTTGTGTCTCCTCACCACCCGCACAAGAGTCTTAATACTTTTCATCCAATCTGAAGCTTACATATTGTAACATCAAGAATGTTTTATATGCTGATATGCGCTTCTTTTGTACAGCGTTCTAAGATGATCACTACTTGTGTTGTCATTGCTAACAACACGCTTGCAAGTTTAATTATAAGCATTATCAGCTTATTTTAAATGCCTTAGATATATAGGCTATATTATGTTACAGTGTCCGCTTTCAAAGAACATCCCCGTCTTTTAAGTATGACACATTCCATGTTACTGCCTTTCCCTAGCCCAAACCCCGAAAAACGATAACGTCTATAACGTGAATTGCTCTGTGCGCAGAGTTATCGGGAAGCGCGTCTACTCTTGGTGCACATCACGGTAGCGGTAAGCGATTACATGTATTAGTGTCACAAATGCGTATCACAATTATTAAACGTGTGCTTATCTTAACGTTTACACAATCTCGCATGGAGTGAGTAGTTTCTGATCACGTCTCGAAACCGTAAAAAAAAAACTAATTAACCGAACGAAGTAACAGGCAAACTTATTTTTATCTAAGTCAGAGGCGACTTAGATAATGATAAAAAGTTATCTTAATGTTATTTATAAAAACAATGGTTGATATAATTTATGCAAAAACAATAAAAGTGGACCACGAGTTGTAACTAAAATACAACTTTTCAGCGAAGCCCACTAGTTACTACAACGCTCCCGGCAGAGAACGCTTTTGCAAAATAAACCCATTCCTATTACTCTTCGGAAAAGTTTTGTTTTTACGAAAAGTAAACAAACAAAGCGTTGGAATCGCGACCCTAACTTTAACTCGATGTTGACATTGATTTTCCCGTGGCTCCGGTCTCTCTCTACACAAGCGGTCGGCGTCCACAAATTATACAAAATCCGGTTGCTCTTTGTCCGACTAACCGCAGCTGGTACTCTCTTCACACATTTATACTTTTAACCGCATAAAACACAGAGCACGACGAAAAAATCAGAAGTGTTTTCCTTCCACTACTACAGCACGGAATACTGGTTGCACACACTAACACGCCGAATATAAATATTTAAAGCGGACGTTTCGTCCTGGGACGCACCGGCGCTAAAGCAGACGTTTCCGTCCCGGGACACACCAACGTGACATACCCCTCTCCCCGTCATAAAAATTTAAACCGCTTGTCATTCTATTAGTTTCAAACTAAGGTACACGAATAAAATAAAACAGTAGGCTAACTAATATCTATGTGAATTTTGAACGTAAAATTGGATAGCAGGCATGTTATTATTACAAATTACATCCCAGACTACCAATATCGTACAACTATAATTACAAATCGTGAGTTTTCGCCACCCAAAATCAGCGATCGTCTTTAGGTGTACAATAAACCACAAAATAGCATACACAAATATTTTTACAAAAATACCGAACGCATTATCTTTCGTTATATAACTTTAAGATTTCAATACGGAAGACTAAAGTTATGGAATTTAAAGAGAAGGACCCCATAAGGAAAAAAATAGTGATAACTGACAAGAAGCACGAACAAGGCTGACATTATCAGTGTCTGAATTGCGATGTCAATTATAACGGGGATCACGGTGCAAGAAATCAAATTAACCGATTTCAAACCCTGAGAGGGACGAGTGGAAGGAAACTTAAGGGTCTGAACACACAAAGGGCGCTGCTTTATGATTGGGAAACGTGGGTGCTTTACGGCGAGATTCGAGCAGAATAACTGTAACTGATATGTTCTTTCTTCGACTGATGATGTGATGCTCGATGAAGGACGGTAGGAGGAATTAGGATACAACGAATGAAGTGTGAACGTGCTCGGTGATGTAGTTAATGGAAACGGCCAAACATACGTGGAAAGAGCGTGTAGTGAGGACGGAGAGAGGCAGATTGCAGGGGGTCTTTTCAGTTATAGATCCCGACGTACGAGATCGTTGGTAGGCCCCATAAAAGGACGGAGTGATGAAACGGAGGAATCGGATGGAACAAGAACATGAACAGCATGGAGGACGAGCCTAATTTTGGAAGGACGAGGAGGAGGAGACAAAAAATCGATATGTAGAAAAAGATCTTATACTAGGCTACTAAAACCAGAATAAATGAAAATGGAATAAAACACAATAAGTGGTGTGACTTGGAGCTGCTCCTTTGGGAGAGGGGGACACTAACTTCAAGGCTGAACTCCCTACTTTATACAGGACGAATGAGAAATTCAGGATTCTTTCAACAGAATTTTATAAATACATTTTTAAGCTCCGACTTCGTTTTCTGGTGCGTGCGATTTTTTTTTAAGTGCTGCAAATACGTACGTTATTTATAAAATGTAGAGTACTTATCATTATTAAGGAAACCATATCTTTACTTTATTAATTTGGAAATACTGTAATTCCTTTTATTCCTGAAATTATTTATAAGCCTTATTTCAACATAAACGCAACTGGCTTAGAACTAGACCTTATGGTATTTCACTACAATTCTTAAGGTAATTCACTTAGCTCTGGGGGGATCGTCCCCCTGATCCACCGTGTAGTTACGCCACTGATACTAATAGTGTTCCCAGTCTGTGAAAATAACGTCCCAAAGTTTAGTGAATACGTGTTCACGGGTGGACGGTCTCAGATACGAACTTTCATTACGGACCATCGTTTATATGTTCAGTTTCTGTTGATTCTTATTGTATTTGGCTTTATTCTGAGTTCAACAGTCACGAGATCTATTCGTTTAAATATAAATTTTTGATGTACAATTTACACGTCCTAATTTTTGTTGTGTTATTGTACATGTGACGACGACAAATCACTGTGAGTGTCGAAACGTTGTGTTAGAATTGAGAATCTTACGACGATATATTCCGCGACACAGCTCTCACCCTACATCTTCATGTTGTCTGACAGGGGTGGAGTCTATCACCGACATTATTTAATGTCTATGTGGACGATTTGGTAAGGAAATGGGAAATATCTGCAATTAAGTATATCCACGTACATACTAGAACAAGCTTAAATGCATTATTACATGCAAACAATCAGATATTACTGTAAAAGACGAGGAACGCTTTGTAACAATCGGATACACTTAATCAATACGCCGTACAATACAATTTGAGCTTTCCCGTAAGACAAAAATGATTGAAGTTACATGTAAAACTTCCAAATGTCATTGATAATATTTCTCATTCACTCCTGTGGCTTACTGTTATGTTTTTATTGTATGTTTCTGATGATGGTTTTTTACATTATTTTCTGTGCTATTACGTGCACTCTAAATTTCATTGCCTGAGTTTCGCAACTGATATCTCTAAATAAAATGGAATCAATAATTTAATATTAAATCTACGTCAGTTTGTTTACTCCTAGTGAAAACTTAAATTAGTATTCCCAAAGGGAGATATGCCTATAAATTCTTTTGTTTCTTGTTTTCTTTTAAACAGTAACAGCTTAATAAAGTCACCGTGTAAAGTAACATTGTTAATACTTTTAGTTTAAATTTGTTTCTTATAACAAAATTATATAATACACGTATATGTTAGGTATATAATAACAGGTAATGTACCTGTTATTTTTTTTTTTTTTTGAACGGTTTCATTTGTACCTGTGAATAAGAAATATCCCGTATCCAATACCTGGGCTGTGATATTACATAGGGATCTGTTCTAAACGTTGATAAACACGCTTCAACCAATTTGTGGCACTATCAGACGTTCTTTATAAATAGGAAATCGTAGAGATATGCAGATGAAGTTTTATCATATTATACCTGTACCTAACCTACTGTATTATTCAGATAAAATTAGTTGCAACTAAAAAAACGTTAAGTAGGATGCAGTACCTGAGTTCCAGTTTAGCTGACAAAGAAATTGAGTAGAAACTACAGGATTAGCAGTGACAAGAATTAGCAAATTTCTCCGTAAATAGTAGAATTGATGAAAATCGCAGAGACGAAAAGCGCAGTCTTGACACGACACCAGGCTCCCACAACACATTTCTGTACTATGCACAAGAGATAGAGATCTGGGGAGACCTCGTACGTGATGGCCTGGCAGTGGACATCCGAACAATTAACGCTCAGAACAATGTTTGACGAAGGAAGATGAAGAACAAGAAGAAGACACTGATGAAATCCAAGATGCAACTTGTAGCCTAAGGTCCCTTTTAGGCATAAGATTTATATCGTACGATAACCTACGATAAAAACTCATACAGCATGTAGGTCAACACAAAACAAATGCTCCGTTTTATGCGTTTTATGCACTGCCGTCACTGTCGTACGATAAATGTATCGTTCAGAAATCAAAAACAAATCGTGGTGTCTTAGGAAATGCATCCCATAACAAATCGGACGAGTTGTCTAGATGCATGGTCCGTAATGGTTCCGTTTATGCACTCGCGCGAGTTTTATATCGTATAATTTTCAGACATCCGTACTACCAACCTTCCTGCCTAGCGTCAGCGAGGCCTGTTGTGCTAAGTAATCAGTGGTATTCACGTCGTGGTGTGATTTTCTTAATTTGTTTTGTACATATGGAAGACATCAATACAGACAGGCTCACTGACGAAATCCAGAATAGGAGAGCACTGTAGGATCCCGCTTCTGAAGATTACAAAAATATAAATCTGAAGAAGGAACAACGAATTGAAGCACTGTCTACATATCGTACATAGTAAATAGAATGAACATCCCGTTTTCTTTTCCTTCTTCTCTTCAAAATGTAACATGCACGGATGCACGGATCCACTTTCAGTACTGACGATGGCAACTCTGAAAGAATTTGTTCACACCCTGTTCCGATATTTTTGACGCACGATAGTAATCGGAGTCAAATCGGATGCATAAAAGGGCCTAAGCTTACAGTGCCTCGCTCTTTATACTTCTGTATGTGTTTGTCTATTAGAAACACGACTTTTGAGCTAAGTACACTTCATTGCGTGAATGTAGTTACACAACACACCGGTCATCTTACTGGCTTGGAAAAAAAAAAAGGTTCTCGTATTCACGGAAAAAAATTCACAAAATCATATTTAGATCATATCTTATTAATAGTTGGATGTCGCATATAAACAGGCCTAGGTACGTAAATCAGCGGCCTATTCGCGGACTACCAACTAATTATTCAAAGGATGGGAAGACGAACTGCAGCGCTGTCAATAAAGTACATAAATATATGAAGAGCAAATTGCAAAAATTCCCACTAAAGAATAAAATGTAAAAACTAATATTATGACTTTGGGGGAGCCATTCAATTTTCCAATCCAAAACAATTTTCACCATCTTCTTAACGGTTTTAGGCTTTAGCGGCCTGTTCCTATTACACAGTCCACCTTTTCTTTCGCCTCTTAGAGTTGTAATCTTTCGCTATCTTCGGTATTCTACTTTCTTTCATTCTATCTATGCGTTGAATCAATTTTCTTCTGTATTCTTTAATCCTTTCATTTAAATCAAAAATATCTAAATCACTTCTTAT
Source organism: Magicicada septendecula (assembly GCA_034769895.1). NCBI lineage: Eukaryota > Metazoa > Arthropoda > Insecta > Hemiptera > Cicadidae > Magicicada > Magicicada septendecula. Next base: position 134,236,875 of record CM068372.1, read on the forward strand.
CTCCTCCATTCTTATCTCGTCTACTACACCTTATAACTGATCTCAGAAATTTCATTTCTACTGTTTGTATCTTCTGTTCATCTTTTTTCTTTATGACCCATGTTTCAGAACCATACAGTAGTGTAAGTATTGCCATCGTTTGATAAAATTTTATTTGGGTTTCTTTTCTACATTTATTTCCCAACGCTCTCCAAATCGTTCCACACATTCTTGTGAAATTCGTCACTTTATTTTCTATATCTCCATCTTGATCATAAGTAATGCCACGTCAAGGTAGTTAAAATGTCTTACTTGTTGTATGCATGTGTTATCTACGGATATTTTGGTCCGAACCGGTTCATCTCCTATAAAGGCCATTACTTTTGTTTTTTATTCAGATATGTTACAGTTATATTCTTTTCCTACGTTATGTAAGACGTATATTGCTCGGTGGAGAATGTCTTCTGAATTGGCGAATAGTCATCCGCGAAGAGAATGGCGTTCTAGCTTTTATTTCGGTGGATTTTAATGCCGTCAGGGGATTATTGTTTCCATTTTTTTAGGAGATCATCTAGATATAGGTTAAAAAGTAGTGGTGACAGACAACAACCTTGTCTTACGCCTTGGTTTATTTCAATCGGGTTAGATTCTTCACCGTCGTCTATGATTATCGCGGTGTGTCAATATAAATTCTTTATGGCCTAAACTAGGTGTTGTGGTATATTCAAAACAATTTTAAACCACTAAATACTGTAGTTAAACTACTTGAGCAATATTGTAAGTTATGATAGTGAGAGGTGTAGCTAATAAAATTATTTTGTACGATATGTGGAACGGTCAGCAGAACACAACAAACAAATACGACTAAACACATAAATTAAATTTTACAAACCGCTAACTGCCCGTACTTCAGTGTACGATAGTAAGGAGTGTAAACTCCTCAAAAACTGAAAAAGAAATACTACCTTCCGAGACGAACTTCCTACGAGACGTGATACACGCGCGGTGATACGATTATTAGAAAACGAACTAAATACAGAGTACAGCATCAAGAAAAACTAGTAGATTCTTAAACAAAATCGGAAAGATCACACGGAAAGCATAGACAACGAAAAACTTTCTAAACAAGCTTTCCAACACAAGGGAAATGGAAGAACGTACACATGACAACCAAAAAAAAGACGTTCAGACACTTGAAGAAGAAGAGGACGAAGAAGATGAGATGATGATGTTCTTATTAATAATAAACATCTACATAAAAGAAACGAAATTTCAGGAAAATTTCAGAAATTACAAGGAAATTCTAAAATGAAGGAACTGTAATTACTACAGAGAGCACTGGTATCGTTTACTGGTATCTTAAAACGATGACCGTTATCAACACAAGTACGACATAATCCTGTGGAGACTTACCGCAATCTCTGGGACGATAAAAACTGGAAGATACTTCTCTGAGTTAACTCATCAAACTTAGCCTATGGAGCGTACCGTTGGAATCGACAAACAAGTCGAAAACCGTGGCACAAGTTATTAAAGACTTACTGGTGTCCTCTATGACCCTGCTTTTAAAATTACAAGATAAGCATTATCTTTCAATTACGATTGAAAAGCACTTCTTGAAGCAAAGTCACTCCTTCCATCTTACTAGCAAATCAGTCTCTTCTCGATATTCTACACTAGCAGTTCACAACCTGGGGGCGTCGTAAGGTTGCCTCAAGCAAGATACCTAACAATTTAACAACAATTTGTTAAATAACAATTTAAGATCAATAACAATTTAACGTAAACAGACAACTCACAACTCACTTTCTTACGTTCTGAAGCAATAAAGTTTAAATTTCAATATATTATTTTAAAACGTTTTAAGCCATTTTATTTGTTTAAAAGACAATATTTTAAAACTGTTCAACTTTTTTTATATCGGGTGAATAAAAAGTCAAGCAATCCAAATTTTAAAACGTTCTTCTTCACGACAGTAGGTATTATTATGTAGGGAAATTACCGTTACGATATTCATAACACTGTATCTTTCTTTTCAAGCAGCAAGTTTTCTACAATAACTGCAATAATTAATTATACAAGTCAGTACAATTGTTTTGCAAAGTGCGCTTTGCAAAGGTACGCAAGAAACTAGTTTTCTTACTTCTCCCAACCGGAACGTGTCTTTAATTTGGAACATTACTGTTAACGTACAAATTCGAAAACTATTTCATAATACGTTTCCTGATACCACGTATCAAATAATCAGGAACTTTCCCGCTTCCGCGACTTTCCGACTATCCATATTTGAACTACTATAATAAACAAGTGAAAACATATAACCATTATAAAACGTGCTCGGTGCACCGAACTTATTTATGCACCATTAGACGCGGTAACACGTGGCTGCAAATCTGTTTATCCGCTGTTCAACAACTCCGTAGCCAATACTAGCGGTCCTATGAAAATTTGTACAACTCATTGCTAAAGACATCATCACAGCACTAGTAAGCTCCCGGAGCTGCAGAACTCGCTCACTATTTTGAATGAAATACGTTTGTTATTAAGTTTGTGAAATTTCAATACAGGACAGTTTTTTATATGCCTGTTATCGGGAAAATTATGAAAACCCTAACTATTCTATTATTGGTGCTCTCAAAGTTACTAAATTTCCTTATTAAACGTTATATTAGAATTATGGGTTAAAACTCCCTTTAGGCTAAATTCCGACTGGATTTTACAAATTTTTGATCCCATTTTAAGGCCCTGGTGCCTTAAAATTGCGAAATTTCCAATATCGAGGCGATTTGTCGAAACTTTTAACACTTTATGGATCTGCAAATCCATAGAATCGGAAAGTGTAGCGAATTAAAATATTTGGGAAGCATTATTTCAGAAGATGGAACAACAAAAAATGACATCAAAAATAGGATACAACAGGGGAAAAAGGTTATTCGTTTGCGAAACTCGTTACCTTGGTCGAACAAAATGAAACTTCAAACCAAACTGACAATCTACACAACTATTGCGGAGCCCGTTTTAACTTACGGCTGCGAATGCTGGCAACTTTCAGATAAAGAGAAAAAGATGATAGAAACTGTGGAAATGGACTTCTTAAGAAGAGCGTGTAATATTTCTGGAATGCAACATGTTAGAAACGAAGATATAAGAAGGAAAACAGGGCGCGTATACAACAGCAGAAAGAATAGAATCCAGAGAGTTACTATGGTATGGTCACGTAATGAGGAAGGAGGAGAAGCGATGGCCAAAGAAACCATTGACTTACATACCACAAAACAGGAGAACAAAAGGAAGACTGACAACACAATGGAGAACAGGAATTAGGAACAACATGAGAGATCGAGCTACTGAAGATGACTGGAAGGATAGGGAGAAATGGCGATCGAAATGTGGGATGCGGCATAGACTGTAGGACCTCCGCTAATAATAATAATAATAATAATAATAATAATAATCATTTCCAATATCGTACACTATATTCAGATTTTGGTTTGATACCCCAAACGGATTTTTGCGGTTTTACCAAAATTTTGACACACTTTTAGGCCCTGGCGTTAACGATACTGGGTCACAACGACTAAATCAAACCACGACCGAGGAAAGATGCGGACGAGTTCATCTACGTGTCAGTGGTCAGCGGATTTAAGGTATGCTGCTAGATAACCATTAATCAGCGAGTTTTGCCTTCTTATCAATCCGCTTACATTGCACATCTTGTGTTTATCGACATGCAGCAGTTCAGTTCACCTCCCCGACATACAAGCGTATTTTAATTTTTTTAATTGCGCTTACACTTGATCACTTTCGTTTATTCTCCATCCTCAAGTATATTCGTCCTAACCAAATGAGAAATTCTGAGATAATAAATAGGCTTTTTTGCCAAAGAGGTGTATACAAAAGTACTATTATACGCATAATAAACAAACTTCAACGTTTCTAACAGTTGACGTCTATGACGAAACTTGCAGCCTTCTGAAAAATGTATTAGACAATGCTCATCTGTTCCTTTTTAACAGCAGCAGACCTGAAAAACTTGATCGCGTTTACGACTTCCGCGGGAATAATTTACTTTACTTTACCCCCCCTCACTCTAGCTATCTACCCCCCCCCACACACACACACACAAGTAGTTTGAGAATGAAATTGTGATTTCTGAAGATATGTATGAAGTACTATTAAATATCACGTATTAAATATTAAACACCGTAATATGAAAAATAATAAAAATTATTATTACTATTATTAAACATTATCAATAATAGTCGTATTAATATTTAAATAACATTAAAATTTATAAAAGTATATTAAAAATATTTTAAAATTATATATTATTATTATTATCATAAAAAATTATAGAAAATGACAAATGTTAGTAAAACTTTAAAACTACTAACTCTAAACTGTAAATTAGAAAGTTGAATACTACCTGGTCAAAGTATGCCCAAATACAAACAGCATGGAAGAAACTTAAGGACATTATATACATATGTTGTAATGTGATTTACAGGAACAATTTTTACTACCTAGGCAAATCAAGAAGACAGGAATAGTGGGAGCTATGAGCACTGTCATTTTGCTGACAGGTGCTCCGAGCACGGAGCCTTATAAAACGACTCTGCGAATTCCAGTTTCCATATGAATGTGCGTGAGCGAGCTTACAAACACATATTTTAATTCTTGGATAAAATACTATATTGGCACAGATACGTTGATGACATTCTAATACTATACGGGGGAAACAAAAGACAATGCGAACAGTTACTAACGCACATAAACAAAATACATAAAAACATAACCTTCACTGCCGAATACGAACACAACAATACCATAAACTTCTTAGACCTCTCCATCACAAAACTAGAACACAGGCACAAATTCAGTATATACAGAAAACCAACTGACACACTAATACACAACACCTCCAATCACCCAATACAACACAAACTAGCTGCTTTTAGAACCATGATACATAGACTTAACAACATCCCCTTACATGAAATAGACTACAAAGACGAACTAAACACGATAAAATATCTAGCAGAATCTAACGGTTATGACAGAACAATAGTCAGTAAACTCCTACACAAAACAAACAACAGACAAAGACAGAAAACAACAAATTCATAACACTAACATACATCAACAAACAAACTGAAAAAATTGCCCACAAATTCAAAAAAGCAGGATACAGAATCGCTTACAAAACTACTAACAAAACAGAACACACACTATCAAAACGCATGCCCAAAGCACAAAACAAATTCGATCTACCTGGTGTATACAAGCTAAATTGCTCAAATTGGAATAAATTCTACATAGGCCAGACAGGACGTAGCTTCAAACAGAGATACATTGAACACACAAAAGCACTCCACACCACTACAGAATCTACCTTTGCAAACCACCTCATTGAAGCAAACCACACATATAAAAACATCGACAATAACATGAACATTCTACACGTACACACAAAAGGCCGAAAACTAGACACTCTAGAACAATTAGAAATATACAAACACACAAAAACAAATAAAAACGACATCCTAAACGAACAGACACAATTCAAATCGCACGCATTATTCGAACACATCTCACCACACACACACAGCTTCAATCTTTCGAATAACTATCCCGTCGCCAACAACAAGACGGACAACGCTACCTATGGCAGCCTCTGATGAAGCCTTCTAAAGGTGAAAGCCGGTTTAGGCTGTAAGGTAAAACTTTACGTTTTTACTTATAAAAAACTTAGTGTTCCGAGTCGTCAATACTATAGTGATATTTACATATTTTAAGGTATAGAGGGAGGGAGCGGCGACCCACCTCAACAGGTGAGATTCTTTATTTATCCTTTTCTGTTACTATGAGTCTCACCATTCACCACTTTATCCTTTTCTGTTCAACAGTCCTCACACCACTGCCTTATAAATATTCTTGACCTCTATATCGAAACTCCCTTACTCCCAGCTGTCCACTGAACAGGTTAAAAGTTCTTTTACCTTTAACGTTTCAGTATTTTATTTCTACGAATTCTTCTTTACCTGTTTAGTGCAATCCCAAAATATCCACACCTGTCAAAACCTTATACTTTTTTATTGTCGTCTAATTTCACGTCATCTCCTGTTTCCCCAGCACATAGATATTCAGTTATAGCAATACCAGATCCCAGCTAGTTATTCAGTCCATAACAGCGTCTTCATATATAATACACATTTAGCACCACATAACAGTGTTGAGCAAATATAGCCAGCCCATTTGTTATTAACTTGGTGGAATGTCGGTTACAAAATAAATCAAGAATCTAATTCCTTCAGTATTTCGCTGAATATTACAATCAATTTTATCCTCAGAACGTCGTGCGAACAACATCTTCACATAATATTTCCTGACGTCTCCTTTATTCAAACAGTTCTAACAATAGTTACAGACAAGAGAACTGAGAGTTTTGACAGATATCGTTAGCTCAGTCGAAAAATAATAATAAAAAAAAAGAAATAAATATGAAATGCACGCTCATTCAGAAGGAATGACAACTCTCAACACTGGTGCCACTGTTATATAGTCGGAGATTTCTTTAAAATGATTTTAAAGAATACAAGTTTAAGGAATAGTTTGAAAATAAAAATGAAGATCTAAAAAGTCTGTTAAAACGTCTTTTCTTTTCTTCTACCACACTATAAAATGTCTTGTAAACTGTTATAGTGTTTAAAAGAGATTTTAAATAATTTTTAATAATATCATAGATCAGGCTGTACGTCAGACATTTTTTTGAAATCCTCAGAAACTAGCGTTGGAAAAACGACAGAGATTCTCTGCAAACTGTAGCCTAGGCTTGAATGATCCAATTCTTCAAAATTTTAAAAACAAACAATTATGTTGTACAAAACACACGAATTTTTAATGTACCTTAAAGTATAAACCTGCAAAAGTTATTTAGCTTATAAAAAAACTAGATGTAAGCTACAGTTTTTATGCCATGTTTTCTTTAATCAACAACTAATTTTATTATAAGGAGCAACTGGTTTCAGAGAGACGACGTTTTTATAGACCATCACTTTCTGCGCAATTTGCACAGATGCAGTATAATAATCGATGTCAGGTTTATTAATTTTGCACGAATAAAATAAATAAATGTACGAAACGCATTAAATTTTATTTATTTTCCATGTATTCACGTTACACGCTGTTACTAGGAAACTCACGGTTAACAAAATTGAAACCCCCAATTGGAATCTGCATAGCCTAAAATAACAATAATAGTATTCAGATTTATCAGCTGTACGCCAGAACAATTTTCAGATACTGCAGTATGGATAACATATGCGTAATGTTTTCAAAACAAAACCATTGCCTTCTATATACGTGTGTTGTTGGCTGTTGAAGGAAGGAAGGATGAGGGTTATACGGCCGCAGTACAGCCACTGATGTCAGTGTGGCGTCGTCGAGGGATCGATACACGCCGCCCCCGCCCACTCCCGCTCCTTAATATTCACTTTGTTACATTCTCTTCGCTTAGAATCTCTCTCTCTACTTCTCTTTTTCATTCTCTATCTATCTGTCTATCCGCTCATACTTGGATATTCAATTAATATTTAGACGATGAATAAACACGCTGGGCGTGGTTTGTTTTCTTTCAATTAATATTTTATACTATGCGAAGATTAATGAAAGTTCTTAACAACTTCACGTAACCATGATGCGAAATGTCTCACAATATAAATAAAATTTACTATTAAAACTTATTGTTATATCGTTATAGTGGAGAGGCAAATTATTGCCTAATTTTATTTGTAATGTAAATAATATATATATATTTGTAATATATATAATGTATATAATTTGTAATATATATATATATATATAACGGATCTTTACAGCTGTCGCCGTTTCTCCGTCCCCAACTTCCATTGTAACCTATCGTAGCATTAAGTTCTAAATTTCTTGCAACCATTGCTTCCGCTACGTCATCTCGTCAACTCCTCCGTGGACGTCCTCTTTTCCTCCTCACCGGTGGTATCCATTCCAATATTTTGCGGGGCCATCTGTCATCTTCCAATCTCTTCACATGCCCAAACCAAGTCAATTGTCTCATTTCTATTTCGTCTCTTTCTAATAACTTATTTAAATTAATCCTTGCTTACTGTTTAAACTTAAGACTGTCACGTACTGAAGATACGAATAGAATAAATGTGTCTTAATTTTTACCTCAGTTTGACATAAGCTAGTAGCTAGGACCGGCGTCTCTCTCTCTCTCTCTCCTCTCTCTCTCTTCTCTCCACCCCCCCCACAGAGAGAGAGAGAGAGAGAGAGAGAGAGAGAGAGAGAGAGAGAGAGAGAGAGAGAGAGAGAGAGAGAGAGAGAGAGAGAGAGAGAGAGAGAGAGAGAGATGGACGTAAAACAAGGGTCGGTAGCTCAAACAAAATATGGTGGCCCCGACCATCATACGTAGTCCGAAGAAGATAAAGAAATCCAATAGCCCGATTATCAGTATACGACTTCTCGCACTGCCAGCCCCGTTAATTTATATTAATAACAGATACAAATTGTGTTACTCACTCAGCGTAATATATTCCTTATTCGTTTCTGTGATAACATTATACGAAAACAGGGTAAACATGAAGAAAAACTATGTTCAGATGAACTAGTAAAACATGAAATGGTTCGCGGAGACTGTAGCGGTGGCAGGGATGGCAGTGCAGGAAGTGGAGTGTGAGGTGACCAACCATGACGCCCGACCGTGTGACACACCAATCTTGCGGCTGTTGTGAACACAAAATAATTGGTCCGAAAACAACGCGTCAAAGTTATGCATGCGCAATGACATCTTCTGGCACAGCGCAGTCAGACACTCGTTTCACGTATAATTATTTTAGCTGTACGTCACAAGACATGACAAACAGCAGCAGCCTGTCACCACCTATCGCCCACCGGTAGGATGACATTGTTAAAAACAGAATCTGTTTCTGTTCACTGTCCCTTGTAACACCTAAAGGGACACAGAAATGTTCGCGCTGATCAGAAAGTACGTTGATACGAGAACTATTTTTTACGTGTCTCTTACGTAGGCAGTTACTACTCTACTACTACTAAACAGGCAGTGACTAACCAACGTTTTTAAACCAAATATAAAAATGACAACTACACACATAAATAATATGCAAACAAAAATCCACGAAAATGACATTTACCGGTACTTCCGAGCATACAATACTCATCCACGGAGGAAGGCCAGTACACTTTTTTACTTCCATGATCCATAAGGAAATGGAAGTATGGTGATGGCGAAAAAATCGTGTTCGAGATAAGGGCTGATTCTGATTGTACTACCCTCAAAACCTGAAAAAAAGTCATTTTCCGAAAAGTGTCTCTGTGTATGTCTGAATGTCTGTGTAGAATGTTTTCTGTGGCGAACGATAACTGCCACAAATTCAAACAGAAACAAATAATTTTTGGCATACACGCCTGAATTGTAGAGGACTCAAGGCCTATGATTTTGGTGAAGATCGGTTAAGGGGAAGGGGTAGTTTACCTGCAACATTTTATGGTTTAACAAGAATAATTTTCTCTACGACGAACGGTAACTGCCGTAAATTCAAACAGAATCACACAATTTTTTGCATATGTGCCTGAGTTGTAGAGGTTTCCAGGGCTATTGATTTCGGTGAAGATCGGTTAACGGGAAGGGGTAGTTTACTACCTGCAACATTTTATGTTTTAACAAGAGTAAAGTACTTAATTTTGATAAATAAGTATCCTGAAAAGAAGGTCATAATAATCCACTGTAGAAAGGTAGATAAAATATCTAAAAATGAAAAGGGTAGTTGAAGAAGAGAGGGTAATTTTCTATAAATGAAAATGATGTTGAAGGGGGAGGGGATAATTTTTTTATGTGTACTACGTTATCGGCAACAAAGAAGTAGTTTGTTGTTAAAATTCCTACCCGGGCTGTTTGGCCGTTGTCCAATGTTTTCTGCAAAACCAGACATTTCGGCAGTGCCATCGACTGCCATCATCAGTGAAAATCGAGTGCGCTAACGTGAGGTGGTATACTGTACGTTAGTGACCACAGTACTGTGGTTAAGGCTGAAGCAAGAAGTAGAAAGAAGTAGTTTCTATGGAAATATTTCATTCCGAAAATGATTTTAAATATAAATCTTACAGCATGGAAGTCATGTATGGTTCTCCATACCAATATTTCACTAATAACCTATAGATTGCATAACTAGCTCCGTTTGCATACATTCCATTAGCTTCACAAAAATTATTGGAAACTATTTGCATAATATTCAGACCGTTTATTACGAGAAATAAGTGCATTATGCTGGAATAATGTAACCACATTTGCGTTATTACATGATTTTGTAACAGACCTTACAAATTAGAAACGCGCATATGTTTTCTTTTTAGTCATTACATTATTTCATATTTAAAAGGCAGGAAACCGAAACGTAAGCTCTTTAATAGTTGTGTTAAATTGACTCAACAAACTGAGCCGAAAAACAAGGTATTTTAAATACTCTGTTACCCTACATTAATATTTCTTATTAATCGCTTGGAAGGAAACCGTGAATCGAGAAAACGCGAGAATGTTCTCCGCAATTATAAACGACTTCCACAATCGATTTTCCTTGTTTAAAACGCTCTTCCGATTTCTGCCCTCAAAGAGTTTGTTTATCCACACGGGTTACCGCATAACTTTTATTTCAACCCTATCTGTTGCAATCAAATTATATATATATATATATTACATTTAATATTTATACATAAATTTACCTCAAGATGTTATTTTTCTATTTGGAACATGTTTCGGGTACTATTTTGTACCCATCCTCAGCCTTCCGGTTTTTTTGTCTGGTGAAGTACATATGTGTTGTTGGATGACTATTATTATTGTGGCTTCCTGTTGGCTTCTGGTATTTCAAGTTGGTTTTACTGTGTGTGATTGTGGTGTATGTGTTAGTTTTTTGTGTATTTTTATGTACTTCACCAGACAAACCGGAAGGCTGAGGATGGGTACAAGATAGTACCCGAAACATGTTCCAAATAGAAAAATAACATCTTGAGGTAAATTTATGTATAAATATTAAATGTATTACATACATCAAGAAACGGACTGTAGCAGAAAGTGATTGAAATAAATATATATATATATATATATATATATTGTAACAGTACATATGTTACCACATCCACCTAAGTACTGAAAATTAATTTGAAGGCCACCACTAGAAAAAATACATTAAAAGGTCTAGAATACCACCAAGTATACTAAAGAAAAGTACCATAAGTTAGAATAAGTGAAGCATCATTGAAAGGAATTCACTAGTAAATGCACCAAGAAAGAAGAAAAGAAGAATCAAGACGAGACGACCGACATACTATACCCAATAGATCAGTGAGAAGGACACCACACAACCAAAGAAGAAAGGAAAATCAGTGAGGAGGACAAGACAACAAAAGAAGAAAGAAGAGTCAGGAAGAAGAACACAACAAGGACAACTTCAAGAAAGAAGAAGGAAAACCAGTGTGAAGAAGACAAGTGAGAACCACATCATGTATAAAATGAACAATAGTGAGGAGGAGATCAGTGAAGAAAGAAGAAGGAAGAAGGAAGATCACCAGAGCAAACACCAGAAGAATAAGGGAAGAAAATTGAAGTAAAACACACTAACATAAACCTTGAAAGAATATTTGTATTAAGAAGAAGGAAGAATTGTTAGTTAATTATATGATATGAATCCCTAAGCTGTATGACAAAGTCAACATTGACAACAACTCATGTAATGAACACATTTATTGTTTATGTGAAACACATTATTGTAAGTAAGTATTAAATATTGTAAATAAAGAGTCACAAGCAAACTGAATAAGGACGAGATGAGTTTATGATAGCTAAATGATGTGTAGTTATAGAATAAACAGAGGAATATGCAACCAACATAGTGAATGACCAACTGTACAGTGGGAATGATGTACATACAAACCCACTAATTAACAACAAATAAGATAATACAGTAGTAAACTAAATATGAACTATTGATAACCAATAACCAATGTACAAACATGAAATGAAAACCAGTCGAATAATTTAAGATAGAAATATACAGCCATAAACAACTTTTCAATGTTTACTGAACCTATAACATAACCTAATCTGGGCATCCAGTTTTCAATAAAACTTGATAAAAAATGAACCAAAACAATGTTAGACCAAAATGTAATGAGCTAGGAAGTAAATAGAGCATATAAGGAATGTTTTGTACACGATAGCTAATAGTATAATAGTATATAAAAGCTATATTTAAGTAATACAAGTATGACCAAATGCTTGTAATGGCAAAGTGCCACTATGCAACCAAAATTATGTAATAAACACATTGTACAAAGCAAGTAACCCAATTAATGATTTGGTGTCGGACAGAATACTATTCCTATGAGCAATTGTAACCAAAATAACCATTTAAATAGTTTATATAAATGTAATTATAACTCAACCATTATGACAACTAGCTGCAAATAAAGTTTACTGCAGCCAAACCTTGCTAATAACCGAGTCAAATGCAAAGTGAACTGCATCACAATAACTATAAGGTCCTAGTAAATATTTCAATTATCAATCAGAGAACAATACATCTAAAATGTCTATGATATTAAGCATACTATCAAGTAACGCCATATGGACATAACAAGCCCAATTCATGAGTGATAATACAAGCACTAAACTAATAATGTAGGGAAAGAGAACACTGTCAGTAGTGACTTAACCCATCAATGTATAAATATACCATGTTAGAACTTAATTAAATGTTGTTATTAATAGGATATAAGAGAAACCAAAATGTATGACAATACTACCAAGTAAAGCCATATAGGCATAGCAAGCCTGATTCATATGTGATAATTAAGGCATTAAACAAACAAGTTAGGGAAAAAGAACACTGTCAGTAGTGACTTAACCCATCAATGTTTCATTACAACTTGTTAAAAGTTAATCAAATACTCTTATTACTGTGTAATGAACAAACCAAAAACGTATGACCATAAGTTTAAGAGTGAAGCTATGAAAACGGACATAGTATTAATAATAGGACATAGTTTTAAGGGAAATTTGTACAGTAGATTAAGAGTGAGACATTACTATAAAAAATAATGGTTTAATGGACACCAAGCATAAATGCTAAGTGCTAAGTCTGATAACCCTTATCAGAAATATATGATAAGGGGACTCAAATTAATCGTCTTTCAAAAACACGAACAATGAGAGTAAGCACAACATTCTCAGTGCAATTATAAGAAAGATATTAGACTTTTAAAAATAATTGCATTGTGCTTAGCCCTTCCGCATAGTCATGTAAACCAAATTTTCATAATCTTGTCCCCAAAGGCTGACGCTTATGATAGCGTCTATTTTGACGAAGTCTACCGTAAATAAACGAATTGGCAAAAACTGACCAATCAGAACACATAAAAAATCCGAAATTCATCATTCCAGCCCATGAGCCGGAGACAGTCTTACAACAACAGCGAAGCGGAATGCACGCTAATCGACACCTCAGAAAAACGTGCGTTTGACAGCAAAACAGTATCAACCATGTTAACCTCAAATTGAGACATAAGTTATCTATCAGAAGAATCAGTGCAGTATATTTACAAGTGTAATCTAATCGGAGTTTATGCGCATAGGAGTGTGTGCAGTGTTTGTGATAAAGTTCAAATAATTAATTAATCAATTTTAATTAATTAAAAAAGTGTTAATAATTAATAAAGTGTAAATCTTCAACCGACGAGAGACGCAAGTATTATTAATTACGAATATTATGTCATGATAGTCTATAAGCAAAATAATTGAACGCTAAAAGCGATTAAAATTGAAATATAGAAACAATTCAATTCACTATCCTTAATAGAAGGGAACCAATATATACAAATGAACAATGTTGAAATTGAACGTTCTGAGTAATGACAGTTTAACTATTTGTATACTGTAAATAGCTAGGATAAGCAAAGACATTGTGATATCAATGAAGAGTATACGTACTCTAATACCATCAGTAGATGGAAGTATAAATATTTTGTTATTAAATTCAACTAATAGTTTCGCCGGTGTGCGATAACTATAATAAACAAATTACATTTACCTGAAATGGGAGTATCCAATTTCATAGATGATTGTAGTACATGATAATGGATTATAACAATCACTATTAATTATTAATAAATAATCCACTACTTTTAACCAAATAATGTTGCACCAAACTATGTATAAAGCATGTGCCTAACTATGAACAATGGTTCATATTTTATGTTTTTTCATTAATAATCATTGAATTTTTATTTTTATGTTGACTCTAACCGTAGCTATTATTCCAAGAAGGTGTATTTTGCAGTTTAAAAGAACCTACTACTTTTGTTATTATCATCATTATTAAATTTTCAAGTCGAACAATCCGACATAACCTACAAATTTGTCAAACCACATTGTATTACTAATCAGAGGCAGTCATGCCAACTAGAGCTCATCATTTGTTTTAGAGTTCATGTTTACTTTAAAAGTATTTATTGTTAACTAAAAAGAAGGATAAAACTCCTTATTGTATTGAATTTCACTGTGTGTTATTTGTAACAGTAAAATTACAGCTTAGAGGAGAAAAACGAGGCTGTTGGTACCTTACTGAGAATGCGAATTATTCAAATTGAATGATTCCTTGTTTTGTTTACAACCGTTCAGATCAACATACTTACAATCTTATACAATAATAATATATATGAGTTGTTATGTGTACCATATCTGTGTTTGTGTATGTTAGTGTATAGGAAGAAACAACTGATCTCCTCACGACAGCTGATCTACAAAGAGTCAACGGAACGTCAAGTGAAAGAATTTTAACAGTAAATATAACATACAAAATTAAATTATTTAAACAGACAGCTAATACGACGAAAAAGAGTAAGTACCGAGTTATTCAATCCTGGATTTAACAATAGGTTGAATTGAGGGGAATAAGTCACTAAACGGTATAAAATAATAATAAAATTTGATATAGAACAATCACGATTAGCCGAGAGCAAGACCCAATTAACAGTAAAAGAACCCTGAGACAATTTAATAGTAATAATATTTAAACGATAAACAAAAGAGACGGATTTCGTCTTATTACAAAATTGACGAACCCAACGCGGGATAGTAAGGAGAGGAAGTTTCTTCGTCCTATTACAAATTGGCGCACAACGTTCGAGCAAAATTAGGCGAAAAAATATCCAACCTAATTTACAAAATAATTATTAACCTAATTTTCGAGGCAGCTGCAATACACCGGACTAAAAATGCAACGGAGAGCAACCTCTAAAAGACGTGCGGCGGAGGCAGATAAAGAGATAGACATGGATGATAAGGAGGCGACGCCGGTCGAAGATCTAGAAGAAATATTACCTCCTGTAGAACCCAGCCGACCGATACAAACAGAGGAACCACAAGAGAGACCCACAATAACGGGGGACAGTAATATCATGGAGATGCTGAAGAATATGATGGAAGAAAATAGAAAACATATGGAATCATTGAAGGAAGACGGTCAGAAGAATATAGAACTGTTAAAGGAAGAGTTGAAGGAAGACGGTCATAAGAATATTGAATTATTAAAGGAAGAATTGAAGGAAGATGGCCAGAAGAATATTGCGTTATTAAAAGAAGATTTTAACGAAAAATTAAATAAAAATAATGAGTCTTTAGAATCGTTGAAGGAAGACGGCCAGAAGAATATTGCATTATTAAAAGAAGAGTTGAAGGAAGACGGCCAGAAGAATATTGCATTATTAAAAGAAGAGTTGAAGGAAGACGGCCAGAAGAATATTGCATTATTAAAAGAAGATTTTAACGAGAAATTAAATAAGAATATGTAGTCGATTCATAAGAAGATGGATGACAATCAGAAAAATAATGAATTATTAACAAAAAATATCGAATCGTTGAAGGAGGATTTCAGAGGGGAGTTAAACAAGAAGACGGAGGAGACAAATAAAATCATAGCTTCATTGAAGGAAGACACCCAAGAGTTGAGCAAGAAGATTGATGACAGCATCGAAGATAGTAATAAGAAGATTGAAATTATCAGCCAGAGACTCGAAGACAATCACGAAAAATTGAATACGAAAATAGGAGAAGAGATAACCGAAGTTAGACGGGAAGTTTCTGAAATCGGCGAGAGGTGCGAAGAAAACCAACAAGAAATACAGAGAACGAAAGAGACACTTCAAACCCGAGTAAATAACATCGAAGAATCCCATTTAAATAAATTCGAAATCTTGACTAAAAAACAAGAAGACTTGGGAACGAGATGTGAAGAAATCACCACCACCGTGAACGATGTTCGGGAACAGGTACAAACTGACAAGGAGAAGATGGCGGAACTTCAACGGCGAGAACTTAATAATTTCAGGGAAGAAATTAATTTATTCCGGAGTCAACCAATCCAAGTGACCGGAATAACGAACACAGAGAATCGTGAACTGATAAATTTCCAACATTACAAAAGGAATCCCATGGAGTTCATCGAGAGAGTAGAAGAAAATATAGCCCGTACACGCGAAACTAGGTGGTCCACCATCAGAAATATGTTAGACGAGTACTTTAAGGACGTGCGCGATAACTGGTGGACGGCTACCCGACATGATATACAAAATTATGCAGAGTTCAAGGCGTTGTTTAAGACGAAACATTGGTCCGAATCGGCACAGAACATAGTGCGGGACGACATCTGCAACGGGAAGTATGACCGCAGTAAAGGGGCATCACTCACCGCATACTTTTTAGGCAAGGTATGTATGGCCAGAAATCTTGAGCCAAAGATACCTGAAGAATGCCTTGTTACGAAATTAGCGTATCACTTCGAAGAGGGCGTGGCCAGAGCGAGACTGAACGGACAAATAAGAACGATCCAGACTATGTCCGCATTATTAGAAAATTATGAGCAGGAGAAGTACTATCGGAGGAGTCGACAGGGACCCGACCCATACTTCGATAGAAACGGTCAGGCTGGATACCGAAATAATTATCGAGGTAATTATAATAATTCAAACCGAGATAATGCTGACCAGAACCTGAGGCCAAATAATAACGGGAATAATCATCCGCCAGATAGAAATAACCCGAATTACAGGCCTAATTATAATAATAATTATAATCAAAATACCCCTAATAACAACCACCGTCCTAATTATAACAGTGGAAATCAACATCGGCCAAATAATGGTAACCACCCCTACCGTCCAAATAATAACAATCGCCAGTACCGACCGAACAACGGGAATAACCACAACCCGAGCAATTTCAGAAGAGCCAATTACGTTCGTGCTGACGACAGAAACGGAGGGAGACGCTTCTATCAGGGACGCCGAAGCTTCAATGAAGATAATAACCCGTATAGTCAGGACGCAAGGAGCAGCGAATCCGGGTACGACACACGAAGGAGCCGCAGTAGCGAAGATATAAACAGAAATAATAATAGCGGACGTCAATACAACAATCCGACTAGACCAGAAGAACGGGAAAATAGAAACCCCAACACTAATGACAGGAGCGGAGAAGAAAACGCTACCTCTTTAAACGGACAACGGCAGTGAAAACTCACTTCGAACCCTCACTGATCCGATCTATTGGGTACGACGAAATACGACGACGGACAAACAATCAAGCGACATTTACTATCATACGCAATCACTAACTGAAGGACATCAGAGAAGATCTGATGGAAGAAGAAATTACAGAAAACAATAATAATAACAACAGCGAAATCGCGTATATTTCCGCCGAAGTGAATGGCGTGTTGACTAAAATCATGATAGACACTGGAGCCAATGTATCGCTCATCGATCAACTAGAACTTAATAAAATACAGAACAGGAGTAAGGAGCCCATATCGACCTTACCGATAAATAATATTATTTTGATCGGAGCGACCGGACGACAAAATAAGACCATAAGAAAGCAAGTCCAACTAGAAGTCACCAGTCAAGGGAATACCCTTCCTATAATATTTTTAGTAGCCAGTGGGTTACCATTCAGTTTGTTGATAGGCTGTGACGTGTTAAGAAAGTACGCAGCTATAATAGATATGAGCAGAGCAAAAGTATCTCTGAGCTCAAATTGTGTGCAATGGACGGCGGAATTAATTGGAAGCGAAGAAGCCCCTCACGACCGGATCATTTGTTACATTCACGAAGATAATAATTATAGGAACGAAATACCTAGAGAAGAAATAAATTGTGACTATGAAAATGACGACTTATGGGAGGAAAAATTAGAAGAAATCCGGAGGTTCCAGACAGCCAAAAGCGATAGAAGAATAACCGACAACCAGGTGGAAAGATTGATTACAATTTACTAGCAGTATAGACACGTATTTTCCAATGCTCCTGGAAAAGTAAAGGATTTCCAATGTGAGATTAAATTCAAGGAAGCAGCCGATTTTAAGAAGAAATCATACCCCATTGCCTATTCGCAAAAAGAAGCGGTCCGAGCGGAAATAAATAGACTTATCGATGAAGACATTATCGAATATAGCTGTTCACCTTATACAAATCCTATAGTGGCAGTGCCGAAAAAAAACGGCCAAGTAAGAATATGTCTGGATGCCAGAGAAATCAATAAAATCATAATTAACGACCGAACTTCACCAGGGGAGATCGAAGAACTATTGAAGAAATTCCACGGTACCCGTTTTATTAGCACTTGGGATGCCGTCTGCGGGTATTGGCAAGTGGAGTTGCACCCCAATAGCCGAAAATACATGGCATTCATATTCGAAGGGTGAAACTACCAATTTAAGAGGCTACCTTTCGGTTTAGTAAATTCAGTGGCCATTTTTGTGAAGTGTATGGACCAAGTTCTAGGTCAAGAGGCCCTACAATTCACTACGGTATACGTTGACGATCTATTAATTACGTCTGATAACTGGGAAGATCATTGTGACCGTATTGAGAAGGTGTTATCAAAACTGACAGAAAATCACGTGACACTTAAACTAGAGAAGTCGAAGTTCATCGCTGATGAAGTACAATTCTTAGGATTTAACCTATCCGAAAACGGCATTACACCATCACAGGAAAAAATCGAAGCAATACAATCATTCCCAACGCCCAAGAACAAAAAGCAGTTACAGTCATTTTTAGGTATCTGCAACTATTACCGTAAGTTCCAAAACAACTACTCAAAATTAACGGCCGAATTTTCGCAACAACTATCCTCTAGAGATAAGTGGAAGTGGGGAGCAGAACAGGATGCCACTTTCAAACTAATAAAGGAAAAATTCTTAGAATCAATAATGTTACGCCACCCCGACTTTAAGAGAGCATTTTATATGAATTGCGACGCCAGCGACGTGAGTCTAGGATCCGTCCTATATCAAGAAGATGACCAAGGAAATCACCTTGTGGTTAGCTTCGCCAGCAGAGTCCTGAACAAGAGTGAGCGCAACTATCATACTACCGAAAAAGAATTACTCAGCATTGTATTTGCCTGCAACAAATTCCGAACTTACATTTTGGGTTACTCTTTAACCGTAAGGACAGATCACAAATCGATATCCTTTTTGAAAAATTGCAAATTGAGCCACGGGAGACTTACCAGGTGGACGTTAGCGTTACAGGAATATAATATTAACTGGGAGTATGTGCCTGGAAAATACAACGTAGCAGCAGATGTGCTATCGAGAGTCAACATCCAAAACCAAACTTTCGAGGGAGAAAAAGAGACGGTAGCCAAAGTATATCACATTATAAAGGACACGACAGAACTAGCCGAGATAATAAATAAAATAAAACTCCAACAAAGAAGCGAGGAGAAATTGAACAACATTAGCCAGAGATTAATAAATAAAGACGAGAGAGTTACCCCATACTATTGTGTATACCAAGACGTCCTATTTATAAGAAACACTAACCAAAGTAACCAGTGGAAATTACTTATACCCAAAACTATGGAAAAGGAGATCACCATGGATTACCACATTAGATATGGTCACATGGGGGCTATTAAAGTCATAAAGGCATTAGAGGAGAATGTGTACTTCAAGGATATCAACAGGAGAGTACGCCGTTACATTAGGAATTGCCACCTATGTCAGATGGTAAAGTGTAACAACGAGAGGAAGAAGGGTTTAATGATACCAATCACCTCATCCAAGAAGCTAGAAAAGGTATTTGTTGATATTTGCGGCCCATTACCAAGGAGTGGGGGAAGACGACAATACAAATTCATCGTCATTATCTTCGACCACTACACTAAATATACGAAGTTGTATCCGATCAACAGAGCCACCACAAAAAATCTGTTGAGTATAATTATGAGTAAATACATGGTAGAGATAGGCGTGCCAGGGTCGATAATCACTGACCATGGAACCCAGTTCAAGGGAAGAGTATGGAGAGAAACACTGCTGAGTAAGGGAGTGAGAACCTTCAAAACCTCAGTGTACCACCCTAGCAGCAACCCCGCTGAACGTGTTCTCCGAGAAGTAGGAAGAATCCTGAGAACATACTGTCACCAACAACAAAGAAAGTGGGAAGAGTATTTACCAGCTGCAGAGGATTTTATCAACCTGGCGTACCATCAAGCAATAGATACAACCCCATTTACCGCTATGTTTGAGAGAAGACCTCCTAGAGAAATTATAGAATTAATAGAATTTCCCCCAGGCGATGATTACACCTTTGACCAAATAAAATTTTATAACAAGACCGTCGAACGAGCGGAGAAAATGAGAGAAAAATATAAGAAGCAACAACCCAAAATAATCCAATACAAAATGGGAGAACTAGTGTTACTAAAAAATCGAGAGCTCCCCAGTACCCTTGAAGGAATTGCAAAGAAGTTCCTACTACTATACACTGGACCCTACACTATCGTCAAGGATAATCAAAACAACACATACGAAATTATGGATACAAATACCAATAGAACCAAGGGAGTCTATAATCAAGCTTCACTGAAAAAATATAATCATCCAGAATAAAGGTTCACCCAACTAACCTTTGAAGGAGTAGAGAAGAAGAAGATCAAAGAGAATAAAAACAAGAGAAGGACATTATCATGGAAAGAAAAGGAAAAGAAAAATATATATTAAATGATTATTGTAACCCCAAGAGTATCTATAAAATCAAATATGAAGGTATCATTATTATATTATCACATAATATTATAACTAGCAATATTGTATACCATACAAACGAACATTATAATCATCCAGTATAAGTGAAGAAGATCATCACTTGAAGGAGTAGAGAAGAAAAAGACCAAAGTGAATAAAAACAAGAGAAGGACATTATTATGGAAGGAAAAGGAAAAGAAAAATATTTATTAAGTGAACAAATGTATCATTATTATATTATCACTTTATATCATAATTATCAAATATTCAATACACTATAAAAAACTGAAAAAATATAATCATCCAGAATAAGTGAAGAAGATCATCACTTGAAGGAGTAGAGAAGAAGAAGACCAAAGTGTGTAAAACAAGAGAAGGACATAATTATGGAAAGAAGAGGAAAAGAAATATGTATTAAATGATTATTGTAACCCCAAGAGTATCTATAAAATCAAATATGAAGGTATCATTATTATATTACCACATAATATTATAACTAGCAATATTGTATACCATACAAACGAACATTATAATCATCCAGTAAAGTGAAGAAGATCATCACTTGAAGGAGTAGAGAAGAAAAAGACCAAAGTGAATAAAAACAAGAGAAGGACATTATCATGGAAAGAAAAGGAAAAGAAATATATATATTAAATGATTATTGTGACCCCAAGAGTATCTATAAAATCAGATACTAACCATTAATGTATCGTTATTATGTTATCACTTTATATCATAATTATCAAATATTGTATACACTATAAAAACTGAAAAAATATAATCATCCAGAATAAGTGAAGGACACCATCACTTGAAGGAGTAGAGAAGAAGAAGACCAAAGAGTGTAAAACAAGAGAAGGACATTATCATGGAAAGAAAAGGAAAAGAAAAATATATATTAAATGATTATTGTAACCCCAAGAGTATCTATAAAATCAAATATGAAGGTATCATTATTATATTATCACATAATATTATAACTAGCAATATTGTATACACTAAAAACGAAAATTATAATCATCCAGAATAAGTGAAGGACAGCATCACTTGAAGGAGTAGAGAAGAAGAAGACCAAAGAGTGTAAAACAAGAGAAGGACATTATCATGGAAAGAAAAGGAGAGGAAAAATATATATTAAAAATCAGATACTAACCATTAATGTATCATTATTATGTTATCACTTTATATTATGATTATCAAATATTGTATACCCAATAACTCACCAACAGAAGAAGAGGCTATTCTTATGGAAAGAAGAAAAGAAAAATGTTTATTAAGTGAATATTGTATATAAAAGAAGAAATTTTATTAATCAAATATTGTATTAAATATTGAATGAAATATGTTTGTCAAATGAATGTTATATGTAACACGAGGAAAAGAAGACTAATATCTGATGACTAAACCATAACGAAAGCAAGCAACTAGTGAACACACTTAAGGTATTTCAAACAATGTTTACTATCACTTTTAAGAAAAAATTGTGTACTATTCAAAATAAAATGTTAAAAAAAATTATGACATTTGCCAGAGGAGAAAAGGAGACCATTAATGAGAATATTATGTAGAAAAGATAGTGAAAAAGAGAATTGACCAAGAAACAAGAAGAAAGAACCAATCAATGTGAAGAACAATTTTGTCACGATAAGGAGAGGAGAAAAAATGAAGAATATTTACAAATGCTATTTGTCAACAGCATTAACTAATGAAGATCTGCAGAAGTGAAGAAGGAATCCAGAAGAGAGTGTATAATAAAATATGAAAGGCAAGAAAATGAATAACCCCAAGAGTGTTTATTATTATTAGTCGAAAGAGACTGCTTATGAGTAATATTATTTGATGAATTGACTGTAGAAAAGTTCCAGCAATCATTTAACTGGGCAGGGATGAGGTACCCCTGATCTCAGAAAGAATGTAGTTATGGACGACGGAGTTAGGTAAGCCAGAGAGCCCACCCGAATCGATTCCAGCTACCAAGTTAGGGAAAAAATGTTAGGGAAATTAAATATTTAAGGGAAAAAACATGACAAGCCAAGAATATAATTAAACAAGATTCCAAGAGTATGAAGAAGAAGGAGATGCAGAGAATATAGTGAACTGAAGACAAGTGTAAGAGTAAATACAAGATATGAAAACATTATATGTGACTTAAGAGTGAAATAAAAAATTGATAATTTCTTCAATCATAAAACGAAGATATCAGAAATGATCAATTCTAATAAGGAGGCAATATGTAACAGTACGTATGTTACCACATCCACCTAAGTACTGAAAATTAATTTGAAGGCCACCACTAGAAAAAATACATTAAAAGGTCTAGAATACCACCAAGTATACTAAAGAAAAGTACCATAAGTTAGAATAAGTGAAGCATCATTGAAAGGAATTCACTAGTAAATGCACCAAGAAAGAAGAAAAGAAGAATCAAGACGAGACGACCGACATACTATACCCAATAGATCAGTGAGAAGGACACCACACAACCAAAGAAGAAAGGAAAATCAGTGAGGAGGACAAGACAACAAAAGAAGAAAGAAGAGTCAGGAAGAAGAACACAACAAGGACAACTTCAAGAAAGAAGAAGGAAAACCAGTGTGAAGAAGACAAGTGAGAACCACATCATGTATAAAATGAACAATAGTGAGGAGGAGATCAGTGAAGAAAGAAGAAGGAAGAAGGAAGATCACCAGAGCAAACACCAGAAGAATAAGGGAAGAAAATTGAAGTAAAACACACTAACATAAACCTTGAAAGAATATTTGTATTAAGAAGAAGGAAGAATTGTTAGTTAATTATATGATATGAATCCCTAAGCTGTATGACAGTCAACATTGACAACAACTCATGTAATGAACACATTTATTGTTTATGTGAAACACATTATTGTAAGTAAGTATTAAATATTGTAAATAAAGAGTCACAAGCAAACTGAATAAGGACGAGATGAGTTTATGATAGCTAAATGATGTGTAGTTATAGAATAAACAGAGGAATATGCAACCAACATAGTGAATGACCAATTGTACAGTGGGAATGATGTACATACAAACCCACTAATTAACAACAAATAAGATAATACAGTAGTAAACTAAATATGAACTATTGATAACCAATAACCAATGTACAAACATGAAATGAAAACCAGTCGAATAATTTAAGATAGAAATATACAGCCATAAACAACTTTTCAATGTTTACTGAACCTATAACATAACCTAATCTGGGCATCCAGTTTTCAATAAAACTTGATAAAAAATGAACCAAAACAATGTTAGACCAAAATGTAATGAGCTAGGAAGTAAATAGAGCATATAAGGAATGTTTTGTACACGATAGCTAATAGTATAATAGTATATAAAAGCTATATTTAAGTAATACAAGTATGACCAAATGCTTGTAATGGCAAAGTGCCACTATGCAACCAAAATTATGTAATAAACACATTGTACAAAGCAAGTAACCCAATTAATGATTTGGTGTCGGACAGAATACTATTCCTATGAGCAATTGTAACCAAAATAACCATTTAAATAGTTTATATAAATGTAATTATAACTCAACCATTATGACAACTAGCTGCAAATAAAGTTTACTGCAGCCAAACCTTGCTAATAACCGAGTCAAATGCAAAGTGAACTGCATCACAATAACTATAAGGTCCTAGTAAATATTTCAATTATCAATCAGAGAACAATACATCTAAAATGTCTATGATATTAAGCATACTATCAAGTAACGCCATATGGACATAACAAGCCCAATTCATGAGTGATAATACAAGCACTAAACTAATAATGTAGGGAAAGAGAACACTGTCAGTAGTGACTTAACCCATCAATGTATAAATATACCATGTTAGAACTTAATTAAATGTTGTTATTAATAGGATATAAGAGAAACCAAAATGTATGACAATACTACCAAGTAAAGCCATATAGGCATAGCAAGCCTGATTCATATGTGATAATTAAGGCATTAAACAAACAAGTTAGGGAAAAAGAACACTGTCAGTAGTGACTTAACCCATCAATGTTTCATTACAACTTGTTAAAAGTTAATCAAATACTCTTATTACTGTGTAATGAACAAACCAAAAACGTATGACCATAAGTTTAAGAGTGAAGCTATGAAAACGGACATAGTATTAATAATAGGACATAGTTTTAAGGGAAATTTGTACAGTAGATTAAGAGTGAGACATTACTATAAAAAATAACATAAAAACCATGAATTGTTAATAACTAATGGTTTAATGGACACCAAGCATAAATGCTAAGTGCTAAGTCTGATAACCCTTATCAGAAATATATGATAAGGGGACTCAAATTAATCGTCTTTCAAAAACACGAACAATGAGAGTAAGCACAACATTCTCAGTGCAATTATAAGAAAGATATTAGACTTTTAAAAATAATTGCATTGTGCTTAGCCCTTCCGCATAGTCATGTAAACCAAATTTTCATAATCTTGTCCCCAAAGGCTGACGCTTATGATAGCGTCTATTTTGACGAAGTCTACCGTAAATAAACGAATTGGCAAAAACTGACCAATCAGAACACATAAAAAATCCGAAATTCATCATTCCAGCCCATGAGCCGGAGACAGTCTTACAACAACAGCGAAGCGGAATGCACGCTAATCGACACCTCAGAAAAACGTGCGTTTGACAGCAAAACAGTATCAACCATGTTAACCTCAAATTGAGACATAAGTTATCTATCAGAAGAATCAGTGCAGTATATTTACAAGTGTAATCTAATCGGAGTTTATGCGCATAGGAGTGTGTGCAGTGTTTGTGATAAAGTTCAAATAATTAATTAATCAATTTTAATTAATTAAAAAAGTGTTAATAATTAATAAAGTGTAAATCTTCAACCGACGAGAGACGCAAGTATTATTAATTACGAATATTATGTCATGATAGTCTATAAGCAAAATAATTGAACGCTAAAAGCGATTAAAATTGAAATATAGAAACAATTCAATTCACTATCCTTAATAGAAGGGAACCAATATATACAAATGAACAATGTTGAAATTGAACGTTCTGAGTAATGACAGTTTAACTATTTGTATACTGTAAATAGCTAGGATAAGCAAAGACATTGTGATATCAATGAAGAGTATACGTACTCTAATACCATCAGTAGATGGAAGTATAAATATTTTGTTATTAAATTCAACTAATAGTTTCGCCGGTGTGCGATAACTATAATAAACAAATTACATTTACCTGAAATGGGAGTATCCAATTTCATAGATGATTGTAGTACATGATAATGGATTATAACAATCACTATTAATTATTAATAAATAATCCACTACTTTTAACCAAATAATGTTGCACCAAACTATGTATAAAGCATGTGCCTAACTATGAACAATGGTTCATATTTTATGTTTTTTCATTAATAATCATTGAATTTTTATTTTTATGTTGACTCTAACCGTAGCTATTATTCCAAGAAGGTGTATTTTGCAGTTTAAAAGAACCTACTACTTTTGTTATTATCATCATTATTAAATTTTCAAGTCGAACAATCCGACATAACCTACAAATTTGTCAAACCACATTGTATTACTAATCAGAGGCAGTCATGCCAACTAGAGCTCATCATTTGTTTTAGAGTTCATGTTTACTTTAAAAGTATTTATTGTTAACTAAAAAGAAGGATAAAACTCCTTATTGTATTGAATTTCACTGTGTGTTATTTGTAACAGTAAAATTACAGCTTAGAGGAGAAAAACGAGGCTGTTGGTACCTTACTGAGAATGCGAATTATTCAAATTGAATGATTCCTTGTTTTGTTTACAACCGTTCAGATCAACATACTTACAATCTTATACAATAATAATATATATGAGTTGTTATGTGTACCATATCTGTGTTTGTGTATGTTAGTGTATAGGAAGAAACAACTGATCTCCTCACGACAGCTGATCTACAAAGAGTCAACGGAACGTCAAGTGAAAGAATTTTAACAGTAAATATAACATACAAAATTAAATTATTTAAACAGACAGCTAATACGACGAAAAAGAGTAAGTACTGAGTTATTCAATCCTGGATTCAACAATAGGTTGAATTGAGGGGAATAAGTCACTAAACGGTATAAAATAATAACAAAATTTGATATAGAACAATCACGATTAGCCGAGAGCAAGACCCAATTAACAGTAAAAGAACCCTGAGACAATTTAATAGTAATAATATTTAAACGATAAATAAAAGAGACGGATTTCGTCTTATTACAAAATTGACGGACCCAACGCGGGATAGTAAGGAGAGGAAGTTTCTTCGTCCTATTACAATATATATATATTTACTAGCAATAAATGCTTCATATTTTCATTCTTTACAAGGAAAACTAATTAAAACGAATTAGCTAATTAATCCAATATTACAAAGTGGAATATTTTACTGAAGTAGTAGTTCGAAACCTGTTCCAGTACCTTCCATCCCGTTAATTACATAAAGACTCGATTGTTTAGTTTATTAACTACGCATTTCTCCAGTACGTAATCGATGTCCTTTGTAAATGCTATTTGCTCGTCTCACACCGCTTTCTTTCTCTAAATCATACACTCGCGCGACCCGCCGCATTACCAATTTGTTTTGTCGTTCGTTGACACTATCTTAAGTCGATAATTTACTAAAAAAAATTATTTCACTACCGAGTCGGAACACAAAGTTTTTTATGGGTAAACACGTAAAAGTTTTACCTTATAGCCTTAACCGGTTTTCGCTTTTAAAAAGCTTCTTCAGAGGCTGCCGCTGGGAGCACTGTCCGTCTTGTTGTTGGCGACGGTATCGAGTTTTGGAAGATCGATATTGTGTGTGTGTGGTGTGATATGTTCGAATAATGCGTGTAATTTGAATTGTGTCTGTTCGTTTAGGATGTCATTTTCTTGTGTTTTCGTGTGTTTGTATATTTCCAATTGTTCTGGAGTGTCTAGTTTTCGGCCTTTTGTGTGTACGTGTAGAATGTCCATGTTATTGTCGATGTTTTTGTGTGTGGTTTGGTTCAATGAGGTGGTTTGCAAAGGTGGATTCTGTAGTGGAGTGTAGTGCGTTTGTGTGTTCAATGTATCTTTGTTTGAAGCTACGTCCTGTCTGGCCTATGTAGAATTTGTTACAGTCTGAGCAATTTAGATTGTAAACACCAGGTAGATCGAATTTGTTTTGTGCTTTGTGTGTGTGTTCTGTTTTGTTTGTATGCAATTCTGTATCCTGTTTTTTTGAATTTGTTGGCTATTTTTTCAGTGTGGTTATTGATGTATGTTAGTGTTATGAACTCCAGGATGGGAGAAGAAAGGATACCACAAAAACTATTGTATACCAGAATCCATGGAAAAAGACCAGTGGGAAGACCAAGGAGAAGATGGGAGGATGCAAGAGAAATATCGAAAGTGCGTTCCTGGAGGAGGATGGCTGCTGACAGAGGAGAATGGGGGGAAAAATTGAAGGAGGCCAGGGCCCAACAAGGGCTGTAGTGCCATAGGAGAGAGAGAGAGAGAGAGAGAGAGAGAGAGAGAGAGAGAGAGAGAGAGAGAGAGAGAGATGGACTTGTTTTCTGTCTTTGTGTGTTGTTTGTTTTGTGTAGGAGTTTATTGACTATTGTTCTGTCGTATCGTGGATTCTGCTAGATATCTCAATAATTTAATGCTGCCTAACAATTTCACCAGTTTATTCTTGATTTTACCACTGAATCCTTGCCCCGTCTTACTACAGAACATAGCTTAGTAATCTAAAATTCGACTTAACTTCACACCTTGGTTATTTATTGCCTTGCAAAAGGCTACTTTCGGAAAAGTAGGTAATCAACGGGCATCAGAAATGAAACCTGAACACGCAGTAAAGTAAAATATGTAAACCTCACCATTAACTCGTGTTGATCATCCCTCGACTGCAACAGTGAATTGCTATCGATACGGTTTCGGGACTATAAATAACGTTTACTGAATGATTTATACGTTATGCCGAGTAACACGCGACACTTGGACCAACTTTACAACCTATACAGGCTATACTTTACGCAGAAACCATTAAATCGGGGCGGGGTTATGTTTGGCGCCAAGTCACGGAGGGTGTGCTGGTTAGCGTTATAGCGCTCCGGATGACGCGTCAAATTTTCCTAAACACACATGACAAACGCACGCTAATTCACCTCCAGACAGCACGCACGCTTGCTCCCTTTTTACCACTTAGAAAATTAGTTACCGACGTGACTCAAGTTTTAGGTCAACCACTTCGCTCATTAAGCAAGAGGGGCGCCGCGATAATAACCGGAACAATATTTTTTAATAAAAGTCTATTAATTTGTTATCTGCTATCACAATTTACAAGAAATTCAATCAGATCAATTGGTTCAAGAACGCGAATCTAAAAGCGAGGTTAGTGGGGGAGTTGAAGAATCCTATACTGCACATGTTAAATTGGCAGGTTTTAGGTACATTTTTCTCACAAACGTTTTAAGCTAGAAGATTGAAATTTTGAATGCATATTTACTCATATTATTTGTATTTGCTGTAGTAAAATTATACTGATATCTAAAATAATAAAAACGTTATAAAGTTTTACTTTTCAAATCATTTTTTATTATAAAATTTGTGACATATTTTTTTTTAACAAACATTTCTTAACCTAATAAAATATTTTACTACAGTAGCTTGACAAGATCTAGTATAATATGCAGTAAAAATTTCAACATAATATCTTTATGTTGGTTCATAAGATAAATGTGCCTTTAAAATGCCCCTGGATTGTAGCGGCTGTTTCTGTCTCTTCCTTAGTTTCAAGTCTTCTGCTTTTCTTGTTAATTTGGTCATTTGTTTCCTTTGCTGATAACTCCGCTTTCCGCAACCGCTCCTGGTCAGCCTTCTTGAGTGCTTTGAGTGTGTTTACACCATAGTCCGTAAAGCCCAGTTGTTTTAACACTTCCAATTGTCCAATATTTCCATCATTAAATATTATTGAAGGGTCATAAGCCCCAACCTCCAATGTCTTTCTACTAACAAATACATTTTTTGGCAGCCTGGTCCACAGTACATTGTTGAACGACTCGTTCACATTTTGTGTTTTGCCATGAAGGCACCTTTTCAATAGGTCTGGATTGCCCAATGCTCTAAATACTGGTTTTATGGCCTCCATTACAGCGATAGGAATACAGTTTTTATGTTGAAATGGTTTACTCTCTGCTTCAGCTTTCCTAAATTTACACCAAGTTTCTAGCGGTGGTGGGCATAATTGATGAGCAGGCTTTTCGTCAGTAGATATACTGTGAAAAAATATAGCCCAAAAAGATGTTTTCATTTTCTCTAAATCAGTTACATTTGCTCTGATAGCATTTCCATAATAAGATTGAAGTTTACCACTAACTTTATCAGTTAGTCGGCCAGTCCCCCTTTTATTGATTTTTGGTCTGACAGTAATGTACCACCTAACTTGGGTTTTAGTTTTCGTAAGCGACAGCCTATCCGTTTCTGGACGAGGCCTATGCATTCAAGTTTTTCAACTTGTGAATACTATAATAGATGTAACAATATTTTGTATAAAATTAGCTAGGTATGACAATAAATGCAAGTTTTCGCCTAATTTCAAAAATGCTAAAAAAACTGCGTGCAGTTTTCTAAATTAAAGTAAAAATATTTTTAACAATAAAAACCACATGGTTTTGGTACCAAACTGTGTAAAAAAGACAATATTTTAATATAAGCTACTAAAAAAATGTTTACCCTACTGATCCTTCAACTCCCCTGAAAATTTCCTTCAATTCAGGAAAAAATTACCTGAACTTCCACAGCGGAATAGAACATTTTCCGACGTTGGAATAATTTAAAAAGCACTTTAAAAAGCACAAAATTTAAAAAATATCTTATGTTTTTGTCATTATGAAACGGGGAGGGATCAATAATCATAACAAGGGATTATAAAACTTATTACAGAACACGATTATAGTGTCCCATCGGATTAACACATTTTTTATTCTTGGTCAGATGGCGGCTGCAATCCGTCAGTGAGTCTGCGAGCAGTTTTACAGCGATTACCGTGCGGTAATTAGTGCCGAGTGTTACATAACATGACGTGCAGATTTATTTGTTATAATTTTGGCCTATAAAAATGATGACAGCGTTATTTTTGATAAATAATAACTGAGCGATCAGTGCGTGACAGACAGTTGTATTCACGTGGCAGAATTACCGGATCACGAGTATGATTAACGATGTGTTAACTAAAATAGGAACACGTGTGCCTATGATATTTAATAGTTTACATTACCAACAAATATCCTTCACAATACCTTACCCAATATCTATATAAAATAATAAACTGCGCTAAAAGAAAATAACTGCTCTCTTCCATCAACCAAACAAGCCGATTCCGTACACTAAGTACGCGTAAACTGTTATCTTTTTTAACATTGTTGCACACCACTATAGAAAAATTAATTTGTTTTATACATTTTCTATAGTGGTGTGCAACAGTGTTAATTCTGTTTGTGATTATAACCACTAACACAACTTTATTAAATAAATGTTATCTTTTTATCACTTATGAACACGAAAAAAAGATGAGAATTCGATTTTCAACTCATTAACAATAAATATCAGTACCGGAAATTTCGTGAATGTATTACACTGTAAACTTCCGAGTAACTAAAAAATGTGAAACCGTTGACTAGAAAACTGTACACACTGGGGAATAATATTGTGATGTTATTCAATGTAGTTTCTTCTGCAAGTAATGTATTGCGTTTTTGTTTCAACACCTGACGCACGTTTTACTGAAAAATATCAGCATAATCAGAAGTTTGAATATGTTTGCATGTTTATATACCAGATACAAACCTCTAATGTTGCTGATATTTTTCACTGAAACGTGCGTCAGGGGTTAAAACAAAAACGCAATACATTACTTGGAGAAGAAACTACATTGAATAACATCATAATATTACATAATTGCTGCAAGAAACTTTGAGTTAAAAAAAAGTACAGTCTCCAAGGTACAACCGAGGAACAGATTGTACAGACTTCCCGAAACAAGGTCAGTTTAAGAACATCGTTGTTCACAAATCAATACCTAACGCACTTTGTCTTTCAAGTAACGACTGATATAATCAGCGAGTAAAATCCTGATAGTTTTCAACGTTCTCAACTATGTGATTATGTGATTCCAACTTTTTATTTGTATTAAAACCGTATACGGCTAACCTCAGTTCAACGGAATGTTTAATAACGTCGGGGACCGCACGGCTCAAAGCATCTCTCCAACTAAACGTGATCTCGAAAGAGGCTTCAACACTTGTATTCAAACTACCACAGTACAAGTTGAAGTACGCTAGCGTATTCTCCGTATAAGTGGTCAAACTCGACCCGAAGTTCTGAAGTTAGTGTCCTGACATTTTCCTTGAAACTTTCGTGAAACCGGGAATAAGAAAAAATATAGTAAAAAAAACCACAAACACTAAAATTAACTTGCGCAGACCCGGTAATTCAATACTTATGACAATTCGAAAACAAAATCGGCAGTCTCTTTCCGAGAACCTCGAGGTATGTAGACGAAATAGACTTTATAAACACAAATACTATGGAGTGATGTTTATGTCACAAAATCATCATTCACACACGCACGTTCACACATTTTACTACTTACTTAAGTACATAATCTGGTTTACTTACGGTACGCCAAGACTTTAAATTATTGATAACAGAGCAGAAATCCGCAATACCTGTAAAAGAGAAAAATATATTAAATCAGGTAGTACACCTAAATATACAGTTACGACGGTCTAACTGATCGTCGTACGGTACAGTGGAAAACAAATACAAGACATCAATTACGTCACTAATCACCAGCTTTAATTATCGCAATTAAACTGTTTGTAATCAACAAAATAGTCTCTTACAACAAATCAATTAAAAATTGTTCAAGCGCAATAAAAATATCTACTAATATAAAACACAACTGTACTACAATTGTCCCGCACAATTATAAAACACATAACACTTCGCCACAATACTACGAACCGCACTCCAATAAATCGCAACTCAAACTGTCTAAAACGCCGCTGAACCCTTGTATTTATACCCCGCTGACACCAGAACATTCCACATACTACGCATCAGCGCTACACTAGGACGTAATTGCTTGCAGCCTTGACACAGTGCGCGCGGCTGGCGACGTCTAGAAAAGTCTCGCGAACGCATTTTGAAATCACGTAAGCACACAACATTACAGCCGGATTCCTTTGGAACATTCGAGAAACACGTAGATTGTTCTGTAATGTCGTAAAACGTACACCAGTAGACAAACCAGCAATAACATTTTATTAAGTAGAAAGAAACATGTTACCTTTACAACGTTATTTTTCGTAATCACTGAATATTCACAAGAAGTATTCGATCGTACAAAAACTTAATAAGCTTCACAAAACCTTTCCACGTTTTCATTCTGTCTTGCTGACACATAAAGCGCGTTCGTTAACAAACAAGCTAAACACAGCAATTATGAAATCATAAAAGCTAAAAATCATCGACCCGAAGAATCCATTTCAGCTGCTCTTAATGCTTTTTCTCCGGTATCTTCACGAAGCCAAAACTGGGAATTACAATAGTCGAAATATAAATGGTACTATTAACACACACTGAACATGAATATCTGATTTTCACTAGTAGACTCGTGTGGTCAGAACGTCTAAAAACAACACATTTTTATACTGACAACAACATTTTATTGATATCAGTGTTAATCCCAAACGTTTCGCACATTCTATGACGTGGCATCTTCAGTGATAAACCTTAGAATGAACAACACTTAATATTCCCCGTTATTTATACAACCTTCCAGTAGGCAGATTCACTTTACAACATGCACAATAATTTACAACGTATCCTATAACAAACAACGTGAACAGAATTACACTAATTAGTTAATTATACTATTTAGGAACAACTAAACTAAACAAAGAATGTAAGGGTGATCAACATGTGTTTAGGGTGTGTATCCGGACATGTGTGGGGTGTGCATGATGGATGGAGTGGAGAAGCTAGTGGAAGGTCAAGTGTCTGTTATGATCAGAAGGCAAAAATAAAAATATATTCCGAAATATTTATAAGACAAAATATTCGTTGTTCCTTGATTCTCTTTGAGAATAGCCTAATAAGCCGAAACAGCTGTCAGAGTTAAATAAAAACTGTGAAACGTACCAAGTGTTTATGCATTTTTAAAAACCTTTGTATTAATATGTTCACCAAGTGCCCAACGAGTCATCAATCAATATCTTGAAAAATAAAAATAAAAAATATATATATATAGTGTCAAAAATAATTTAATTAAAAAATTAAAGCAATAGTAATAAAATTAACATAATATTAATACTACTGCTGCTACTACTACTACTATTAATAATAATAATACGCCGCCCACTATGGGTGTATAAATAAAGAGGTGTGTCAACTGGCGTTCACTGAGGATGCCGCATCACAGAACGTGCGAAACGTTCAATATTAACAATATCTACAAAACGTGATCGACAACCAAGAAGTATTATTATAAACACAATTATCACTGTTGCAAACCACTATAGAAAAATTATTCCGACTAGCGCTTTCAAGCTTCACAGCTCATCGTCAGATCGGAAATAACAATAGTCTGTTTTTGTTTCTATTGTTATTTCCGATCTAACGATGAGCTGTGAAGCTTGAAAACGCTAATCGGAATAATTTTTATATAGCGGTGTGCGACAGTGATAATTCTGTTTGTGATTATAACCACTAACACAACTTTCTTAATTAAACATTATTATTATGTGTATCTGATGATTTGAAAGTACGATAGGTCTACATATTAGTAAAGGAAATTACTTCTGTGACTACCCACAACACAATTGCACGTCATTTAATCAGTATCAGTTGTTAGCATGTGTTTCACAAACACGGGAATACTGCGTGATACATTTTTCAAGCCAGCCTGCACACAGGATCACGGCGTGAGACGCGGTGGCACAAGTACCGTATTCTGTTTGTTACCGTCGGGTCGAGTGTCGGCGCGGCTAATTACATGAAGCCGCCACTCGACTAAACCATCGTTTTGAGATGTCGTCGTACCGTACAAGCCAAGCCAAGGTACCGTACAAGTACTGCACCCTCGGTATTGTACAATTTTATATCCGTTTAATACGGACACCATACCGCGCCTTCAACTAGCGAAAGTTTATTTATATTTCGTTTTATATAAATCGAGTCTCACACACTCTGGACGACGTCTGTTGTGTGTGTGTGTGTGTGTGTGTGTGTGTGTGCGCGCGCGCCGCTGAAATCCAGATATTTTCTACTTAGCCGACTTCACTGAGGAATTTAGGGAAATTAAAATTGGGAGTAGTATGTTCAGATCTGCAAATAACAGCTTCCCGGTTCTACGTGGAATGACATCCAGGACAGTCTGTTTATTACGAAATCAGCACGAGTGTGATTTTAAAATGAACGGAGAGCAGAGATGTGATGAATATTTGCGCGACGCAAACCGAACGAATACTCACGTGACAGGTGCGAAGTTAAGACCTGCAATTATAGTAGAATTTTTAAAAATTTAGACTTATAAAAACAGTAGTTTTCAAAGAGCATGAAGGCAGTTTACGGTGGTAGGACAAGCTTGTTTCTTCAGAGTTACCAGTAATATGTAGAATTTAATTTCCGTTATTAACACAACGTTACACAGGGTATCACTTTGTCACAGATAAGATTTTCTTTAATAATTAAGGAACCGGTACAAATCAAAATTGACGTTGCATGTATGACGATTAGTATCAGCAGTTGTTAAGCAACTGGTTGCTTAAATCTTATAAACGTTTCTATATAGATTCCCTTGTTATATCTTACATATCTGTCATACGAGATAAACATAAAAGACTGATAATCCTACAAGTCCACTGTGCGGAGCGTTACTCTGAATCGTAAACCTCGGAGAAACAATATGAGGCGCGATCAGACTTTAGACACGACGCTGGAGGAAAATTCACGCGACTACAGAGAGGAATCTGTGACGAAGTATTAACGAAGGTAATATTTCTCATCACAAGAAAATATCGACAGGTGAAACAATTTGTACAACAGTCCTTCGAAAATGGTATAAGGGGGTGAGGACATTAACGAGAGAAACCGTGTGAGGACAAACAGAGATATCCTTGGATCACGTGGATCATAAATTGCATTGAAAGGATTTATGGGTTTTATAAGGAGAGCGATTAACAGTGACTCGGATAATGGACGACCATCTTATCTTTGGACTAAGGCTACCAGAAGAAGAACAAGTGTTTGTTTCGTAATGCAGAATGCAAAAACAAAATTCTTCAACATAGTTGACATGACAAAAAATGTAGCCAAAATATGTCATAGAACGGGTAAAGAAAAGTTCTTAAGAGGCCTTGGAATCTTCTATACTGTACTTGCAATGTTAAACGAAAGGAACATTTTTTCCTAAACTATTATCTTAGCAAACAGATTTTTCCTGTAGCTTATTACACATTTTCCATCATAGAGATTCTGGGACATTTGAATTTATGTGCGAAATATTAATTGTCTTGTGCTTTAACATTTACTACCATTATATGTCACAATTCTTTACTACATAAAACCTATAATTCCGAAGACATGAAAAAACAGGCTACGGTGCACAGAGTTATTTAGTGTGGAACACGAACCCTGAAAATTTGAGGTCTTTAGCTCTTATAGTTTATGAAAAAATGGTTCTTCTAAACCAGAAAAGTAAATTTACGCGAATCATTGAACAAAATTTTGTTAACTACATGTTCAGTGGACTCCTATACCATATGATGAGTTTTCAGAGTCACTAGACATATCTTCATAAAGCTTCCTCTTTACTCCTTTCATTCTTTGTCTGGCTAGTCTCTCGCACTCCATCTGTTTACTTTGAGTATCCTCTTTCTGTTTTTTGTCTACAGATAACATAGTACTAATCATGTATATTCCTGGTGTTAGTCCAAGTCTCTGTACCACTTCACACTTAATTACGCTTCCTCTGTTGAAAGTGGCAATGGCATTATATCCCCCCAAAATATAATGTACTATTTCAACGAACACATTTTCAGGAATGGTCTAGTCTGGTCTAGATCGTATAGTTCACGTTGTCATTTCGATTTTGTGTACGGCCATGGAGGCATTTTTTCGTAAGTTCAGTATGAGACAAATATCTGGAAACTGGCTTTATATAGCCTCCATGACAGATTGTGTTGATGTTTATATATTTGGTCATATTCTTCATTACTATTGCTACGAAATTACATAACGCTCTCGAAAAGTCGGCAGGTGCAGTTACGTGAAAGTTCTACACGTTTCTCGGCTAGCCGAGCAGGCGCAGTGTCTGCGTCAAGGCCGCCCAATAGTACCCTCTAGACTGGTCGAGTACTTTTAACGACGCAAATTATACTGGCACGCTCCCAAAAGAATGGAAAATTATTCTGGAGTATCTGCGGGCTACATAAAAGCAACAGCGGCCGGGCTTAGTTAGTTACACCTAGCGTGATTGTAGAGTGCGGATCAAATGATAGTGGAAAGTGATTATTGTGTTATAATAGTGCGGAACTCTTACTAGTTGACATTATTATTGCGAGTGGACAAATTTAGCTTGAATTACTGTATGAGAGTTCTAGCTTGTTGACATTAATTTGTTATTTGTGACTAATTAAAGCTGGTTATTAGTGACTTAATTGGTGTATGTTTTTTGTTTCTCCTGTACAATACGACGATCCTTGAGACCGTCGTAACACTTATACTTGCACCACGACGCAGGTTCCATAGGACATAGTCCATGTAGTGGATCAAATCTATGGAAAACTGACATAACTTGCCAGACCTATTTTTTGAATGGAGGTGTATATTTTGAAAATTATTTTAAAATGCTCTACTTTATGCCATTTTAAACGGAAAAATCTAATTTTTTTTTTTACTTCATAAAAACTCAAAATTTATTATAATTCATATTATAACATATTATAATTAATTTATAATTTCATATTTATAATTTTTCAATTTCTGTGCTAGTAAATTATCCAGCACAACTGAAATAGGTCGTTTACAATAACCGACAAAAAACTCCCATTTAAAGTCCGGCTGTATTAACCCAGCAGAAAAGCACAACATATAGCCTAATAGTACACGACTCAGGAACGTCGGGCGCCGGGACTGAATATAATCGCGGAGCGGAAGGGAAAGAACACGATTTGTCACGAAACTAACCGAGACGAGCACTAAACACAAAAACAATGTAGGCACACAGTAACCAGTGGTTCCCGAACTTTTCAGTCCGCGGACCCTCCCCCAAATAATTTGAAAAATTCACGGACCCCGTCTGAGTTCTGAAATAAAACAAACAGTAAATATGATAGAAACTCTTATATTTTAATTAAAGTGTTTCAGAATTAAAATTCTCTTAATTTGCAAAATTATAATAGTAATGCTATCGAACATAGTTTAATGTGAATAATGAAGCTGCTTTTGCACAATTACTCTTTAATATTGTGTTTAATGTCTGATAATTTCAATATTAAGTAACTCTGGACAAGTCAAGTTTATTTCTTAACTTTGACTTTAAGTACGTAAGCAAAGAGACTGCGGTTTCACACAAATAAGTACACGAAAACACAGTTAAACACTTGAAAGCTTTTTTCGAGTTCAGGGTCAATCACTACATATAACCAGACGTCAGCTACCTGTAATTGCGAAAACTGTAATTTTAATGAACTGTCAGTTGAAAGTTCTGCCAATGAAACTTCTTCTTGTACTGTAAGAGAGAGGTCTATAGTCTGTTCGGCGGACACACAGATCTGCTACACGACATGATTTAAAGACATTATTAAAGCCATTATTTTGAAATTACTTTCACAATTACAATTATGTTGAACCAAAAAATATATTGGATTCTTCTACTAATTATTTTAAGATTCTAAAATTTAGATTTAGATTTTAGAGCATAAAAACGGAGAAAATTGCGGTGTATTCTATTTTTTTCTTAAAAATGTCTGCGACATTATTAAAGCCATTATTTTGAAATTACTTTCACAATTACAATTATGTTGAACCAAAAAATATATTGGATTCTTCTACTAATTATTTTAAGATTCTAAAATTTAGATTTAGATTTTAGAGCATAAAAACGGAGAAAATTGCGGTGTATTCTATTTTTTTCTTAAAAGTGTCTGCGGACCCCACTCTGGGAACCACTGCTATAGACTGTTCGAGTACTTGTAACGTCGCAAATTATACTGGCACGTATTCATTTTCCGTTTCCAAAAGAATGGAAAATTATTCTGGAACATCTGCGGTATATATATATATATATATATATATATATATATATATATAAGCAACAGCGGCCGGCTTAGTTAGTTACACCACGCAAGATTGTAGAGTGCGGATCAAATGATAGTGGAAACTGATAATTGTGTTACAATAATGCGGAATTCTATTAGTTGACATTATTATTGCGAGTGGACAAATTTAACTTTAATTAAAGATGGTAATTAGTGACTTCATTGGTGTATGTATTTTGTTTCCACTGTACAATACGATGATCCGTGAGCCGTCGTAACAGTTACATTTGCACCAAGATTCAGGTCCCATAGGACATAGTCCATTTTGAGGATCAAATCTATGGAAAATTGACATGACTCAGATCTACTTTTTGAATGGAGGGGTGTATTTTGAAAATTATTTTAAAATACTGTACTTACAAACGTACTACACATGAACTATTTATGCAATTTTAAACGGAAAAATCTATATTTTTTTTAATTCATAAAAACTCAAAATTCATTTTTTATAATTTTTCATCTTCCGGGGTCCCTTTAAGCTAGTAAATCATCCAACACAGACGGAAATGCATCGTTTCCAATAACCGACAAAAAAAAAACTCCCACTTAAAGTCCGGCTGTATTAACCAAGTAGAAAAGCACAACACATAATAGCACCAACACAAGAACGTCGGGCGTTGGAACAGACTGAATATAATCGCCGAGCGGAAGGGAAAGAACATGATTTGTCACTTGTACATTTTAAACTAATGGAGACGAGCACTAAACACAAAAACAATGTAGGCCTATAGTGTATGAGCCGGAGTGGAATCAAACAAAAACAATGAAAGATTTGATTCCAATCCAGCTCGTGCGAAGGCGACAATAAACTTACTGCCGGCTGTTCTCTCAAGTATAAAGATATTAATGGTTTGTTACGCCAGTAATGTATAAGCTGTAAGCTCTTTTTCAGGACAAACAGTTCACATGCTACCGACGTTTTGTCTTCCCGATAACACTGTTCTGTACATAACAGTCTGTTGACAGACACTTCGTGAGATTTTTCATAAATCTTAGTCGTTTCTGCATCAGTTGTCCTTGTATACCGTAAGCTATCGATATTTCCCGATTACAACTCTCTGAC
Organism: Magicicada septendecula; assembly: GCA_034769895.1. Classification (NCBI taxonomy): domain Eukaryota; kingdom Metazoa; phylum Arthropoda; class Insecta; order Hemiptera; family Cicadidae; genus Magicicada; species Magicicada septendecula. The sequence continues at coordinate 134,277,446 of CM068372.1, forward strand.
ACAAACAATCGTAGTTAACAATAACGGAAATGATACAGTAGCAGAGGAAAGGTAGGCTTCCGGCCTGAATCGTACTGCTCGGAGAGGAAAAACTGGTGGCCAGCACAACGGTGTTGTCCTACAAGCCAGCTCTGCTACTGATTTACATACTGTTAACGCTGATGCGACACAGACAATATGCGTAATGACAGTCCTCGTGTAAGCGTAATCAGCAAGATGACGCGATATTCTAGCACTGTCGAGACACTGCCCGAGTCATCTAGAACTTTCTCGTTAACATTACAAACACGAGACGTTCGTTGAAGTATTAAACGCCGTCCACCTGAAATTGGACCAGTTACGCAAACGAGCTGACTGAATGCGTGTTAATAGACAGTGTATCAGTGGATGTGAAAAGTGTTCAATTCTTTGTCTCTGCGCGGGCTACTGTACCTAACTAGTTGAGCTTCATTATAATTTGTGTATATTTATTTATTTTTACAACTGACTATAAGGAGAAGTTGTTATTGTCACTGTTTCATTCACAAGTATTAATGACAAATAAAGATTATCGGGTTTCTCTGTGTTAAATAATTTATTCCACTGTTTCAAATTTGCAATCCGTGCGATCAGCGTGACAATATAATGAGTTGATCTGGCAGCTGAAAAACGCACTTTGTTTTTCGAATCGCAAATCGTTTCAAATGTCATTACTTGTCATCTTTTCCAGGCATCTACGACCCTTCGCCGTTAGAAGAAATCTCATTTCCATACGTGCATACGATCCTCGTCCTCTTTGTTCAACAATTTTTGTTTAAAAAGCTGTTTCTTTATTCTTCTATATTGTAATAAAATAATAAAATGATGTTGTGTTGATGATAATAAGCTATTGTGGAGTATGTGACTCCGATGTAATCAAGCCCCTCTGTTTGGACTAGCCAATTTGTAATAAAATAAATAAGATTGATGTGTGAATCTGTAAGTTGTAAGGTGTTTAATTGGTGTGTAATTGGTGTGGCTCTCGACGTCTTACTGGCCTGAAACACTTCCTTAAGTTTCCCAGCTGGTCGAGTCCCAATGGCAGCAAGACCGGTCGAGCAGCGTAAAGTTGATGAAGAAATATATATGCTCGGCTTCGCCGAACGTTTCAAAACAAAATTTATTGTTTTGAAGGAAATTAAAAAAAAAATTATGTTTATAAAAAAAAATTATTTTAATTTTATTAATTAATTAATTAGGATCAATTAATTAATATAGGGCTGTGAAGTTTGAAACAGTGTAATGCTCTTCTGAAAATTTTTATTAAAGTTTTAGTATAATTTAAATAATCTATCACCACTCATAAGACTGTCTGTAAACCAATCGATATTTGTTTACCTTTCTATTTTTTTAGGTTATCTTCACTTACGGGTGGTAAAGTCCTTGTAGATTATCAATTAGAATTATATTATTGGTAATTAGTATTATTGAAGAAATAAAGAACTATTAAGTATTGAAAAGTATTAATGTTTTATTAAGTAACAGCAATATTGACTCTTATCGATTAGTATCGATTCTCAGGATATCGAAAAAAGTTACAAGTATATGTTATAAAAATTATATAGGGTTCTTTAAACAGCCAGTTATTACCAAAGTCAGAGAAATCGGGCTAATATTTAAAAAGTATAACGTTACAATCAAATTAATAGTTATTAATAAACACAGACATTGAATAATAAATTGTAAATATAATAATTGTTTTCACCAAACAGCTGTGATGAACCAAGAAGAGGCACTGGAATTGTCAGAGCAAATGGCCGCCGTCAAGTCGATGAAAATGTTGCTCGTTGCTGCTGCATTCCAAATAATGTATTTTGACGCAATATTTCTGTTCTCGTGTCCGCAAATCTCTTGTTATATGTTGTGTAGTGACTGGTGTAGTGATTCTGGGTTGTATTTAGTGTATCTGTATAATTATTAGTTCAAACACTTTCCCCGATTCCATCACTAATTTGGGTTAATATATTACACAGTTTTCTAGTGTTTTGTGGTGTTTTTCAGAGTAGATTTATATTGTTCTGTGTTATGGAGTGTTACTTGATCGTTTCTGTTATAATATGATAGTTTCAGAAGTATTTTACAAGTCACTCGCGATTTCACAATAACTCACTATACACTCGCTTTGTATGACGATTATAGGTTAGGTTATTCACGTTTTCAAAGGTATGTCATGTTAACTGTTCAACTACCAATAATTAACTAACTGTTTCCTTCAGTTTCAATTAAACTCTTAGCCCATATAATATTATCCTTAACATTGTTCAAAAATATTTTCACATCCTGTGTACATTTTACTATTTCACTATATGAATGCCTAAACTTTGGTTATTTGTCAATTTTATTCACTAGATTTGATTTAAATTAATCTTTCAGTTCATTCTGGTTATTTTCAGATTAAATAATGCCATTTTATAGTGTTTTCTGTCCAAAAAATAGTAATTTCACTTTCAGTTTGGTATACTCTGAAGAGTCAAAACATCAAAATTTACTTCCTGTCATTATATAAATTCAGCCATTTTATCAGTTATATTTAATATTAATAATCCTATATTGTATTAAAAGGTTCCTATTCACTTATTTTCTGGTAATTAATTGAATTAGTTGTATTCTGAAACATTATTCTGAAATATATGACTCCCATGTCTAAATTTCTGAGTTTAGTCATTTTATTTTTATTTATAATTCTGAATATAATTTATTAAAATCTCTCTAAATGGTATGTGCAATTATATGGCATGATCTCAAGTTTATTTTGTCTAAACCCCTTTTGTTTATTTGCATTTAAATGAGCAATTTCTCTGTTTTGATGAAGTTTGGTTTCCATTCTTTTGGCCTATGATTTTTTAACAATTTTTCTTACAAAATAATTTACAAACAATATATGATGTGTGATACCCTCTCTGACTTTTACAAATAGTATTATAAATTAAACATGCTTTCAAATTACACAAAAACAACTAGTATTGGCCACAATACAAACAATAGTCAAACAGAATAAAGAATATTTTTTTTAAATAAATGGTTGTCTTCAAATCAGACATTTTGCAACAAAATTCCCATTTCCAACATGGAAATATGGTTTACAACAAAGGTTTTTTACTAACTAACATCTTAATTACTCTCTACTATTTACAAGTGGTAACTATTTTTATAGTTCTGATGTTAGTTGTTTCAGACCCAAACAAATGGCCTTATATCTAAAACATTTTTAAACATTCTTGTACTATATACATTAAAACCTTATATCTATATTCTTATTTCTAACTATTATTATAAGTAGGATTCTACAGTTTTTATACAGTCTTTTATACCTTGTCTTTGGGGAATTGTACCCTGTCATTAACAAATAAATAGTATGAACCGTTCAAAAAGCACTATGAAATCTGTTTTTCTTTTTTCATGTAAAACAAAAATGTTATTTTAAACAGATTCATGTCTTATGAACAACATATTGTCACCGTACACATTTTAAGTCATTGAAAAATGCATATTTCATTGCATCCAATGTTTGTGATTGCCAAAAATGAAACACAAGGTTCATTTTTTATAATACCCAAAACTATCACTGGTTCACTTTCACTTATATATTATGTTAATGCTAAATGGTCGTATAGTCTTATCAACATAATAAATTGGTTAGCGTTTTTCAATGGAGATTTGTTCCATGGGTACTATATTATTGTTTCATCTCAGTTCACAGGAAACTTTTACTTTATACACTCCTCTCTCTTAAATTTATATACATGTGGTTTTTATTTCGTTATACTTTTGTTTTTAGATATTTATTTTGGGGATATAGGGATTTGGGTGTCTTTTATAAGAGCATGACGTCTTCTTCAGGATGCTGCCCTCTTCTTCTTTCTTCAGTCTTCTTTTCTCCTGCCTTCTGGGACTGGTATCTTCTCCATCTGTTCTTGATGCCATCGGGTTTCTTGGGATCTTCTCCATCTTCTTCTTTAATTCAGAAATACACAACCTGTATTGGTTGATCTTGGCTTATTTTAGGGTTTCTCTTTTATTTATTCTCCCTCGTTGTGGGTTTGGTCATATTGTGTACTGCTTTGTTATTTACTATTTTACCTTCCTGGGTTATACCTTGAAAACCTTTGGTTATGAGACTGGTTTTGGATGACTCATCACTAGTAACTCCTTTTATTTTAACTTGTATTTTCTTTATAATAATGATTTCTTTCCACAGTTGCTATGAATTAATCTATTTATATTAAACTTAATGCTTTCTTCCAAATTTAAATATTATAACTTCATTATTCTAATGATCAATTGCCATTCAATATTATGCTTATATCTGTCACGCTACAGATTGCTCTCCTCCAGAAGTAATTATTTCAGACATGTTTATGGATGAAATAATTTCTTATTATAATTTCATCATTTCTTATAATTCATTTTCTTCTCCATTTTTATATCGACTTTTTTATATTAGAGTTTTATTAATTTTATATATATGGTTACTTGTCTTACTACTGATCCTTTTTGGATAGTTAGTGTCTTCTGAGATATATTATAATTGTAATACATTTTCTTTCTATATCAACTTCGTGTTGTATCCTTGGGATATTAATTCCCTAACATTCCCTATCACGTGGGCTGGGGCAGATCAGAGGGGCACTGTACGCTACTTCTCTGCTGGCCATACACCACTTCTATAAATTGATTACAGAGGCATATCCATCCCTGCTCAAAAAACATAATGCTGCTGGAATTATCTTCAGTCAGTCATCGAATAAATAAATAAAAAGTAGTCTCATTTTCGACTAATAAAAATATCTTTGGATTCTCCACTTCGTAGTCTCTCAGATTATCTCACATTTTCTATCTTAATAAATCTTCATAATCATTATTATACTCATTATATATATATTTTTTCAAAACTCTTAACTTGTCTGATATATTTAATTTAATTATGGTTGAAAATTTAATAATTCTGGTTACTGTTTACAGTGTAACTCTCTTTCTTCTCCATCTGAATTCTCTTTATACTTTCTTCTGGTTACTCATAGTATTAGCATGGTCTTTATATATAGTCTTTCTTATTCATTATTTGAATGGTCTTAATATATTATATTTAATTAATTTTTTTTTTAACATTGTATCTTTACATTAGATATACTGGTTGTTATATTGATCATTTTATTTAAACATTTTGGTTCTTTCCTTTCTCTTAGAAAGTTATTAATCCACCTTCGCATTCATTAACATTAATTCATTTATATCATATTTCATGCGGTATTTCTTCTCTTTGCATTTCATATAGGTCTTATTATTATCATTTGTTCGAAATCATCTTCTCCATCTGTTTGGTATGAGTTGTTCTTCTTCGCTCTTAATTAACTGTTTTCATTATCGTTTCATAGGTAATTAGTCTCTTTGCTTCCAAATTTTTTCCTTCTCTGGCATATTACACTCTTTTTTGTTATTCTTCTCTACTCCTTCAAATGCTATTGTGAATGTCTAGCATTTATTCTGGATTAACGTTAATTCTCTTTTCTGAATTAATCACTTTATTTTCTTCTCAATTCAATCATAATAGACACATAATTATTTTTTGGAACTTGGTTAGTTTTAATATAAAATTCAAACTATTCTTTTTATTTAATTGAAAAATATTTCTCATAAATCCTTGTAATATGTTGATCTTATCTTGTTTCAAAGTTCTGACGTTCTATCAACATTCAAATTCTGTTTAATTCATTTATTCCCAGAATTGTTTCATTCAGAATTGTTTATAGTAATGTGATCTTACTATTATTTCTGAATGTTTTGGTATTTCTCCAAATTCAAATTCTTCTTAATTATTTACCATAAAGTTTTCTCATAAACTTAGTTATAGTAAGTTAGTCTTACTTTATTCTTAAATTTTTTTGTAAAATTAAGTTCAAAATTCTCTCTCTTTCTCTTTCTTCCATAAAGTTTTGTTCTAAATTATCAGGTTGTAGTAAGAAGTACTTACTCAATTTTAAATTTTTATAATTATATTTCAATTCAAAAGTCTTTCTTTTTCTTTCTTCCATAAAGTTTGTTCCAAAATTATTAGGTTGTAGTAAGATGTACTTACATTATTTTTGAATTTTTAAAATTATTAAAAATTCTTTTTCTTTTAATTCTCCAGAATGTTCTTTTCAAAATATTAGGTTGTAAGATGTACTTACATTATTTTTAAATTTTTAATAAATTATTAAAAATTCTTTTTCTTTTAATTCTCCAGAATGTTCTTTTCAAAATATTAGGTTGTAAGATGTACTTACATTATTTTTAAATTTTTATAATTTATTAAAAATTCTTTTTCTTTTAATTCTCCAGAATGTTCTTTTCAAAATATTAGGTTGTAAGATGTACTTACGTTATTTTTAAATTTTTATAAATTATTATAAAAATTCTAAATCTCACAACTCATTCTTCATAATATTTCTTCATAGAAGCTTGATTGTACACTCCTTTGATTTTTCCTGAAACGATTTCCTTCAACTCATATGTATTGTTATGCTTATTATTTACCACAACATATGGGGTTATATTGTACTCTACACTGGCCCATTTTACTTATACTTTTGTAAGTTGATCTCCACTTTTTCTTTTCTTATAAATTTTCTTTTCTTTTATATATACCCAGGAAGCTGGACGATTTTCTTTATGTCACTGCATTGCTCATATTTTTATTTGTCATGTTCATTTTCTTACATAGTCTTCACTCATAAAACCCAGTTTTGTTTCTATGTTTATTCTTCGTATCATTTCCTTTCAATGATATTTATTCCGTCTCCTTCACCGTTGTTTTTCGCCATAGTCGGTTATCATGATCTCTGTCCCTTTTCTTGATGGTGTGTGGTATCTGTGTCAACCAGGGTCCATCATCTCGGTTGCTCTTATAAAATTTACCCTAGGGCGCGACACTCGGTTATTATTACTGTTATTATTGTTATTACTAAAGTTATAATTATAGTAATTTCGGTTAGGTGGGTAAGGGCTGTCATCATTATTGTTGGGATATGGATTTCTCTGACTGTATGGGACATTATTATGTTGGTATAAATTGTTTCTATTGTATGGATAGGGGTTGTTATCCCTAACGCCGTTAGAATTACCGATACACTGGTTATTACACGGCGGGTTGTTAGGGCCGTCGTAATTACTGGGTTGGTTCCCTCTATCATCATATTGTATACACCAATACTTTTCTGGTCCATGTTTTGTGTTACTTGACAAATATCTGTGAGGATCTTCATCTGTGTTATCACTTATTATTTGTTTATCTGAAACACCATAAGCTGGTTTACCATCACATATCCACTCTGAAGGAATATATTTTAGTCTAACCGTACCCTGGAACTGTCCTGGATGGCACGTTAATGGAATACATTCTGGTGATTCATCTGTGTCATCATTACAGTCTGGTACGATATCACATTTCCATCTTTCTGTAATATACTGTCCAGTCCTGCGCTGAAATTGATCTTGTCCACATGTCGTATTCTGTTTACCTCTGGTCCTTTCCCATTGGTACACTACTGTCTTGTGGTAAATTATTTTGGAAATTACTTCGATTCTCCTTCTATAATTCCTGGAATTCATGATGTCTTTGTCATAGGTAATTGGGATATTATTGCCATCAATCAACCCATGTTTCATCATCTCCAACTCTTCCTTAGTTTTTATCAAATTTCTTGGATACATTCTCCTTTTCCTTGGTTTAATCTCTTCCTGGTTTCGGTTAGTTTCAATTTCAGGTACTACCATTACTAGTTCCTGCGTTTTGTCATTTATTACTTCTTCTGGTTCTGGTTGACTATCTTCCTGCGTTTTATCATTTATTACTTCTTCTGGTTCTGGTTGACTATCTTCCTGCGTTTTATCATTTAGTACTTCTTCTGGTTCTGGTTGGCTATCATTTTTTATTTCTTCGGTCTTCTCCTTTCTTAATTCTTCCTTTTTTAATCTGTCCTCTCTTCTTTCTTTAATCCATTTTTGATGCTCCTCTCCCCTTTTTAATCTGTTCTCTCTTATCTCCTGATTTACCTCCCTTAACTCTTCTCTTAGAATTTGATTGTCCTCTCTCAATTCTTCCAGCTTCTCCCCCATTTTCTCTTCCAACTTCCTGTTATCTTCTTTCAACTCTTCCTTCAATTGTCGGTTGTTCTTCTCTATCTTCTTCCTGGTTTCATCGATTTTCTGATTGGTATTTTCAATTTTATTAATCAATTCTTCTTTGGTCATCTTGAATTCTTCCTTGAACAATTGGTTGTCTTCCTTCAATTCTTCTAACTTCTTCCCCATCTCTTCTTCCATCTTCTTGCTGTTTTCTTCCATCTTCTCTTCCATCTTCTTGCTGTTTTCTTCCATCTTCTCTTCCATCTTCTTATTGGTTTCATCAATCTTCTTACCCAGGGACTGGTTGTCTTCCTTCAATTCTTCCATGTTCTTGTTCATCCCACTTAATTCTTCTTTCAAGGACTGGTTATCACTCCCCATTTTCTTACTGTTTTCGTCTATCTTCTTGTTATTATCCTCCATCTTGGACTCTAGGTTCTTATTATTTTCATTCATTGCTTGCATCATCCGCCTGAACATTTCTTGGTTTGTCATGTCCTCTGTTTGCGACGGTCTCTCCTTTTCTGGAACATTGACTACCCCTGTCTGTGTGGGTACCTCCGGTTGTTCGGTTTGTTTGGACAACACCGGTGGTAATACCTCTTCCGCCTCTACTGGCGTCGCCTCCTTGTTGTCCATGTCAACTTCTATTTCTTTCTCGGCCTCCGCCGCCCGTTTCTTAGATGTTGCACGTCGTTGCATTTTCCCTTGAAATTCTCTGGCTTTGTAGCTGTTGCCTAGCTCCAACTAGTGATTAGGCAGAAATTATTGGCTTTCCAATCGCTAATTAAAGCCCCTAAAGTTGTGCGCCAATTTGTAATAAAATTATAAAATGATGTTCTGTTGATGATAATAAGCTATTGTGGAGTATGTGACTCCGATGTAATCAAGCCCCTCTGTTTGGACTAGCCAATTTGTAATAAAATAAATAAGATTGATGTGTGAATCTGTAAGTTGTAAGGTGTTTAATTGGTGTGTAATTGGTGTGGCTCTCGACGTCTTACTGGCCTGAAACACTTCCTTAAGTTTCCCAGCTGGTCGAGTCCCAATGGCAGCAAGACCGGTCGAGCAGCGTAAAGTTGATGAAGAAATATATATGCTCGGCTTCGCCGAACGTTTCAAAACAAAATTTATTGTTTTGAAGGAAATTAAAAAAAAAATTATGTTTATAAAAAAAAATTATTTTAATTTTATTAATTAATTAATTAGGATCAATTAATTAATATAGGGCTGTGAAGTTTGAAACAGTGTAATGCTCTTCTGAAAATTTTTATTAAAGTTTTAGTATAATTTAAATAATCTATCACCACTCATAAGACTGTCTGTAAACCAATCGATATTTGTTTACCTTTCTATTTTTTTAGGTTATCTTCACTTACGGGTGGTAAAGTCCTTGTAGATTATCAATTAGAATTATATTATTGGTAATTAGTATTATTGAAGAAATAAAGAACTATTAAGTATTGAAAAGTATTAATGTTTTATTAAGTAACAGCAATATTGACTCTTATCGATTAGTATCGATTCTCAGGATATCGAAAAAAGTTACAAGTATATGTTATAAAAATTATATAGGGTTCTTTAAACAGCCAGTTATTACCAAAGTCAGAGAAATCGGGCTAATATTTAAAAAGTATAACGTTACAATCAAATTAATAGTTATTAATAAACACAGACATTGAATAATAAATTGTAAATATAATAATTGTTTTCACCAAACAGCTGTGATGAACCAAGAAGAGGCACTGGAATTGTCAGAGCAAATGGCCGCCGTCAAGTCGATGAAAATGTTGCTCGTTGCTGCTGCATTCCAAATAATGTATTTTGACGCAATATTTCTGTTCTCGTGTCCGCAAATCTCTTGTTATATGTTGTGTAGTGACTGGTGTAGTGATTCTGGGTTGTATTTAGTGTATCTGTATAATTATTAGTTCAAACACTTTCCCCGATTCCATCACTAATTTGGGTTAATATATTACACAGTTTTCTAGTGTTTTGTGGTGTTTTTCAGAGTAGATTTATATTGTTCTGTGTTATGGAGTGTTACTTGATCGTTTCTGTTATAATATGATAGTTTCAGAAGTATTTTACAAGTCACTCGCGATTTCACAATAACTCACTATACACTCGCTTTGTATGACGATTATAGGTTAGGTTATTCACGTTTTCAAAGGTATGTCATGTTAACTGTTCAACTACCAATAATTAACTAACTGTTTCCTTCAGTTTCAATTAAACTCTTAGCCCATATAATATTATCCTTAACATTGTTCAAAAATATTTTCACATCCTGTGTACATTTTACTATTTCACTATATGAATGCCTAAACTTTGGTTATTTGTCAATTTTATTCACTAGATTTGATTTAAATTAATCTTTCAGTTCATTCTGGTTATTTTCAGATTAAATAATGCCATTTTATAGTGTTTTCTGTCCAAAAAATAGTAATTTCACTTTCAGTTTGGTATACTCTGAAGAGTCAAAACATCAAAATTTACTTCCTGTCATTATATAAATTCAGCCATTTTATCAGTTATATTTAATATTAATAATCCTATATTGTATTAAAAGGTTCCTATTCCCTTATTTTCTGGTAATTAATTGAATTAGTTGTATTCTGAAACATTATTCTGAAATATATGACTCCCATGTCTAAATTTCTGAGTTTAGTCATTTTATTTTTATTTATAATTCTGAATATAATTTATTAAAATCTCTCTAAATGGTATGTGCAATTATATGGCATGATCTCAAGTTTATTTTGTCTAAACCCCTTTTGTTTATTTGCATTTAAATGAGCAATTTCTCTGTTTTGATGAAGTTTGGTTTCCATTCTTTTGGCCTATGATTTTTTAACAATTTTTCTTACAAAATAATTTACAAACAATATATGATGTGTGATACCCTCTCTGACTTTTACAAATAGTATTATAAATTAAACATGCTTTCAAATTACACAAAAACAACTAGTATTGGCCACAATACAAACAATAGTCAAACAGAATAAAGAATATTTTTTTTAAATAAATGGTTGTCTTCAAATCAGACATTTTGCAACAAAATTCCCATTTCCAACATGGAAATATGGTTTACAACAAAGGTTTTTTACTAACTAACATCTTAATTACTCTCTACTATTTACAAGTGGTAACTATTTTTATAGTTCTGATGTTAGTTGTTTCAGACCCAAACAAATGGCCTTATATCTAAAACATTTTTAAACATTCTTGTACTATATACATTAAAACCTTATATCTATATTCTTATTTCTAACTATTATTATAAGTAGGATTCTACAGTTTTTATACAGTCTTTTATACCTTGTCTTTGGGGAATTGTACCCGGTCATTAACAAATAAATAGTATGAACCGTTCAAAAAGCACTATGAAATCTGTTTTTCTTTTTTCATGTAAAACAAAAATGTTATTTTAAACAGATTCATGTCTTATGAACAACATATTGTCACCGTACACATTTTAAGTCATTGAAAAATGCATATTTCATTGCATCCAATGTTTGTGATTGCCAAAAATGAAACACAAGGTTCATTTTTTATAATACCCAAAACTATCACTGGTTCACTTTCACTTATATATTATGTTAATGCTAAATGGTCGTATAGTCTTATCAACATAATAAATTGGTTAGCGTTTTTCAATGGAGATTTGTTCCATGGGTACTATATTATTGTTTCATCTCAGTTCACAGGAAACTTTTACTTTATACACTCCTCTCTCTTAAATTTATATACATGTGGTTTTTATTTCGTTATACTTTTGTTTTTAGATATTTATTTTGGGGATATAGGGATTTGGGTGTCTTTTATAAGAGCATGACGTCTTCTTCAGGATGCTGCCCTCTTCTTCTTTCTTCAGTCTTCTTTTCTCCTGCCTTCTGGGACTGGTATCTTCTCCATCTGTTCTTGATGCCATCGGGTTTCTTGGGATCTTCTCCATCTTCTTCTTTAATTCAGAAATACACAACCTGTATTGGTTGATCTTGGCTTATTTTAGGGTTTCTCTTTTATTTATTCTCCCTCGTTGTGGGTTTGGTCATATTGTGTACTGCTTTGTTATTTACTATTTTACCTTCCTGGGTTATACCTTGAAAACCTTTGGTTATGAGACTGGTTTTGGATGACTCATCACTAGTAACTCCTTTTATTTTAACTTGTATTTTCTTTATAATAATGATTTCTTTCCACAGTTGCTATGAATTAATCTATTTATATTAAACTTAATGCTTTCTTCCAAATTTAAATATTATAACTTCATTATTCTAATGATCAATTGCCATTCAATATTATGCTTATATCTGTCACGCTACAATATTTATACTGCCCCCATTTAAAGCAATTTCCATCAGATAAAACATAATTACTTATGCCAACATCTTTTTGTCTAATATTTAAAAGAATTCTGTAAGGCACTTTGTGGTATAGCCTTGAGCTCGCTTGGCAAATTCTGTTTTATACCTTTAACAGTCGCAAAACATTGCCTTTTTTTTAATGGGGGATAAGAAAATTGCATGGGGACATATTTGACGAGTATATTTGGTATTTGGCGGTTGTTGGTGTTATTACGATGTTCTTTCTAGCCTGAAATTTGTGGACAAGCAATGGCGTGCATGTTTGTGCATTATAAGGACGCAATTTCCATAAACTATCCTTCTCCCATAAATCTGGCCGTTTCGTCGAACAGTTTCATTCAACTAGCCTAAAATTCCCGAAACAGTACTCTCTATTAACCGCGGCAACTAGTGATGAACCTTTTGCAACAGTTCCACTACGTTAGGGCACTTTGTCTCATTCTTTACGCAAATGTAAAGCAAGTTCGCTAGTCTTCCGTTTTGTAGAATGTTAAAAGATTCGCCAAATACACCTAAACACAACTTACTCAATTAGCTGTAAAATCCAACTAATACTATATCAGTTATCAATAATACTATAATACTTATCAATAATACTATATGCTATCAGAAATATTAGCAATACTATCAATCCAATAAATCCAATATGTCTAAAACTTTACATGACTATCACAAATAAGTAACGGAATTTATTAATTACATCCTTATAATATTTATGGAAAATATCAAATACAAATGGATTTAAATTGTATTCGTGTCTTACCATCTTGTACAGTTTATAACAATGTTCTTCTCTTCTTCAGCTTTTTCGTTAAGACCCTGCCTATTTCAAAACAAGCTTGTCGTAACCCTGTGGCGCTACCTTTTCATTGAACACACGGTTGACCTCTTCAAGTTCCTTTTGCAAATTTTACCTTTTCCACCAGCCTTATATCGTCCATTCTCTAAATGTGTCCGTTGCAAAACCTTTTTCATTCACGGATTTAAGTACTTTTGACGTAAGTACATCAGATATTCCCTTTAAATTACTATTGTTTGGTAACCTATCATACCTTGTCTTTCCTATCAATCTCCGGTAGATTCGTTTCTACGGACCTCAGCTTTCTCTGAAGTGTTACCGTATCTAACTGGGTCTGTGATATGCAGGACAATACTGGTCGTATTGTGCTTTTGTTAACGGTTTTTGCTTATCGAGTTTTACGATAATTTCGTAAAACTGTTACGTTTTCCATCTTCAAAACCCTCATGTTTCATCATCACTATCAACGTCCAACAGTGCTACGTCCTGACCTTCTTGAAGGAGTATCTGCCAATCTGGTCGATCCTGCGCTGCTGCCACTTTCCAGTACGGCACTCTGATCAGACACTCAGCATACTCTTTTATGCCATCTATGCCTTGGTCGACCGATTCGCCTGGTCCTCTGCAGTTAGTCCAGCAATGGCATCTTGAGGATATAATCTTCATTCGTTCGAGCGATACGCCCGGCTCTGTGAAGCCGCTCAAATTTAATAGTTTGTATATGATATTTCGCTATTGAGAGAGAGACGGAAGACTTCCTGGTCATGTTTCTACGACTGCCTTCAGGCACTGGGCAATAAATCCTTCTGTAGATATTTTTTTATCACATAATCTACAGTAATCTGGCTTTCATAATGTCAACGCTCGAGAGCCGTAACATCAATGCTGGCCTTGCAGAGCTTCATCGTCGTACCGTTTATCTGTAATTAGCTCAAGAAAGTTTCTAGATCCCCGGTTAAAGTATTCATCGGTCAGATTATTATTCAACTATCGTAAAAATTTAGGTACGGTAGTATCAACTCGGACTAGACATCACCGTAGAATATAAATCTACAGTAGTTAATGTACAATTCACTATAAAACCAGCCCATTCATTCAAGCTGAATGACTCAAGGTTCTCGATAAATCGCGTTTGTTATTGCGATTCACGTGATAGCCAACCAATTTCAATCGGTTAAGTAACAGCAGCGCAGGTATACGTTTACGGTAATGGAAAGGTCAATACATTCTGAGAATCGCGAGTGTTGTTCCGCTGCTTTGTGTTCCTATGAACTCATTATCGTGGACACAAAGGTGGAAGTGGGTGTCGAAACACAAACACGACAGCTGATTAGATTTATGCTACCGGGCCTGATGACTGACTCACCGAGAGCTTGCAATATCATTATCACTCTGGCGTACTGACTAATATGGTACCACAACGGTAGATTATCATCAGACTCACACGCGCGCACGAATAACTGTGGCGGAAATAGATAAAGAATTATTTTATTTGCATCTTCATAATGCGTGTTTTTTTATTACTCATAAAACAAACGCCAACAATATAAGAAAAGTTGAAAAATCGCCTTCCTCTGCCTCTCAAACTTTAGGGCTATCGACCTATTCTTATCTCAACTCCGTTTTTATCTAACGGCCCTTTCTATCCACAAGGTTTGTGGATTTTTTCCTTTTTCTTTTTGTTCCTCAGTTTCTTCCATTATTTCAATGTCATCTTTCCAGTTCCGTTTAGATAGCCCCGTCCTTTCGTTCAGCTGAAGTATTATTATTGTATCCAATTTGTTTATTAGGAACTGTGACACTTTAAATAGTTTTAACAAATCATTTGATACGGTTACGCAATTAGTGACCTCTCGAATCGCTCCACATATAGGCTACAACGTTGTGGAACGAACAACGAACGAGTGTCCAATCGAGTTTGAAATGAAATTAGTTGATTACTGTTGCACTTGCGCACTCCCGTACATAATATACTCAACGGTACCCTTCCACCTTAAATGTACAGCTATACCTTTTCACCTCCCCCACTCTTTGGACCAGTGTCTTTGCCATTTCGGGCGCCCATTTCAGGTGCGTTGAGCGCACTAATTCTTTCCACGTGTTCTTCAGGAAACAGTTTAATGAATATCCTGCTTGAGTTTTACATCCTAAGCCTAAGTCACTCTACCAGCGACGGGGCCAAAAACGTGCCACTTACATCTTTTTCTGTATTACTTTTTTAGGAAAACGTCTTTACATATAGCTCTTTTGTCGTCGGAAGTAACCGTTTTGTAGCGCGTAAGCTGTAAGCTCAAAATGTCATGTGCAGCTTTGGTTCTATTCCCGCCGCAAGCAAATTATGATCTGACTTTTAAACGATCATTATCACGTCACAAAACAATGCAAACCAGCACTAGTAAACGTGCCTATACCCTGATTAACGAAAGAAAGTGACTGGCGGAGCGGCCGCGCGGCGACTGAGTTTGTAGTAAAAACATTCCACTTAATAACCTCGTGGAAATGTAAAATACAGGGCTAGAAATGTCTAATGAACTGTATTTTAATCATCAATTAAAGACGTTTTTAACAAACTTTTCTAATTTTAAAAATCTTTTTTCAATTAATTTACATTGAGAGTTAAATAAAAAAATACACGAATTTGAATTAAAAATTTAGGGTTTATCGTTTTTATTACGTAAGAACTCGGAGGTTAAGCATCGGAAAAACATTTCTTGTAGACAAATGGTAGTCCACCTTCTTTAGTACAATATATCAAAAATTGAGATTCCTACGAATAATATTAACGACGGTATTAATTTTTTCCAAATGTACTGTTAACTCCGTTATTAATAATTTTTTTCATGGAGTTTTTTCACAGTAAGCATAACAAAATTGTATTCATCAATACAAAGTGGTATGTAACATTCAAATATTACGAAATATAACCGCAATCAGTTAATATAGGACAATTAGAACTAACATCACTCAACTGTGCGCAATCGAGTCAAGGTACAGTAACAGCCCAAAGAAAGTGGTACATACGCTCACGGCTCACACATTGACACAGCCAACTTGCTACGAGTCACCAACCTCTCATAAGTAGGATACAGAGATTTTAGTTATCTGTCTACTTATTTAATCTATCTACCTGGAGATCTGTCAAAAACTTGCATCTGACCAGACTTTTGTGGTTTAGTTGAACTACATGCTTTTTATAACAGATGGAATGTCTTGAATGATTGTTTATCACTCTTTTGCGGTACGGTATTTATTGTTTTCTTGTTAATAAACTGTTTTTGTTTTGTGATCAGCTTTAATACTACTAATTGAAGTGCAATGTAATTACTGGGAAATTGTTAATGCTATTCAAATTTCTCAACAACTAATTATTTAACTATGAAATACAGTTTACAGTTTAAAACTACCGAGCAAAGCTCGGTCTACCAGATATTGCATAATTATAACAGTATTTTACTGTTATAATGTATTGAAATGTAAAAACAATTAGTAAATTACCTGTTATTAGCATGGGGTTGACGGTAGCGCGCGCGCGCGCGCGAATAAAATGGGTCCACTAGGTTCTGACTGTACTTCCGCCACAGAGCGCCGCGCACTGCTCTCTGTGAAATTTACTTTATATATTAACCCATTGTAGTATTCCTATCACGTACAAGGTGTAAGTTGTATATGTCTTCTACACTTAGTTATCTAAAGAGAGTGTCACGCAAATCTCATTCATGTACAACTTTTAACAACTGAGTTAACAGGACATTAGAAAAAAATTAATAACGTCGTTAATTTTAATCGTAGGAATCTCAATTTTTGATATATTGTACTAAAGAAGGTGGACTACCATTTGTCTACAAGAAATGTTTTTCCGATGCTTAACCTCTGAGTTCTTACGTAATAAAAATTATAAACCCTAAATTTTTAATTCAAATTCGTGTATTTTTTTATTTAACTCTCAATGTAAATTAAATCAAAAAAAAATTAAAAAATTAGAAAAGTTTGTTAAAAACGTCTTTAATTGATGATTAAAATACAGTTCATTAGACATTTCTAGCCCTGTATTTTACAATCCACGAGGTTATTAAGTGGAATGTTTTTACTACAAACTCGGTCGCCGCGCGGCCGCTTCGCCAGTCACTTTCTTTCGTTAATCAGGGTCTGTAGTAATATTTCTCTACTTATCCGTTCGGAGTAGTTATAGGCTACTGGACGTCCCGCATGCCCGTGAGAGAATCTGCGACCACGCCAACCATGGTTACATACGGACAGGACGATTCAGTTCTGTACTTGGATTTTTAAGTCGGACTGACACAGCGTTGCTGTTGCTCAGCGGTGGGTTCTGATCAAGGTCGACTCAATTCAACTTCCTTCCCATCATTGTATTTATTTGGCCCTTAGCCTTTCTACTGTACGGGAAAAATTTTATTCAAATCAAGGGCGGATCCAGCAAGTATTTGTGGGGGATAGTTGAATTTGGGGTATATGAAATTTTGGACCATTCTTTAATGGATGTAAGTATAAAAGATAGGAATGAGTGTATATAAAAATAGTGTGTTATTATCAACACAATACCCTTATTAACGTACAAGTATAAGATCGTATATGTGTTTGTCAGTTCATTGTTGTTTTAACAATATTCACTTGTAATTTAAAATACACACTACACATTTAAGTTATGTATTAAAGAAAAATTAACATAGTGGTAAGGTAGGTACAGTTACAATTTAAAGTAGGCTTAATTTTAGGGTAAAACCATGGACCAACATAACGAGATATGAAGTTTGTATCACATTCACAATCACAAAACGACAAAACAATCACAAGACGACGAAAAAAATTTCGTTTGAAGTGACCATTTGCCCCCGCCCCCTGAGAAATAGAGCCTGATCAAATTACGAATCTAGTATTATAAACAGCAATACAAAGCTAATCAAATAAAAACATAACTAAATTCAATATTCATATAACATACTACCGTTATACAATCAAAGCTGAAAAATTTATTTACTACTTTACACTTTTCTCTCCACGTTTTTCTATCATCCGCTATTTCGTTAATTCCGTCGCACTCGATGCTTCTCTTCTCAATTTTCTGTTACATTTATTAGCCATGATCTCCTTGGCCTTCCTTTAGTTCTTTTCTTACACCCCTGTTTTAAGAACTATTTTTGTCATGCTTGTATCTACCAAACCTATCTAACTTACCCAAACAACCATACTCACGATTCTGTATGGGAACATTTTAAGTTGTTGCCTAAACCATCCCTTTCACGTTTCATCCGTTGTTCATAATGACTAACGTGTTACTGGGAACAATGACCACGACGACCCGAGTCAGAGTAATAAGGTGCTGCCTACACGATACACACGCGACGGCATGCTGTGTGCATTGCATCTAATTAAAAACGTAGTATTAGTTAAAAACGTCAATTGTAGGTTCCTAAATCGCAGTAGATCTTTTTGTGAAACATAAAACGGCGATGATAATAAAGACCCTCCATTTAAATTATCACTATCAAACGAAAACTCCACGGGCTCTAATACGAATAAAGATCGTCCCTGTAGTTTCATTAACAAAACGAAAAGCTCACAGACATAAATATTTTCAGACTCTCTTGTTTCAACAGTTTGTATTAGCTGGTTGGGAGATACGAATCGCATTCAATCAGTGGCCCTTAACAACCAGTTCAATTAATATGCTTAACTCAGTGTAACGGTTCGAAGCCCGAACGACTGTCAAATTCCGGGAAGCGTTAAATTCGCGTGTAAATCCGAACACATGGCGGAGATTCAATACGGTATAAATTCATGAATGTTACGCGACCAGCCATATAAGGTATTGATTTTAGCCGCAACATAACTAGTACTGTCGTTGTGACAGGTAGGTGGGTAGGAAAGCACGCAACATGTGCGATTACACCTTCCTCAGAGTGATTTACTATAAACAGGTTTAACATACATACACGCGCTACAAGAAAATACGCTAAGAAACGGATTCCTTGTAAACAATAAAGTAAACGGCAACATCGAACGGTATAAAATTTCATTCACTCTCGCCAGCAAACATCGGCGCGACTACATAATACTAAGTACACATTAGATTAGACAAACATTATAGTGATTACACAACGTTTCTACCTTCTTAACCTGTGGTCGTCTTCACGCGTGTACAACATGGCGCCAACTTAATGAACCGATGTCCACGGAATTGCTTACAACTGAACCTTTTTATACGACGCGGCATAACTAATCACTCGCTTTGAACTACACTACTTGTTTACCCGAATCACGTTTATCCGAAAATCCGGTTTATCCGAAACAATTTTTAGTCAATTTTAAAAATACACAAAAGCATTTTCCTGTCGCTATAATCTACATTTAATAGCGTAGACAAGCGATTCCACGTGACATAAAGTAGAGAGTCAATAATCAGAACTAATTGGGATAAGGGGTACTCCGAATTATCGATTTGTTCGGATTTTCGAACATAAAGTATTATGTTCATATATTGTAAACATTAAGTAATGTATACTGTTATGTATTATAACAGTACATTTCTGCTTCCTTTTTTAGAAGCCGAAGGTGACACAATAACAACAGTTCACATAAAACAATCCTATGTTAATAAACAACTGTAATGCGACTACTGTTTGGTTTATCCGAAACGGGCGCGGTCCCATCAAATTCGGATAAACGAGTTTTTAGTGTATATAAAAAGAGTTACGTCAAAACAGAAAACATAAACACGGATGAAATTCATCAAGATATGAACAGCTGATCAATCTCTTTATTCGACAGAGTATTGAAATAACAAATCTAAAAGTTACAATAACGGTTTTTCAAAACATATTTATTATGTATACCCTACTTGTACTACGACAAGTAACAAGTAGGCAACAAATGTAGCTTATTCTACTCATGGGTACAGTGCTCCAGAACCGCTACCGAAAACCGGTGTGTTCTGAAGTGATTAAAACTTAAAGTCATCAGAAAAATCTGTAAACAAAAAAAAAAATAAAAAAATAAAAAAAAATTTGGGGAAGTGTTTCACTAGAGCCTCCCCTTAAATAAGTTCACATAAAAAAATTCATTAAAAACAACTCACGGCCTTCAACGGAAAAACATTTGTTTTCTGCTTCCACAGTTTTCTACCAAATCTATGCGTGCTTTCCGAAATCTCATTACGATTTCATTATGCGCGTACAAAAATGTTAATGCATATGGAGTACGGGACGTGAAAAGTTGGATTACGCGTGAAGTTTCCACTATTTAATTACCGTTTTCTCAAAACATCTAAATGACAACTGAGGATAAAATGAAAATAAAGCATTAATCTGTCTACCGGAATGTTTTTGCTTAGTAAAGTGAAGAAACGGACGCGACGTGCAATGAAGGTCGCACTAACGTTGATGGCACCAATAAAATCAAAACCATTAGTTTCGGGTAATAAAACAACGGCAAGCGTTTATTACCGTTATCACGAATAACAGCTCTACTTTGTTATAAACTGTTCAATCACTTTAATGAAATCTGACAAAAGCTGTCATATCTATTATAATAATTGTGTATCTTTATTTTCTAAGCGGTTAAAAAACTGTATTTACAAACGCCAGAGAAATCTAACGAAAAATAATTTTTTTTTACGTTTATTTAAGCAATCTGTTAATACATAAAAATAAGCATAATTGTTCACAGGATACATGGTATGAAGAGAAATAGTCCATTGACTAGTTTTCTATGTGAGTATTTATAAATAACATATTATGTACAATGTACTGAGAGTACTGAAAATGTGTTTCGATTCTACTTAAAGTCGAGTAAGTCCAGCGGAAATGTTAAGTTTAGTCGTCTTGTCTTCATGCTAGAGGATTTATTGCTACAGGATTCGTGTACTCTTCAAGCCGTTTCACATATCATTCGCTTAACATCGCAATGGTTCCACAGACTGAGTGCAGATCCTATAGATGTCTTTCTTGCTGATGAACCACGGTGCGTCGGTTATGGTACGCAGCACCTTGGTATGAAACTTTCCATTATAGCGGTGTTGAATTTAGATGCAGTTCTCCAAAGCCGTACGCCGTGTATCCACATAGGCTTTAAGACAGCATTGTAAAACAACAGCTTGTTTAGCACTGACAGCCTAACGATTTTCTGCCCAGGAGCCAATAATGCTTGCGAAACTTGGTGTCCAGTTGTTCTCTTCATCCAAATTTGGTCAGTTGTTTGTCTAGGTGGATGCCCAAGTATTTACAGAGTCTACCGGCATACCGGGATAGCTTTGTTATTTAATCTCACAGTTGATGTTGTCGCAAAATAACGAACATAATTTCTTTACTACGGTAAAATTATTAAACACCGTTTGTGCGTGGGCAAATTAGTCCACATAATACATAATGCAATACATCAGTTGTAGGACATGTAGGCCTACATATATGACGGCCATTCAGGGGCAAATCGTTGTTGCGGGAAAACGGTTACCGGAAATTACAAGATTATTTTTAAACTGTAAGCTGCCATATCCCTGTGATCAATTTTCATCAAATGTTCTATACAAACTGTATGAACACAACCATAATTACCTTATTTACGAAGCCTTGTTGTACTCTCGCGCGAACAAAGAAAGTCCACAGTACTGAATAAACGCCCTGCTTTGCACAGAGAACGTGTCAGTTCACTTCTTGACAATTTCCGTTTCCACACTGCGCGATTGGAGCCTGAAACCATCCAAGGACTGAGCTGGGAAGTTTGCAAAACCCTTCTTATATTCTTCCGTCATAGCCTATATTTTTTGTTTGGTCCCCTCACGGAAACGTCGCGTTTGACAGTACGCAGAGATAAATAAAAACGACCAAAACCGGCTTCGATATCAACGAACAGAATTCTTCGCAGTAGGTATCAGAAAGGTTGTAAAAACGTGGGACAAATGTACAAGCATACGCGTCTCTCATGATTATGTTGTAAGGAAATTGTCGCATTAATTATACACAAACTGTCTGTACCTCTACGTTTACTGACCCCGGATACAGAGTTGAATAAATAATAAAAACGTTCATACTGCACTGACTCACTTTATTATATCAAAATATCTTCTTACGCTTTGAGTCACGTTTGAGTACAGATCAGATAACGATTTATACTGCGCCCTGTGCGCTGTGTTATGCAGCACTACGTTCCATTTAAATAATAACATCTGCTGTAATAAATCAGCAAAAGATTTAGAACGTTGTAGTCTTATAATTTTATAAAGACTCCCTTGGCAATGCACTTCCATTTGTTCCCGTCCTGTGCTGTTATTTCCCAGTTGTAATGTTTCCTTAGTTCTTACAGGTCTCTTTTTGTATTACCTAAAGGTTTTGTTCGCAATCTTCTTGCCAGCTTTTTTTTATTGGTGCACACGTATTTTCTTGCATTTTCTGTTCTTAAAAGAAACTAATACTTTCTAACCTTATAGGTCTAATTTCGGTTGTTACGGGGGTCTGATCTTATTCTTCCAACTTCTTTTATTTCACTTGTTCGCCAACTGTTGCTTTCTGTGCCGTAAATTATAAAATTATAATTAATAATAATCATCAGGTTGGATTATTAAATTTTGTTAGAAAAACATAATAAAAAGCAGAAGATGCAATTGAAAGAGAGGTTTTTCGGGCAAAAGTGTTAAAAATGGAAGGTGTCCAGGGTAGGGGAGAGAAAAACGCAAGTTCAAAGTGGACTGAAGACAGGAAGAAGAGACACAGTGAAAAGATGTTGGAACACTGCTGTACTAACATTTATAATAATACATTACAGTTACGGGCCCAGTCAACTGTTGCTGGAATTAATTAAGTACCTATTAATCAATCAATTGATTAATAGGTAATCAATTAATAATCAATCAATCAATTAATAATCAATTAATTGAGTACCTAATTTAATTCGTTGACATTATATATAGGCCTATTCATTGATATTTTTTAAATGTCCGGTGAAGACAACATATGTGAAACATGTTTCTAGCACTATATTGTACGTGCAACGTCAGCTGTGTTGGTCCGATCAAAAACTGTCGTTTTTTAATTCACTGGAATTTGTTCGTAAATAACTTAATTCGTTTTGCGTTCGCGTTCTTCTTCTTCTTCTATAAACGAAAATTATAGTTGAAGGGGGAGGGGATTTTTTTATATATGTACTACGTTATCGGCAACAAAGAAGTAGTTTGTTGTTAAAATTCCTTCCCGGCCTGTTTGGCCGTAGACCAATGTTTTCTGCAAAACCAGACGTTTCGGCAGTGCCATCGACTTCCATCATCAGTGAAAATCGAGTGCGATAACGTGAGTGGTATACGTTAGTGACCACAGTACTGTGGTTAAGGCTGAAGGAGTAAGTAGAAAGAAGTAGTTTCTATGAAATATTTCATTTCGAAAATGATTTTAAATATAAATCTTAGAACATGGAAGTCATGTATGGTTCTCCATACCGATATTTTATAATTGTGCGGGACAATTGTAATACAACTGTGTTTTAGGCTCGTTGACATTATTATTGCGTGTGAACAAATTTTATTTGATTTGTTGTAAGAGACAATCTTGTTAATTACAAACTGTTTAATTGTAATAATTAAAGCTGGTGATTAGTGACGTAATTGGTGTCTTGTATTTTATTTTCCACTGTACCATACGACGATAAGTAGACCGTAGTATAATATTCTTTCTCAACTTGGTCTTTTTCAAGGGCTACTCTTCCAGTAGGCTATTAGATATACAGCCTGTTATAGGACTCTGAGCTGTCTTGAAGTTCTTCAGTTTCAACTTCATTCTGTTTTCAAACAAAGAATTAACTTTGATTTTACACGATTGTTGGAGAAGTTCATGAATTATCCGTTGTTTTTTTAATAATCGTGGATACGCCGGCAACTCGACAGTTGGCTGTACAGTTTAGAGACATAATTATCTGATTCAATATAACACGTGATTCAATAATTCAGCGATTCAAAATAGCAGGAGCGCTTATTGTATTTATATAATCTCCGATCAAGAAAATAATGTTGCAATCGATTACGCGAGCGGGCGCGGTTTGCAAAGCAAGCGCACACACCGTCTAGGCTTGTCGTGCGCGGCGTACGGTACGGAGAAACGCGTCGGATACCGTTAGGCAGTGCATGTAAAAGTCGTTTACCGCAAACGTTGCCTCTATTAATATGTAATAATTCTTAGCGGTAGTTGCTGTGCGATACGGCCGCACGACAAGCCACGATGTTACAGTACACCAGTACACGCACATCTTCTTACTTTTTATATCGCTAACATTACCCGCAGATACAATCGTACCTGCCACCTACTAGAGATTTTATACGGAAACTCCAGTGACGTAAAAAGTACGAGGGTCAGTTGAAAATTTCGCGGAGCGACAAGTGTAGCTTGGCGGTAAAACTAAAAATTTTCGTGAGGTGTGAGATTTTGAAAATAACTCCTGTTATTTTCAAAATCTACCTATCAATTTATTCGTTGTTTTGAAGCTGTTTAAAGTTGACGTGTCATGCGTGTTTTGAAAAACGGACAAAATCAAACATCGTGGCGTGATTCTTTGTTAAAATTATTCAGCGCCAACGGAAATTCAGAACGAAATTGTAAATGTCAGGAGATCCTGTCACTTCAAAACCAAAGGTTTGTAAGTAAGCCCTTGAGTTTAAACGTGGTCATACGAGCATTGAAGATGACCCCCCCCCCCCACTGGACGCCCCAAAAATGCGGCAGCCATCTTGCACAACGCTTTTTACACCAAGTTCTTGACTTAAAGTACGATGCACACGCTCATATGAAATGCCTACGATTTCAGCAACGTTGTCCACTCCTTAATCTGCGGTCTTCCAACACTCTGACATTTTTTCAATAATTCCATTTCTTGTTGCACTTTTTGGACGTACACTACTGGGATCGTCTTCACTGCTTGTACGACCACGTTTAAACTCGGGTGTGCCCACTTACCGTTGTTTCTGAAGGCGCAGCATATCTTAACACATTTACAATTTGTTTTGATTTTCCGTTGGCGCTAAAACGTTTTTAACAGAGAATTCCTCACAACACGATGTTTGATTTTGTGCATTTTAAAACACGAGTGCAGGAAAATTTCAAACAGTTGGTAAAAAGTGATTAAATTGACAGATATATCTGGAAATTAACAGGCGTTCGCGCGAAATATATAAATATTGCAGCACACGAACGATTTTAATTCTACCACTGAGCTATAAATGTCGCTCCGCGAACGTTTCAACTGACCCTCGTAGAACTGCACGCGCAAAAGGAGCATTTTTTAAGAAAATATCTCTTCTGACGTCCAGAAACGAATCTCTGAAAACCAGGAAGAAAAACATAAAAAGTTCTATTTGGAACACGTGCAGATATGATACAGAAACCTGGACTCTTTTGAGATTTTATGCTGGAGGAGGACTAGTGGACGCAAAGGGTGACTAATTATAAGATATTAAAAAGAGTGAATGAAAGAAGGGCCCTCTTTAAAACCAGTACGGAAAGGAGAAGCAGTACAGTTGGTTACCTACTATGTCATTCACACTGGTTCAACGCCCTGATCGAGGGACCGATTGAGGGGGGCGTAGAGGAAGAAGAAGGCCCAGACAGGAGTACATGGATGAAATCAAAGGAGAAAGGAAACATATGGAGATTAAGAGACTGTCTTCGGAAAGGAAGAAATAGCAAGCCCACCAACCTATGGGATGAGGAGACGAAGAAGAAGATATGGAAAACCCAGAGCTAACTACGTAGCTAACTACACTGACAAAATACGAAAAACTGTCACAGTGGAATAAGGCTTCACCTTCTCACGGAAACCGCTCAGATGACAGTCTGGTTTGATGCAAGAATTGGTTAAATGTGTAAAACCTGACGAACTTATTTTAATTCCACGTGCAATTTGCTTAGTTCTATTTTTACTGATGTCACTTTAAATTGGACAAGGGTTTTTGTTTTCTTCTCTGCTTGCCTCGCAAACGCTTCATTACGTGTGGCAGACTTTACACATCTTGCGAAAAGTTTCTCTCCTCTTGTGCACTGAACCCAACTTCTGCGGGGTGGATGTTTTTACGTACGGCGCTAGCCTATGTCTATTGTCACGGCCAGCTGTAGTAGTCACTCTGTGCGTTGCACTGATTCGTTATACGAGTGCGATTTTATATTGTGTAGCTAGTAATTTTGGCAATTAGCATCGATTTTTAGATTAACCACGACACCTTTCCCGATCATTACCGCGGACAACCAAGAGTTAGCCAGCTGTATGTGGAACGGTACATTATATATTATTAAAATATCGAGAGAATTCTATTTCGTGAAGGAATCTCTACGGTCAATACTAATACTTAAATTTACTTGCAACTAACATTTGGTTCAGTAATACAGGAATCCTTTTCAGCCCGCTGCAAAATGCAAAATGTCAGATCAGATTCGACTTTTATTCTTGAGTTTTGCGACCGACTCTATGGAACTCGGGTTTACGTAGATGGTGATGGGATACAACAACAACAACAACAACCACCGATTAACTGGAACACCCTCCCGCGCGACGTGTAGTAGTCGGCGGGAAATGTAACTATATAGTCTCGAAAATACTGCTCCCGACTGGTACTAGTCAAATCTGAGACAGTCTTCAATGCTGTTTCTTCCGCTTTATCTTTAAGTGGCCATACTTCGGGACTGTGAATTAGTATACTTTTGACAATAGCACGGTACATACGCTTCTTATTCTCTTTGTTAATGCATTTATCCGACAATATACTGTTTAACATTGCCACAGCTTTCCGCCCTTGCATATTTCGTTCTTAAATTACTTCTTCCAACGTCCCATTTTGAGTAGTTTTTAATCTTAACTACTTATAGTTCGTGCAGCGTTTGATCCAAGTCCAAGTCGTGGGTGCTTGATGTGCTTCGAAGGTGGCAGAGTCCGGACGAACGCGATGACTGCCTGTTGCCTGCTTGGTACCATGACTAGCGATCCCGCGCTTTGCAGAATTTGAACCTCCTTCGATTTTATTTTTTGGGACGGATGGAAAGATGTAAATTTTGTGGGACTTTGGACTTTGAAGAGACTCGGAAAGAGGAAGTCTTCAGAGACCTTTCCATTAGGAGGCAGGAATTGCTCGCCCACAACGGGCGGAGCGCCTCAAACCGGCCCAGCAAAAGTCTCCGGAGGCTGCTGATTGGCAATGTCGAGTCACGGGAGAGACCAGAAAAGGATGAAGCACTCACAAAAGGCGGCACAAGGCACATCTAAGACAAGCGCCCCTCTCCTCCAACCTCTATCACCGTGCTCCGGCAAGGACGCGGTGTAAGCGGGAGGGATGGGAAGGCGAAACCTCACGAGATCCAGCGTTTCATATTCTATCCACTTTCGAGTACTGAGGCCTGTTAGTGTCTCCCAAACATATACGTATTGTGTTATTAAAATTCACCTTCAACCCCTAATTTTGCATATTCTTCTACAAGTTAGCGCGTCAATAGTTGGTATTTTCATAATCCCGTGGTATGAGTACCTACCTGATCATCTTAAAACAGTGTATAAAAATCCATAAAAACTACATACACTTTATTGAATAAACGGAAAATAAAATAAACAAAACATATTCTTAGTAATTAGGTCCACTGTTAATCATACGAACGAATAAATTATCGAGCAAACGAAATGCCGTATTTCAAAATTAAATTTGTTGACAGAAAAGTCCGATGTTGTGCACACATTTGATTTATTGTGCTGCAAATAACGCTGTTACCGATATCTCATCTTTATTTCATCCCGTATGTTCTCTCATATTTATTTTACCAACTCCACAGGTAATTGATATACGGTGTAACGTAACAGATTTGAGGTCCCCAACGTTACATAAAAAACGAAGTAAATATGGTTTAGAACAATACCCAAAATATTAAGGTTACTAAGTAATTAAGACATCTGAAGTGTACCTAAATATAAAAGATGTAATAAATAATATGGGATGTAAAACATAAAATTGTACCTAATGGGAGGAGTTTAATATGTAGTAATGAAGTATAAAATACTATTCAAATTAATATTTAATGTGTTGCAAATTGTACTTGTTGTTATGCTGTAACATGATTTAGTGTTTACAGAATATTTATCTTATGTTTTGTGGATAGTAAGAGCGGAGTTGTTGCTTTAAGGACGTACTTAGTCAGTGGTACTCCTTTTATTTATGTTAAAATGGTATTTGAATAATTAAGTATAAGTACATGGGTTAGGTATTATATTATGTTGAATGTATTTATTGTAATTGATTAATGAAAATGTTGGAAATAATGTTTGTAAACTTGGCCAAGAAGGCAATAAGTGTTAAAAAGTTGACAAGTAGTTCTTATAGTTATGTCATAAAATAATGAAGGGTTCAAGTATGAACTAATTAATATAATGAATTAAAACCAGGAAATTAAAAT
Organism: Magicicada septendecula; assembly: GCA_034769895.1. Taxonomy (NCBI): domain Eukaryota; kingdom Metazoa; phylum Arthropoda; class Insecta; order Hemiptera; family Cicadidae; genus Magicicada; species Magicicada septendecula. The sequence goes on from CM068372.1 coordinate 134,306,158, forward strand.
TAATGTAAGTGGCCATAAACCAGTGACTATTTGTACAGTAGGTCAGGTAAAGAAAAATTAAGTTAAAAACAAAACAATATTATAACAGTTGTAAGAAAACCTATAGGCCTAAATTTAATATTTGTAAAAGGAAATTAATACCTTTTTAATAAGTCCAGTCTAATGAAACTATAGTAAAATACATACGGTTTAATAAGGTAGATTGGGTGAGTTTTAGGTAATTTGGTATAATTCCAAGCATGGAGTATTTTATTAAAAAAGAGTAGTAATATTTTATAATTCTGGCTCTAGGATATCAAATATCATCCAATGACAGAAAGTAGTGGTTGTTAGGGTAACTAAAATGTAAAAAATCTTGTTGATTTTCAATTATTCGATTGTTATATGCTATTGAGTTCAGATCAGTAGACAAATTTAAAAAGAGAGGAAATAAATTAACATAAGATGAACAAAAATTAATAAATTAAAGTAAAAACCAATTCCTGTAAACTAAACCGATGAATAATCAATGAATTAGATTTCAAAAATATAACCATATACCTCCAAAAGGTCGAGGAATTCTTATTTCACTCTTCAAGATAATTACATTGGATTTAGTATTGAACTCGATTTCCCATCTAACCAGGAGACTCATTGATGGAATAAAAAGTATGAATTAATGGAATTATAGAAAAAAAAAATATTCTCAAGGACCTTTGTTTCTGAAGAAATAAACCTCACTTTCAAGAAAGAAATTATAATACGACACCAATTCCACCGGGACCGACAACCACAAGGATCGTGAAGGAGAACGAAGATTAGAAGAGTTCCCGTTGCCTTCCAGGACATCATCCCTTCAATTTTATTAATAATCGGAACACCTTTTCTGGATTAACGTAACCTCAACTGTAAATCTTCAACCGTTTGCAAACGAGCACTGCTGCCTTGAGAATCGTCCATTACGGTAACACCAGCTTATACATAATTTTAATATAATAAGAAATAATAACATTTTGTAATACTAAGTAACCTTAATTTTGCATTACCTGGCCTTACTAATCGTTAAAAGAATCAAACGTACCCTGGGATAAGAGATAATTAACATTATATTTAATTTGTATAAAATAAGAAGGTAATAGTCAACTAACCAATCGATTCATCATTGTACAATCGATATAACTATATTATAACCATGAAGAGCACTGTTAGAAGTTGAATTGAAAGGTAATACAAATAAAGAATCCTTCTTGTATATGATGATGTTTTATATTATTGTAGAATAGGTATTGTATGTTGTGGGTGGAGTAATTTACAGGTAAAAAGGGTGATTAAAATCTGGCGAACAAGCTAACCTAGAAGCGTAAGTCAATTACGAATAACAGCGCTTATAGTCGACAGCTGGTAGAACGTGAGATTACCGAACTAGCGTGTTTCCTGCACAATTTTTGAATTGATTTACACAATACGGACTGACTAGGGTTGGAGAGAATTCTCAATTTATTAATTAAATACATGAAATACAGAATTAACATTGAGTAAACATTGAGTAATTAGGTAAAACCGTGTTATGGTCTACATAAAAGTTGTAATAACAAAATAATAAATAAACTTGTCTATTAAAATTGAGTTACAGGAGGTCACCTATAAGACTCCATAATAAATATTTCCATTAATAACAGATTGATTAAACCCCAGTACACACATTGTAAATTGTTTTATTTCAAATTGGCGCTCACAACAGTGGGGCATCATCTTCTATTTGTAAATTGTTTTATTGCAAATTGGCGAACCCAACAGTGGGGCTTTCAAACATCCTCGGATATAATTGAACACACCCATAAATTGTTTTATTGCAACGGTATTAGAAAAACAAAACAAAATTTGCTGAAATGCCGCGAGGAAGCAAATTATTCAATGTGGCAGCTAACAATTATGGGAAATAACGAAGTATTTGGGAAAATACAATGACTTGTAGCTCGGTGATGGGAATGGTAGATATCCAGCCCCAGGGCAGCGACCGAGAACGGATGAAAATTCTATTTTATTTTTCTGTACTGAATGACTGTACGACTGGCTCAACAAAAGCAAAAAACAAACGCTCCAATGCAGCAAATGTTATTCTATGTAATAGACATGACGGTATAGGCAAATGTAATATACAGAGCCGAACTTTTCTCTATTTTAACGTACGTTCTCTGCCGTTCCGCGAATTGTACTCTACCAACGTCTATTTGATTTTACATGCTATTCGCTTTTCTTCTGTTAAACTATGAAATATTCACAGAAGTCTGTAACGAAGTAGTAGACCTACATATTAACGATATACAGGTCCGTCTAGGCTAAAAGAAAATGTCTAAGCTATTCCACCATTGCTAACGGCTACTTGAGAAATAAATATTCATGTTTATAAATATAACACTTTTAAAAGGATTAACCGGTTGTTTTTTTGGTTAGAAGAGTACGAATTACAATAACATTTTTGTTACTTAATGCTACCAAAGCCCATTAAGAGCAATATCGTTTGATTTCGGCCTATACGTTTCTTCTAATAGTAAAGTTTCAAAAGCTAAAAAGGTCAAATTTTAATGACCTGTTTAAGTAATGGTAATTACTATTTTCTAAGATACATAAACTAAATACCATTATAACTAATGGCGTGGTCCAGAGTCTGCATATCGGCTATACTCATAGTAGTCTAGTAGAGCAAGAACCGTCATGGGCTCTTGGGTAACAGAAACCCTGGAGTGAATGGCCAGAGTGAGAACATTCAGACACCATATTTACTGAAAACTGAAGAAGCACCTGAAATCTTTGGAAATATATAAACTTTTCATTTTAGAATCTTTATTTTTGTCGTGGTCTGCACAAATTTTCTCGTATTATTATAACTAATGGCGCGGTCCAGGTTCTGGATATCGGCTGTACTCATGGTAGTCTAGTAGAGCAAGAACCGTCATGGGCTCTTGGGTAACGGAAACCCTGGAGCACGGCCTAACAGCTCGAGAACGTTTACTACTATTGACACCGACCGTGAGAGCTTACGTTCTTTGATACATCAATTAATTTTCTACGGTCATCTCCAGACACATTCTTGTTTACTGCCATTCAGACCGTTTGTTAATTTTCTTGTTTCCGTGGCCACATCATTTTCGCCCTTCCAACTGTATCTAGGCCACCATCTTCTACTTCAATCAACGGTTGTTCATTAAATCCTCAACCGGCTGTTTAGCCCAAAGCCATTCTTCCTTTACGTATATCCAAGTCACGTTAACTATTTTCATTCGCTCTCAACTGTGATCATTCGTCTTATCCATATTTCTCGAATTTTTCAGTTACATGCTTTGGTTGCTTTGAGTATCCTCAGCTTGACAAAATCGTACAGCTCGGGCGAAGAGGTTTCTCGATGAATTCAAGAGCCGTAACAGCGTTAGTGCACGTACCTGTATGTACGAGAGAAAATATATACAGAAGAAGAAAGATATCCCGGTTTTACAAGGGCTGGGGACTGGATCAAAAGGCCAGCAACCTGGCATCAGGAAGATTTATAAAACCTGAAACGCACGATAATACGCAACGAATGCAATAATTCACCTGACAAGAAATAAACAAGGAAATACTTATTGAACTCTCCACATGACATATGCACATAATCGTCCTCCACTAAACAAAAGAAAGGCAGAGTATGTACACAAACAAAAGCTTAAATGCATTTACACAACGAAATAAATGAAGCAGATAAAATATGAATGGCCAGAGTGAGAACATTCAGCCATCATGATTACTGAAAACTGAAGACGCGCCTGAAATCTCTAGAAATATATAAACTTTTCGTTATAGAATCTTTATTTTTTTTCTACGAAGGAAAACAGGGCGCATATTTACAACAGCAGAAAGAATAGAATCCAGACAGTTGCTATGGTATGGTGACGTAATGAGGATGGAGGAGAAGCGATGGCCAAAGAAAGCATTCAATTACACACCACAAAACAGGAGAAGAAAAGGAAGACTGACAACACAATGGAGAACAGGAATTAGGAAAATCATGAGAGATCGAGCTATTGAAGAGGATGACTGGAATGATAGGGAGAAATGCCGATCGAAATTCGGGATGCGGCATAGACTGTAGGACCCCCGCTAATAATAATAATTTTATTTTCTTGATTAGTTTATTTAGTGAACTCAATTGTGTTCATTCAAGGCACAATTGAATTGTACACTTTTCATTCAGAAATGTAATAGTCTGTACTATAGGATACAAATTTAATGTTTCTACAATACGAAATTAACTTTCTATAGAGGCCGACAAAAACTGGAAGCTGTCCACGAATGTAAACGTAGTTTTTGATGTATAGCCGCAACGCTTGTTTCAATTAGCTCCATCAGTGTTTACATTGGTCGAACGGGGAGGTGGTTTCTTAAACGTTTCTTTGAACACACACCTAAGTAACTAAAAAATCTTAACTCCATCAACATAAAGTCTAACTATGCTGGCCATTTGGTCTTCACGACCACACACAGTTATACAGATTTCAAGTCTAACTTGGAACCAATGTACATTTGTGAAAACGGTCGAATCGTGAACGCCTTGTAGGAGTTTGAAATTTACGGAGAATACACTAACATAATCAATCACGGTTCGTATTGAATGACCAGCTGAACTTCAAATCCAATCGGCTATACTATACCGCATTGAACCTGCTCTATCAGATAGAGACGAACAACCGCTCAGTGGTCGACCAAACATGAATAGGTGCGCACCTACTGATGCGTATACAATGCAAATGCTAGTGAATTTTAATCGATGACGACCTCCCACGAAAGATATTTTAAGATCTGATGATGAAGCATATGCTTCGAAACGCGTCATCAATAAAAAAAGTCACAAGCCGGATTCAAAAAGGTTAGTTTGTAGCTCCACCAGTATTTATTAGTTCGTTCCGAAACACAAATGAAGACGAAGTCTAATTTCTTATGTAAAACGAATTACGTTTTGAGACAGACAACCTCGCAAATTGCAACCGGAAAAAGTAAAAGTAAGTTTCTGGTCTCGGAGAAGGGAACAGTTTTCGTAGTTACATATTTGATTGCGGGCTTCATCCTTCCAGAGGTTTCTCGGTCGTCCTCTCTTTCTTTTACCTGTTTCTCTGGATTCAAACACTTGCTTTACCAGTCTTTCCTCCTCCATCCTCATTACATGTCCCAGCCATCTAAGTTGTGCTTGTTCTACTGTTATTGCTACAGGAACAATACCTAACTTTTTCCTAAATATTTCATTTCGAATTCTATCTTTTTTGTCTTCCCTTCTATTTTTCGAAGAAACCTCATTTCAATACCAGTTAGCTTGCTTTTTATTCTCTCATTTGTTGTCCATGTTTCGCTTCCGTAAGTTAATACTGGCTTCATGATTTTTCTGACTATTTCTGTTTTTATCCTAGTGGGTATTTCTTTTTTACCCAGGAAACTTGATTTAATACTATTGAATAATCTTCCTGTTTTCGCTACTCTTTCATTTATTTCTTCCTCTAAATTCCCATTGCTGCTAATCACTACTCCCAGATATTTATAAATTTTTACCTGTTCTAAATATTTTCCATCAAGTTCTATACTGTGTTTCTCTTCTGAATTTCCTATTACCATAGTTTTAGTCTTCTGTATATTAATCTTCATGTTTTTCTTTTTAAGTTCTTCATTAAATACCTTGTAACACGACCCTTTAGTGGTGTGTATTTGGATCAAGACCCACTGTCTGGGCTAGCCACTAGGTCACCAGACCGCTGTATGCCGGTCGTTACAAAAGAATAAAATGTATACAGAAAATTCACTAATTACAGAATTTTCAAATAATAAAATAATTTTGTTTATGTTTATTGGTATGTATAAGAGATAAATCTGTTTTTTAAAAGGTTCGGGTAAAATTTTAATAACAGGTAGGTATTTATTGACCGTCGAGTACTTCTTGAAGATTTGCACCAAGTCTGGAGTTAAATAGATTAACTCCAGGTAATAATCGATTGGCGACTTTTCTGACTGGTCCAATATCTTGTTCAAAATAAAATATATTCTTCTCACTTAAGTCCTTCAGCCTTATAAATACCCTTAAATTACCCTGTGAAATAAGTACAGATACAAAATAATGGAAATATAAAGATTTATTGACAATTTTAAATAAATAATCGATATTTTATCGATGGAGAGCAATTATCGACTCTGTCTCAGGAATTATCGATTGTGTCATACAGAACAAAATTTTATGTTATATTATATTAAAAGACAGGTTCTTTGAGCGATTAGAATTAACAGTCAGAGAAGGGTGACGAGAAAGTATAACATTAACAATTAAAAATATAAATACAATAATTACTATTCAATAGTATTTTAAATAAATCAGTATATAATATTAGAATAAATGTTTTGTCAAACCAATGAAGACTGATGTGACGTCAGTGACTGCGATGTAGTAAGCAGATTTCGTTTTCAAGATGGCCGCTACTCGGGTTGGTCTTGGCTATTGCATATGCGTCGAGTCAGAAAATTACTATAAAATTACCTTCATCAAGGTCTAAATGTCCCCGCACTGGTGTAATATGTCTGTTAATCTATTTGGTGTATTCTGGTGAAGTGTTCTGTGTAAACTTGTGTTAGTTAGTTTATTTTCTATGTGTTCAACTTCTACGGTTGTTCTCAAATTATTGGTTAGGATTTGCAGAATAAATCAGTTGAAATATAGTGTTTTACTTGTTTCTATCACTCGTATTATGTAGTTAAGTATTTGTTTTCACTATTGTCGTGATTGTATTAACAGCTTTAGCTGTAAAAAGTGTTTAAACTGCCTAACTCTCGTTTCACTGATTTCAATGGCTAAACGCTAGTACCATCTTTCTCGATTTTAAAGAAACGTTTTTTTACACAACTGTCCAGCTTGATATTCAACAAAAGACTAATTAACTTGGTCATAATTCTTGCCCAGTTAATCTTTGAAAAAGTATTGTTAACATTTTTCGACTTCCCATACATATGATAAAATATTACATTATGTATGGAATTTATCTATTTTATTCCTCACTTTTATGAATTATTAACCTTATTATTGGTTTAATTATCTCATTCCCTTTAAATTGATGTATTATAGTCCATATCTGTAGATATTTTGTGGAAATTAACAAATTTCTTTACTTTATGGAAATATAGGCTCAAAATTGGATTTCCGTCTTTATACAAAATTACGTCCATTTTAAATATTATTAATACTATTATAATAAATTTTAATTAGTCATATTCCTCTTCCTTTCCTTAAATACATATAAATTACACCTTTGATACTGGTTTTTTGTGTTAATCTGTAAATTTGACATTGCTCTTTAAAATTAATTAATTTATATATTTTGACAATTTACAAAATGTTAAGGTATACTTCCTTATTATCATTTTAATTCATAGGATCATTCCTAGTAGTGGTTAATTGTGTTATCTTATATAAATCTTGGTAGTTTACAGGATTTATAAGTGAATTATAATAGTTTATATTGGTTCTCTGATTTCACCAAATGGCCTAGATTTTAGAATTTTATATTTCTTTCTTTCTCAAATAATTTAAACTTAATTCCTCCTCTGACTTTACATAATTACAAATATATGAAAATAACATGACTTATAACTTATTGTGTTGTGTAGTAGTTAATTAACACTACAGTTATTAAAATAAATAATTATGAACATGGTTTACCAATCTGCACAATTGAACATATTGCAGATATGGTTTGAACATATATCTTTTAACTATTTTTGAGCTAAACATAGCATACCTATTAGAACATTATTACTGGTATGTAGGTTATTATTTATCAAACATAATTCTTTTTTTTTTTAAAACACAACATAAATCTTATTTTCTAATAAACCTTACAAATACATTTATTTAACAAATTGATTTTAGGACTGTGAAATAACAGTCTGTCTAAACATGTTACACTTATTCATACTATATTAGTACCAGTCCTTTCTGGTTTAAACCATTATTATTGTGATCCCCTACATCAGTAAACATTAACTCCCATACTCTATTTATTATCATTTTTTTACAAATGTCTTGTAAATAAAGATTTACATTAAAATAATAAAATACTGGAAACCTTCCATTTTATTATTTTATTATGCTGTTTATTATTAGATTTTAAAGTTGTGATATAGCATACTACTAAGTTATAGTATCACCAACTTTAAGTTTATTGCTTTTTTTTAAAAAACACTTACACAAATTCACTTTCACTGTTGGTTCTGATATTCTGAGTCTTATTATCTCAGACCAGACCTTTAGTAATCATGGACCGTTAAGACTAGTTTATTTTCTTTATTACACAATAGCTTTAGCCGGTGCACTTCTTATAACGCTATACAACACTTTAGTTTTTTCAATAATTACATTTTATAATATTTTGGGTATGTTATACTTTCTTTTGCATAGTTTTCGTGGGTTTGGGATTGATAGTAGTTTATATAATAATAGGTTTTATAACGGTGTTTCTTTCATACTATTTCTTCCTCTCCTCCTGTCTTCTTTCTTGTCCTTCTTCGTATCTTCCTTCTGGTATTCAATCTTGTCCCTCTTCTAGTCTTCATTCTTGTCCCTCGTCTAGTCTTCACTCTTCTGTTCTTCCTTCCTCATTCTTGGGTAAACCAAGGTACTTGGTGTTATCTCGACTGAGGTTTAGTTTGGATTATTTAATTTATTCACTGAACTGACTTTATTCTTCTATACAGGTTTCAGGGTATTGTTTTCTTCCTGTTCACAATCTTTATTCTTCCCTCTTCTTGTTTTTTGGGGTATATTGGTATTCACCACCCTTTAATTGAGTCTCTTTTTTCTTTGATATGGTCTTATATAACTGGTTTACTGCTCTGAGCTTCCTGGGTAACTTACTGGTATTATACTATGATTTGATGAGTTGCTTCGATACTTTCTTTGGATTCTTTTAACAGTGGTTTTTATATATTATGTAGTGAGGATTTTTATCTTATTGTGGTTCATTCCTCTGATTTTTTTAAATGTCATTCAATATTATTATAACATTTGTTGGTGTAATTAAACTTTATGATTTCACATGACTTAAAATGTAGTGGATTTTCTGTCACGCTACAACCTTTATGTTATTCTGTAACTGTTTTTCTGTTTCTCCTTTAATTATTAAATCGTCTGCGTAGCATAATTCTGTTATTGTTATTATCTTCATATTCCAGTATCCTATTCTATATTTACTCATACTTTCTTTACATTTTTGACATCATCCAACACCAAGTTGAATAGTATGGGGCTTAAAATACACCCCTGCCTTAAACCTATTTTGCTGGTGAAATTTTTTTGATGCCTCGTTCCTTACTCTTACGTAATTGACGGTGTTTTCGTATAGGCTTTTTATGCCCTCAATAAGCTGTTGTTCTACTCCCTTCCTCTTCAATATGTTCCATACGTCCTTCCTTCGTATACTATCGAACCCCTTCTCCATGTATTTGTCTTCCCACTTTGGCAGCTTTCTCACATAACTGTCTTACTATGAAGATTTGGTCCACTGTTCCTCTTTTTTCTGAACCCACTTTGGCATTCTTCCAAGGTGTGCTCTACTTTTTTCCTTAACCTGGTTTCTAGAATCCTCCCGTACAGTTTTCCTACCGTGCTCCCTATAGTAATGCCTCTATAATTAGAACATTCTTTACTGTCTCCCTTTTTGTATATAGGCGCGATAATTCCTATTTGCCAGTCAAGTGGGACCTTCCTTTCTTTCAACGCTTGGTTAAAAATGTTTAGGAGTTCCTCCTTTCTTTCCATGTTTGCGTATTTAATCATTTCTGTTGTTATTTCATCATGTCCTGGTGCCATGATTTCATTTTCTCCATTGCCTCACTGAATTCTTCTCTTGTTATTCTCTTCTTGTTCCATGTTTTCAGTATCTTCTCTTTTTTCTTCTTCTTCCTCTTCAACGTTATCTTCGTTTTCGTTTTCCTCTAATAAATCTTTAAAATATTCTCTCCATCTTTCCATAATACTTGTCTCTTCCATTAGGATATTTCCATTTTTGTCCTTTAAATTCTGTAGCATAGGCTATTCGTTTTGGGTTTTCTCATTTGTTTCAATGTGTTGTAGAATAATTTCTGGTTTTCATTATATGTTTTTCTGTAAGTTTATTCCCGAAGTCTGTCCATGTTTTTTCCTTGCTCGTTTTTATTTGGTTTTTAACTTTTATTCTTTCTGTCTTATATTTGTCATAGTTATCTTGTGTCTTATTGTTCAGATACGTTTTTCATGCTTTTTTCTTTGCATTTGCTTTTTCTATCTCTTTTGTCCACCATGCTGTCCTCTTTGTAGCCCCATTTCCTATTTTTGCTACCCCACAACTAACTTTCGCTGCTTCTTTGAGGCTTAATTTATAATTCTCCCATCTTTCATCCAAATATTGGTATACTGTTTTCTTCTGGAATTTTTCTAGTTTTTTTTAATGATAATTTTCCCTTGTTACGCGTTCTTTAAGTTTATACACTTTAATTTTTTCTTTTATTATTTTTATCTTTTATTTCTTCTTGCATTACTTTATATATCATTTTGACTAGATAGTGGTCACTCCCTATTTCTCCACTTCTCTTAACCTTTATATCCTTTACATATACCGAAAGGTAGAAAAGCTACGGATTAAGTAAGTGTAAGTGAGTATATTTAATTGCCGATTAATTCTTTTCAATTCAGTAGGCCCATTTAAATTTTGCCCCGCGATTGTCATCGGACCGTGGGGTCTCCTCGCTTTGGTGTTTTGCGGTCCCTCGGGATTCAGGGGCCCCAAATCCTAACTCATTTCCAAAGGCTGATCGATTTGGGAGTCGAAAAACTCGCCGAGTTTATACTGCGACCCGGATACTGGGCGGCTACCAAGCGCATACTCGCTGGGCTGGTGAGTTTATGACAAAAAAAAACCTTGAAACCACCAGAACGTGGCCATTTTTCATACTGAAATATATACAGTTCTTCCGCATTTTATGTAAGGAATATCCGATGTTATTACAACGAGGCACAATATGATAGGCCATAAAGTAGAAACGGCTACTTCAACCTTGTACAGTTATACATATTATACTGTACTCGACTAGGGAAAGATAAATTATTATTAAAATATTCATAAAGCAGACGCAGTAATGGGTACGTACTATGACTCGGAAATAGCATTGTTCACTGGGAGATGAAGTCTACGCAAACAAGATACAGAAACATGAATTTCATTACATATGTGCACGTAGACTATATTATGCAGTCGACATTACGCTGGCAGGGCCAATTTATCTCTGTTACGAACTACAACTACAACAAGACCGGTTAACAAGCTATTTATACGACACATACTTCACGTTGTAATGCTTACACATCCCGATCCAGCAGAAAACATATTCCGCCCGATTGCAAACACATTTCGTCTGGATGTAACTTAAAACGTTTACTTCAACATTCAATGACACCATAAAAAATCGCATTACGAGACAGCTGCCGACTCGAAATCTAAGACTAGTTATGCAATTCTTTAAGCTTTCACGGCTGGCGTCAACATTGTTAAAATTATTGTTATTACCAGCCGAGCTGTTAGGCCGTGGTCGACTGTTATTGTAGACCATCGATGTATACTATATTGATCGCGTGCTGCCAGGCAAAGTGAACGGCAGAAAACGGTCGAAGCACGTACAGCTTCCCCCACCATCGGGAGAATAAAGCGTGTGGCGCTAAGTTATCACGTGTACTAAACGAGTCATTCAGTCAGTAATGCACTTGTTTTGACACCTTACAATTATTACATTTGGGACAGTTCTACTGAAAATTTGTGCTTATGAAGATTTTATTATTATAACAGTTTGTTTTTAATTTTGCCTAACTGATAACAGATGACAATAACTTGAGCGTTTACATTCATTTTACTGACTTTGTATCAAGCGGAAAATTAATTAGAGCGTCATCAGACGTTTTAAGGATTGTAAAATATATGTATAATTTATTGATTATATCTGACCGTAAACTTAATACCAAAAAATGATTATATCAACTTGCAAAAACTTTGCCGGCACAGTGTTTAGAAAACATATTTCAAACAATGATTTTTCTGAAGACAGCCATGAAGTGACACTTATCAAATTAATAGTGACATTATTTTATAAAATCTTGTGCTATAATATTTCTAAGGAAAGAACCGCTGCAGCTACCTTCTCTAAGCTTGGTGTCCGCTAAAAGTTAAATTATTCTATTATTTAGTAATGTTTAATGTAAACAATTTTTATAGAGTTAATACGTAGCTAATTAAATAAAATTAAAACAAATTAATGTAAATTAGCATTGCTTATCGAACACTTTAACGACCATGGCGAGCGTATACGCCAGGTTCTTTTACGCAATAAACATTTTAAAGTTTACGGCTCACGTCTTTTATTCTTTGTTTCCCTTATTCTTATCTTTATTCGTCTGGCTTCAATACTAAATGTTCATAAATTAGAACTGTTTATGAACGCAACAGAACTTAGCGATAAACCGAAATAATGTGTCAGAATACTGAAAACTTACAGTGAAACAAATGTGTTTATTTTGGAAAAGAACTTATTAAAAACCTCCCACTTTGGAGTCATTAATATTGTTAAAATGACATAGCTATACCATTTAACGGCACCAGTGTGATGGCAGCGTAGGGCACCACGCGCTTCTGATCCGCCCGTGAGCACAACGTATATCTGCTTTACCGCACATCCATCCGTTTTGTTCACACGTCCATTCTGAATATTTTCAAACACGGAATTTACAGCCAACCCGTCAACGATTCACAGCAGTTTTTTTTTTCCACCGTACGCCGCAATGGCATACTTTCACCCCCACATGACTATTTTAACGAACATAACTATAAATTAAGTGATGGCTAAAATACATAAAACCTTGATCGATACTACGCCGTGTGAAATTTGTTAAGGTATGATTATACGTACTCTAATTGAACAGTGAATTTCGGAAAATACAATTTAAAACACATTAGTATTACTGGTAAAGCGAATTAAACATTTAAAGTATAATTTTATCATTTCTGTCAACAATCGGTCTCAATGAAAATAAACAGGAGAAACGTACTCAAGCAACGGCTTACAAATTACCCACAAGTCGGATTCATCTCGTGATTGTTGCTGTTCCCTCATACCGGTAATAAAAATAAAAATATTTTCTTTCATTTTCGTAATAACGAAGAATCTCATTACGCACAATCGAAAACCGGTGACACCATTCCATGTTTTTCGGGTTTTGACGTACGTTAAAATGCAGACTCCGACATAATCTCTGTTACATAATTCACTAAGTAAAGTTAATATATATGTTTATCATAAATATAATCAATATAATCATAATTTATTATAATCATCATATCATCATCTTCACGGATTAAACCAACCATGGTTTGTTCCGTTCTCAAATAGGCAAAGATTAGAGCTGGTCACTACAGCGCTTCCTCGGACGTCCCCTCGGCTTATAGTTCCAGAGTTGTTTGGGAATGCGGCAGTCATCCGTTCGGTAGAGATGTTCCCCCACCAATTCAGCAGATACTGGGCGATCCTGTCGAGTATACTCATAATATTCAGTTCCTGCCGTATATCTGTGTTTCTTATATGATCATGGAGAGAGTATACCCTGCCACGTGCCTGAGAAATCTCATTTCAGCCGCTTGGATGCGACTGGCCTGGCCTTTAGTTAAAGGCCAATTCTCAGACCCATAAAGAAGTGTGGGAACAGCCATCACATTGTACAATTTTAGGCGTGTTCCTTTACTTGCGGACTTCAGGGTTCGCCTAATGGTCCCGCACATAAAGTTCAACTTATGGAACGTATTCACAACGTCGTTGCATGCATTATATAAGACACACTGTAGCCCAGGTATTCAAAATTGCTAACTTGTACCGGGACAATCATATTATAAATATAACTGATACGCAGACATCGTAATAGACACACATAAATAAGTATGTATATGTATGTATGTAAATAAATAATATTTTTTTTACAAGAACATATTACTACATACATACATTATATATTTACACTATTTAAACAGTTTCAACTGTCACATTACGAATATATATGAATATTATATATTCAATCAACCGTCATTCTCTCAAAAGTCCTCAACGGGCCTCTTTCGCCCAAAGTCCTTTACTTATTACGTCCAAAGCCATTCTTCCTTTACGTATACTATATTATAATATATTACACTATTGACCCAGTGTAAATATATAAAAAAATAAATAAATAATCCTTGTAAAAAACAAATATTATTTACTTATTATTAAAAATAATTACACAAGAATAATGTGAGAAGATTTAAATGCAATATTTATACAATAACTAATAGAAGAAAAATCGTTTAATACGTGGGAAATACATTTTCAATAAACATTTGATTTCTCTGTCGGTTTTCGACAACCTGGTACATATCACACCGTTCCGACTTCACAAAACCAAACTGAACGAAAACAAACATGTACAGATGAAATTGTAAGACATGACACGCTTCGCGCAGATCGCAGTGGGTGGCAGGGAAGGCAGTGCAGGGTGTGGGGTGTGAGGTGACCATGATACACAACCATATGATACACCAAGCATGTAGCTGTTCTGAACACAAAACAATTGGTCCGAAAACAACGCGTCAAAGCTACGCATGCGCGATGAGATCCTTTGAAACAGAGCAGCCAGACACCAGTTTCATTTCCAATTATTTTAGCTGTAACCGCCATCAAATCTTACAAAAACTATACTTCTTCTCTTCTACACATCATGGGTTAGGCAAAGCTGACAGTTCGGAAACTGTCTCTTACCACACCTCTATATCCAGTGAGTGTATATATTCGCTGGAGCACGAGCTAATCTTTCACTACCCATTCTATCAAAATGCCTGCACCAAATGAAAATATAATTTTTTGTTTGTTAACTAGACAATACGTAAACCCTTGCGAATATCATCCTTGCTTCTTGCTCGTGGGCGCATCCACTGCCTTTAAAAATCTCAACCTACACACTACATCATAACCTACAAAAATATTTAGACTCGTGGAGCAACTGTATATCGTGATGCCTGTTACATGGAAGGATAGATTAACGTTTAACAAAAATACACCTCTATAATCAGGATTCTTAACTATACTTTTGCAAGGTCTGTATATGCGGTCCAACAGACCACGTACATCACGAAGAAAAACGAAAAGATTGACATACTTCGAGCGCTTTTGTTTATGACCAAAGCAAAATACACAATTACATGTCTCTGCACTGAGTTGGATGTAACTCCGACTCCCTCGGTACATTTCATCTTAGGTTAACTGCAAACGAACAATTTCCGTACCTAACTGGTTCGCTGGTCGGTTTCCACGAGGGATAACAAGTTGAGAATCACGCCACAGACTATAGGACGCAACCAACACGAATCAACAGCTCCTGTGGAATGCAGAAGGAATGTTCTCCGCGAACAAAACACAAGTATCTAAAGTACTGGAAAACAGAAGTCTTCGTTAAGACGAAAGGCGATTAAAGAATGCCTTGTGTGTTAACAAATACAGTAAGCGGTGTCTCTCCACTTATTCAGAACTTCAGAACTGACCGTCCCTCCCTCAACACACATACGCGCGCGTGCGCGCGAATGCCGTCAAATGTGAAATACGATTATAACAACAACGCCGTAATTGGTAAATAAATTGCAAGTGTACGGAAATGAAGGCGAGTGTGTCAGCGAGCTACTGGTGGGCGTGGCGTGCATTACGTCGGCGTGTGTGGTGTGTAACCGATGACACATTGTTTACACATCGGTGTCAACCGTTTTTTTGCAACAGCAATTGTTGCCGACATTACAATACAGTATTAAATTACCGCCACATGTGTTTTGTCTACAGTAGCTTCGAATACGTAAGCTTTATGGGCTTATTCCCCGTTGTAAACTGGTGTGGTTCAACAACCGGCCTTACAACTCGGGTACCATCCATCCCAAGCACGTTCCGTGTAGGATTCATTTTCACTAGCAATTTTAGTTTTACGCAAGTTTCGTTCACCCTTTTTATTCTGGGCCACTATATCGCGTTACCCTTTTTCTTGCATTTGCGCCACCGTTGTATCCAAGATTTCTGCATACTTTCCCCTTTTCTTACTTTTCTCAATTCTTGCTTCCCAAATCTGTTTCACTGATCTGCTCTTTCCGAGAGCTGTAGCGTCCTCAGCGATTCAACTGTTTTCCTTCCCTCGAATTCCAGAACTGGTTACAAATTCTACCTGGTTCTAATTTCTAGTTCTTATTCTATCTACTCCTTGTAACGTCTTACGTCCGTCATCCCTACAGCGTATACAACAACCAATATAACATTATACAATAACACGTTTAAATGAATTTAGGCCTACACGACCACGTGAATATGGAGCAATCAATTGAAATATGAAGTAGACGAATTAGGTAATAACAGATGAAGCCACTGCAAAACTATATATACTGACCCGCGTATACATAAAATGTATAACGTTTTCCTTTCGACCTGTCGCGCGCCAGCATACTCGTGTTAATAACATTTTTCTCGCTACATGTTGATTGGCGTCATTGTTAATACCAAACGATTCGTCTATTCTACGATGTTACAGCCTCAGTGGTAAAGTCACACTTACCGCTGACAATACCACTTCACAGAATTGCCGACACGTTTGGTACTAACAACGGCAAAAAAAAGTGTCATTAAAAGAAAGTTTCACCTCTCCTCAAAGAACATTCATCCTAGACGAAATCGTGAAAAAGGGGCTTTTATGTGCAGGTACAACAAGGTGGAACTTTCTTTCAGTCCAGAAGTGTCAACATGATTTTCGAATACAGAAAAGAATTAATTGAATGTGTGGCGGAAATTCAGAAAGAAGACCACATTTCGTACAGCAACACCCATGAGAAAATGCTGACTGATGAAACTATTATGTTTTAGTTGTAATTTTTTGAAAAAATAATGCCACACGACCATACATTGTACAATCAGCTACAGAAGCGAAAAACCGAAGCGGCTCTCATCAGAAGACACCTGCAATGCTTTGAGCACGAAGTTTCGCCGATCAGAGACATCACAGATGGAGAGCGCTTTGATCAGAGTCAAGCAAAAAGATTAAGAAATGTCGATAATGAAAAGCTGAGGGAAGCAAGATGTGTGACATTATGGTTTCCCAAATCAAAGAAAGATTAAGCTTTTCAGGACATCTAATGGCTGCTTCTCTCTTTCTTGCAAGCAAGTTTCAAGAGTACAACAAAATGTTTCCTTAGGAGGCCTTGAATGAAACATGCTTACCGCTTTCTGGATTCGAAGCGACTTCATACAGAACTTTCCGTTGTATACAGCAGTGAATCTTCCAGTTCAATTATTGGTGAGTTGCCTTTACCATGCTTCATTTCTGACAACAAATTAACTGGAACACTCGGTGAATGTTCAATTCTATTAAAAGTCATTATAACAATTCCAATAACAACAGCAGAAGCACAGAGGTGCTTCCTTAAAACGCTCAGAATCACCATGTCTGAGGAAGACTGTCTTCACTTGCCATGCTGTCAATCATCAAAGACTTCAGTCAACGAGTTAGTGACAAATTTGCCACTATGATGGAGCGACAAATGGACTTTTAGCACAGACAGGTAAGTGTTATAAAAATTATATACGCCTACTTAAAATTAATTTCCATATCTCGTAGGCTTTCTGCACGAAAGCACAGGTCATCCGCATAATCCAGTTCCTCCTAACTGCTACTTAAGCCTCACTGAATCCCCCGTTTTCTATTTGTTGCCTCTCGCAACATGGTGTCCAGCGCTATGATAAACAAGATAGGGAACAGAAGACATCCCTGTCTTACTCCCGAGTTAACAGCAAAAGGTTGGAACAACTTACCGCTATGCTCTACTTGAAGCAGAGTACCATCCAACTACAGATAAAGAGAAAAAATGGAGGTGGATCGGTCACACCCTGAGAAGACCACCAGAAAATATCGCTAGACAGGCACTGAATTGGAATCAGCAAGGTAGCCGCAGACGTGGAAGACCGAGGAACACCTAGAAGAGGACTATGGAAAGAGAGCTGGCTGGTGTCAACAAGATATGGAGGGAGGTGAAGGCCCTGCCAATGGACAGAACACGCTGGAGAAATTTCGTCGAGGCCCACCTGGGAATTTAAGGACTTAATCAAAAAGCAATCGCTTAAATTAATTGGGTATAATAATGTTTTATTTTAATTAGAAGGGAAGACAAAAAAAGATACAATTCGAAATGAAATATTTATGAAAAAGTTAGATATTGTTCCTGTAGCAATAACAGTAGAACAAGCACAACTTAGATGGCTGGAACATGTAATGAGAATGGGAGAGGAAAGACTGGTAAAGCAAGTGTTTGAATCCAGAGAAACAGGTAAAAGAAAGAGAGGACGACCGAGAAAGCTCTGGAAGGATGAAGCCGCACAGACGCAGAAAGAAGAAGAGTAAAATGGGAGAAAATAAAGGAGCTCGCAGGAGATAGAAAGAAATGGAGGGATATGTGGAAAAAGACGACCTCGGAGGACTCAACTCCAATATAGCTTTACACCGAAAGGTAGAAAAGCTAAGGATTAAGTAAGTAAGTAATGTTGTAATACAAACCTAAAGCTTTTCTATAGCTTGAGGCTAAATATTTTTGTGCACCACTACACTGTAGTCACCCATATGCTAACAACATTTTTCTAGACACAGAGAAAAAAATATTATTGGTTACTTTAAATAATACTTACACTTATCTTAAAGTCACGTGATATTATAGTCTTTTAAGGGAGGGGATAATTTGGAGGTTGTTCAACCCTAAAATAAACCTTAGCCTACGCCCATACCGGAGTACTTTTACCTCTAGAAGTCGCAGAGTACAACGTTACAGTCAGAATACACGCTAAAATATGAATAACGAAAAAACTTCACACGTAGAGAAAAGTTCGGGGTGCAGTGGTTTCAAACTCGAGTTCCGCCACACACAACAGCTGCGTACGACAAAATCCGTACACTTATTAATTCCAACTCTGCGCTGCATACGGCGCGGTTTTATTGTGACACTCTCTCAGTAACTAGTTTTTAATTACCAAACTCCTGCAGCAGTTTGCTGCACTTCGCGGCTGGCCTACATTGCCTCCGTCCATCACTTACTCCGTTAACGTTTTATTCCGTTCCTACGTCTCAGTCGCTCCTCGCATTACGTAAGTATTGCAATCGGCTATGAAATGATGAATATTACATCACACGATTACGTAGGTATGCTGGGTCGCGAAATACACGAACAAAAAAATAGAGAAACATGATCACAGCACGAGGGAAACCGTTTTTACCCGACTACGCACGACGAAGGTACGACGTGTTGCGTACAACGTTCGTACCTTTTCTCGTAAAACGACTGCACTGATTTTCACAAAACCGGGTTCATAAAATGGTTTTTCAGCAGAATTAAATGAAAAAAAAAAATTAAATTAAAGCTAATAGTCTACAATATCGATAGATCAAAAACTAAACTTTCGATTTTTTTCACATTTTTCACACAATTATTACGAAAAGATTTCTGAATTCTCCCAGCGAATTTGTTAAAGGCGACAATGAAGTATAGCCTATAAAACGAAACGAAAGTATAGAAAATGCGACGAAAATTAACAAACATAGCGCTGTTAAAACAAAATTTCTCCACTTACTATACACTGGGTTCTTTATAGCAAGCATTTTTCAAACTACCTTACAGATATAGGACAATGTCTCGCAAAGGACGGGGGCCGGCCTAACTCTTACCACGGAAGAAATCTTCCAAAGACATACTACATTTTGGCGAGTATAACGAAAGAGGTAACTCGGTAACTTAGCATAAAAAAGTAAAGTGTGTGTGTGTGTGTTGTGTGTGAATGAATGCTTAAAACTCGGGAAATTGATAGGTTCTGGTGCCGAATCGCATATAAAATACTAAATATAACGAAAGAGGTAACTCGGTAACTTAGCATAATGAAGAAAAGGTGTGTGTAGCTTATGTGTGTGAATGAATGCTTAAACCCCCGGAAATTGATAGTTTCTGGTGCCGAATCGCATATAAAATACTAAATATAACGAAAGAGGTAACTCGGTAACTTAGCATAATGAAGAAAAGGTGTGTGTAGCCTATGTGTGTGAACGAATGCTTAAACCCCCGGAAATTAATAGTTTCTGATGCCGAATCCCATATAAAATACTAAATACTAAATAAGGGATTTGGCGGGGTGAAATCATTTTTATCTATCAAAGAGAAACTAATTAAACTCAGTTTCCCTGTTTAGTGTCTCGTATGGTAACATACAAACAGAGAACTCCTCCCTGACAGTGGTTATTTCCGCATAATTATGGAAACGTCCGTCGACTACAACACATTTTATTTAGGAAAGTATACGGGAGAAAGACAAAAAAATGGAAATAAACGGTATTCGCCCCGGTCGATAAAAAAGCTTCAAATTCATTCTATTTCATTATGATCCTACAATCCAAGACTTTCTGTCTGACTCTAACTACATTATATTCTATAGAAAACACGATTTACACAAGTTAATCTATCAACTTCTCGATCTTTTTAGCAACTGAATTTTTTTTCCTCAGTGAAACTGGTTTTAGTTTTGTTTTCTTATCTGTCTCACGAATATGACTGTTTCTCACACTGTTCACCACTTCTACCTGAACTGAACTTAGCGCAAGTAAGGTATGGGATTAGTGAACCTAATCGTTCAAACTCTTCACTACGCTGGTCAAATGTTTGGGCCAACTACTACTGCCTACCCGTAGAAACGACAGACTACCACGGGACGGTATGCTATAAGAATGTAATAAGCCTAAATGTATGTCAACTATAGCCGACGTAGTGCCCGCTTCTATGTTTACACACAAGTATTTTCAGATGTGCACAACAGGAGGTTGTTCGTGTATAACGCGCGCGCTCCAATTTATGGAAAGACAATCTGAGGGAAAAAGTGCGCGTTATACAAGCGAAAATTCGGTTATAAATCACTGTTAATTCTGATTTCACCGTACATGACTAAATTCTGTGCACACCTAACAATAAAAGCCTTGCTCTTATGTACTACAGTGTTGATAACGTAATGCCATTATTGTATTGTGACCGAGACACTCCCCCTCTCCGTCACACACACAGACACTCACTCTACTCTCACTCTTTCTCTCTCTCTCTCTCTCTCTCTCTCTCTCATATGACATGCACCCAGCAATGTTTGAACACATTCGCACAACCAATGAGCGGCAGTTGTCAGTAAATTAAACATGCGTGTGTGGTCATTTAATAATGAAACTGACATCTCTTTATTTTTAAATCGCTGAAACAGTTAATTCATCTATGAAAGCAACTCTTATCAACTTTAATGACTCTTTATCTCCGCCTATGCAGCGAATTGTTGACTCAAAGGCCTACACTCATAGCAAAATGCCGACGGCACGACACGGGTCGGCTTCACTGAAGGTGATAAGCTGCAGTTACTGAATAAACACTGTCACCCTACCGCACGCACAAGATCATACATCACAAGAAGATAGTTACAACTAATGAATACTCAAGTGTGAGTGGGAGTAAAGTACGATGTGGCTACGACGCTCATAAGAAATATCATTGCCATTACACATTGTGCTTTTTTTATACGGTTTGCACTCGCTACAGAATATATCGTTTTGTGAATCATTACGCAACATTTTAAGACATCACATGTGAAGCGGAATCATTTTAATGTACATCTCTGGCAACACGTGTTGTTTCACTGGATACGAACACAGTTTCCATTACTCTTGAAGATGAATACGTTTAAAGTAATTTACCAGCTCGGTTTTTCAAGTGCGAGATTTGACTACGCTAGACGTCTGCTGTAAAAACATGTCTGCATACTACAAACGGGGGGATAAGGTCAGGGGCCTGGAGAGTTACAGCCACGCTACAACAGCGTATGCCGTATGAAATTTTCATCACTCTATTTCATTTCTACGGCTTTCCCCTCCCACACTTGCTCACCATTACGTCTGTTGTGGCAGTCAGTATCTGTGTGTACACAGTTGCACACAACACTCAACTGCCGCTGTTGTGAGTACAGCTGTATGTTGTACTATGTGTTGGAAAGACGCCTGACCTGCTTCTTTTCAAATGCAATATGTAGATAACGAATTAAATGTACGCGGGAAATATTTCATAAGCAACATTCTTTCCGCAAGCAAATACTATACTATTTCTGCTTAAAATAATAAAATGCTTTGTTAAAATATGAAAAATATTTTTACTAGCTATGCGTCAAACAGACGTTCTGTCAATTAAAAATCCTTTCCACAAAGTACAAAATTAAACTCTTCGAATATGCTTTAATGTAGGAAGTACTGTCACAGACTATTCGTATTATCTTCAAAATTTACACCGTACTGAACGACCAACTAATTGAGCAAGTGCATTCATTCGGGTTCCTTGGATGTGACTTCTCTTATGTTGCGGAGATAGATATGAACAAAAAATAATGAAGTTTAATCACATGTGTGGAACGATAAGAAGAACACTGAATGGAAAAGTCAAAAGAGATACTCTTTTGAAATTTTATAAACTGATGGCAGTGCCATGCGGCCTTTATGACAATGAGACTTGAACACTGAACGCAAAGACCCAAACCCGGATACAGGCTAGTGAAGTGATGTTACAAGGGACACCCTTGGAATATACAACCTAACGAAAGGATAAAGTAATACAGACAGGACTGGACAGACCATGTTGAAAGGATCCATAAGAACAGGATACAAAACAAATTTTGGTTTATGATCCGAAAGGACGGCGGAATATTGCAAGACCAAAGAAAAGATGGTCGGACCAAGGAGCGCGCAACGGATCGTAAGGTACACAGCCTGAAGAAGAAAACGTTTACACCGTCTGCAGTTTATTCACCGATTTTCCAAGCGTTGAAGTCTGTCGGTCTAACCCTATTGCTGGACAGTGGTCTCAACACCCTGAATTCTGGAACAAAGGAAACGCTTAAGACATATCTTCGAAATTTCAACAGATTTTCTGTGTGCTCATTACCTTTTTGATCACAAAATGTTAGGTGTGATTAAAAAAAATCACATCTGATTCCACTACAACTTGTCCTATTGAAGATAGAAGGAAAAGTGAGCCCTATATGTGTTTGGCAATTAACACAAAAAATATACTATGTACAAAGAAGCTAAACAGAAAAAATCCATAAAAGTCAAATTAACAGACGCCCATTAAAGTCTGCTGCATTATAAGTATCAAGTAATGGTTCTTCTGCTGCTCGATACTCGATTTCACGTTGTACGAAACCGTACGTGTTTATAATAATTTTTCCTCTATTTAAGTGTTTAAAATTAATCAGTGGAAATATCACAGTTTTAAAATTTAAACACAAAACTCCCAGGTAGGGACAAGTTTGTTTACACACTAGCTGACACTGGAATGCGAACAGTGGTGTAGCGTACGCCATCTGCCAATCGGCAGAAGAATGTGCTTCACACTTTCACACTATCTTTTTATTTTCATCCTCGATTTCAATTTAAGTTTTCTGGGTCCTCTTCGACTCTTCTGTGATCTCCAAGGTATATGCATGAGAGATTTCTATCTAACAAACATAATATTCATTGCGTTTATGCCTACTTCCGGGCGTACCAGTTCTGAGCCTTAACTGCAATTCGCAGTTTTTTATGCCTACGTCGAAAGCTGGACACAGAATTTAATAATCACAGACTATACAAAACGAAAACACAAACTCGTTTCCAATGACAATTTCTAATAAAACTAAATTATTGTATCGAAATTATGACAACGCAATCTCACAACAGTCGATTACTCGCGGTATTTCCTCCGTAACTATCGAACGTGATCTCCGTAATACCACATCACTCACTACTTCAATTACCGCCTGTCACGGGATACAGCCATCCACACTGCACAACTGACACTTCTCGATTAACTCGCGTCAGTAATTACCTACCTTATATAGCAGCCGATCTAATCAGTTTATCACTCCAGAAAGTTGAATCTTGTTATTCCTATTTTTAATGATCTACAACCTTGTTTATAAATGGGCACACAACCAATTCTTTTTCTTCTTTTTAGTTCACGTTCTATGCGAATTGCTTGCGAACAACGATTTTCGACACAGATGTCCTTATTTCGCTGACACTTTTCAGTTCTACGTAGATAACACATTTCGAATATATAAACAAAACGCTGACTCGGGAGTACATCTTTACGTAAATACTTAAGTGAATTCCCTACTCTATGCGAATGATAAAGTGATCATTCAAAAAACGGAAAGCAAGTTACAAAATGCAATATTTGTATTTATTAGTGTTTTGCAAGGGTACGGGTTACTGCTACTAAATCAAACACCATCGCATTTATTGATAAATATCACACCGAAATGAAGAACGGAAACGATTTTGACGACCAACCTTGGGCAGGTTTGTGATTTAATTATTTGAGACGTGACATCTCTGCGAGTTTACTCTGTCCAGATTAAGAAGGTACTGCGGGACAATTAATAGTAAACTGAAGACTAAAACTGGTAAGGAAAATTTTGTATAAAACACTGGGTGTTCCATATTTCCACTAGATAGTGGGACTATGATGATGATCGGTAGAAACGAAGGAAGAAGATTCAAAATGTTGACATTAAGTGACTAATAAGCGTCCTGGGTTACTGCTTCCTAGATGGGAAAAGAAACGAGGAAACCAGATAAAAGTTAGGAATCCGTCATTAAATGAGATAATTGAGGAGTACAAGAGGAGATGATATGAACCGAATGTCACCTCACAGGTTACTAGTAGCAACCTTAAGTACAAGCCGTATGTAAAGGGGGAACTTTGGTGTGTGAGGGTGTGATGGGTTCCGGAATACGTCAATTAGGATCTAATTCACGGAGTGTGTGACGATGATGAGTTAAGTAGATAACCTGTTAAAACAACACTCTGTCCCCCCCCCCCCAGTTTCTGTAACCATCTGGTATTCCAGGTAATCTATCACTCTGCTTCTCTGGTTGGGCTCATTCGACTCATCATTTAATCTCTTTTTTTTATTTTCTCTTACATATTTTATACGCTAAACATAATTCAATTCGTCCCGAAAACCACTATTTGACGATATATCCGGGCGTCTATAAAACGTTATCCTGCAACATATCTCATCTTCATAGGCTGTTTCACGATCTCCGAGTCGTTTGTTCAGAGCCTAAAATTCACTACCACCCATAAATTTCCGTAAGTTACACAAAAAACTTACGGTAAATTAAAATATCTGAATATAAGTTAATAACAGGTATAATAACTTAACAGTTCCGACGCACAGCTATTGAAAGGTATCATAGAATCCGACGGAGATAAGTGAAGTTTTTGTAACAAGCAGCTGAAAAGTCCAGAAAAAGACAGAAAACAAACGAGCCGGGTGAAAGATTACGGAAATTCCACATTAGACTTCACAAATAAATGGTTAACGTTATGGGCACGTACAACGAACAGGTCGAGCTGGCAACCCGAAGGCACAAAGAGAAGTCCGGGCAGACTACGGAACATATTCAGAGGAGGCACAGGCAAAAACGTAATGGCCAGAAACCTTAAGTATGACTTACGGAACGACCGACAAACATGGAAAAGGGAAATTGGTAAAACTTTGGAGAACGTTGTAAACCGATTTATGATTATATACCATCATAAAACGTTAACACACAATTCCTATAAAATTATTTAATGTGTTTGGTTGTTTTTTGACAACTTAAATGTCTAAATATTTCACCATACATAAGAGAGTAAGTAAAAAAAAAAGGGAAATTAAAAAAATAATTATTTTAATTTGTACTTAGATAAATAATACTTCTCTTATTATTTGAACATAATCCTCTTCAAGTTCTATGCGTTTGTCCAGCCTTCAACGAGCTTTCTAAATTCCTCCTGAACGACACGTTTCGGTCTACTGTACAACTAATTTCCAACAACTTCCATGATCCCTTTATCTTATCAAATATAGTTTTCGTTGCAGTGTTTCTTTAAGTGGACACAAAAGATGGAAATCTCTTTGAGCCATGTGAGAACTGTATGGTGAGTGCTTCAGCAGCTTAAAACAATGTCTTTGCTTTGAGTGTACTTTTGTTGGGCATTGATGTGAGCTTTTCCCTCGAGCATATCACACTTTTGAGGATCTACGAGTAAGTAATCTCAGCAGCTTACAAAATTAGTCGCGTGTTACTGTTTCACCTTTAGCTGTACAATGAACACCGATTATCCTCGTTGGTACTGCCAATGTTATTTGAAGTTCAAGGTCTACCTTTCCGTTTTCATCATAGGACGAAATCCGGCCATTTTTAAAGCTATCAATGCGCTCGAAGACCTTGATTGCCTTCAGAAAAAACACTCTTAATGTTGCTGCTGCGTTTTACGATTGATTTGTATATGTTTTAACCCCTCTGAGTTTACACAGTCCGACAGCCCGTATTTTCCTTGGTGCAGTTGGACAATAGACCTTTTTTTTAATTGACTTTTAAACATAACATGCAAGATCTTAATAATGAAACTACGCATATGCTTGCAACGAAGATACTGTGATGTTATAACAAACCAGTCAGTACTGTCCTCTACCTGATCAGAAGAGAAAAGAAACATTACTTTTTAAGTTTCCCTAGTAAGACTGTACTTGTTGCACTTATTAAGCACATCCTTGGTAACCACAGGTAAAATCGCACTCAAAACAATTAAAAAAATCCACCACTCACCATTTATTATCCTCAAGCCAAACGTCGACAGGACCGTTAAAATATTGGGCTGAAGTTTAACCAGTCATTCCTTCTATGTCCAAGAGTAGCGCATTCGTTACCGCAGTGTGAAGGATCGTAAAGTTTCGGTACAACACACAATCTGCCAATTAGTAATACTACTGAAATCGGACAATTTCATTGCTACACACGAACGAGTCGACACATTTTACGAGTAGGCCTAGATAGCAATCGCTATGCTTTCCTACGCTGCAACGCGAATCGCTCCTGGATCGTTCAACCGTTTGCTGTTCACCATCTTACATCGTTATTTGCTATTCCAAGAGATGCTACTTACTTTCACTACTTTTATTTACATAACTACAAATTTTATATCTACCCGCGAACAGTTTAAAAGGTTTCACTACTGTGAAAAAGTAAAGACAGTTTTAACAGACTTTTGACAAATGACAAAAAATATATAAAATTAACACAAAAACGTAGCCAGCCACGTTGAAAAAGTCGATACCGTGTCTGCTGAATGGGATACCGCCACCACCGATATGAAGCGCAACTTAAGCGCTCACCTTATCTATCGCAACCAAGCTGTTTCTCGTACAGAATAGAGACAGGCTTACGTCTGTATTATCGAATCATATTGTTCCGTTACTACCGACTTTCGAATGACTAGGGTCCAAGAATCATACTACAAAAAAATGAGGGTGCTTTCTCATCGTAAAGAATAAAACCCGCTTTTCAACATGACTCTGTGGTAGTATTCCCACCACAAGTAAATAATTAATTTTCACCTCACTCTTAGGTAGAGTATGAAAAAAAATTATATACTGTGTGAAAAACTTAAGAAAAGGATACTGTAAGAAAGTATAAGCTCACTTGATCGCTACACGTACTCTTTACATATTACGTAAGCCGTGCACTATGCTGCAATACATCAAAGTTTAAATGACAAGAAATTCGTGCAAGGACAAAGTTTCCTGCGATTTTATCAAAATAATGGTTTAACTCGTAATGGAAGTCGTATTAACACTTCCACTTTACGATAAATGATTAACTTATACCAATTCTTGCTAAGTTTACGAGATCAATCAACGTCTCGTTTACAAAAGGTCCAATAAAAAATGTGCTATAACAATACATTATCTTCGAAAACGTCGCGTCGTCTGGAATGGAAATGGACGTTTTCTCCTTTATTCATGCCTAAGAATTAATTCACTTTTTTTACATTCACAGGCAAACATCGACGTCACCGACGACGTGTACGGCAAAACCGTTCTCCTAAAACTAAACACAGAACAATGTCAAATTACGTCTGCCAGTCGCGCTGCCCAATATTGAGATTTTATGACGAACACTCTAGAATATATCTTGATAGTACTAAGTATAAGTACTAAGAACATGTAGGAAATTAGCGGTAATAAAAACAATATTAATAACGGCTGCTGTAGGCCTACAGCGTATCCTTACATTCTCTGCCCCCAGTTTTCAAGCTTTCATATCCTCACACATATCTTCTGGATACCTCTATGCCACAGCTTCCTGGGTACCTCTCCGGCTTCACCTATGTGCCTTTTTACGCCGGTATCTCATACCTTGCATTCTCTTTACGTATTCAACCCATTTTGTTTTCCTCCGAGTAGTCTATTATGTATGAGCGCATAATGATTTCATCCTAAGGCTACTCCTAATCGTTCCTAATTCGTTGCAACTTTGATATTCTGCAGCTTCGTCACGAATACACCATTTCTGCCGTAAGCAGTTTATTTTTGTTCTTTCTCTTCGTGTTATAGTTTCAGCAAAATATGTGTTTATACTTTCCTCGATAGTTTTAAACAACCTCTCTTAGTTTCTTATGTAACTGTTCTGTCCCATAAGATAAAACTTAATTATCTAATTATCTTATTTTTATTTTCGGTTCTTTTATTTCATCGTTGTAACATGCACGTTTACTGACAATCACTCTTTAAGTACAATCAAGTATTAACACCTTTTGTACTTCCGTTTCTTAATAAAAGAAGTAGCCCTATATATATGAAGTGTTGCCAAAATTTTCCATTCTGATTTTCTATATTTATTACAACTCGTGCCGCATCGTATTTTTCCTGAAGTTTTCTAATCATATAATTACGGTCACCTGTGATCACTTCCTGATCACCGGTAAACTGTAAGCTATGAACTAGTGTTGCGTCCCCCATGTGTCATCCCTTTTCTTTTACCTGTTTGGATTTACGGCAATATAGTTCTGGGGTTCAACAGCGGATTCAAACATTGTCCAAATTCAGCGCTTTCAGAACAAAGTACTAAGAACCAGTGATGTAACTACAACCTGCTCCGTGGGGGGGGGGCCATGAATAAAGTGAGAAATTCAGGGCTCTTACAACATAAATTTATAAACACGTTTTATAAATATAGTTTAACACACGCAACTGGCTCAGAAGTAGGAGTACGATAAGTCATTATGGAATTCAGTGGCGGCTGGTGGTTGCCGTAGTTGGTTGAGTGGATGGGAGATCGGTTAAAAGACATTAAACTACCATAATCACAGTTATAAAAAATTATTACTATAATTTTATAACCTCAAACAACGGATAACGTTTACCTTGAACCAACGTAAACACTAAACCTGACATATCTTATAAATGAAGAAGGCGGTGCTGATTTCATGATACAAAGTTGCGCTCCAGCGCTACTAGTGGAGCGTTGCAGAAACTTTGCAACCGCCTAGCTAACATTGGGAACATAGGGAATTTTGTGAAGAGTAGCGCATGCCCTCCCATATGTTGTGTAGTAAGCTCTGCCATATAATGTTCAAGTTGCAAACGGCCTACAACCACCAGCTTGCGCGCCACATTTGAATTGTACGCGAACATTGCCACATTTATAGAATCTAATACGCACTTCGTTGAAGTTTATGACACTTTTAGCTGCTTCATGTTTTCGTATATTATTTTGTAGTTTAGTTATTCTATATTGGTTGGTTGTGCAACGCTGCAACCATAACAACAGCCCTCACTGCTGAAATTGTCAACAGCTCAGGGAGGGGGGAGTTGATTCCCCCCCCGTAGTTACGCCGCTGCTAAGAACTATTGTCGGAGCGTCTTCGTTCGTATCCAACAGTGTTACACAGAGCGACATTCCGATCAGAGAAACAATCTAGAGGTCCAGTACCAAATATATCGAGAGACTTGCAAAACATTCCAACGTTTCTAGCTAGCGAACAAATGATGGACTCGCGTGAAGCGCTAAGGCCGAAGAGCATACAATTATGTAATTTCGTCATAAAATCATATCACTTTACTGTTTACTATTACTGTTTTTCCAATGGGGAAACTCTGCTCATGGCATTGTTACGCTGTCAAATGTGAAGCTTATTATCTCATAAAGATACATTTCTGAATAAATAAGTTTCAGAAAAAACTGCCCGTCCATTTTTTTTAGTTTTAATTATACATTACACACATACATACATATATATATATAATGACTTTACCTCAAGATGTTTTCTCCTTATTTGGAACATGTTTTGGGAAGAAACATGCCTTCCCGAAACATGTTCCAAATAGGGAGAAAACATCTTGAGGTAAAGTCATTATAAAAATTAAATATATTATATACATCAAGAAAAAGACTGTAGCAAAAAGTGTTTGAATAGGCCTACACACACACACGCGCGCGCGCGCACACACAAGTGTAGAGAAAATAGAAACAATCAAACTAACTTCGCCATCAAATAAGTAACGAACAATAAGTAGTAAATTAATGTTTACTATTGGGCATTGCAGAGACTATCAACAGTGTTAACACAGTACAACGATGACGTGGGGCAATCGATCAAACGTCTGGCAGAAACGTGTGCGCAGTGTCAAATTCGGACGACACAAATGACCGTGTATGAAATATTACATCGTGTACGAGCATAACAATACATCACATGTAAATATGGACGGTTTTGTCGTCATAACTAGACACGCCCGCGCGACCCATCGCTTACAATTTAATACCGTAACTGCAGACTATAACGACACACGTATGCGACCATACTGACATCTCGTAATTCCATTTTAAGATACTAGCAACGTGTTAACATATTTCATAACGCCGGATATTCGCCGTAACTGTGGTTTTTGCAAAGTCGCTCTTATTTTTATGTATCGTCTACGTACACACGTTTAAACACCCACACGCGCGCGTAAGGTTGTTAATAAAGTCTGCGATATCGCCGCAATACAATTTTTCCGTAACTTATTATTGAATTCACTATGTTCCCTTCCAACGTAATCTTCTGCAAAGTTAGATACTAATTCCAACGCCTAGTACATCTTTGACGACATTTTGGAATTGGTTAAATGGACTTGCCTTCACGCTCTTCATGGCATCGAAATGCCCCATCCTTTAGAATGGTATGAGGCCATGTCCGATTGAAAGACCTGGTGTTATAACGTTTGCTTTTCTCGCTAAAAACACGTGGCGCTGTGTGAGACAGCGAAATTGTTGTCACGATGCTCGGGAATGTTCCCATCCATTTTGTCCATTTTTTCAAGTTTACTTTTCAAACTTCAACACATTACGGCTGACTCACTTTGTGAACACGTCGTTTCCGCCACAACCAGGGGTGCCGATCCCGCCCACAACCCCTAAGACGCCCCCAATTTTATACAAATCCCCCCTTTTTCCGACAAGACCTTTTCTCCCTTTTACAGTAAAATTTCTTACCTAATCGACCAAAGGCCGGGGTTTTCTAACTCAAAACTATTACAAAACTGTAACAAAGTACGTCTGTTATCCCTAACTAGATTCGGCGGCACAATTCTATTAGCCTATATGTTCCTCAGCTTCCTTATCGACGTTCGGCATCCTCAGTGCTTGCCATAAGCCGCCACAAGGTGACACCTTAAACTCGATCTGTAGCCTGTTTGAAGCACCGAGTAGAAGACAAATGGCCGTCCCACATTTAATTTACAGCATTGGTTGTATGGGCTACACTGTTGCCGGGTTTCGTGAGTGAAAATGCCTATTCGGCGCATTGAAGGCGTTCGAAATGTATTTCTCCCGAACAGCGACGTCGATTTACTGCTACATGTAGTGAATATTATCACTGAAGGACTCACATTATTGTACAGTTTTATTAGTGTTTTACTTATGATGTAAATACTTACGTGTTAAGTTACGTGATCAGTATCACTCAGTTCTATGTATGAAAATAACATGACGTTAATTACCAAAAAACTTCACTTTACCAATAATTGGAAGTGTGTTTATATCATTTAATTAATAAGCGGTGTAGACAATCAATATAAAATATCATGTAACTAAGCAAGGACGAAACATTTGTATTACAGGAAAAGCAATTATCTAAAATAATAATTGTGAATTGTAAACGTGTAATATATTGTACTCTTAAAAAAATACATGACGTTAAAAGTAATATAAGATTATACTATATGCTATAGGATTACACACACGCACACCCGCGCGGGCGCATAGACGCCAGGGTGTGACGTAAAAGGTGTCCTCACTATACAGATTCGAATTTTTTGTGTCAGTACAACCGTTTTGTATCTAAAGCTGTAGGCCTACCATTTTACTTACATAGAAAAAGTTTCGTTTTTTAAGTAAATTCTAAATTGTTAAAATTGATCAGTTTTTATGATTTTCGGGGTGATGCGAGACCGGAAGATATTAACCGATTTTTATTTATTTATTTATTTTTACTTATGTGGCCTAGGGGCAAGTTTTCCGCGGTATAGCTAATCGAACAAAAAAATATATTTTTCGTCCCACCTTAACTTCTATCGCCTCTTTACATACAAAGTTTTCTTCAAAAACAGAAAATTTCGGAAAGGTGGAGGAAAATGAGACTTTTTCGGCCTAAGGTTAATAGGAACTTTTTTTTTATACTGACGCATAAATTCGAGTATGTATAGTAAGGACATCTTTTACGTCGCATCCTGTGTACACGCGCGCGCGCACATACACACACACGCACACACAATGCTTTAGTAATATAATGTAAAATATGAAATATAAAAGTAATGTTAGGAATCGCCATTTAAAACTAAATTAAAATCTTTAGTACACATGATATCGCAACATCCACATATTACTGTACTACTAATAAACAACAATTTGTAAGGCACAATATTTTGTTATAGTATATTTATATGAAAAGAAGATGTTAATGAAAAAGAGAAATGTAAAAAACATTTGCGTTAGGTATTGTTCGTTTGTGATTAAGCTCGTTTAAAAGTATGTTCCACCACACAGAATGAGTTGTTTAGTAAATTGTGAAACTTACGTTTTTAGTCACGTTTTGGGTAAGAAAAATAGCTGTATCAGATGGATACGAAATTTGTATATGTAAGCTGGATATGAAATTTGTATAAACGTTTTTATTACTAACGCAAACAATCCATAAGCAAGACGAGTTAACGTGAATAAGGTGGTGACAAGACTTGGCGGGCGTTTCCCGAGGCGTCCGCTATAATGATTACAAATAATTGTATGGTCAAACCACCTTAACTTGAATATTAGAATTTGAATTAAAATTAACTTTAGACTATTTACTACAACTTTTACGCTTATACTATATATCTATCTCAAGAAACAATTTCCTCCCAGACCGAAAATTTTAATACACACCGGACGACATTAATTAATTATAGAGATAAAAAAATCAGTAAAAATTTTATTTATTGCGCTTTGGCTTTTAAAATGTGCTTATAACAAAGGATATTTATTGTAAATAAAACGTGGTTAAAATTAATTCCATAAATTTAATAATAGGGTAACAGTCAATGGTTGATTGAAACGTTGCTCTAACATCTACAAGTAAACATAAATTTATAAAATATTTTTTTATGAAATTGTGTTACAGACATGTAATTTATTCAAAAATGTGCAGCACAGCATGTAGAACATTAATAAAATTTAAAACTCTTTTAAAATTTGTACTTCACATTTAGTACGAATGGCAACATTGGAACGACAGAAAAGGACTGAAGTATAGGAGAAACACTTTGGTAAGACAGAGCGCGACAGCTCCCATAAGAGACAACGCTGTAAATTAAACCTGGGACGGGGATTAGATCCTTTTTTCCGTGCACACCGCGCCTACAGCCCGCTCGAAAAAGTCAACTAGGTAGATTTATTGTGCGTCTGATACGTGTCCGTTATAAGTTTTTTACAGTTTTGTAAAATTGGGAAAGATTTTTCATGCAACAGTAAAAAAAATCCCCCCAAAATTTTCTAATGTCGCCAATGGCGACACGATCCCCCCCTGTAGGCACCCCTGGCCACAACAGATGCACAACGGCAACGAAACGGTATACGAATTACTTAATGCAAGAATCATGAGAAACGAAAATCAAAATATTTATGGCAGCATATAAACGTATTCTGACGTTAGGCTGTGAAACGTGGGTGGCGAGTGAAGGTTCAGAAAAGTACGGCTGCGGGCTGAAGGGATAAAGTATATGAGAAAAATATTGAAGTAACAAAGTACTGGTATACGAAGCGAACTAGAATCTACTCTGAACTTCATAGAGGAAAGACAACTAAGTTTGTAGTACCACTTACGGCGTTGGAGGAGTTCAAACCTGTGAAAAGAATTTGGGAAGCAAGGATTGTAAGTCAAAAAGAAGAAGGATTGTAAGGATACAGAACAAAAAGGAAAAATCGGAACACCTACACACACACGGGCCTATGCAATTGCTAAGATTTGAGAAAAGAAAGAAATATCATGAGTAGAAACGAAGAGGTTAGCGACAGATAAAAAAGGGCGGAAGGAGTTTGTAAAAAGATTGAAATGTACCCTAAAGTACTGATTGATTCTAAAAAGTTTGAAATGTAGCGTAAAATACTGATTGAATGAATTTGTACTTAAGGGTATTGTTTATAAGTAAGTAATGTCCCCTACACCAGTGATTCTCAACCGGGGGTCCACGACACATGGGTAGAGGATCACAGAATAAAGTTAAATTATTAATAAAAGTTTTACTAACTGCTTTTTAAACAATTTTTGTAATTAACCTATCCTTGATACTCAAAACCGTATTGATTGCGAATCCGTTAAACGCACAAATCGTATGCTCATAATAGTTTTTATTAATTACTTAATGTCTTAAGTGTTGTTGTATTTTTTATACACATATGTGATAAAATTTTTGACAATTTTTTTATCTGGAACGAAAGCTACAACCATTGTTATAGAACTATTTTATTTTTTTAACTAATTTGCACTTTATTATAGAAATATAAGCCTTACGTGTCTAGACATTTCAAAAGGTGACGGTATTGCTGTCTAATAGGTAAAAATTAATAATTAATTGCTGCCTGATTAAAAGTACAAATATGTTTCAAATTTCAACAACACAGGAATTATTATTTTTCAATTATACATCAACATAATCTAGCTCATCGATACAGCCTTGAATTTTTTAATGTAAGAGCATCCCTACGCCAGATCTCTCTCTTATTTCTTTTTGTTTTTGTTGATATATTGTTTAACGTGTAAAACACAATATATTGATTGTAAAACGGTTAACGCGAAATATCGGTTAATAAGAAATATGGCTCAGGTCCCGATCGTTGCTCCGTTTTACAATTGGAGTTTGTAAGCTTAACACGAAAGTTTTACCTACAATATATCGGTTAACACAAAAACGTTCTGTTAAAATAATTTTTTTCTGGCTTTCAATAGCTGTACAATAAATAAATCCATACATGCACGCCCCAAAACAATTTAAAAACTGTGAAAGTGATGAGGAGTGCCGACGAACTTGACACGGAAAATTTCCGAGTTCTTACCGCTACCGATACGCTCTCGTTACTTAGCCGTGTTCGAAGATATTTAGAAACCAACTCGGAAGGTGAAATGTTTGACAACGTTGATAAATTACAACAATTTATTGAAAATGAAGTAGTGCAGAATTGTAAGCAAAAGAAAATTAAAAATTATTTTAAAAAGAATCGAACACTGTTACTATAGGAACTTTAAAAATACCTACTACATAACTGTACAAGGAAATCTACATCGTAAGACTAAGTTAAGAACGGTTACAGTGCGTGTATACTAAATTTAAAAAAAAATTAACCAGAAATTATCCATTATTTAAATAAAACGTTTATGTGTAAATACCTTCTGAACATTCTTTATTAGTTTATTTTACTATTCAATACTGTAAGTAGGCCTACAGTACAGCATCGATTATCCGAACATCCATTGACCGAACGATCTATTATCCGAACTCAATAAAAAGTACAATTATGTACTGTACTGTACAGAAATGTAGTAGACACGTGTAGGCATATTGGATATTTATTGAACATAAAATTACAGTACTCTACAGTAATAAATAAACGCTGTAGCGATAAATAAACTCTGTAGCTACACAGCCTTGCAATCGATAAACAAAGAATCAATAAACACACTTACATCAACAAACTACGATAAACACATTTATAATTGATAAACAAACTGTGTCAACGGAAGTGTCCGTCACTGAATTTTTTTTTTTATAGTACAGTGTTTGTCATTAAACTTTAATTTTGTTTAAATTAACTTTTGGTTCTTATTCAAACACTCAGTTTTAATTCAATAGTTTTTAGCTTTAGTAATACACTACAGTACAGTATACAGGTTGCTTTAATTATATAACAATATGTTAGAAATATTTTGTAATAGAAACCTTTGTTTTTGTAAAGAGAAACAGTGTTTTCAGCGTGCGTGATACATACCCTCCGGGGAGTCGCAGATGTTCATGCAGTCGACCTCGCGTGCCTCGTGTATTCACCAGTAGCACTGCTTACAGGTTAGTAATTAACTCCACAACAAAACAAATCTTAATGAAAACAAACATTCTGCTGTGATAAACTCACTTTACGCTCTTCAACCGCGGTATAAATTTATTACAACGTAGTCCACGTTAACTGCTACGGTCTGATTTTATAATTCATATTGCAACAGCACAAACTACAAATAAATACGGAAATTCGTAATAATAAAAAAAATTTAGAAGTTTACTAGACACCCTGTACGATTTCAGCTGACAATCTCGGGCACGTGTGTGTTACCAGATATGACGTCACGAGGGGATAAATCTGTGCGTAAAGTGTAATTGTTTGTGTACGTGAGGCCTGTATTGACTTTTGAAAACGCGTGCACTTAAAAACTACAGGTCTTTCGCGATATACGTAAAACTGGATAATGCATCACGAAAAAGAATTGTATCAACGGGTAACACAAACATTTATTACCACAAAAAAAATTAATTTGTTTTGCGACTTAAATTGTTATAAATTTTCGTTTAGGCCTAACACAAATAAAATCTACGAATTTTCAAACTTGAATAAAATAATCTGTCACGACCGTAACAAGTATTAAAATGGATTTTTTTTTACTGATGGCATTATATAATAGAATGTTTATTTTATATTTATTTATAATATAATTATATTACTAACTGACTTAGTTAAAAGCGAAATTAAATACATAATATGCATTCTTTTAATAACAAACATGAAAAATTAAAACAAAAATGAAAGTCACTGCATGAACAACATCAATAGGCCTACGTTTTTCTGATGGAAAATTTTGTCACGACCATACAGTTTAGCCTTTCCTCTTCTTTCTCTTAGGCAAAAAGGTAATACGAATTAAAAATTTCATAATTACAGGGAAAAAACATGCGGGATGTATTATCATCGTATCTTTATCAACTGCCCACAAGTATTAACGTGGCACATTCGTAACTCTTGTAACATGTAAACCAGATCTCTGTATTCCATCCACAACACTGAAGAGTCATCACGACGATCATCATCATCACCATCGTCCGTCGTCGCCAACAATTTCATGGCAGAAACCATATTGCTTTGTTCCGCCTTCACAACAGATCATTCCACCTTCCTCAGGATCTCTCAATGTCTGCCACACGTAGGGTTTATATTAGCGAGTTTAGGAGCCCGGAAGCTCATACCTTCGACACTGTCTTTCCCACGATATCCGTATGTCTCTCGTTTCCGCGTTTTCTACTTTCCTTTGACGTTTCCCTGCAACAATCAAGTTCTCACCAGCAGTCCTTAACAGAATGTGGGGGGACTGCCATAACTTATAATGTTTGTATACCTCTTGGCATTCCTCAAACATATTGGAAAGTCTCGCATACGATACACACTACACTCTACCCGCACTTACACTACATGCACGTTACCGCGCGTATAAAACTTACTCTAAGCTAAGAATCATACAAAGATTCGTACTGATCTACCTCCACGGGAATCGGCAAAAACAAACATCGGCTTGCCACTGCTCCAACTCACCTGAAACAACAGAAACGTATCGTATATTAAAGCAGCATCATCATTTGCTAACTAAAATGTTAACATTACTAGAGATAACACCTGAACACATAAATATCATAAAACCATGCGTAGGTAGGTATGCGGAGATGTAATTCAACACCACCGGCGCCCATCTGTTACTCTGTGCATAGCTCGTAGGGGTATGACTTAAGCGTATGGTATGATATGGTAGGGCTTAAGCGTAATTTTCGACCCCCAACCGCCGCAAGCAGGTTTTCTTTTTTGTAGTTATTACTTTCGTATTAGACTGAACGTTCGTACATTCGTACATTATATGTAAGTGTAATTTATTGAATACTTTGTTAAAGTGTTTTTTTTATTCGTTATAAGAAATACATTGTGAGACACAGTCAAGTCACACCGAAACTGTGTTAAACGTATTTTACATTGATGCGTGCAGTGGAATGGCATACGTCACCACATTCCTTGTTCGGCAGCAAAGGTGAACTGCTGATAGTACATACCTCTTCGCGGTTTTGTAATGTAACTTTTACTTACATAATAGAGCTGTGCAGAGTTCAGAGGCATTCAAGAGACCTCTATGGCAGATGTGTCGTAAAATATTTTTATTACATTTTATTTACAAGACTCTGTTTCTGTTTTTATTACTCTGTTGACTGGTACGGGGGAGGGAGGGAGCTTGCTTCGACGTACAGCGGAGATGCCTATCTTATTCCTACCCACACAACACCACTACTTTGTGTACCGAGTTCCCTACGTTCACGATAACAAGAATTGTATTTATAAAAAATATTGTACTTCTTCACTAAAAAGAATAAAATCTGTTTTTCAGACAGATCCTGCCGTAATCCGTCTTCTATAAGAAAACAAGTAAACTCTAACCTAGTGCCTTGTATAACAATGTTATAAAAACAAACAAACAAAATAAATGAAATACGAAGGTAGAGTTATGACTAAATAGTGTAAGGCCGTGGTCTGGCCACAGTACTGAGGTTGGACTGACGTACACCTTGTCACTTCATTAAGTCCTGACACTGAAGATGCCATTTAGAGACGAGGCCGAAACGTCTAGTCGAGTAATTAACACCTTTCGACACGTAAGGCCACGGCCTTACAGCCCGGATAGTAATTATGACGGCGGGCGTGAATGCCTAATAAACAGATGGAGTTACGTCAATTTCAGTATCTGTAATAACTTTTAGATTTGAGTTGTGGGTACTGAGTTGAATACTGGAAGCAAAATATGTACTGGCTATAGATACGAATGACTATCGACAGTTGTTGAAGTTGCAACGAAAACAGAACTAAAATTTATAAAAGATATCTGGGGTTGCAGTTTCACACTTTAATTTCGAGAAAGAAGACATTTAAGTTTGTGGGGATTCTTACTGCTTATAGACAAGATTAGTCCAGTAAAACTAATTTGGAAGGTAAGAAT
The DNA here is from genome assembly GCA_034769895.1 of Magicicada septendecula. Taxonomy (NCBI): domain Eukaryota; kingdom Metazoa; phylum Arthropoda; class Insecta; order Hemiptera; family Cicadidae; genus Magicicada; species Magicicada septendecula. Next base: position 134,345,715 of record CM068372.1, read on the forward strand.
TGGGAAAATAAGAAAAGGGAAGTAGTTAGACAAGCTTCGGATAAGTGTAAAACTACTGGAAAGAAAATGAACAATGTGGAGTGACACGAAGAGACTGATATGGAACAAAAATGGGTGAAGAACTTCGTGCAGAAGACCCTATATCGTTGTATATTAACGGGGTTTTGGACACGGTATGTATGTGAGTCCGGTGGTGAATGAAGTACTTTAAGTAAAATTAATAATAGATCTTTAAGAATAATAATTCTTTATCTTTAAGAATAGATATTTTGCACATTGGGGTCGATGTGTAACCTGTTTCTCGCGTGGAAAAATAGCACGGCGCACACAAAATACATTTCGCTCGAGTAACGGTCCACTTTCACGCAGTGCCGATGACAGCAGACGCTCGATAAACGCGCAGCGATTACAATGGGCGGCTTGAAACAATAGCTGGGTAACTGCGCCCGGAGTGTGCTTGTCTAAGCATCGGCTGACTAACAGCTGAGTCTAATCTCTTCCTACTTTTCCTCTCTCGAAGAAAATTTTAAAAATATTCTACGCGAGATTCGCTATACGGTTCACGACCTTTATCGTGTAAAGAGACCGTTTTGTTTAGATCGGTCTGTTACGGGCCTGCTCGTGCTTATTAGATGACACGTCGATTCATTACTTCCGTATTTTTTAACACAAAACGCCAAGCGTTTCGCCTTGTTTAACTTGAGCCACCGTCTCCCATAAGTGTGGGATTTTTTTTTTCTTTTTTAATACGTGATGTGGTCTTTAATAATTATTATTAATAATAAAAAACTTTTAACAAGAATATATATTTTTTTATTATGTAAATTACAAATGTTACGATAGTAATTAAATTAAATTATAACAATTAAATTACTATCGAAACATTTGTAATTTACAAAATAAAAAAATATATAGTCTTGTTAAAGTTTTTTTATTATTAATAATAATATAAAATAACAAGAAAAATTTTTGACCATACATGAATATCTTTAATAATTGTTGGTTTTTTCTGTCGAGTGTTATTGCTTTGATTTTCTATAGCCATTGTCACTATTTTTGGTTAAACGTCGCAAGTCTGAAACGAGATGGAATGCGTTTATCGTGACTACGAATGCACTAAGATAGCACCAAGTGTTGCTAACAGTGGGACAAAAATTTGCAGTTAAAACTATGTAATTTTTTATATTACTTTTTAAACTTGTTTATTGCACTCTTGAGAGTTTGCTGATACCTAAAGGTCATCATCATCATCATCATCATCTTCAAGGATTAAACCAAGGATGGTTTGTTCTGGTCTCAAACAGACAAAGATTAGAGCTGGTCACTCCAGCGCTTCCTTGGACGTCCCACACCTCTCAGTCCCCTCGGCTTATAGTTCCATAGTTGTTTAAGGATGCGGGAGTCATCCATTCGGCAAAGATTGTACACCAATTCATCTGATACTGGACAATCCTGTCGAGTATACTCATAATATTCAATTCCTGCCATATATCTGTGTTTCATGGAAAGTATACCCTGCCACGTGCCTGAGAAATCTCATTTCAGCCGCTTGGGTGCGACTGGTCTGGCCTTTCGTTGAAGTCCAATTCTCAGACCTATAAAGAAGCGTGGGAAGGGCCATCACCTTGTAGAATTTTATGCGTGTTCCTTTACTTGCTGACTTAAGGGTTCGCCTAATGGTCCCGCACATAACGTTGAACTTATGCAACTTATGCACAACGTCGTTGGATACCTAAAGGTACCTTACTTTTTTACTTGTACTGACCTTACCACATATGTGTCTGCTGCCCACCATTGATGCCCAAACAAATCCGTATTCTGTTTGACGTATGACTTATAGAATTACAGCTCTCCATGTAGATCGACGCTTCTCATGTTTACTTTTGTCTTAAGCAGATTAGTCAAGTCAGTTTTTGTCCATTTTGGAGTGAAGTGTTAGGTTTAACAGAAAATTAAATTTCGGTTAAACCGAATGACGTGTGTGTGTGTTTAAGTACATACATAAATTATTATATAGGGTACGTAGCAGTCTAATGACCCTATAATTTTCAAAGTATATTCTGGGGGTCATTAGATTTTCCTTATAAGATGTGTCTTATTATTTTCCAAGCACAACGCTCGTTTTTGTATATTTCGTACCCCACCTTAAATTTCCATTAAGGAAAATTTAAAAATAATTTGAACACTTACAGAAGACGGATTACGGCAGGATCTTCGGACCGGTAACGTGCAATTCGGACAATTTTTTCGCTCTTGAACATTGAAACATTGTTCCCATTTCACAGAGTTATTGCAGCAAATGTGTTGTGCAGTCTTGTTTTGAAATTAAATTTCGACGCAGAAACTGGCGAACAGAATTAATTGCGTCATTGTGTAGTACACGTGCCGTTTCTCTGGGTAGAAGTAAGCATTGTGTCGAAGTTTGTCTACAGGTAAAATTCCCTCAGAGTTTGACGCGCGTCGCGCTTCCGTTCCGTACGTCCCGCCCGCTGCGCGTTTACCGAAAGTTACTCTCGTCAGTAACTACACACACACACACACACACACACACACACACACACACACACACACACACACACACACACACACACACACACACACACACACACACACACACACACACACACACACACACACACACACACACACACACACACACACACACACACACACACACACACACACACACACACACACACTGATTACACGGGCCTGTTCCACCAACTTGTCTGAACTTTAAACGTTTATCGCGATTATTAAAAACCCGAGTTGTTTCTTATATTAATCGGGTTATGCGCGTCGATATTACGCTCCCGGCTGTTAATATTCCGCCCCCTTCCAGTTTAATCCCCTCGTTCTTGATGTCTCATGAGATAAGATAAATTTCGAATCAAGTGTAACATAAATAAATAATTACGTACAAAGTTGTGGGTTCGGTAGGACGAGTACACATGACTAAACAAGGTAGAACATGCACGCGTCTTCCGAACTAAAGACTCATCTAGGTTGCGTAATATTAGACAAGCTACAAGAAAGTGTTTTAAGAGCGCATGTATGTACTTCGTTAATAGTTTTGGTGTCATCATGAAAAACAACAAATTGTTAGCATTAAAAAGTATAAACTTTGTTGAAGGGGTATTCGATTATAATGTGGTGGTGGGGGCTGGAAGTCAGAATTAATTGCAAGAAAAGTTGAATGTATTGCTCTTAGAGCCATCTGTTACTTGAACAGAATATAAAGAGAGGTAACAGAACTAAAGTAACAACTTTAAGAGAAAGGAAAGCTAATGAAGAGAGAAATTGGAAGAATTACGTTAGAGCGAGTGAGAACTGTCCAGTGCCAAAAGACGGGAAAGGACACGTGCTTTTAGAATGTACACTGTCTGCCTTTTCCCCTTCGTCGTCGTCGTCATCCTTTACGGCTTAGGGTAGTAGCCTGTTCCACTCTCAATAAAATGCATCCAACTTTCCGCCTTAGATGATAGTCAAGGGCTCTTCTTGAGAATCTAGTTGGATCCATTCTCTCTATGTGTAACGGCTACTCCGTTTTGTACCGGGAGATTTTCTCATTTAAGCTTTCAGCTATGCCTAGCTCTATTCTAATATGATCAGGTCTGATAAGATTTCTCCTGGTACAATCCTTTAAGCACTCAAGAACGGCATTTCCTTTCCTCGTATTCTACATATATCTTTGGCCTTACTAATCCACGTCTCACTACCATACAGTAGTTGAGGTATGCCCATTACATTATAATATTTCAATTGAGTGGCTTTTCCCCTCCACAAAGAAAATTAAGATGAGAGAGAGAGAGAGAGAGAGAGAGAGAGAGAGAGAGAGAGAGAGAGAGAGATCCGTGCTGACACATTTTACAAACAAACCCTAAGTTCTGTTCCCCGCGTTACTCATTGCCTTTCTGGAGGGGAAATTTCTCAATTCGAGTGCGCGGACTAGTCAACGTTTATGAATATTTCCGCTCGAATTAGAAGTCAGTTCGGTACCTGTTATATCAACATACTTTTGTACAAAATTTTACGCAATTAATTAAGATTTTTTATTCCGTTTTCTTCACGCGTATTTATGTCTTAATGTGATCCTGCAACAACGCGAATAACGACTTCATTAGTTGTATTGTATTGTATTGTATTGTGTTGTGTGTTTATAAATATATTGTGTCAACATATAGTGACGCGGCACTTCCATACGTATTCACCCTTACACGTTACAAGTACTTTACAAACGATCCTGAAATATACAATTTCTTGTCGGGTATTTAAACTATATGTTTGGTAGCCAAGTAGCAAAATACAACGGTCTCGTATCAACGTTGGAGCACCCTTCCGTACAATCCGCTGTCCAGATCATACGTGAATTTTGATATAGGCCTATTGCTACCACATTTCCAGCTTTAAAAGTCTTATATTGCGATTCTTCACACTTCTGGACCATTGAAGACAAATGCCTAAACCGAGTAACGACGATGACGATATTGATGATGAGCTAATCGCCAAAATGTTCGAGATCTGGTCCTCACTGCAAGCACGTTGCTAAATACTTATTAATCGAAAAATTAAATGTTTATGAAAATTAATTTTCTAATAACTGACTCTAGACACTGGCTGATAACCTAAACGTAAATCAGGGCCGTATCGTGAGACTCTCGTTGTACTCAGTTTCTCTTCTCTTCCACGGATTTCGTATTTTATTCCTTTCTTTTATATCCCATAAACGCTTCCCGTAATATTACAAATGGTCGGACACTTTTAGTCAGACCCCTTATACCTCCGTGTTAACAACAACGTAAATAAAAAAAGTGAGTTAAACATTTTACAAAATATTGACTCAAAAAACATAAAACTGTTAAACAATAAAATGAGCCATTAACACTGCACTAATACAACGTGAAAACTTAATTTTATGGAATTATCTTCGAAACGTTATAATGAATAACGAACGAAATGGCATTGACGTAGAAGTAATAATAAAGAAAACGTGTAAATAGAATACATAAAACATATTTTACAACATTTTTTCTAAAACTTTTCATAGCTTTCTATAGACAGAACAAAATTATATGAAACTATAAAACAAACAAAAAACATCTCTTAATACCGTTGTAAATGTTTGTTTTCCTCGTATACTATTACACTTCAACGCCGCGCTAAAAACGGGACAACAAGAATATAATAAAACGTAACATTCTACAAACGCATAAAATCTTAGTACACACGATCAGGGTGGGGTAAAGCGCCCCTGAACCTACCATAAAACATAAACGTTAATGTCTACAACAAGAACAACAACAAAGTTATTAAAACAATTCGAAATACTCGTTTTCTAGCGCTTTGCATTCATCGGATACAGTCTTTTATTCTACACAAAATGAATGTATAACCACACGCGCGCCTCAGTAGTCGCGAGTCGCCTTCGATCCGGCACAACTTTACTGTCGCTCCGGATTTTATTTACGTTACGAAACGTCTCCGTCTAATGAAAAAGGACTGACAACCCAGACTTCTATCCAATAAAAACGGTTAAGTAACTTCAACTTTCCGCCACGAGTTCCCCCCCCCCCCCAACACCGCCTTTCACGTCTTTCTGCCAGGCAGTTCAATAAAAGGACACCCCTACCTACACGCTAAATAACGGTCTTTAAAACCAAATTATCCGCAAAAATCCCCGCGATCCCATAAACTACACAATAATACAGACATCTCGTCAAAAACACATTTACGCTACCTACGCTGGAGTAAACAATCTGCACGGTGATTCCGCGTTAACGTTAACTCATAAATTATAAAAATATAAAAGATTCAACGGGAACAAGCTACAAAACACCCGAGTCTCGTTTAGAAGCCGCACCTATCTCAAACATTTTTTCCATCCCTTTTCACGCTTTTTCATGTTTAAGCGATAGTTTATGAGCATTTCCTTGTACACTGTTTACGACTGTATTTTACTAATCGTAAGAACTTTAACTATTTTACGCTTAGTTAGTGCGTAACGTGCAAAATCCGATACGTCAATTAGTTTTGGTCGCCGTCTGTTACCTTGTACATCGGTTACACTTTTATTTTTGGTGAACGAGCGAAGCGGGTTCTTAGTTTTGTCTCGACCGTTTAGCATTTGTCTGTCTGTCTATCTATCTATCTATTTAGGTATGTCTCCGATAACGTCTGAATGCATCAACCGATTTTTGGTGAACGAGCGAAGCAGGTTCTTAGTTTTGTCTCGACCGTTTAGCATTTGTTTGTCTATCTATCTAATCTATTTGGGTATGTCTCCGATAACGTTTGAATGAATCAACCGACTGTTCGTAAAACTTGGTATGTGTATCCGTACTTTTACCCTACAGAGCCTACTGTTTCTGATACTGACTGACTGACTCTCTGGCGCTACAGCCCACGATGAGCCTTGTTTGTCCTCCAGCCTCCGCCTCCAATCCCCGATACCCATCCTCCTGAGGTCATCTTGTACGTCCTGTAGCTACCTTCTTCTAAGCCTTCCTTACTTTCTTTGCCCATCTATTGTCCCTCTAAGAATTGCTTCGGACATTCTGTCGTCCTCTATGCGCATCACATGTTCCAACCAGGTGATCCTCGTAGACTTGAATCTGTTTTGGATACTGATCCCCCCAAAAATAGGAGTGTGGGAGTCAAAACGTGATGGGGATCAAAATGACGAAAAATGGCAAAAATTTTTATGGGGTATGAAATTAAAGAGAATTTTAACCAAAATCTGAATACGGTTTTCATTTCTGAAGATATCAAAATTTTGTGACGCCAGAGGCCAAAATTTTAATAAATTTGAAAAATCTACGTACGGTGTCAAATTGAAGAGGATTTTAACCAAACTCTGAATATCAAATATCTGAATATCCGCACCATCAAAAATTTGAAAATTGTAAAAATCCAACCCGATGTCACAATAAAAGAACATTTTCACTGAAATGTAGCGTTTACTATGAAAATGTTTCAAGGGCCAAAAACATTACTCGACATTTTAAGAAAATTGCAAAAGTTTATGTGGGAAATCAAGTTAATACGAATTTTATTCAAAATACAAACACGGCATCCAATACATTAACAGAATTAATATCTCTCAACGCTCCTTGCATACTTTGGTATGGCTTTCAGCAAGTTTGTATGTTTACAAGAAAAAGCGTTTGCCTATAGTTTTGTCAGTTATGTAAGCCTATATTTATGAAAAGTGATGTGTATTACAACGATACATAACATAAATTTGATATACTGTAATTTATGTGGCCCCACGTTCTTTGGGACGCCAAAATTATACAACGATACCTTTTGTATATGCAGGTTGTAAATAATTATAACAATACCAGGTGTAACTATAATAAGAGTAGTAAATTTATGAGTAAAGTATCAATAAAGTATTATTCCTTAGGCTTTCACGGCCGGCGTCATTTGAATTATGCAAGATATCCGGGCTGTTTGGCCGTGGTCCCTGGTTTAAAACAAAACCAAACGTTTCGGCAGCTCCACTGGCTGCCATCATCTGTGGGCCTTCACGTAGACACCCAAAGTGCAGAAAATTTTATACCACTGATGATGGCAGCCAGTGGAGCTGCCGAAACGTTTGGTTTTGTTTTAAACCAGGGACCACGGCCAAACAGCCCGGATATCTTGCATAATTCAAATATCAATAAAGTATGATTGTTTATATCCTACGTTATATTCTTCCCTAGTGTTAAGTATTTCACAAGAATTATAATTATTAAATATTAACATTCCTTCAAGTTCCTTTTTTATTTTAATAGCTTGTTTATCAAGTGCTATCTTAAAATTACTTTTGCGTGCGTTTATACGCGTATTATTGTCGATATCCGTAGGTACTAAGTGCGCAGTATTAATTACGATATCTTGTTCTACTTTTGCTCCTACTCTTAGTATTGTATTATATTCTTTTAATGTTTTACCTAATTGTGCTTTATTTGGTGTTAACTCTTCTATTTGTTTATGTAATCTAGCACATACATTCTGTCTTATTCCATATTCGTCCATAATGTTTCCCATCATCTTAATGATTGCCTCCATACTAATACTTCCTGGTGCTGCCATAGTGAATTATTATTAAAATATTTATTTATAATTTATTATTGGTGAACCGTATGCGAGCTTTTATTTATTTATTGTTTAATTATTATTATTTATTTATTTTTATCTACTCATGTTACAATTACACCTGTTTATTGGGGTGGGCGCCAGTTGCGTTATTACAATACAATACACACAACAATTTAAAAATAACTAACATACAAAAATAATTAAAATATAATATTAGTTATGTCATATAAATTATCAAACACTGGTAATCATAGAGCATACATTAATTATTAAATGTAGGCGTGTCGAGCCCCAAGTTAACGGGCGACAAAATTATACAACGACACACAGGTTGCAAATTTAATGTAATTTATTTTGTGGAGCCCCACGATTTTGGAGCGCCAAAATCTATACAACGATACTCGATACATAACATAAATGTGATATACTGTAATTTATGTGGCCCCACGTTCTTTGGGACCCAAAAATTATACAACGATACCTTTTGTATATGCAGGTTGTAAATAATTATAACAATACCAGGTGTAACTATAATAAGAGTAGTAAATTTATGAGTAGTTAAAATTTCATGTATATTGTTTTAACAAGCATTATAAATAATAAAACATTTTTAACAATCTCCGATCAAGATACCACTCGTTATTAAGTTCATCTCTTAAGCTATACGGTGTTACACACATTTAAAACACTCTTACCTCTAGACATGTTAATAATCTTAATTTAGACATTTATTCAAATTGATTTAATAAAAGAAAAAGAAAATTTAAATGTAATTAAGTTTTATTTTAATTGAATTCATTTAACTCAGATCTGACCTCAGCTTGCTCAGTCTATACCATGTTTCTTTTTTTTTTTTTTTAAATAATTTAAAATTATATTGTTTACTCTTAGACTGGCATTTGTTTCGTATTCAAAATTTAAATTATTCTTTTCTACAAAATGCAAATATCAAATCATTTCAATTATTTTTCTTTGATAAAAAAAAAATACTATCTCAAAATTAAACTCCTTTTTTTCCTATATTTATCTATATGCGATCGCTCATCCTTACGACTAAAACATTTACATAAGACTCTTAACATTATTTACCTAATTATAAACTTTTTTTTTAAATTCATTGTTTCTTTATATAGTCTTTATGAGCTCTTTAAAAAAACATCATTTATAAATGCATTATGCATGTCACCTCGAGTTTTGATGACCTTACGGCTTATTGACGGGGTCCAGCGTGTTGTCCAGAGTTGGGTTTCCGTTACTCCTGGCTTGGCGTGGTCCTGGATATGTTCAGAGTCCAGGGTCGTTCTCCAGCAGTGTGTGGTCCGTCCCAGAAAATTACTATCTGCTGCGAGGTGGATCTCGTTCGGCTGTTAGGCGTCTAAAAAGCATCTCCTAACGTCTAGCATCTCGCGTCGCTCTTTGTAGCTTCTCAGTTGATACTCTTGCTGACCTAAACGGTCCCGGTACTCTACGTTTCCCGTAATAGTGTAAACATAATTACTGAAAACGTCTTTATTCGTTCGTAGATGAGACTTTACAACAAAATAAAACTGTTCTGCCGACGGACAGCATGTGCAACTGCAACTGTGTTTTGAAAAGAAGAAAAGGGCTTCCAGTCGAACCCTTAATTTATACCCTCTCGAGATTCCGCACCTGTTGGTTCCAAAATTATCCTGTCGAGACCTGCAGATCACATGATAGCCCCCACTCCCGAACCTTTTCATATATTTGCACTTTTTTTGCAAATGGCAATGTTTTGTACGGAATTGAGATAGCACAAATCATAGCTAATTCGATTAAGCACTCACTGTATTAATTTGAGCGTCTTAGTGTAATTTGCGTATTTTTGGCACATTTAATTCGCACTGACTTCGCGTAGTGTGTCCTATTAACGTCATTTTCTTACTGTGGATACCTATAAAATTTACACACACTTTGGTGCCTTTTGTTTGTTTATACACTAATTAGCTTTCACACAGTGAATTAAAATAATTATTTTAGTAATTAATTGGGAACGGCTGCTGGGATTCCTGTCTGTACATGCATCACTAACACACACAAGATACACGCGTAACACATACAATCGAGCAGGTGTTCTTTGTCTGTTGGAACAGGTTAATTTCTCCCCTAGTATAACAATGAAACATTTTTACAATCCCAGACCTGTCCATTTACTCCAAACTTATAATTTCACAAATTTTACATTTATTTAAATCAATGCTCAATACAGCATATGGCTGTATCGTTACAGTATATAGGCCTATAGACATCTACAGAAACATACATAAATTCAACAGCTAGGACTAAATTATTTGTCAATTAGGCATCTATAATTGTTATTTTACTAAAACAATAGTAGAGTGGTCGAGGTTTTCGTAACTTTTCTGTTAATTAAGTAATTATCTAATATTGAAATTTACCTAATAACAAATATAGGCTATTTCGTACAAAGTAGTAAGCGAGTTCTGCAGCTCGGGGGACCTTTACTATTAGGTACCGTAAAAATGTCTTCCCTTGCGGTAGTTCGTTGACAATGTACAACACATCTGAGATATTGACGAACACGATTACCTCACGTAGCCTGTAAGGCCCGTCGCTGCCAAAAATCACGTCCGATTTACCAAATCGTACCAGAGTATCCCACATTGCCGTGTACGAATTTTTTACAGTCTTACCCAATCGATAGAGTAGCTTTAGATCAATAAAACGCCTTGTAACTGCTCAGGATCAGTTTGATCCTTAGTTGGAGGAATATTTATGACGGCATCCAAATAAGGAGAATGCTTTGGTGTGAAAAAATTGCGGCTAACAGGTGACTTAAGCATTAAACGGATACATTAAGTTAACCTTACGGCAATCCTTAAAAGCCTTAGTTACTGATTGATTATTTTCGGTAACTATGGTCTCTACAACATTTTACTACAAAGTCGTTAGAAATAATTTTTAAATGTGTATTAGGCACAGCGACCGAAATTTTATACGACGTTGGTAATCAACCTTCATCACTTCCAGTCACTATCTTAGTGAAATTTAACAAATACAATGGTCCTAAACTTTACTAGAAAGTTAAGAAAATGACTGTTCTAGTCGACAATTTCCACTACCTCTTGCTCATGCGGTAACGATACGCAAGTCACAGGGGCTCGCTACAGCTAAAGCAATTGCTGACATTGGTCACAATGAAACAACGCACGGACTTTCGTAAGTCGCTCTGTGTAGAGGGGAGAAGCTGCCAGGTATAATAATTTCCCCTTCTTTCAATTCAGAATGGACTCAGTCTATATCAAAATAAAAATAACTTAAACTTCCAAACCACTATTTACGAGAATTTTCTTAGCACATTACAAATTTCTGTAAACTTTATTTTTCGAAATAAATTCTTTTACTCATTTCTCAATACTTTTTGTACGTGTTTTTTTTTACTCTCACACATTGCTTCACACATAGACTTCAAACGTTCTACCTTAACTCTACACTTTAAATGTACATGCTTTATGAATAAAACGCAAACATAACGTAATCATAAACAATCGGATATTCAAAAAATATTAAAGAGTTTGTTTACGTATAAATTTGTCGTAATATCCGAAATGAAAATGACAAATGTAGGATTATGAAGTAAGCTTTCATACACACAATTTTACTTCATATGAAGTATTTTAAATTCGACACACAGGAGCACATGGGGATGTATGGGCTGGTGATGTGTCTCGAACTGCCTTTGTCACACAAATGTCAGCGTTATCTTCATGCCGGACAGCCTGTTAGCACTAACGAGGATCTTGGAATCGAATGACTCCCTGTATAAGGAGTCCCCTTTCAAGTGCAACGGCCTCCTTGGTGTGCGGATGAGACAGTCTTCCAAATGATTATTTTCGGAAACTATGGTCTTTACACCATTTTACTATAGAATCATTATAAATAATTTTTAAATATGCATTAGGCACAGCGGTCGAAATTCTATACGACGCTGCCAATCGATCTTCATCACTTCCAGTCACTATATTAGTAAAATTTGACAAATACAATGATCTTAAACTTTGGAATGGGCAACTGCTTCCTCCCCACCCACAAAAAAAAAGTGGAAGAGTTCAATGAGCCAACGACATTAGAATACAGAAGGCAGCGGAAACCCACTGTAACAAAGATCGTTGTGATGTTCCTTGAAGAGCGCATCATGATCGGTTCCTTCTATTGCTGTTCGGGAAGTTAAAAGCCTAACAGGCGGAGCAAAGTTGGGTGAAATGTTTTAAGAGCCACATAGAGGAAAAAGTGCAAGGAACCGTGGCTGAGGGCAATGGACGACAATCTTAAAGGACGCGTATCAGGAACGGTATAGAGGTATCCCCTAGGACCTAGGACCGATTGTAATAGAGGTTAAAGCTCCCCTTGTTCATTTGTGCTGGAGGATACTTAAGTAGAAACCTACCGATAGAAACTGAACAGTGGCTTAGAGATGCGCAGTGTACAAACACCTCGTTGCGAGGCTAAAAAAATGTTAATTTCTTTCGCACATGCGCACAACAGTCTTGTACAGTGTTTCATAGCGTGAACATCGGCTGCAACAAGACTGGCGAGAACAACGGAAGCATGTATGTGACAGAGAGGGAAATAACATGGAAGTGAGACAGTGAACGTTATAGCGTCGTCTCCCTTCTCTTCTCTCTAGATAACTTAGCTGTACTTGAAAGTGAGGGGTAATTCATGCATCGGGTCGGGGCAGGCTACTGTTCAGGAAAGGCTGGCGGGCCTATAACAATGTCGGGAACAAGAAGGATTTTGCTCCTTGGATACGCAGCGCACGACATTGTGTTTAGCAATGACATTGATGGTGTCGTGTCGTGTTAACTCTTCAGATATCGGATTCCAACACCACAAGTGAGGGAAACGGCGTAAGATGTCGTTACAAAACAGCTGTTCGAATCGTGTTATACGCGTGTCCCCAGGATACCGAAATAACTGATAGAGTTTCTCCACATGGAAGGATTAATGTGGGCCGATCGAGACTGCATTGATCAAGTCGGTACAGGCAACGATTCCTCGACTCGGGAAGCCCGTGATGAGGAGACGCTGATTTTAAACGGAGACTTCTATCAAACGGCAACGGCATACATATACATTTACGTACATGATACTGTTCTAAGCTAGTACATATCTATGCTTATACCATACAAAAAAAAAAATAGGATCAGTTTTAGTTTTCGCCATATCGTGCAGTGGCTCTGGCTACTGATGGTGAATTACTGACTAGTTGCGCTGAGTTGCGTCGTTTTAGCGGGGCGTCTTTGCACCCGTGGCAGGATTGCAGCATCTGGGTCGAGCCAAAACTGACTCGAATCTGTCTCACGACATCTGGCAAGGTACAGCAGTTACCATGACAACGGCCGACGCGCGTTACACCTTGAGTAATCAAGAGGTTACACAGACGTTCTTCCCACTACGCGAAGAAAAATCTTACGTCTGTCTTATTCGGTGGACAGAAACCATCATCAGCTCCAGATCTGATTAAATCCTGACGCACTACTGACCTGCGACAGACGACTACAAACAAAAGAATGAAAAACTTTTTCTTCTTAGACTAGTTTAGAATTTCTTGTCCACAAACCTCATAGTTCCGAATCTAAGACTGAATGCTATTATAATATAGGTGTATAAATAGTTCTATCAAGGCCATCGCGCCAAACTCTTAACGGAACTTCATGCCTAATCTAAGCAGACAGATTAAACTAGCCTTTACGGTAGATACGTGCGGTAAATTTCCGAAGAATTATTATTATTCTGTTTATTTAAATGCGGTATCTTATCTGAGCGATGAGTAACTGTATACAGGTGCAGTTTATACTATCAAAAATACATAACGAATATGTCTAATGTTTACGCAATCGATTGGTAACTTACTGCGTACTACTGAAATTAGTTTCGCTGTCTGCCAAATAAAGTCTGTGAACCCAAACAAAGCGAGTCCAGACAATAATCGAATTGTTACGTAATCAAACCAGAAGAAATGATGGGATAACATTAAGGACTACAAAATTAAGACAATAAAATAAAAAAGTAAATGAGACATTTGGCAAGAAGCTTATCGTCAAGAAGATTACCAGATTGAAGAGCACAAAATATCTGAAGACCACGCTGCCGACCTTTAACTGAAAAACTATCTGATTAACTGGAATACTGAAGTGGACGAGATTAACTCTCGAAATATTTTCTACTTATTTTTATTGACACATCAAGAATTTCTTACAATCTCCTTGTAGGGAGACAGGTAAATCGCTCATATTTTTGTATCACTTATGTGTTGCCAAATGGACGTCCCATGAACATCACTTGTCACAACTCATGTATTCATTTTTTACTTTATTTTATATAAACGTTTTTAATCTAAAAATTAACTCGGGAGTGTAACAAGTAAATCTATTCAGTTTAAGATTATCCTCACGGGTGGGCAAAACGCTAGGGTGTCAGAGTGATATTTTAACTTATTGTATATTCGATATAAATCAAAGGAGGATGTATTGCATGAACAGTGAACAGGTATGATAATGTTCATGAAAATAATTATTTACAAACGAAAATACCCGTATAAATAGACGTATATATAACACAGATACTTAATTTACTTAAAATTTTAGTAGTTTTTATTTTATTTAAAAGTTAGTTCTAACACACAAAAAAGAGTTGACCAGTACCCGCTAAGCATATACAGTACCCGTTTGCCGTCTTACAAGCTACGCTTGACAATTTTTACTATAATCTTTTCTCACAGAAAGAAACAAAATTAAAAATAAACAAAGAACGTTGTCAGTCATTTCAACAAAACGCATTGAATCGTAGTACAAAAACTCAGTGGAAATAATATATAGGCTATATTGCACTGGACATTATAATTAATTGCATATGGAATGTAGCAAAAATAGTAAAACTACATACACACTAAGTGAATAAGTAGAGATTGCAGCTTTGTACACTATACATTGGTTGATACTTGGTTGGTACATTGGTTGATTGGTTTGTTACTTATCAAGTAACACTGTCAAAAATGCTCGTTTTTAAGTATTTTTAGGCTTGTGAAACAACTTTAAGTGCTGTGAAATTGTGCGTAAGGATGCTTAGCCGCGTGTGCGAGGGTACGTAATTACTTCCCGCGATATTGATAAAAAACACGTTAACTTAAATAACTTTCATGATATAGGAAATTTTTAGATGGGACTTACATCAAAATGTTCGTAATACGAACAAAAGGCCTAACTGATGACAATAGTTATTTTAAAAATCGGTAACTAAATGTATGCCTATTTTAAGTAGAAAGATTTCATGGTCATAAATTCAGTCGTAAAATTTATCAGGTTTTTGAACAAGAACACTTATTATTGTAAGCAAATAATGAGTAGGGGTTACTGAAGAACCAATCAGATCACAAGAATTCAGTCGATGATCGTTACGTTAAGCGGAGAGATCAGTCTCTTTTCGGAAACGATAACGTGTGGTTACCGCGAGAATTATTATAATTGTGCTAATCCGCGAAAGTTCAAGATATCCGATTAGGGTATATGGAAACTTGAAGCTAACTCAATGGTGTAAGTCTGACACACCACTTTTAGCAGTAACAATATCTGTTCGCGGAGTAAGGACATAACCGTGCTAGTGAGAAATATCTACACGCCCAACAGCGACCCTGAGGCCGGACAGAGTACGTCAACCCACGTACTCATCCATCGTCTAAAGGATCTGAAGTCGACACTAAAGGGAAATGAACCTATAGGCCTATTATTTATTCCCAATTTAAAAAAAAATTATTTAAAAGAAAGACTCTATCACATCAATAAAGGCTTTATAGTAAATACGACAAATAGAACTTTTAAATATTACTTTATTTAATTGTATAGCCAAGTGATTTAAGTCGTTCTGAGGACCAAATTGCCCAAAAAATCCTAATGATCACGAACTTTGTATATAGCTATATTTCGACGTCCTAACTAACGTGTGAAAAGTCACAATGCTAATCGTGTACGCGTCCTGAGTTATTATAGGTCAACGGTCATTTTTTTAATGCAAATATCTCGCTTCCTATTGGTCGGCCGACAATAGAGGTGAATATCAAAATTGTAGATCTTAATAGTCTTTATAAAAAAGGGCCTATGCAATTTTCACGTAAAAGTAGCCGTTTCCGCGAAATGACGCAGAGAAAATGACGCCAAGCCGCTCAATGCATTCATTTCCGCATCACCTTCCAGGTAGAATGCAAGGCGCGTTTTTTTTTTACCTTTTTAATTATTACAGATTAATTATTTTTTATAAACTATATTAAAAGTTCAGTAGATTATCATAAAAGAATAGTACCATTAATAAATCCACTTCATTCCAATACAGTATATTTCGACTAATTATTCTGTGCGACACAAATACATCGCAATATATTATGTCCCACTACTTTCGAACATGTTTCATAAGTGAAAACTGTCAGAAAGTTGAAAGTTTTCTTATTATTGTATACTACCTGAGATTTATTCAACACCGTTATCGTGGCATCATACACTTTTATGAAACGGAATGTCTACTGCTAATAGGATCGTTCTTAGTGGACTCGAGGGCGGTACAAACATAATTTACAGAGCCCCGGAACCAATTCCTATTTACACAAAACAGAAATAACATTACGTTAACTGCTGGAAAAACAGCCCTGGCAAGCCGCGCAAAAGAATAAATCTACACTCTTTTACGGCCCCCTCATATAACGGCTACCTCTTACTGACAACCTACCGCTTTGTGAAGCCTAATTTATCGTGTTGTTACGCGTAACGTACAGGTTCGAGCTCCGGTTAACGGGACGAATAACTATTCCCACTCCATTTGTAAAGTTATCAGTGCCAGAATACCGTATTTATTCGTCATTTAAAAGTAGGCAGCTGTATAATAATGACGGTTGCTTTTCATCGCATTTACTTCCCTACTTCTTCCTGCACGTATTTTACCCAGTGCTTTTAGCTTGTGATTTAGAAAATATTCTATTATTTCGGCTCAACACGCGTTTCCCCCCCCCCCAAACTTTTGCCCATACTCCAATTCGATTCTCAGCGGCTCGAATGATCTCAGTCAAACCATTGAGAATCTCTTATTGTAGCATGGACGAAACGTTTGGTTTAAAGCGACGTGTGTTAATAACAATGAAAACCACGACACCTTACAAGGGAGATTATTCAGAAAATAACCTTAATAGTTTCTGAAATCTCTCGGAAAAATAAACTTTCCACCTTTGTTTTAATGTTGTTCACCGCCTCTTTAAGGTCATTCCTTGGTGACAGTTTCCGAAGACAAACGAGGTCACCATTCTCCCCTTCTACCCTCCATTTTGACCCCCCCCCATTTCTAACCAAAACACACTAAATTTCTTCTATACTGTGTGCAAAGCCTAGAAAAAAACATTGCGCTTATGGACTGCAGTGTTGAAAGAAGTAAAGCACACTTGTACGGTGGTCGAGTGATGCGCGCGCCTCTGCCGTAAAGACGCAATGATTTACCATAGGGTTTGCACATAGTTCAGACCACACAACAATCAATTATTCACTAATCACATAAACAATAACAATCGCTAAAAATCGTTACGGTCAATGAATCGCAGTTAAAAACATATACCACAAAAAATCGCCATAGAACAATAAAATAATTCGTTTCTGCGCTACCATGAAAATAATATTTCTGTTATTTTCGCACGGTTTGTTTTAATTTTATAGGAAGATCGTGATATGCCACAAGTGGTCTACGTCAGAAAATATTTTGATACACATCACAATATCACAGAGATCGTCGCTTTGCCTCTTGTGTCTCTTCAATAAAAATGGGAACGTATAAACCGGGTAGAATATATTCCTAACTACAAAAAAACTGACTTCTGCAAAGGGCGGAAAGTTCATGCTGAAATTTTCTGCGTCCCAGATTTCTTCATCCTGGTAAAGGTGCATGCAATTTAAACCAACAACCTGAAACCTTTTGAAATGGAAATCACAGGGGTCTGAAGTCAACAAAGCTTTCATACTTTCTTTCTCCGTCACAGCACCGCAAACTACAAACGCTCTACCCACGAACAAATTAAAGCTTACCGCTGACGCGATCTACCTACATCTACACAGTCATACGCTCAAACGGTAGAGAAATAAGTATTACTACGAATACGTGATAGTATGTTAACATTATAGAGAGGGATATCGCGTTATGTGTTGGGTCAAAAGAGAGGGGTAGTTCCAGTTCCTTCCAGAAATGGTAAAAATTGACAGGAAAAGAGAAACCGATACTCCTCTCTTGAGCAGACATTTAATCGTGATTCGTCACACTAAATGTAGCCGCAACCAATTGTAGCTATATACCAATATAGCTACTGACTCTTGTCTCTGTTTTCCTTTCTCAACTTATCAATACACTTTCCGTCGACTATTTCTACGTTTTAAAAATATTTATAAGGATAAAATTCAAACATTCAGTCATCATCTTCTTCGTCATACACCCACCTGCGTCCATTGCAGGACACACGTCTCACCTAAGCGTTTCCATTCGTGTTGGCCTTTCATTTTTTGGAGTCAAATGTTTCCTCTAATACCAGCTGCATCTGTTCAGCGCATTTGTGGCCTTTGTTACATTTGTTATGTCTCGACCACCATTCGAGTAACTTGTACGTCCAACGATTGTCACCAATAAGGTTAGATAAAATATTTTAGTATAATCATTACAAAAGTCCTGCATCGCAGTTGTCATGCCTTATTCTGTATCTTAAAGAGATGCCGAGCGTAGATCTTTCCTTACGCCTCTGCATCATGTGAAGATTAGACACCGGTGTTTTTTAGTTACTGTTAATGCTCTGTTTGCTGTTGACAGGAACACGCGTTGACCAAATATTTTCTCTTAGTCATGTTGAAAACACTTGAAACAGCACTTTACAAATATTAGACGACAGTTGTTCTCAATACAATTTCGCAAGTGTGGTTACCCTTGTCAATCTTCTTTTCATAACCACGATACTTTTCTATAAATTTTTTTATTATGATGAAAGTTATAACTTTTCTATAACTTATAAAAGAATATTCTGATAATGATAGTTCAAACTATCGCAACATCGTAAAATATTCAAATATTATATAATACGTTTTTGTAAAAAAAAGTGTTTTTACTACTACTAATAATAAAAATATAAGTTATAAGAATAATGTGGGCAAATATAAATGTAATTTTCTATAACTGTATTTATCTCTCTTCGAGGTTAAATTTGGTTTTAGTACAACTTATTGCACCGATAATCTGATGTTCGTGAGTACTGTGTTGAGAGGTAATTTACATTTCTTCAATTTCTGTTAATTCTTCAGTTACTACCAACTATAGATCACCTGTGAAACGAGGCTGGTTGAGCTGTTTTCCAGTCATGTGTTTCCACAGCTGTTTACGATCCTTTTTAGGAAGAGATACAACACCTTTAGTGACAAAAATACTACCCTGACTAATGCTCCTTCCAGTTCTTATTAAATGCCTCTTGCCGGCAACTTCACAGACATTGTCGTATTCGTATTGGTACCGTGCATACGTTCCGCATACTTATATCCAGTGCGGTTTTCATTTAGAGCTTCCAAAAAATTGTGGAATCTTCAACTATCACTATCAAAATATCTACAATCCACGCGCCTTAGTGAATAACACGCTACTACCAATTCGACACCGCGACGGCGCGTGTACAAGATGTTGTACTTTATAATCAAATCTGCTGTTCTAAAATTTGTGTTGAAAACGCCATTGCTCGATTGCATTTAATTGTTGAAACAAATACGAAACGGCAGCAAAAATGTCGTTTAATGACTTTACGCCCATAGTTGGCAGACATGCTCGCCCACTTTGTCATTACGGTGACACTTCAAGTACCATAAACAGTAATTAATACTTGTTAAACAGGCCGGTTGCGGTCGTTACGAGTGGCGAAAATATTTTTGGGTTTCACCGTTATCGATCGATACGCTATTCAATATCTACATATTTGCTAACAGAACGGAAAATATCGGTATGGAGAGCCATACACGAGTTCCATTTTCTAAGATTTATGTTTAAAATCGTTTACTTAAATTCGGTTCGAAAATTTCTAAAAAAATATCGCCCACCCTCAAACTAATTTCACTATTTATAGATATTTTTGTTACTATGGGGTAGTCGTTTAATATAATGTTATTTTCGAGTCACTTTATCTATAAAATTTAGGTACTTTATTCTTATAGTAGCCGCGCTCAAAGCGTTTCCAGGCGGAACGCTTTGATTCTCACTCAAAGGAAACCAGATGGTCTTGTCCCTAGTGTCACTCAAAACAAGCTGACAATGTTGCCAAGTTCTTCTCCCACCTATAGTGAAACTTAGCGTGAAATGATTCTCCTCTTTAATGTTATTATTATTATACGTATGATTAATTCATGTAGTAATAATAATAATACAACTCAGGACTTCTCAGAATTTTCAGTTTTAAGTAAGTAAACCTTACTGAACTACTCAGATAATCATCCCTCCTCCTCAACCGATCCCCACCATTAATGATATTTACACTTTCATATAGTAATAGTTTTATCATATGTAATTTCTAGGGTATCTTATCTTTCAAAATTAAATATTCACACTTTACTTGATTTCAGCACAGCAACTTTCAAAAAATCACCCTCTCCCCCGTCAACTACCCACTCCATTTATAATTATCTCATTTACCATTTTGCAGTGGATTAACATGACTTTATTTTCGGGGCACTTATTTATTAAAATTAAGTACTTTACTCTTGTTAAAATACAAAACAATGCAGGTAAACTACCCCTCCCTCCTAACCGAACAACCTGGTTGCCGGGCAACAAAATTATTTTATTTTTAACAATTACCATTGTTTGAAAAAGTTTAAATGAATTATTTTTAAGTAGGCTTACTTAACTCTTGTTAAAACGTAAAACGTTGCAGGTAAACTACCCCTCCCCCTTAACCTATCTTCACCAAAATCAATAGGCCTTGAGTTGCACATATGCAAAAAATTATTCGATTCTGTTTGAATTTGCGGCAGTTATCGTTCGCCGTAGGAAAAATCACACACACACACACACACACACACACACTCTCTCTCTCTCTCTTTCTCTCTCTCTCTTCGGAAAATGACTTTTCTTCATGTTTTGAGGGTAGAACAATCAGAATCAGACCTTTTCTCGAACACGATTTTTTTTCGCGACCACCACACTTCGTTACGGAACATGGAAGTAAAAAGGCGTACCTTCAAACACTTACCAAACACTTTTCGATTTGCCGATGACCCAATTTTAATTCAAATTTGAAAACAAACTGCAACTCCACATTCTACATTAATGGTATGCAGCTTAATTGCGTGTTTTAAAAATCGCAATACAAACAACTAAGAGTATGGAATTTGTGGGAAAAGATCCACCACGGTGAAAGACTGTCAGTGATAATAAAACGACAAACGATAGAACAGATAAACGTCTACTGTGTGACATAAGTCACGAATACAACGAAGTATTATAAATAAAATTATTAACAGACATCAGAGAATACGAGGACGAATTCTGAAAGCAATAACCATAAGACATGATTTAATACAATTTTATACAGAGTTTTGCACTTCAGTCTTAGATCCGCTGATAGACTGTTCAAGGTCAAGGAACATAACTTACACGAAACAATGACGACGCAACACAAGGATTAGGAGTTCAACCAAAACAAAAGCTGCAATACAGTCCACATGAAAAGGTGGATATCTGCAGGTATTTAGAAAGAAGAATAGCGTGCAGGCTACAGGATGGAGAAATGTTCGGAGACCGAAGATAAAGCGTTGAAGTTGGAACCAAACGTGGTTAATCCTAGAAGGACAGAGGAAGAAGACGACCGGCATGACGAGAGCAAGTCCACTATTAACTATCGCCAGCACTCGTGAAAACAAATCTTTCCTTAACTTACGCGTATTGGTTTATACTATATGCGTGTGTTCGTTGCTGCTCTAAATTATAGACCTAATTATCTTTTCTGCACAATATGCGGCAGAACACTCAGTACTGTACGTCCAATGGCACGATGACGACGACGACGAGGAACGTCAAAATCGGGTGAAAGAAAACCCAAACCAGAGGCCGTAAAAACAACGCCTTCATCACAAACGCAATACCCGTACACACCATTCAAAACTTACAATCTTCTGAAATACTGATCTAGTCGCTTGACCAACCTATCACAATTAGCCTAATCATTTGGCGCTTGCCTTCACCGTCTGTGTAGGGTCTTACAGCTGCAGCTCATTCCCCTCCACGACGCTTTCCTCCATCTTCTGACATATTTCCTTCACATCACCGATCCATCTTTTTATCGGGGGGGTCGCCGCTCTGTCTGTGTTTTTATCGATTCACGTAAAGACCTCAGTGGTACACCTTTCCTCCGTAAATCGTGCAACACATCCTTCAACGTGACTCTACTGTTGTTGATTTCCTTCAAAATATCTCAAATTTTAATAAGTGAACGTAAACTCTCCTCAGGCCTGAGTTGCCACAGTTGTAAGACATGCTATTAGGCTGTGGCCCACTATACATATTTTCTGAAACGTCAGACGTTTAGGCCTCACCAACGGCAGCCATCTTCAGTGTAGCGGGAACAAGGAAGTTCAGCCCGCTAAAGAATAAAGTGAGATTTCTGTACTACCTCGTTACCGCTCTTCTGCAGATGGCCGAAACGTCTGTGTAGACTGCACCACGGCTTGAACATTTGAGTTCTGCGTTCGTTTTTATCCTCCTGTCGTTACTGTAGTCCACAGCACAAGCTAACACATAAGGTACAAAACTTCATAATAATCTTCCACTCAGATGGGCCTATATACTTAATATAAACAGGACATTTCCTGCATGAAACACTATCTTCTTCTTCTGATAGTTCCTATCCGTTTCGGATGTTGGACATCATACAGACTATTTTAACTTTCTGTACTGCTGCACGGAATGAGTCACTTGTATTCATGCCAAACTAGGTACTAAAGTTTCTCAACCATGAGATTCTCGGTCGCCCAACTCCTCTCTTTCCAAGTACTTTTCCCTGTAGTATGGACTGCAATAAGTAAAATCTCTGTTCATTTCTCATGAGATGTCCCAGATAGTGAAGCTTTCTTATCTTAATTGTGTTACTAACTTCCCTTTTTTTCCTCATCTTTCTAAGAACTTCTACATTAGTTATATGTGCTGTCCATGAAATGCTCAGTATTCTATGGTAAAGCCAAAATATATACGAAATATATAGCCTCTCATGTACAAATACAGCGTCTCACCTTCTCGAAGTACAGCCTCGGTTGTATGGTGCACCTTGTTCTAACTGACAAGAAAATGTTCTAACCGACCGAATTACTACCGGAATAAGGAGTCTCCCGCTTGCTGGTCAACAGCTTCGGGTGGATTAACTGGCATGTGGTAGGGCACCTCATTGTCCCGGGGTTCAGAAATCGGGGCCGAAGGCGGATGAACTAGTTGTTAGTCAACGACATTGGGATGTAGAAGACAACGAGAAACCATTACATTAAAGATCGTTGATATCTGTAGTAACATCATCAAGGCAAAAATCATCCGGACCTTCAAGTTCCCCAATCAGATCTCCGGGGGGGGGGGGGACAGTTTTGAACAGTTATGAAGTAAAAAGAAAATGAAACACAATAGTGTATACAGAATTCTTGACATAGCTGTTGAAACATATTAGCATCGCCAAGCATTTACGATGATAAAAAGCCAGAGAACACATGCTTATATGACTGAAATCCAGGTACACCAAAAGTGATACTTTATACAATAGAAACGTACGTAATAGCACAAAAACAAAGAGTATAATAGACTTTGATTTATTTTCTTTAACACATACCGTGTTTGAATACGAATGCGCGCGCGCGATTAAATATTCTAAAATTGGTAGGTTATGTGTAAAAAAATAACTATTCAAATAACCACTTAATAAAACGAGCTATTCGTGTTGTTTATTTAATATTACTTCTCTATTTATGAAACCGTACGATTTAATAACACGTACTCTGAATGACAACGGTTACAAAATATACACAGCACACAGATACAGCCTACAGCGTTTACCGTATAAGAACACAAAGTTCAACTTACTAAGGAGTGACACTGTGACCTTTGACTCCAGCGGCCTGGAAAGCTTCCAAACAGTACGGCTGACGGGTAACTCTCTAATCAGTTCTTTGATTCCTGTAAAATAAACGCCCCGTCGAGGCGGCCACAATACTCAGTGCCGCCACCTTATTGGACCCGTATAATTGTGTGTTCCTCTCCCGAACTGCAATAGCCCCACCCGTAATAACCCTCCTTAAATACACTGATGTAACTACAGTTGAATTGTTCCCCGATACTGATAACAGTTAATAACAAAGTAACTTTACACTGAATAATAATAAGTAATGATAATAGTAAACTAAGTACACATTTGAAGCAGTCAAAGTAATGTCAGGTCTACACCACTACTGTCAAATATATTACTCCGACAACAAAAATAATTAACTTTCTGAACTAAATTTTATAATTCGACCGAGAATTTTTTAATTAAACAGTGATTCAAGGTCAGTCATGAAACAATTCTAAGTACAGTATATAAGTATGGCCAAATTTCATCATTCTTCCTCCCAGTGCCGGATTTACCACTAGGCCGCGGGCTCAGACGGGGCCGCAAGCTACAGATATTTTTTTTTTACAGAAGTATTTTTATAAAAGTAGGAGAGGCACTTTGATTTATTTAAGTATGAGTTTTTGAAATTAAATTTCCCGCAACATTTTTGTGCATGCTTTCCCCGACATTAATTCCATTAGGCTACATAGTTACTGAATATTAGTTTACCATTAGCTTGTTGTATCTTTAGTCAAAGAATAAAAAAAAATCTAGATCTATTTTTTTAATTTTATAAAAATTATAAGAAAAAAAATTAATGTGTTATACCTAGATAATAAAAAAGACATTTTTATGTTCAATTTTTGAATAAGCTTAGTTAAGTTACTCTACTTAAAAATAAAATTAATTTGTTCAATTCATTTGCATGGTTCTTAACATTTTGAAAAAGTTTGCTACATGAAAGCACGCTTTTTTCTATAGTAGCCTGCTGGTTTTAAATTTGATATTATTAATCTGACATCAAATTACTACTGCAGTACATATAATACTTGAAAGTCACAGCGGAGGGGGGACGCTCAGAAAACTTCGCCTGGGGGCTCAAAAATCTTAAAATCCGGCACGGCTTCCTCCAATTTATCTGTTACGGCCTAACGTCCTGTTTATCAGTTATGACGCGCATGGCAGCACGTTACGGAAACAGTAAAACGGCACTGAGATATTGTGAAAAGTATCAGCAACATTTTATTGAAATTTTTTTCAGAAATATTGTATAAAGTATTAGTGAAACGACACATATTACACAGTATTTCTGAGATTTGAAAATACCTACAGTAACAGAGGAAAATAACACGTTTGCTGCAAAGCATGAGAAGAGATTCCACGTTAAACGCGAACACTGAGGTACTGCATCTTCTGGATAATACCAACCTACGGAGAATATTCCGAAGGCTTTGAACTACTACAATCGTTTGGTGAACAACGTACAGCGTTACACATTATGACCTAAGGTAAGATAAACTGCAGATGATATCTCGTTTTGTACTTCAATCCATATAGCCTACATAAAACTTCAAGTCTGAGGATTTGTTTCTTTGAATACAAATCCACACAGTTACATCGAGTGCCATTAAATTTTACACAGGTAACCTTTGACACAAGACGAAAAACACTGTTTAACTTGGAATCTGATATTCTGCACCGTTCGCACGATTTAGACCCTTTTAATTATGCCCTTTTGTTGACGCGTATAAAGATATCAACAACACCATGGAGGCCAGAATTAATTACCATAGTAACAAGTAAATAAACAAATGCTATTTAGCGGCATCGGAACTGTACCTTTATCCGTTCCTGCAATACATTTTCCATGTTTTTAATATGCGATTGTATCGATATATTACGATGTGGAAAAGAAAAAGTGTACTAACTGTAAATTGTCCTATTTCTTAATGCAAAGCGAAAATACGTGGTGTTTTCATTTGTGAGGTTAGATGACAACGGTTTTTGGTTTTTAGTTTACTGCTGAAATAAACAAAAGCCATGGTTGAGGAAAACATAACGTTTAATGTGTTATGCAATGCTTCTAACACTGTAACACTCAAAATAAAGAATTTATCGTCTCTGATTTAACAGGAACTTGTTACATATATTAATATAATGTAATTTATAACAGATTGGCCAGTCCCATTTGTTAAGTGTATCAGTTCTGCCTGAAGTAATATGAAGAAGGACGCAAAACTATTATTCAGTTCACAAACACGTATCTGTGATTATTATCACAATTTTCTCTTTCAACCAATTTGGAGAATACACATTTTACTTCCATGTTCCATAAGGAAATTGAAGTATGGTGATGGCGAAAAAAATCGTGTTCGAGATAAGGGCTGATTCTGATTGTACTACCCTCAAAACATGAAGAAAAGTCATTTTTCAAAAAGTGTGTGTGTGTGTGTGTGTGTGTGTAGAATGTTTTCTATGGCGAACGATAACTGCCGCAAATTCAAACAGAATCAAATAATGTTTTGCATACATGCCTGAATTGTAAAGGACTCAAGGCTTATTGATTTTGGTGAAGATCGGTTATTCGGAAGGGGTAGTTTACCAGCAACGTTTTATGTTTTAACAAGAGTAAAGTACTTAATTTTGGTAAATAAAGTATCCCGAAAAGAAGGTCACAATAATCCAGCGTAGAAAGGTAGATGAAATATCTATAAATGAAAAAGATAGTTGAAGGAGAAGGGGATAATTTTTTATATGTGTACACGTTACCGGCAACAAAGCAGTAGTTTGTTGTTAAAATTCCTTCCCGGGCTGTTTGGCCGTGGTCCAACGTTTTCTGCAAAACCAGATGTCTCGGCAGTGCCATCGACTGCCATCATCAGTGAAAATCGAGTGCGCTAACGTGAGGTGGTATACGTTAGTGACCACAGTACTGTGGTTAAGGCTGAAGCAGCAAGAAGTAGAAAGAAGTAGTTTCTATGAAAATATTTCATTTAGAAAATGATTTTAAATATAAATCTTAGAACATAGAAATCATGTATGGTTCTCCATACCGATATTTATTGTATTCTATCTTTCTATAATTGTTTTAACACAGTGAATGGTATGATCCTCCATCTCCATACTACTCACAGTGTATATTGATTTTGGTGAAGATCGGTTATTCGGAAGGGGTAGTTTACCAGCAACGTTTTATGTTTTAACAAGAGTAAAGTACTTAATTTTGGTAAATAAAGTATCCTGAAAAGAAGGTCACAATAATCCAGTGTAGAAAGGTAGATGAAATATCTATAAATGAAAAAGGTAGTTGAAGGGGAAGGGGATAATTTTTTATATGTGTACACGGTTACCGGCAACAAAGCAGTAGTTTGTTGTTAAAATTCCTTCCCGGGCTGTTTGGCCGTGGTCCAACGTTTTCTGCAAAACCAGATGTCTCGGCAGTGCCATCGACTGCCATCATCAGTGAAAATCGAGTGCGCTAACGTGAGGTGGTATACGTTAGTGACCACAGTACTGTGGTTAAGGCTGAAGCAAGAAGTAGAAAGAAGTAGTTTCTATGGAAATATTTCATTTAGAAAATGATTATAAATATAAATCTTAGAACATAGAAATCATGTATGGTTCTCCATACCGATATTTATTGTATTCTATCTTTCTATAATTGTTTTAACACAGTGAATGGTATGATACTCCATCTCCATACTACTCACAGTGTAGAAAAAAAATGTCGCTGGGAAACAAACTCCTATAATGAATAACACAACCGTTGTGACCACGGATTTGCTATAGATTAAACAAAAATAATTCACGTTTAGTAAATCAGCGGCTACTCGTTAGACGCTTGACTGCTAAGTTAGAGATCCCAGCGAGTCGCAAGCAGCCCCGTACAATCCATGAGCGTTGTCCACCCCCCTCCAACCCTCTTATAGACTCGGTGTGTAGATTAATAATAGGTGGCTGAAGCTTTCATGGCTAGGTGCTTTCTTTGTTTGCTTTCAAAATATTTATGCTAAGCTCTCTACTCTTAGATTACTAAAACACGCTTTGTTTTAAAGTATTTAATTTCACACAAAGTTTAGCACCCCGTAAAGTTTATATGAATAAAAGTAAACTATATACTTCCGTTTTCCAACGCGAGTTAGTGACTCGCAGTGAACCGACTCACGTACAAAACGTTTTTGTTTCTACCGTAACACTACTGCTCGCAGTTAATACTTGTCGCTTTCGTCGCCCGCTGGCTGACGGCTCCGCGTCGGTCCGCTGAGCATACTGTGCATTCTCTGAAATCCTGGGTTACCGCAACCAGAATACGCCTCACTATCCACTACAAAGAGGAGACCACAAGACGTCGCACACAAGAAACCGCCTGATCACTGACATCTCGAGGTAATCTTTACAGATCCACTCGTCCGATTCCAATCCACACTTTCATTGCAGTCAACATATCTGGACAATTCGATGAAATCAAACAAGCAGGCGACCGCACCCAGTTTGTACCCTAACACGAAGTCTGTCAACATTGATCTAAAGCATTCACGGCCGACGTCAACTTTATTAAGACGAGTGTCAACCGGCCTGTTAGATCGTGGTGAGAACAGGCGATAGTTGATTTTGATCGGTGAATGCTGTTTGCCAGCTTACATCGTGCTGGCAAACGGGAACACTTCTTAGAGCCGAATTTAACGCCAGATTGCGGGAGCCATCCGCCATGTAATGGCAACCTATCGTTACGGACGACTCGCCTCCGGGCAGTCGAGCCTATCGACCACACCAACGAGCCTCTAAGCTCCAGCGGGCGATGCCCCTCAGGTTTGGCGACTGCCTGGAGCAAATCTCTCAGACATGTCCCATGATATACACGCCCATCGTTGTATGTCAACATTCGTGGACTCTTTATGCCGAGCGAACGATCGAGCTCCACTGTTAGAACCTGGCGTTCATCGGACTGCGGCCTGGAAAACGCACACAAATCAGGCGCGAGACGCCCCGTGCATCTTCTGTTTGTCTGGTTTTGACTCAGTACTGGGGTTATTTGGTGAACACCAGCCACGCTAATTTCCCACTGAAGATGGTCTCCGACGGTAAGACGGAAACGTCTGCACAAATACCACAAGACCACGCCCTAACAGCCGTTTCAATAACGAAGTCTCTTATTTTGAAAATGTTTCTTAATACGCAGCCGTCAGTAACTTTATGAACCCGCATTATCTGCACATCGTGTAAAACAAAAACAGAGCATATCCTCAATAGTGGTTTCAACTCAAATACCACGCTCCAAACGACCGTAAATAGCACTCTCTACAAACAGATTCTGTATGAGTGAAGTTCTCTCAAAGTTAGCCAATCCAGTTTCAAACGCCTGTGTGGGTAGAGTATAGTAGACACACGTGTCACTCAACGATATCTATTTATTGAGGAATGAACAGCTGTCAACAAATCGTACATCCGGAAGTGTTACTAGCACTCGAACACGCACGTCAATGCGACTACATCATCTCATGAATTAATGGAAATTAGCTAGTTCTTTTTTTTTCCAAACAAAAACTATAAATGTCTCACGTACTATACAACAATTACAACTACACATTATTATACAGTTATATATTTATACAATTATACAACTATGTATAAACTTACTTAAAAAATGTAACTGCTAACGTAGAATAAAAATCAGCAATCAAGTACAAGATCAACCCTAATATATAGAGATAAGTTTTTAAACGCAATAATGCAAAAAGCACAAAATTAGTTATTTATTAACAATTATTCTAAACTGCTAATTTCCTGAAAAAAAAATAATGACATACAATAAACAAATGTATAAAATGTTTTGAATTTAAAAAGAAACAATTACATAACTCAAGGAACCGTCTTAAATTTACTAACAAAACTGAT
Source organism: Magicicada septendecula (assembly GCA_034769895.1). Lineage (NCBI taxonomy): Eukaryota > Metazoa > Arthropoda > Insecta > Hemiptera > Cicadidae > Magicicada > Magicicada septendecula. Next base: position 134,375,845 of record CM068372.1, read on the forward strand.
GCCTTCTTACGCAGTCGCTCTAATGAAGGTCGTTAACACTCCTATGGGACGAGAAAGACATGTGAATTTTTCCACCATAAACAACAACGAGTGATTATCTCCGAGACGCTTAATATTTCTCCGGGACTAATATTTCTTGCGAAAACGATTTATTCGAATTAGATGCGAGGTACTTCTTAAACCACCTGAATTTGATGGCCACTACCTTAGAGGGTCATCCACTAACTAGGCGGATGAACTAGTTGTTAGTCAACAACATTGGGATGTAGAAGGCAACGAGAAACCACTACATTAAAGATCGTTTAGATATCTCTAGTAATATCATCATGGCTATGTTCAAGGCAAAAATCATCCGGACCTTCAAGTTCCCCAATCTTATCTCCGGGGGGGGGGACAGTTTTGAACAGTTATGAAGTAAAAAGAAAATGAAACACAATAGTGTATACAGAATTCTTGACATAGCTGTTGAAACTATATTGTTGACTAATATTTCTAGTTGTACTACCAGTCCTAGAATATTGCATTACCTACAATTTCTATTCATTTTATTTTCACTACATGATTGTTTTCAATTTTAAATGTGTCACTTACATCCACCTTTAATCAGTTAATCCTTCTTTCTTCGCAGACTATTAGTGTTACTCAGGAGGACCCCGTGGAGGTTAACGCTTAGCCTGTCACAACTGATTTCTTTTTTTTTTTGCTTACTCAACATTTTTTTACTTAATTTTTATATATAAATAAATATTCCACTCCACAAATCTGAGTGGCAGCACAAAATTTTCTAACATTCGTTGCAGCTGAAAATGTCAACTTTAGTCTCAGTGTCGTCATTAAATAACAACAATGCTTCCCCCGTGTTTGATGTTATTGTTATTTGAGTTTCGTGAGACCCTTAGATTCCTTAGGATATCTCGACGTCTTCTTGCAGAAACGTTTTTAATTCACATTCAATCGGAAATGTCAATGCACTGACATCTCCATCCCTCACCTCCTGTTGTAGGAGCTGCTTCTTCGGAAAAATGTCGGTTAATTTTTAACGTAAGTTTATTAGTATGGTGGTATCTACAATATACGCTAACCAAATCGAATTGTTTTGGGATAAATCACATGAACTACTTGTTTTTTTTAAAGTGTTGTAAAGTTTTTGACTATTTAAAATTTCTTCCAATACCACCAAATGCTCCATTATTCCCATCGATGGTGTTCGGCATTTTAGATTGCCTACATTTTTACGTCGTCGATCTCGATTACTGAGTGCATAGATCGACTCGCGCGCCCTGTCGAAAGTTCCCGCAGTGTGTTCCATACATGCCTACTTAGTCACGATTTAGCCATCAACTCAACAGAAGCACGATGACTCTTAAAACAACTCATAGCCAGCATCTGAGCAATTTTCTCATCTAGTATGTGAATTTTAGCAATTTTAGGGTCGACAATATTCATAATCACGCTAGAGGTGACCCGTATTTTCCTTCAACCCCTTTTCTTTAGGGACTTGCTTGCTCCCTTTAAACTTGTCTTTCACCACGGGGCTGTATGGAACGAGGTGAGTTGCATCTTTTTCTATCATTTTTAAAATAGTTACCTCTGTTCGAGTCTCGCCGGAGGAAATCATATTTAAATATAAAAATTAACATTTCGTAAGGCAACCTAAAAGTCACGTGATTTCTCTCGTAACCTCAAAACCCCACACTTGATGATAGCTTTATGAAGGTTTTCATGTCTTTTTAATGGAGACCCATTAACGATGTACAGCGATTAAAACAATGAACAGCATCGTTCAGCTCTCGTGGAAACAACACTTGTCTGTGATGGAGAGCGTCCTGTTCTCACTATATCTGATTTCGACAGCACGAGATTTCAAGGCTTACCCAGTTTGACTTCCAAAATAAATTGCAGTCTTTGTCACTAACCCAGTACATTCTTTTGGAAAATCGATTCTTAAAGTACGAAACATACAGACCTACACTATTATGTGGATTTGCAAGAAAAACCTTACACTGTCCACAAAAGCTTGGGAAGCCAGCTTGTGGGCGGTTCCCTGAACAAAAATTCTCAAAGTTACATCAAAATGCTTGTTTATTTTATATCTCCGTATCTACTTAGGTGTACCAGCAGCTCTCAATTCACGCGTTGACAAAGGTCACTTAGGTTGTTCCGCACCGAATTCACGCCGAACCGCTAAAAAAAAAAGATTACGAATTTTTGGACTAAATATAACTTTCTCATACATTCAATGGTGTAAACAGTTTATGGTAGCAAATCACAGGTACGCCCACGCCACAAAAATTTTGAAATAGAGGACCTTGACAGGTTAACGTGTTGGTAAAAATTGTCAAACACAAATCGATAAGGTTCGATTTCGATTTCAAACACACACAATAGCAATAACGTTAATGCGCTACGGAGAGGGGGGAGGGTCGTCATTATAACACCCACGCTAATTTACATAAGTTTTCATGTATTACACGGTGTGTGTGTGTGTGTGTGTCGGTTCATTCACCTCACCTCATCACGGTTCCACCGATCAATACGGAATACCTCCTCACACGCGACAGTGGTTTCCTCATTCATTGTCGCCGAACGTAATTAATGGTTACCGCGAGCGGCGAAACTAATTATCAGCGAAACGACATTCTGTACAAACACTCTTAAAATTATTAGAAAACTATTTCCAATGCAGAGACTACTTTTCCTTGCAAATGTCGCCTATCAGCAAAACAGCGTGACATAAAAACTAACAACGTGTGTATTGTTCCGGAACGTCTTGCCTAGCCTTCAGTCACGTTGTAAACAATTCGATTTTGTAAACGGTATACTCTACACGCCACACCATACTAATAAAGCATGCTAAAAATTAACCGACGTTAATTCAAAGAAGGCATACGTTCAGGAGAGACATTAATGCGCTTAGACTTTTAAGAGAGTAAGGGCATTTCAAAATTGAAAGCAATCACTATTTTTTTAATCTTCAAGTCGTCCATTATTGTTTACGTTAATTTACGAGGGATAGTTGAAAAGTTCGTGGAGCGATATCTATAGTTCAGTGGTAGAACTAAAATCTTCCGTGTGCTACAAGACGTATATTTCACGTGAACACCTGTTAATTTCCAGAAATATCTGTCAATTTATTCACTTTTTACCAAGTGTTTGAAATTTTCCTGTCAGGCGTGTTTTTAAAATGCACAAAATCAAACATCGTGTTGTGATGAATTCTGTTAAAAACGTTTTAGCGCCAATGGAAAATCAAAACAAAATTGTAAATGTGTTAGGTAGATGATGCGCATTCAGAAAAAAACGGTAAGTGGGCCACACTCGAGTTTGAACGTGGTCGTACGAGCACTGAAAACGATCCCAGCAGTGGACGTCCATAAAGTCCAACAAAAATGACATTATTGAAAAAATTTCATACTGTGTTGGAAGATCGCAGATTGAGGAGTGGATGAACGCTGCTGAAATCATCGGCATCTCATACGAGCGTATGCCACCATACTTTAACTCAAGAACTTGGTGTGAAAAAGCGTTGTGCAAGATGCCTGCCGCATCTGGAGTTGTTGCATTTTTTGAGCGTCCAGTGCGACCACGTTTTCAATGCTCGTACGACCACGTTTAAACTCAAAAGTGCCTACTTACAAACCGTTGGTTTTGAAGTCGCAGCACCTCCTAACACATTTACAATTTCGTTTGTTGGCGCTAAACAATTTTAACAAAGAATTACACCACGATGTTTGATTTTGTCCGTTTTTCAAAACACGCATGACACATCAATTTTAAACAGCTTCTAAACAATCAATAAATTGATAGATAGATTTGGAAATTAACAGGAGTTCACATAAAATACAAATCTTGCAGCACACGACAAACTTTTAGTTTAACGCTAAGCTACAGATGTCGCTCCGCGGACTTTTCAACTGACCCTCGTAATATATAATATAGCAGGTATGTCCTTCGCTTCAGTTTTAGTCCCGTAATATGCGAAAAGAAAAATGCATCATGTGGAATAATATTACTAGCATCCCTCATAATACCCGTCAGCGTCGTCGGGTCTTGCCCTGCTGAAGGAAATCTTATCACTGGCATACATCCACTGCAACCGACTCTTGGCATACTGCTTTGATCTTCTAACGTTTCCCTTGCCGTTTGGACTCTTCAGAAAGAGAACTATAGCATCTGATAAGAGTATATTCTTACAACCGGCCTTTTTGCATAATGTATGGTTCCACTACTAAAATTCATCCTCATCAACCGTGGCTTTACAACCCTTGGTGGGTCTTGGCCTGCTCCAAGAGTCGATTCCATTCCTGCCTATTGCATTTTCAGTTTCTTAGGTTCAGCTTTCCGAGGTCCTTCTCTATCTGGTCTTTGAATCTACTTCGGAGTCTTCCCCTTTTTCTACTACCCATTGGTTTCTGGTAGAAAATATGTTTAGTAGGTTGTCTTTCCTCCATTCTCTCTATGTGTCCAACCCACCTTAGCCTGTGTATTTTGATTACCCTGACAATGTCCGGCTCTTTGTAAAGATCGTACAGTTCATAATTATAGCGCCTGCGCCACATTCCATTTTCTTGTACTCCTCTAAATATTGTTCTTAGAATCCGTCTTTCACAACAACCTAGAAGTCTCTCGCTATTTTTTGTCATTGTCCAGGTTTCTGAAGCACATGTCTGCACTGGCGGTGTTTTGTGCGTCGTGCTTCTTGAGATGAAGCTAGAGGTCAGGTGCTTTTTTGGTCCATAATATGTTGTATTCGCGAGACATATTCTTCTTATTTCAGTGTTGATGTCGTTAGTGCTGTTCATCTGGGAGCCAAGATATATGAACTCTTTTACTGCCTCTGTACAACTAAAATTAAATTTCCAACACATATACTGAATATACAAACTAAACTCATTGAACATATACGCAGAACAAATACACACATATTACTGAAAACATACAAACAATTACGTGATAAGAAATACATAAAACTGGGCACAGAATTCAATTTCAGCTCTCTTAATTTAATATTAGATTAACGTTACTTTTGATAGATTTTTCTATAAATTTTAGGATGGTCTTATATTCGAGTAGGGTCGTAGAATCGAGTACATTAGCGACAGAAAATAAAAACGAGAACAAAAAAGGAGTACGGTTAGGTAAGGAGTAACGAGTAACGGTTACTGGTATTTATTATAAACAAATTGTATTACAGCTCAAATCTAACAGCATTCCACTGTTGCGGCAAAATGTCGCATAGCCGTGTAGCATTCCAATGTAACACCAAAATCTGGACACGCTTTTTGAAAAAATTCCCCACAAAACTTGGAGGGTTTTTTAGCCGGGGAGGTCTCAATTTCGAATACATACTGTAATTATCATCATCACCATCCTCTTCTTTAAGGATAAAATCAAGGATGGGTAGTTCCGGTCTCAAATTGGCAAAGATTAGAGCTGGTCACTCCAGCGCTTCCTCGGACGTCCCACACCTCTCCGTCCCCTCGGCTTATAGTTCCATAGTTGTTTGGGGATGCGGCAGTCATCCATTCGGCAAAGACGTTCCCACCAATTCCGCCGATACTGAGCGATCCTGTCGAGTATACTCATAATATTCAGTTCCTGCCGTGTATCTGTGTTTCTTCTACGATCACGGAGAGTATACCCTGCTACGTGCCTGAGAAATCTAATTTCAGCCGCTTGGATGTGACTAGCCTGGCCTTTCGTTAAAGTCCAATTCTCAGACCCATAAAGAAGTGTGGGAAGAGCCATCATCTTGTAGAATTTTAGGCGTGTTCCTTTACTTGCTGACTTAAGGGTTAGCCTAATGGTCCCGCACATAAGGTTGAACTTATGAAACTTGTTCACAACGTCGTTGCTTGCATTATAAGACACACTGTATCCCAGGTATTCAAAATACTATAATTATGTTATCACAATTTTCTGGGCGGTTAGGCCGCGGTCTAGATTGTCTCTATGTTCATTTCCCAGACGTTTCGTCCGTACCCATGACGGACATCTTCAGGGACGCGGGAACAGAGATCACAAACACCCGTGAACAAGTACAAACAAAGATGTCCTTCACGGGAACAGATGAATCGTCTGGAATGAACATAATACAATCTAGACTGCGGCCTAACGATCCGGAAAATTGTGATAACATTAACATCGACCGTGAAAGTTGACGTTCAAATACCGTAATTCTTCACAGAAATTGCACACTGGCGTGGAAAACCATCGTGGACGACAGAAGGCGGAGAAAGAAAAGTGTTCCTAGCTTTTTAAGTATATAGAAGAATGACAACTATATTCAAGACAAGGAATATCCACCATCAGTCCAAGGTCACATTATATAAAGTTATGATTAGACCGGTGATAACATATGTCAGCGAGACTTGGACTCTGAACAAACAAACCGCTAACATAGTCAATACCTTTGAAAGGAGAATTTTGAGGAGAATATATGGACCAATCCAAGTCGATGGGATATGGAGAATGCGTCACAATGAGGAACTATACAAGCTGTATAAAGACAATGATCTGGCCACCACCATCCGACTGCACAGATTGCAACGGGCAGGACACATCATTAAGGTGGAAGGCAACCGAATACCTAGGAAGGTACTGTTTAGTCAAATCGAGGGTAGGAGGCCTGTCGGAAGACCCAAGCATCGCTGGATTGACGCAATGGCGAGGGATACTGATACTTTACTTAAAATAAAACGATGAACATCGATCGCCAAGGACAGGGAAAAATGAAGGCGGGTGATTATGGAAGCTAAGGTTCAACTCCGAACTGTGACGCTATAGAAGAAGAAGATGATGATGAAAAAGATGTATATAGAAGAATGGTGACGAGCCTTGCCCAGCTAATTGGGCAAATACTTCTAACACAATGACTTTATAAAAAAGAATAAATGAAGAGAAAACAGAAGAGAAAGGGCTCGTTTGGAATTCATGATCCAAACCGTTGAAGACTCAAAAAGGAAGACTGATAACCAAGAGCGCGGAGAGCAGATGCGGGTCGTTAACATAAAGGGATGTGCGCACGGGACAACCCAACCGCCATGTCAATTGTAAAATATTTTAAAGTAAGTTAATAAAAATACTAACCTTTCTAACGAACACTTACTGCCCGTCACAATACCGGGTATTCTCATAGTTTCCATGTCACCATGACAGTTAATGTCACTGATATGGCCATCATAGTTTTCAACCTCCCAACTAATATTACCCTGCCAAAAACTGGACTCCCGACTCATATTTAAAAACTTAGCTTCAAAATTTTCCAACATTTCACGTTTAAAAAACTCAATAATTGAAATGAGAAAACTTAAGAGGCTTAAAATGCCTACTAACTAGAGGTGTGTTAAACTAGTATTTGAAAATCACAGGTATAAATGAAACCTTTCCAAAAAAAATTACAGGTACGAATACCTGTAATTATATACCTATTATACATATACCTGTATTATATAATTTGTTATAAGAAATAAATTGAGACTAAAAGTATTGACAGTGTTACTTTACCCTGTGAGTTTATTAAGCTGTTACTGTTCAAAAGCAAAGAAAAAACAAGAGAATTTATAGACCTATCTCCCTTTGGGAATACTAATTTAAGTTTTCACTAGGAGTAAATAACTGACAGATTTAATATTAAATTATTGATTCCATTTTGGTTAGACAAATCAGTTGCGAACTCAGACAATGAAATTTACAGTGCACGTAATAGCACAACAAATAATGTCAAAAAAATTTACATGAAGTTAAAATCATATCAGAAGTCACATTAACAAAAAGTACTATATGGCCTATCAGCCACTCTGTAGGTTATAACATATATAACTCGATTTTTCAAAATTTACCAAGTTGGTGACTAGTATAATATATAATTGGTTATTATAATCTGTATTATATATCTGCATTACACACGAGAATAAATGTAACATCATTATGAATTTTTTTCATTTATTAAAAACAGCTTCGTCTCTGTGGCATAGAGATATTCTGAACTTCACTGTTTTGCTTCGTTTCGTACTTGTATGGCAATCGGCACATGCGCAGAATGAAAGATAAAATACAAAATTTTAAAGGTATTTCAGGTATGAAAACGATAAATACAACGAATGTCAGCTTTATAACTGTCAAACACAACTGAAATCTAACAAGAGATGATACTGGACTTTGAGCAGAAGTACGCTTACATGCACACTTTTGGTCTTATGTTGATACAAAATTTTTTTTAATTCAATTCAAAACTTGCCATATCGGTAGCTTAGTAGCTAACAATCTCATTCCTGTATGAGAGCCTGTGGATTCGAGTCCCGCGAAGGTCTGTGCGGTATCTACTCAGTATTGTGAGGAAGTTCGATATACGCTGTGAAAAAAAACAGCGGACATCTCATCCGTTGCTCTTCACATAAAAACCGACAAGCCCACATCCACGGAGCTGAACTCGTTTATGATGTTACATAAAAATTGCATTCCACTTTTTCTTCTGAAGTTCCTCCTCCTCTGTCATATGTCAATTTTTATTGACATAGTTATAAAAACTGAGAGCAAAATCTCACAAACTTTTTCAATTTTATTCTCCATTCTCGAGCAAAGAAAATTAGAAGAGGCATAGTGGGACAGAGAGAAAGGAGAAGACAGAGAGAGATCATTTAGCTTCTTCTTCACTTCAAGGATTAGGCTTGCAGCCTGTTCCGTCTTCACAGGCACCGTCTTCTTGGTCTACCTTTATCTCGTTCTCCAAGAGGCTTATACCTGGACTACTTTTTTGGTATTCTCGAGTCACCCATTCTATTTGTGTTGTATCCTGTTTTTTTATTACGATTAATTTTATTGTTTAAACCTGTGAAGATTATGAGTAGGTGTAAGGTGTAGTTTCCCTATCAGACGTAACCAATCTCCAGCTAGGTTGTTAGGTGATGGTTTCCCATCTTAAGGCTGCCCGTGCCTGATTTTCTGTTGGGGTTTTCTCCCTTAGCCTTTGAAAATCCCTCCACGCCACAAGGTAGTGGTTTTGTAATTTTTAATCAAGGTTTTCTTCCTCTGGCCTTTGACGAACCACAAGGAAGCAGCTTCACCGTAACCCTGGCAGGGGCCCTTACAGGGTCTATCATCCGGGCGAGATGAACCCTGGTTTTAACGATGTTGTTACTTCTCCCTCTCACCCTTTTGTAACCTGGCTGGGGACAGGATTCGACGGGTTTCTATAACTATTTAACTTCCACATCGATTTAAAAATAGCTTTATCCCCTTTCAATCCTCCACACAACATTCTCGTTTCTTCTTCGTTTCTCGGATATCGCCTGTGGACGAAACTTCCAAATGGCTAGCGATCACTAGTGATTCCCGATACATTTTCTATGATTTCGAATTCTCTATGTTGGCGCCATTATCTTTAACACCATAAAAGTGCGTGTGAAGAAAAAAGAATTTCCCCTAACAAACCACTTTGACAGATTTCGTAGGCACCGTGGAACCACGTATACTAGCCCTATAAACACGCGCACAACCTTCTAACGCCTTTCTTTACTTACAACATAAGCAAGTAATTATAAAATTCCTATAAAATATGCGCAAACAAATACCAAACAATTATTCTACAACGGCATATCCGCAATTGGAGTTCGCGATAATATAATTTGTTTACCTGTAATTTATCGTGGCTGTATAGTGTTTACAATCGGTACGTCATCGCGCAAAAACGTGTACATATTTTCCACTTTGATACTGAGGTAAAAACCACGCTTATCACGTATCAAAACAAACGATAACATATCGGTTTCAACGATAACGACTGTAGAAATGTGCAATAACGAGAGACAGAACAAAATGTAACCAACATACAGAATTTACATTTTCAGTTTTCAATACAATAAGATTGCCAGAATAATATTCTGGTTCGCATAATATGAAGTCCTCTCTAAACGTGCTGGACAGTCAAGGAAATGCCAGTATATCCTACACTCGTAGAAAAGAAAAATCTGACGTTCACTCCCCCTCCCCCCAGTAGAGGGAGGATAACACTTGTTTAACAACAAATCCACGGACCCAGTATCTCGTATCTCCCGGGAAAACGAGATCGTCTTCTATCAAGTGCTAGCAGCCTCTATAGAGGGTGAATGAGAATATAAGGGCACCCTCCCGCCCTTAGAGTGAGAAATCACTCCGAAAGGCGGATGTGTCTATTAAGGTTAACGGTATAACTTGCAGAAGGCAAGTAGAAACCGCCGCATTAACGACCTTTTTTGTATTCCTAATCCCACTGGAATATGCATTCAAGTATGGTTGATCATGAGGAGAAACATTCCGGAGTAATATGCCCACAATAGGATTTTCCGGTGGTAGCACTACTATTCTAGAGAACTGTGGAATGTGTTACAGTATTGGCTTCAGCTAAGGATCATAGAGAGAAAGATGGCGAGGACGATGAAGAAGAAACGTTGGAAAATACTTGATGACATCAGACACGGAAGGAGATATAGACAGATAAAAACAGATGAAGAGAATCGAGAGAAACAGAGAGCATCCAGTTCAAACCTGTCGTAAGAATTTTACTTAAGACGAGAAAATAAAATCGTATTAAGTCATTTTTAAAAGACGTACAAAATTTACGTACAGCAATTCCTTGAATAACGCTGGTTGCACTAGCTTCCAGCCAGGCAAAAACGCACAACTAAAGAGTATAAGCGATAAATAGTACAGTGCATAAAGTTTTTATTTTACTTTTGATGCAAGTACTGTATACGTTAATGATATTATAACATAGGCTTATCTTTTAGCTGCAGTAAACAGCTGACAGTGGTTGCTCGGGTTAAATGAAAAGTGTATTTAGTGTAACCTTCTGTCTTTATGAAGTCACGGGAGCAGTCTAGAACGACAAAAAAAACAAGTTCAACAACAGATTTTTTTCACATTTCGTTTTTTCTGTTACATAATCAACTGATTTAACAGTTGTTCTGTGCATACACAGCATAACATATATATATACTACATTCTGAGTTGAAAGAAAATGTATTTTATAAAGAACAAATCCATTGAAACTGACACGACACGATTTACTACATATTATTTCCAATTCTAAAACTTGATGCAAGTACTTAGACTTCATACAAAACAGTCGTTACTTAGCTGATCTCACAGACAACCGTCGCAGTCTACGGTGACGATTATTCCTACTAGGCCTATCATAATCCGTAATTCCTATTATAATTGCTATTTACTCCTCTGAATTTCAATAAAATTCAACTCATAATTCAACCATCTCACGCTTATTTACATTATATATAAATACACATTCGTAAGCGCGCGCGATTTGGAAATTGTAAACCCACACGTTTGCAGATGATTCCCGCCTGTTGCTTCCTTAGCGATACAGCGATATCTTGGTGAAGTCTTCTGAACATTCTGCATTCTTTCTGTGTGCAGCTAGAATAGATCCGGTGTGTGGAAAGGACTTGACTACCCTCAATGGACCTATGAAGAAGATGATCAAACACTTAGCAATCGGAATACTTAGAAATCCTAAAATACCTTGAAAAACTAGAACTATACATGATTACCTATAATGAAACCATTACATGATTATGAAAACAAAATATAGTCAAGAAGTAGGGTACATATGTGCATAGCCATTTGTACGTTCAGCTGAGACCGTTGGCTTTATGGAGTTACATAGAGACACTTCAGCGCGGTCGAAAATGTCAGCAATTTTACTACTTTAAAACAGAAGCAAACGTTTTGAGCGCAACAAATATCAAACAGCGGCGAGCCCTTCCCATAGTCTCAACTGTACGGTGCAAGTGGAGAGCATGTGGTGGATAGCCATAAAAACAAGGATGCTATACTGGAGGTCAAGAGACGTAAGCAGCTACAACGGCGGCCCTTTGCAACACTATCTCGTCTCCCGCGAGGCTGACTTATCTTACCCTCTACCTACGTGATCTGGCCAGTTACGAAAGTCCTCCCCTATCCATCAACAAAAGACCAAGAACTCTGCTGGACGACCCACCATAGTCTCCTACGTAGGACCCTTCTCCTGACACAACCACTTCCAAGCCAGCCTCCAACTGCATAAAACGTCAAATGTCCTAGCCGCTCGTGGCTCGTGAGTGGGGGGGGGGGGTCTTGTCAATTGTGCAACGTCTTCTTTCTGAGACGTTCACCCTCGGAATACACGAGATGGTGTGACCCGACCACCTCTAGGTGGTGAGGAGAGTCCCACTGGATGTTGCAGCGATGCAAAACCTAGCCCTAAAAATGACAACGAGTTGTCTTCCATGTTACGTCGGATGCGTCACCACTGGATCAAGGTACGGTCAGCAAAAAATTACAAACCTCCTTGCAAAGACCCTCACCCAACCAACCCACAGTCGTACGGAGCACACCCATCAACAATACCCTTAAATACCCTAACGGCCTTCAGAGAACACGATTCTAGCAATTAACGGAGGAATCGCTCCATGCGCTGCTATCACGCAGAGGCTTTGAGCCCCGTTCCCCAGCTACACCCTATGCAACGTAAACAGAAGAAATTGTTCAGTATTGTGGGACAGTGAACTGGGCGCGATCTGCTCCAAAGAGAAATCATGGTGAAGGCAGTACACGGATATATGATAAAGACGATGACGACGATACCTACAAGTGTACAAACATTACATAACCATATGTAAATGTCAAAAGAGTAATAGACAATGCACGTACTTAACTAACCTTACGGTCTCTATATTTTCGCTTACTGTAGGACGAAATTCACCGCACAAACCGCTAGTGCTGGTGGAGTTCAACGTTGTCACACGTCAACAAGAAAAACGGTTTTTAAGCAGTTTTCAAACAGACAACGGAGACGGATACGCCGTAAGAAATGACGAAGCAAATCCGTGACCCAAATATTGCACTACACACGCGAACGCGCCACTGCTGCTGACGTAAACTGCCACTGACGTCAACCAATGCAGAATATACAACACGATGCCTGACGCGTTGCAATTTTGATTCCCTACTTGTTCATACGTAATTCAGGGGCACGATGGTAATACTGCAAACGTTTCAAGTCACGGTTATAACAGAGATGTGCAAAACTAGTATTTGAAAATAACAGGTACGAACGAAACCGTTCCAAAAAATATAACACTACAAATACCTGTTATTATATACGCATTTATATTATATAATTTCCTATCAGAAACAAAGTGAAACTAAAACTATTAACAGTGTTACTTTACACTGTGACTTTATTAAGCTGTTACTGTTTAAAAGAAAACAAGAAACAAGAGAATTTATAGGCATATCTCCCTTTGGGAATACTAATTTAAGTTTTCACTAGGAGTGAACAAACTGACGTACATTTAATATTAAATTATTGATTCCATTTTGGTTAGACAAATCAGTTGCAAAACCCAGGCACTGAAATTTTGAGTACACGTAATAGCATAACAAAAATCTCAAAAAAAATTACGTGAGAAGGGCAGTGAAGTTAAAATCATCTCTGAAATCACATTAACAAAAACTACTATACGGCCTATCAGCCACTCTGTAGGTTATAACACAATATAATTTGCTTTTTCAAAATTTACCAAGTTGGTGACTAGTATAATATATAATTCGTTGTTATAATCTGTATTATATATCTGCATAACACACGAGAATAAATGTAACATCGGTATGAATTTTTTTCATTTATTAAAAACAGCTTCGTATCTTTGCCATAGAGGTAGGCCTATTCCGAAACTCGCTGTTTTGCTTCGTTTCGTACCGTACTTGTATGGCAATCGGCACATGCGCAGAATAAAGTATTCAGCATCAAAAAGTGGCTTTCTACTCGTGTACTCGTAATACTCATAGTACTCGTTTACTTTTTTATTCGTTAGTTGAGTAGGGGGGTCCCGCGACTCGGAACCGCGAGTAATCGGAATGGGTATTTCGATTTTTCAGTTTTCAGTTATCGTTGAATCGGAACAGGTATTTCAACTTTTCAGTCACTGTTATATCCGTTCCACAAAAATATCGTTCAAAAATACCTGTTACAGGTATATCGGCCCACCTCTAGTTATGACTATATTACGTTATGCCTGTGACAACAGGACGGTTGTACGCAAAAAAAAAGGATGTCGCAGAGATGACGTTTCTACTATTGTTTGTGCGATAATCGCGCTATTAAATCACAATAAAGGACAAGACCTGGAAGAACTGCATACGACAGAGGTTATAAAAAAATATGTACCTAGTCAAATAAACGAGCAATACTGAAAAGCAATATGAGACCACGCATGGACGGAGCAAAAATGGAAACGGAAACGTCAGAAGACGGTATGACGTGCGTGTGTATATAACGTACGAGTATCGCACACGCACAAGTGAAATATTTATGTATCAATACCAAAAACTACTTCCTAATTATAATCAAACAAGTGGAATGTGTCTATGAAAATGATCTAGCCCTCGGCTTCTGCTCGACAGCATGACTATAAAATTGTGTGTTGAAATTGTATTTACGTAATCTAAACTCGCTACTACCGTGAGATGTAGGCTACGGCGCTGACAGAAAATTAAAATACAAAATAAATCATAACTCGTATAACATGAAAGTTCATTTAACATTACCCGCACATACATAATAAAGCATATCCTACTATAACAAACACAATACTAATCACTCACACCAACCTGGATTCTGCATGTTTACAACCCTAAATCCAACCAAAACAAAGTTCTTACGTACACTAGGCTACACACGAGGCGTGTACGAAAAGGTCATACAATTTTTTAACTACCCTCGCTACCACTGCCCGATTAAAAAACTGCTTTTATGTGATGTTGGTACACATCTTAGTGACAATAGTCTAAAATTTTCGCCCTATTGGATCCATAGTTTAAATCTGACAGCTAATCGAGTAAGTCGTGTTTTGATTTATTAGGCGTTTTTTTTGCATTATGCAATGCACGACTGAAGAACTTGGATTAAATTTTGTATGAAGAATTAGATAAACTGTTCTATCATGGTGAAAGTGTTGCGGAAGGCCTCTGACGAGCCTGCTATGCATGAACACGCGGTTTACAAATGGTACAGAAAGTACAAAGAGATGAAAATCATGATAGTCATATTAAGAATCTTGGTTTTGTGTTCCACGAATTCTCATCACTAGATGCAACAGTAGCTAAAAGAGTACTATTCGGGTATTTATGGCATTGCTGTGAAGAAATTAGCAGGAAACGACCAGATATACGTGAAGATACTTTATGGAAATTGCATCCGATAATGACTCACGACGTGTAGCACTGCTTGTCAAGAACTTTAGTCATTAAATAAAACTTCCAATGACACTGCAACCGCTATATTCCCTAGATATGCCCCAATGCGACATACTGGGACTGAAAACGAAAAACAAAAATCGCTGAACGAGCTCAAGGCTATACCAAAACTCCATTCGAAAAATGTTTTGAAGAATGAAAAACGTTGGCATAATCAGATTATGAGTAACTGACACCACTTTAAAGGGGGCAATATAAATGCAGCTGACTCAAGCATAATTTTTAAAATAAATAAAACTAGCACGAACTTTTTTCATCAAACCTCGATTGAACCTTTTTTATCAACATATAAGTCGTTTCACTATTTCACTATTTTATACCTTACGTTTACACTTTTAATCTCAGCCCAAATCTAGCTTGTACGCCTATCTCCTTTTTTATAACATTCTACTTTATATCCCTTTCTCAGCTTCTTTCTTAATAACTTGCGCTCATTTTTTTTGTTTTCCTCTTCTATTTCTTCTTTGTACTTCTCATTTCTTATACCCTCTTCATGGCTCGCCCTTCTGCCAACCTGCCGTTGTACTAGTTTACTTTTTTATTTCTTTTTATGTGTTAATAATTAAGTTAATAATTATTAATTAATAATGAGTTCTGTTCAATATGTCCCTTGCACGGCTGAAGTCAGCGGTAAGCAATTCTGCCTCTGGGAGTTTTTCCTTGTAGAGAAGACCGTTATCCAAAAATAAAGCTACAAGAAAATGTTACTACGCTTTGAGTGCTCTCATACCGTCTCATAAATGTTCTCGGACACAATTTATATGCAAATGCGGTCGTAGCGCGCAGTATGTAAATGTCTAAACGTGCCTCACGAACGTGATCAACTGCTGCCGGAGCAATCTCGGGCCTGCCGAAATCCGCTGTATAACCAATGAACTCGCTACAAGCACCTCAAACCTGCGTATAAAGTTTGGCGTCTATGTAACCACTTTTCGAGTGGGCGATATATACATATCGTCTATATGTAGGCCTCTATATGTATAAACATTGAAACAGGTGAGATTTGCATGTAAAATAATAATTTCACTCTTGACATATGATACCATGTTACAATGAGAATTGGTTGAAGTAAAGATTGCAGGTTGAGACATTGTCAAACAGACAGTAAGATTAACGTAAAAATTGTTAGATTAAGTTGATTTTTGACCGTACAAAAAATAATGAGTGTTGTGAAGTAGTGCGAACATATGCATATGCATATGGCGAGTGCGCGTGTGAAATAACTGTGTTACGAAATAATAACAAACGGATTAAATTAAATAACTTTTGTGTAAATCAAATGTCCGACATAAGACTTACACCAGAATGTGCATAAAATAAAGACCTATCTGGCAGTAATATTTGTTAATAATTTAAAGAATGTATATATGAGTTTTTTCATAAAAAAGGTTTTATAACCCAAAATAAAAGTAATAAAATTATACCGGTTTTATTTGCACGTTTTACATTGTTAATAGACAATATGTTACTTGAAGGGTGCTATTTAGATTGTAGCCGTAAGGGTGAGGAAACGTTTTGACCAATGAGATTGGTTGATTTGATCCTTGACGGGTTGAAGGGCAGTCTAGCTTAGATCGCAGAAGCAGTCTCGTTGCACTTAATAACGTGTAATCGTTACCTCTGATTTAAGACGATAGATCTATCAAGAGCGACGAACGCATGTAGTAAAAGTTCGCAACTGAAATAATCTCGAGTGTGTCCGCTTAGGCATTTATGAATACGTCAAGTTAGCCGGGGCCATATAAATAATTAGTAATTCAGCACTGTTCGTAGAACTACCCAACCCGGAAACGACTCTGAGAGTTGGAAAGCGGGAGGCGATACTGAAGGAACAACAGGAGAAACAACAGTATCCTAACGTCTACCTGAAAGAAACATCTATTCACGATTATCAGGAACAAGAGGAGTAACACCGCATCGTTCGTCAAACAACGGACGGGAAACCATTTATATAAACTCAACTAAAACAATTATAAACTAAAAGAGACGGAAAACTTGTAGGAATTAAGATTTATGTAATTAGAGTGTACGAAAGAATTATTTTCAGAGTAAAGAATAGGACAACAGAAACTGTTAATTAAATTTTATTTTAAAACAGAAGTACTGTAGTAATTAATTTTATTTTGTACAGAACGATTGATTAATTTATTTATATTAGAAGCAGTCAGTTAATTTTTTGTGTTAACATAAATATTAGTAAAATATCTGTGCAATTTAAAAAATTAAGGAAATCTTTAATAAATCCGAAACATTCCATTATCAAATTATTGACTACATATTCTATGCGACCTTGAACACAATAATAATAATAATAATATATATATATATATTTCACCGAACTTTAAAACGAACCCGTACATTAGAATCCGCGTATTATTTCAATCGTGAGGTTTTCAGGTTTTCATACTAAAAATGTTCGACGTACATGACAACGCGATAACGCATTTCAATGTTTACAGTGACAGACATTGCTCATTTCAAATTTGGGAACAGACATCGCTAAACTTAATTTAAATTGTGAAATTTCGGCTGCACGAGAAACTGGTAGTCGTTTTCAGCCAGACTTTTTTAAAAACATTTTTCGTGGGCAATTAGCTCACGATACCATATTACTTGCTTCCTGAGACGTTAACGGCTAATTATAGTAATACTGCTTCGTTTTAATCGTTAACATCGGCTATAAAAGCATCTTTTATAAGCCGTAATTAATTTTTTATCACCACCTATGTCCTCGCGTCGTTGACATGCTTCTCCACATCACTTAAACAACGGCCCATACCGAGAGCAGAATGACGACAACACGACGGGTCGGCTTCGCTGACGGTGGTAAGCTGCAGTTCGCGAATGCTAATCGTGGCATCGCCTCGTCCACATGGCGTGAATGATTGGCGACCACATGACTGTGTGACTGTATTCTATTAACGGGACAAATTGATTGCAGGGACAGTGTCACAGTTTTAAGAACGCCTTATTACATCGCAGGCTTCCGACTGTTATCCTTTTGATTGAGGCAGTAATAACACCGATCTCAGCGTACCTTTTGTTCATCCGTAACTTCTAAACTAAGGACATTCGTCGAGCAGTATTGTTGTCTTGTGTAAAACGATAGTAAGAAACAGTGGCGTGGCGTGGGTACATAACACCTGTTGCAGGTTGTGATAGGCCTAAACTTATCCTAAAAATTAATTCGAATTTTTTCTTGTACCACGTGTTCTTTTAGAGCATTTTCTATCATTCGCTGGGAGAAGAAGAGGGTTCCGGTTCAACGGGATCTGACTCATACTTACACAGAATAAATCAGAAACCAAATAATCGAATTAAAAATAATAATAATAATAATGGCACACAGAGAAACACATGACTAAACGAACAAAATCACAAGTACGTACATAGTATCTGCTGCACGTCAGTTCCGAAAACAAACACAGCTGCTAACTGATCATTTTACCAGTTTATACAGCGGCAACACATTGAACGGACGAGTGTCCATCCCTCGACAGTTTGTAGTCAGTGACAAGTAGTACGAGGTCAATGACCGTACGCAGTAAAACAGTCGGCAACACAAGACTGCAAGTTCCCTGGAGTTCGAAACCAATCCTACACTTTTCTTCAAGTTTCCCTACTAATATTGTTCGGATTTCAAATTATTCAATAAATAAAGTATTTATTCAGTGATATAATTAATATTATTTTCTTTTATTTCCAGTACTGTTGCTGCCGGCAACAGCGGTTACATGGACGCCACGCTACTGCTAAGAAACCAATGTTTGCAAGCCAGTGAGTCGTTAGTCGAGCTTAGCTAGGGAGCTAGGACGTTAAGTCGGCAATCTCATCGCTTTCCATCTAACGTCTTCTGAATAACCCACCGTAGAGTCCTTTAAAAAACAAATAGGCCTATGCACTAACAGTGTCGCCACATACTACTCGCGAGAATAAAAGGCCACACCAACAGGATGCACTCCCGTAACTGTTTTTACAGCAAATCCACGCAAATTACTCGTAACCACGTAAATAACGATGACACCGGGGAAACTGAAATTTCTCTGCCTAGCGTCGTTACGATAGCCTAAAAAAAAAGAGCACAATGAACGGTATTTTGACAAGCCGGTGTTCGAGCATATTTTACGTATAACGTATTAGCCGTCAGTAGGAAAGGTCCAAGGTGCACACACAGCGCGCCCCTCCACGTTCCGCAATGATGAAGTGTCTTTTCAATTCCGCGTCACTTTCACCTGCTGCACTAAATCACACGTCGCTACTTCGGTGTTCCACTTTATACCGTAAATAATCTCTAACTCGGCTCCTGTCAACCACTTTCCTCCACACAAGAGTCCAAACTATGTTTTACAGCATTTCCTCGTCAACTTCGTCTAACGAAAGGTTTCATAAATTTTGATCAGAATTAAATCAGATTGAAAATACAGGTACGCTATTTTTCACAATGCATAAAAAGCGTATGAAAGCATACCAAGTGGCGGATCGTGAATTAAGGGACCTCACGAAAGCGTACCACAACTTTGATATCCCTTATTATCACAGTTCAGTCACATTCAATCATATCTGATTACTGGGTCAGTCTCATTTATTACACAGCATTCTTCGAAATTTTTTTTTGAAAATTTCATGTATACAAGGTCTTACTGTAATTCCAAATCTTAAAGTTTAGTATTTTTATTTGAACGCCTTAAATATGTACATTTCCTAGTACCCTACAGTTAGGTAGGGAGCTTCAACCGTAAGATATTCCAGTATAACCGTCTGGTTCCCCCTCGGATTAAAACAATGTTTGGTGGTAAAAAAAAGGTACTTAAGCTTAAGTCATTTTTAAAACTTCAGAAATCGTATGGCTTAAGGTTGGGAAATAAATATCACCATCAAAGTGAGTAAATTTCATATGACATCTAGTCTCTCCACAAAGTCAGAAACTTTAATTTTACAACACGGCCAAAAACTGTAAGTCACTAGTACGCTCCCTCAGCCGCAGAACTCGGTCACTATTCTGAACGAAGTTAAATTACTATTATACATACATAAATTTCGATATTAAATCATTTTTCAATGATAGGAAAAATTACAAAAGTCCCGATTAATTTATTATTTCTTTAGAAATATAAAAATTGCACAGCACACAATCACACAATAAACACTAAAAATTCGCAACAATTCCTTTTAGTCAGACAGCTTGCTGGATAATACTTTTGGGTAATACTTTTATTCCGTGTCCAATATCCTCCTTCTCCGATAAAAGAATTTATAGCCGGGCTGTTTGGCCGTGGTCGATTGCTTTGTTCTGTCACTGTCTAAACGTTCGGCCACCCACCGGAGGCCTTCAGTAGAAAAAAGTATTCGATAAAAGTGTGAAGATCAAACAAAACGTTTACTTTTACCTCGTTTAGGAGTACACTTGGGTCTCCACGCTTTTGTCGAAGACTTTTTTCTACTGAAGGCCCCCGGTGGCTGGCAGAAACGTTTATACAATGACGGAACAAAGCAATCTACCACGGCCAAACAGCCCGGCTATAAATTCTTTTATCTATGACTCCAGCCGTAATATCCTTCTCTGTCTTCTTCGTCTCCTCGTCCTCCTCCTCCTCTTCTTGTTCCTACCAGCATTAGACTGTTCGGTATACTGTGAAGCAATAATCGATCCATTCTCTTTTCGGCATGTCAACATTTATTATTCCTCCACTATATATATTTTCTTCTTCACCTCTTCAAGGAGTAGGTTACATAAACCTGTTCCAGCATCCATCTCATCCTCGGACGACTCACGTCTCTTCTACCAATGGCTTTATAAAATCCTTATTCTTTGCTAGGACTCTGTCCTAGTGCCACGGTTTCCAGTCCTTACTCCGAGGCTGCTTTGGATGCTACACGTATTTCAAAGTTTTACATGAACAGGTTACTGGCCTGTTGCACAACCCCCTACCAGGAGGACCGACGATACATCTAATATCCAAAAAATATAAAAATCTAGCTCATAAAGACGGACTAACTGCGTGCGGACTATGTAGATACTTCAAGGTATTTTCGAAAGAACACAACTGGAAGAATGTATAGTCCAGTGTACGATGGCAATATGTGGCCCCCGAGGAGCAATAGGGAAGTCCAGATTTTTATGAAAAACCAAACTATATATGCTAATACAGGGAGAGTGTGGGAATCACCTGAATGGAGACGAGTATAATGACGAAAGGATTGAGTGTTTCATGCGTCCAAAAGAAGACCAAGGAAGCGATGCCCGCAGGAAGCGACAGACAGTCTTCACAGGATGTATACTCGTACGATTAAGGCTCGTTTAGGACTGTACCACTGTAAGAAGTGTAGGTTCGTTACACTAAACTACACTGGCACGAAGAAGATCACTGTAAAACGGTCCCAATACCGACCGGAAGTAATAGTAACCTCAAAGTCGACACACTTCCGGAACTGAATCAATGATGTTGACTATTATTAACACAATTAAACTGATAAACGCGGCCGTTCTGTCAACGCTATCATTTAAAATCGCTCAAATTACCATACGGAATTGCGTTTATATACGCGATATCACATTAAACTTAATGGAAAATGTTTTTCAATTGCAATTTTGTTATCAGAAACCATTTAAACAGTAATTTAAAAAATTCTCTTTATTGCTTTCATTATTCAGACTCGACAGCCACGCCGTAGTAAGGAACGCTACAAATAAAGTGTTATTCTCCCCCCCCCCACACACACACACGAAAGAGTAACATTTTTCGAGGTTACTCGAAGCGGTTTCTTCTCCACTTACTGACTGTGTTCACAGATTGGGAAACACGTGTAATAGAGTTTGTATTAAACCTAAAGTTTAAAGCGGGTTCTGAAATCCTAATAAGAGCCTGTGACAAGTGTCAATGGACTGTCCAGCATAAATTTTGTGTTAAACAATTTAAATATTGTCTATACCCTGAGACTGAGCAAAATAAAAAGTAAAGTCAATGACTGACAAGGCAAACAGCCTATGTTAAATTATATACCCATTTGTACCCCGTCAGTTACTGCCCCGCTTCCTGTAAATTCCCGAGGATTGAGGAATCGTACACAACGGACAGCTGCGAATTATTACATTCAAAGTTCTATATTTATTATTATATTCAGACTAGTACACGCATGAAGTTGAAAATGAAAGAAAAAATTAACGAAATAAATTTCAAAATAAATTTATGTCTGAGAGGGAATTACTCAACTGACAATTGTTCTCTTGTTCACAAGTTGTGCAAGCAGTCTCTTTTCCAAGTCGTACAAGCAGTCTCTTTACAATTCCTTTCATGAGAATAAACATATACTAAAAATTGTCAAATGATCGTCAAAATGGCTCAATTAAAAAAAAAAGTTTTGTAGTTCCCTGTCGTAAGACATCTAAACTAACGATAGCTAATAAGCGTGGAATATTTATTTCAGTTAAGCACTAAAAACGGCAGCTACTTATGAGGTCGTGGGGGAAAAAAAAGTTAAGAAGTAATTTGTGTGTTATTAGAGGGTGTGACAGATGCAGCCGAAAGCTTTTTAAAAATTGCTAACTAAACATAATTATGTCACTACCGACTCAGAACACAAAGTTTTTTATTGGTAAAAACGTAAAAGTTTTACATTATAGCCTGAACCAGTTTTCGCTTATAGTCTTGTTCTTGGCGACGGCGTCAACTTTTGAAGGATCGATGGTGTGTGTGTGTGTGTGATATGTTCGAATAATACGTGTGATTTGAAACGTGTCTGTTCGTTTTGGATGTCGTTTTTATGTGTTTGTATACTTCCAATTGTTCAAGGGTGTCTAGTTTTCAGCCTTTTGTGTGTACGCGTAGAATATCCACATTGTTGTCGATGTTTGTGTATATGTGGTTTGCTTCAATGGGGTGATTTGCAAAGGTAGAGTCGGTTAGTGGAGTGTAGTGCCTTTGTGTGTTCAATATATCTTTGTTTGAAGCAACGTCCTGTCTGGCCTATGTAGAATTTGTTGCAATCTGAGCAACTTAGTTTGTAAACACCAGGTAGATCAAATTTGTTTTGTGCTTTGTGTGTGTGTTTTGATAGTGTGTGTTCTGTTTTGTTTGTAGTTTTGTATGCGATTCTGTATCCTGCTTTTTTAATTTGTGGGCTATTTTTTCAGTGTGGTTATTGATGTATGTTAGTGTTATGAATTTGTTGTTTTCTGTCTTTGTCTGTTTTTGTTTTGTGTAGGAGTTTATTGACTACTGTTCTGTTGTATCCGCTGGATTCTGCTAGATATATTTAATCGTATTGTGTTTAGTTCGTCTTTGTAGACTTTTTCATCTAGTGGGATATTGTTAAGTCTATGTATCATAAGACTATAGAAAAAGACTACACACACACAAACATCGAAACAACATGGATATTCTACACGTACACACAAAAGGCCGAAAACTAGACACTCTTGAACAACTGGAAATATACAAACACACAAAACACATAAAAGCGACATCCTAAACAAACAGACACGTTTCAAATCACACGTATTATCCGAACATATCACACCCCACACACACAACACCGATCCTCCAAAACTCGACGCCGCGCTCCCAGTGGCAGCTCTGACAAAGCTTATAATAAGCGAAAACTGGTTCAGGCTATAAGGTAAAACTTTTACGTTTTTACCAATAAAAAACTTTGTGTTCCGAATCGGTAGTGACATAATTATATTTAGTTAATTAACGGACACGTCATGGACAACGAATCCAAGAATTGCTAAACGTTGACGCTAGGAAATAAAAACGAAAGCTCCCACTTCCCTTATGGTCCAGTACGATTTAACAACGTTTCTCCGGCTTAATGTATATATCATACACACGCCCGCGAGAGCTACAAGAATAATGTGCTCTCCAACTCGATACACACCCCATCCTCCGGACCAGTCACTATAAACGATCTACAAAACAGTACTGAACTCGCTGCAGAGGGACGATAAATTACCGGATAAAAAATATCAACAAATAACGCCGCCGCACGTCTTCGCCCTTCTACTACGAGAAACAACGTCGCAAATATTTCTGGCAGAAAAAAATCGCCAACACAGCCAGTAAAGCCATGTCGCATATTAATCATGCAAAAAGTGGAGGCGTCGGACGACTGTAACAACTAAACAATGTCTTATTGTAATCCTATATATGGAGTGGTAAAAGTGTTGTAACGAGTCAAATCGATAAACAACCGTTTTAAACATTTACGTTCACTTCTAATCCAAACATCTCAAAATAAAATTGCCAAACCTAACCTAACCTAACCTAACCTAACCTAACCTAACCTAACCTAACCTAACCTAACCTAACCTAACCTATAAATATTGGAAAGACGAATTATTAGGAAAATATTAGGCCCACAAAAAACTTCAGAATGTTGGAAATTAAGAAGTAATGATGAAATATATCAATGTATAGAAAATATAACAGAAACAGTGAGAAAAAAAAACTAGTATTTTTGGGACATTTATATACGAGTAAAATGGATATAGAATGGACGACAATAGGTAAACAAAACAGATCTTCAAATATCTGTGGAGAAAGAAGTCAACATCAAGTTGGATTAAAGAAGCCAAAAAGGATTTAGAAAAAAATAATATAAATGCAGAAGAAGCAATTGAAAGAGAAGTTTTTCGGGCAAAGTGTTAAAAATGGAAGGAGTCCAGCTAGGAGAGAGAGAAACGCAGGTTCAAAGTGGACTGAAGACAGGAAGAAGAGAGATAGTGAAAAGATGAAAGAATATTGGAGAAAAAGAAAAGAACAAGGAATAAAGAATTGAAATTGGCACGTGGTCCTCAGATGGCCGATACAAAAAAAACCCTCTAAGAGAATAGGATACGTCCAACTGAGCTAAGCCTCAGGATGGAGTACCCTTCATGACAGCCAATGCCATGAAATTTGCTCATAGAACATATTATATGTATAGGTTACTTCCTTTGTATATATTAGCTTCTCATTGCTGACATTCAAATAAAAAAAAAAATATAAATAAATACAATTCAGGAAAAGCAATTTCAATATAATTTAAAGCATAAATCGTTCCGTAGCACTACTACTTATGAAAAAGAAAACAGACTTTGTGTCACTCACGCATGTACGGTTTTATGTGATCAGGAAAATGTATGTTCCGCAGCTCCTTATAAATCATTTTAAAGCCTCAAAATGTTCTTTCCTACAACATTTATAATAAATACTACAGTTTTACAATACAAATCATCTTTCAATGCTATCAAAAATTATGTTTGAATTTTAAGATCTTAAATATGGTATTACTTAATATTTTTTAATTTGGGGTCAAAAAGTTGTCCTACGACGTTGTCCGATGCCTAATCTCCATCGTTGTCTGCCGTTGCAGTTTTCATCGTTTAGTCGTCTATCTCTCATTAATCTTCTTATGCCCTCTATCCATGTTTTCTTGGGTCTTACTTTCTTTCTGTGCTCTCTACGTATGTTTCTCGTTGTTTTCTTTGGTAGTCGGTCTTGTCCCATTCTTTGTACGTGTCCGTACCAGATTAGTTGTTTTTCTTAAATTCAGTCGATGATTGACTTTTGTACGCCCATTTCTTCTTTGATCGTTTCATTTCGTATTCGCTCTAGCGTTGAAGTTCTAGCATCTCGCTCAAAGCATCCATTTCTGTAGCTTCTTTCTTTTAACGTGTTCTTTCA
Organism: Magicicada septendecula; assembly: GCA_034769895.1. NCBI lineage: Eukaryota > Metazoa > Arthropoda > Insecta > Hemiptera > Cicadidae > Magicicada > Magicicada septendecula. Next base: position 134,401,803 of record CM068372.1, read on the forward strand.
TTCTCCATGTTTCGAATCACTACATCAACGTGCTTTTCAACATACTATCGTATATTCTTTTCTTCCGTTCTTTTCCAATTTCTTTGCTGCATACAATCCCTCTCAATTATCTACTTATATGTTTTGCTTTGTTTATTTTTGATTTTATGTCAACATCATCTGTTCCTTCTTCATTAAAGTTTATTCCTAAGTATTTTTAGCTGTTGCATTTTTTTATACGTTCGTTGTTTTCTAAGATTAAATCTGTTGTTTCTTCTACGACAGACAGATACTGCATTTTTTCTTTGTTCATCAGTAATCCCCATTTTTCATACTGCTCTTTCAGTTTGCGTATCATATCCTTTTTAATCTTTTTACTCTGACTTTTTAATCTGAAAACTGCATTTTCTTGCTACCAATACGCTGTCCGCTTTTAATTTTGTGAGATGTCTTACATCCAGAGACATGCCCATATAAAAACGAATCAAATGTATTTAACAGAATACGTCCAGCAGGTTTGGAGTTACAAGAGTGCAAACAAACATACAAAGCAGACAAACAAATAATCTTCCTACGTAGGCTATCACGGGCGGAGTCAATGGTAACGGAATTCATACCCGGGCTCTTTGGCCGTCGTCGATTGCTTTCTTTAATCATTTTCTAAACGTTGCGGTCACCCACCGGAGGCCTTCTACAGTAGAAAAGAAGTTCAGTGTTCGACAAAGGGTGGAGAGCCGAACGTACCTCTACCCGGTTAGGGGTGCGTTCGGCTCTCCACCCTTTGTCGAACATTTAACTTTTTTTCTACTGAAGAAAGCCTCGGGTGGGTGACCGCAACATTTAGAAAATGACTGAAGAAAGCAATCGATCACGGCCAAAGAGCCCGGGTATTTTGTTATCAGAAACCATTTAAACGGTAATTTAAAAAATCCTCTTTATTGCTTTCATTATTCAGACTCGACAACCACGTCGTAGTAAGGAACGCTACAAGTAAAGTGTTCTTCTGCCCCCCCCCCCCACACACACACATTCATTCACCAAATAAACTTCTTGGTTGCGCCGTCGGGTTGCTGGCGCAACAAAAACGAATCACTTTCATTACATTTACTTAAAGTAGAATAACCTTTCGTGGGTTTGCGCCAGGGTCACTGGCGAATGACATCTTCATCGATATGTACTGAAAATTTGTAATCCTTGTGTTGATAACATGGACGTCTCACATCCGTCGTTAAGGTTTTGTTTTGTTCAAGACACCTCACAGTCTATTACACTCGGTTCCATAAGAAGACTCGACTGAGAAGCCCTGTTTTGTCACAGTGCAGGCGTTTCGGAGTTGAAGCGGAACACGGAACATAAATTACACCCAAATACCTCCTTGCGTGTCCAGCAATACAAGACATTATTATTATTCCGGCTGTACAATGTCTGCACATTTTCCGGAACCAAAGATTACAGAATTGATTGAATTCTCATCTTCCACTGCTGCTTGTCCATCCAAAGATATTCAATTTCTCTTCGCCTCAATATAGTCTGAATTTCTTTTAACCAGGTGATAGGTGGTCTTCCTCTTTTCCTTCTTCCTGGCGGGGTCCGTTCCATAACTCTCCTTGGCAATCTTTCCTGTGCCATTTTTGTGTGTGTCCATACTAAAAAAGTTTTAACGAAAGGGGATATTTTATGAACGGTCTGCTCCACCAAAAACCTCCCTGAACAGAATAATAACAATATTTCTTCTACGAACTCTACATTGTTTCAAACAATACAAGTCAGTTTTTTTTTTTTAATATTACTTTACAAATTATCTTCTTATGAACAGTCTGCTCAGTATGCACCCACCAAAACCTCCCTGAACAGAATAATAACAATATCTCTTCTATGAACTCTACATTGTTTCAAACAATACAAGTCACAGTTTTTTTAATATTACTTTACAAATTATCTTCATCTTAAACCTGAAAACTGCAAATAATATCCACTCGCTTGTGAGAATTTTAAATTTCTAATGACTTGCTAAGATTATTACTCAAACTTCCCGTGTTTTGTTTATGAGCACCTTCTCTGAAAAGGACTCGGCAAACTTAAAACAATAACAGAACGAAGTTAATACAAACAACCAACGTTCGTCTTAGTACGAAGTTAGTTATATCACTTTTATCCCTTCTCCACTCGGGGATTAGGTGGATTCACCTGTTCCGGTTCTCAAGGCCCAGTCAACGCGATGTTAAACTGCTTTTCTCAGGAAAACAATCCTTTGAATACAAACACCTGATTCTCCAGGTTGGGGGTACGCGATGGGATGGTAACTCCTTCCTCTGAACATTCCCCTTGCTGACTATAGTGCTACAAAAGACGGACGGTTGAATTGATTTTCTAGGTTTTCAATTACTTTACTTTCCAACGTTTCATTGTGGGATTAATAACTTCAAATTTTAGATTTATTCTCGATCCTGCTTTTAGTTGAATTTTTATTGTTTAAACTGTCAATAAATACCAATTACCACATCATTACTCCGGATATAGTTTCAGCACACGAGAAGAAAATAGTTCAATTTTCTTCCGAGGTTTAACTGATTTAAGTAGCAGCTAATTATATGAGACACGATAAAGTCCAAACAATCTCGTGGCTTTCTTTATTGATTTATTGAACAATTATTAAATGTTATTAGAGAAACGTGTAATTAAATTAATTTACGGATAAACGATACTATGAATATTAAATTTAATAGAAGTAAATGTACTGAACTGGAACACAAATAATCAAATAAGGAAATGAATATCACCCACCTCACTTTATATGTACGTATTACATTGTTGGGAACACTTTGTTTCTTTTTTATTCTTAAAAGAACTACATGAGGTACCGACGAATGAAGCCAAACAAATGGTTGTAAAATATGGGAATTACTTAAGTTACTTCCCGCCAAGACAAATCTGGCACACTGACAGTAGCATCCCGAATTCCTGCAGGTGAGGCCTATGCCGGCATCCACAGTTCACGTGAATGAACTGTTCGGTGACAGTAGATCTGTCGCCTGCCTCACCCATGTATGGCAGGGATGACATGGCTGTATTGAACAGAATTACGGCATCCCCGCAAGAGGAAGCCGCCTATGCCGACATTCATGGTGGCTCCGACTTCTGCCATCTCGTGGCGCGGGAGTAACCGGTATTTGGGGTTAGGCTGATGTTAATCGAACTAAGGTGTGTATCTTGCAAACGGTAATCAGAGTTACCTCGCCCCTGGCAGTGGTGCAAAGGTAACCCGGTGAACTTCGTTAACATCAAAGCACAGTGAACCCTACTAGCATAGCCTGCCCACGCAGCGTACCCCTGTTCAGGTGGGGGGAGAGCCGTTCACCGTTAAGTCGTTGAGTGGCTCGCTGAACTCGTCAGGTGAGCCTGGAGCTACGCTCTTGGAGGTGGGAGCTGGTGCTATAGGGCTCATTACCCGTGACTCCTTCTCCTTTGAAACACCCATTCTGGCGCACGCTGCCTTCCGTGACACGGAGTTAACCGATTATCAGCGGTATCAGGGCTAGTAATCGGAACAAAGCGCGAGTCAAGCGTTCGGTGGCGCGATTTGAGGATCTGAATAACCTACGCTGAAGGAGCCTCAACCGGGCCTGAACCTGTTTCGAGTTCGGGGGGTTCGTCCGCCGCCTCCCGAGGCCACCACTGAGCAACGTACAGTCTTGTATCAACATATTTATGTTCTTACATGCCACAACGGTAAGTGCGTTAGTCTCCTTGTAAGGGGATGGTTCCAGTCTGCTCGTTGATGTATCCAGTGGATGGAAAGCGGGGGGGGGGGCTTTCCCTGCCTTTCCTGGTAAACTCATGTGGCTGGCAGAGAAAGTGGTCAGACAGAGAACAAAACGAATCTTCGGAACTGACATGATCTATCATATCAAAGATCGAGGTACAGCAATGGCGTTGGCTCATCCTCTAGAATACACGTACCAACACGAATCATCTTCTCTCTGACTCGTGATCTTACAGTACATCTCAGACCACACCGACCCCACATAGAAACCAATGCCCCATTTTCAGCGACGACTGCACGGTGGCCCGGCGCCTACCTTAGATCTACTGTATACATACTGCTTTACTGTACAGGGGGCAACGCTAGTTGTACGATCTGCCCGAAGATCATCGTTACATGTCGAGACTTGAAATCAATGGTACCGCAGAGTTTTTGGCATGTTATTAACTGTGGCAACAGACAACGAAGATCGAAACCAAAATTAAATGGTCTGATTGAATAATTCTAACAACGGAATGTGGTGGCCCACAGCGCGCTTAAGTCCACTGAAAGCTAAAATCATGTGAGATGATCTAACCGAGGAAGGTCAACTGAAACTATTGCAGAAAGGTATATCCCTCCTAACATCTCTATGCTAGCTTTCACAGTCCAAGCCTTCCTTTCTGTCATACTGACAACTTTATAAGACTCTCTCGGGCACCAATCAAAATTATTCCTTCGGGTGTACTATTCCAGGGTCTTTCTGGTCCTCTATTTGCTGGAGGAAACAAGACAAAATACATGGTAATGTCCAACTCTGAGACCAGACGGGCTCCTAGAGGTTTCAATGTGAATGGGAAGTGATTTAAAGGAGTGTCCTGCTTTAGTTATCTAGGATTTAGTTATCTGTTTAGTTATATAAACATTAGGATAAGAAATCCTATAACCAGGAAATACAGTCTACTTTGCAAATATTAACACCTTTAAAAACAATCTTGTTACAAGAGGTATAAAACTTAAAGTATATTATTCTCTTGTGCGACCAATTGTTACATGTGGAACTGATGTGTGGACTTTGACAGAGAATGACAAAACTGCTTTAAAATCAATTGACGCAAAATGTTGCGCAAAAATTTATGGCCCGGTAAGAGAAGAAGGCAGTTGGGGAATACGCAATAACAATGAACTACAGGCTCTCATGCATGGAAAAGACGTAGTGAAATTCATCAAATCACAGAGGTTGCTTGGCTGGGACATGTGGAAAGAATGCTGAAGGGAAGATTATATACTACTAGACGTAGAAGGCAGACCAAGGATGAGATGGTTGGATGGCGTAATAGATCTTGGTCACATAGGAATCAGAGGGTGGAGAGGAAGGGCGGAGATTAGGGAAGCATGGAGGAGTACTGCTGAGGAGGCTAAAGCCCACCAAACACTGTAACGCCAGGTAAGAAGAAGATTTCCTGGAGGCAGCCGTAACATGTAAAATGATATAGGCTATGGTGTCTATGATGTTCTCCTTTACCTTAAAGGCTCCTCTCAACTCCAATTCGACGTTCTGTTCTCGAAATTCCAGCCAATTTTCTTCAATACTTCAACTTCGTTGACTTCTTTACTTCTTTTTTGTTTCTTTTAATGTTTACTTTCAACTGCAGAAGTTTACCGCCGCAGGTTGAATGCTTCAGACCTTAGTGTAAGACGGTTTTCATTTGTTTTGAGTTTCATCATTCTGCAATACTGTATGTAAATGACTCTTCTTGCTTCAAGTAATTCTGTTCAATACATGCATATCATTCCTGCCACACTTAAACGAATGTACACTACTTTCGCAATTCTGATGTTCAGTTCAGACAGCATACGTACAGTTCAATGCCTCGCCCACTGCACCACGTAGTTGGGTGAGTGAGAGACGACAGATCTATTGTCACCGGACAGTACATTCACGTGACGAGCGTAGCGTATTCACACCGTCACGCAGAGTTATCGTTCATTGAAGTTTGGTCAAAATTCATCCCACAAACAGCGGAGAATACCGTTATGTGAACATCCAGTTCGTCCCGCGTCCTGACTCGCACACCCCGATCAAATGACGAATAGTAGCAGAATGACAGTATAATAAAAAAAAACTCGACCTCAAATAAATGACGTTCAACCCGTGTAATAAACGACCTAGAGAGCCAAAGCGCTGTGCATTATGAAACTCCAATATTTCCGACAGTAAGCGATCTGTATGTAAACCAAAATATTTGCGACTGGTGCGTAAAATTCAATCGTGTATTGCATCTCATGTTTTGCCACTTTTCCTCTCGTGCATTCCTATTACTGGAGAAGATAATATAATCAGATGGAGGTTACAGTAGGCGATAAGTCTTCACTGAATTTGAAGACCAAGTTGCGGTGACCGAGGATGCTGAAGATTTCAGTATATGGTCAGGAATTAAAAGACCACTACCACGACACTGCAGGAATAAATATTAGCTTACTAAAATCAGAATACATCTGTGTATGCACGAATGATGACGATACCTTATATATGAACAGCACAACACTGAACTGGCTACAAGAATATAAATGTTTACGAATATTACTCCATAAAAACTGAAACAGCCATCGAGATATTGCAGACCCGATCAATGAAGGAAATTGTATAAAGGCCTAGCATAAATACATATGAAACTGTATCGGAGTGAGGTACGGTATCAAAATAAAATCGATAAAATAAAACTGTTAAGGAACAGAGATGGGCTTTAATGTGCGAAGAAAAAGAAATTCAGACATCTGGACAAAAGCACATTCCCAAAGGCACAAGAAGGCAACTAGTTTGCTTGGGATGATGATCGACAGATTATAAGAAAAGTGTTTTGGAGTTGAAACCTAATGAAAAACGAAAAACGAAGAGAGGAAGACCGAGACGAAGGTGGAGAAATGAATGTAAAGAATCGAGGGGAGCATGGAGAGACGGGTAGAGCATAGAAATCCGTTATATACAGAGTGTTTCTGAAAGTTACTGCCATACTTCCTATGCGTATCGCTCTCTTGAAAATAATAGAAACACGTTTATATAAACACATAAGTCTGGAAACATTTCTGCTTGTGGCCAATCGAATATCTTTCCTTTTGTTGGTTTGAAAGGAAAACAAGACGATATACTGCATTAAGTGGATGAAAATTTATGATTTCAGGTCGAAGTTCGTCTAAAAAATTTTATAAAATTGATTCCAACGCCATAATTTTCCAATGCCTTTTATGAAAACACTGAGGAAATTTGAAAAATTTAACTGAAATTTGTATTTTTCATATGTTTTGTAGAAAACCCACTAACAAGTGCTTTAAAACGAATCGGTTTTTCACTACGTGTGGTAGACAATTAATTCAGAAGAATTACATGTAAATAACATAGCATAAATGTGCTTCCAAGTATACAGTAACTTAAGCTTTTATTGAAAAATGTATCAGAAAATGCTATATATTTATCAATGTAACCACTTTTCGATAATGTAATTTACACCTAATTGTTTAGAATTAAATTCTCTACCCGACTGAGAGAAAAACTGATTCATTTTGAAACACTTTAATAATAACTAGTTAATAACAATTAAAATTAATTAATAATAAACCCTACAAAAAAATTAGAAACGTAATTTTTTACCTAATCTAATACGAATTTTTATACTTTTTTCTATAAAACGCAAATTTATGACCTTGGAAACAACTGTTTACAATTCTTCAGTAGACGTTCCAACTGAAATAATTGATTTTGTGTGTCATTAATTTCATTCCTCAAATGCAGTACTGTGTTATTTTACCTTTGCGGCCAATTATACAGCAAAGCGTTTTCACACTTATGTCTACACAAACTTTGTTATTATTTTGATGAGAGGAATAAGGTATGGCAGAAACTTCATGGAACAGCGTGTATACATAAATACATAGTTTTTCGTTATTATGCCGTATGTCTCAAAGTTAATTCATCTTTTCTGCGTCCAAGTTTGTCTTCATTTACGACGGAACCCAATTTATTTCTTTGGTTACTCTACACGATTTGCTCGGCTGCACTGTACAAATACAACACCAGTTATCGTTATGTCAAATTCGTGAAAATTTGGTAAATGCCTCAAGTACAGTCAAAACAGAGATTCTGCTTATGCCTATATCACAGTGGCGGCGGCTCGTGGTTCTGACAGCTGGGGGTTCAATGTCTGAATGTTTCTACTAAGATAAGAGCAATTATCCCATTCCAAATAACACACGGGGTGGGTCTCAACATGAAGACATAGGTTTAACTATTGACAACTTTTAGTAGGCCTAATATTAAGTTGTGTTTTGCTTAAGTCGAGAGAGAGAGAGAGAGAGAGAGAGAGAGAGAGAGAGAGAGAGAGAGAGAGAGAGAGAGAGAGAGAGAGATGAAAAATTTGTTTTTAAAATAGATTGAACACTATTCATTTTACCAAATCAATGAACTGAACACAAAAATAAGATACCTGAACACTTAACACTCAAAATACCGGCAAACACTTTGAAGGTTATACACGCTTCGATCAGTTTAACGTTAATACAATTATTTAATGACTACATTAAACACACTTTATTTTCGGAATACAATTACTTCACTATTTTATTTGATCTGAAGACTTCACTGCACACATTTTCACTGCATTCTAAATGAAATCGAGAAATCCGACACAAAACTGATGGTAAACGGACAAATCATGTGGTAAAAATCATAATAATGGCGAATGGCGGTATTATGAAAATGTTAAAATTCCCGGTCAGTGTGGTTAGGCCCTCGTCGGAACTATTCGTCTCTATCGCTAACACTCGGGATTAGCGACTGTTGAATGTAATTTTCCGTATACTGATTTCCCCCTCTAAAGCTGTCTACACAGTCCAGGTGTTGCTGAGAGGTGTTTTGCACCTCCAAGCAATAGTAGCGAACAATTCGCCTATTATGCGAATCGATTACTGTTCAGTCGACAAGATTAATCCCGCAAATCTTGTTATTTAAATATGAAACCAAAATCTCAACAAATCCTTAAACATATTTAAATTATTTAGGGGGTTCACTGAGAACCATTGAAACTTATGTACGAGCCGCCACTGCTATACCGGGAACTATAGGAGAAAAAATATCTAATATATTAATATTAGCTAATAGAAGCTAATCTAATATATTTTACTATACTCTCACCTGGCTGTTAAATAATAAAAAAAAACAGTAAACACAGGAGTTTCATCATTTACATTATTCACAAATATAACCACCATTTATACAATGTGAAAACGCGTGCGTGCGCACGTTTAATGCCTCTGTACGAGAGTACGTAGGAGACACTGTGACGCCATCTGCTGCGAACAGGTAAAAGCTGTCACCCATAAAGAGCGCGATCACAACCACAGAACCCTTTTGACAAACGACCGAATCCTGCCCACACGACGCGCGCGTCTGCGTCCCAGTGACCCCGCCGCTCACGCCGACACGTTTCACCCGAAAACAACTCGCATGTCGTCCGTTGACAAAACACGTTAATCATTTCCCACGTTACTGATACCTGAAACGACGAGAATATGTGTAAGAGGAAATGGTATAAACATCTAATCGCAACATAACAAAAAAAAAAACACAAAACTGCAAGGGAGAACAGCCAAGAACTCTAAACCTCGTTCGTCGGAACTGTGGGTCCGACAGTTGCCTCCGACAGAACTATCCCTACGACTGTCCTCAGATCAAATAAGAGTTTTTAAGAGAAGTCTGAAGGTAAAACATTTCCATGGTTGTTTTGTGCAAACGTTTCGGCCGCCGTACGTTCGACGGCCATCTTCAGTGCAGAAGGCTGCAAAACACTGATAAAGGTTTGGGTAGTAGGTGACCACTGAACTTTTGTTAAGGGTAGCCAATCAGAAGAAAGGCAAATTCTTATTCGTTCGCTACAACTCGTGTCCTAAGAGCGCTCAATGAGAGCGACACCCCGCCGATTCATTGCAACAGATGCATGTTTCTGAATCTGGACAAACTTCGTATGCAGGCGAGGGAAATACAAAAATATATAAATATATCATAAAAATTGTATATAATTTATGTTAAAAATAATCTCAGAAACACATCGTATGAATAATCTAAAGTACTTCTGCACACAGTAAAATCATTACAATTTTTGCACACGATTCCTCTCAATAGTACATACTTATTTTCTAACGGCTTAACTTAAAATGATGTGGTTAGGTTAGTTAAGATAGCTTAGGTTATGTTGTTTTTGGACTATAATTCAGGCTGCTTTTGACGGTAAAGTTGACTATAATAGTCAACTCTACATATGCTACATTTTAAACGCGTTTTACGTAAAAACAAATTTTTCATGGATCTCAGAAATTACGCTACGTAGGACATTGAAATTTTCAGGACTGACTTAGGTCACCATTTTCTACTTACTGAAGCAGAATTGTAGAACTAAAGTGTATACTTTGGTTGGTAAAAAAATTAATGTTTATTCATTTTCTTTGGAAAAAGATTATAAAAATAACACGAATATAAATCTTGTTATGGACAAGGTAATGAAATAGTTCTTCTTCAGCAGTAATAAAACATATAAACAAAATACCTACAAACATTTCAAGACTCTATCTCATCAGGTTTCACAGAAAAATGTACCTAAATACGGGAAATTTAGTATTACCCAGCACAGGGCCTACCGATTCCCTTTAAACATTATATGACCAATTGCTATACGCACAGTTACACGCATAATAGATACGTGCTACTAAGGGTTTATCGCCGCATTCCCGTTCTCTTTGCACACTTCTCGGGCCAAAGCACGTTCCTTCACCAGATTATTCAACCGTAGCATGCCTTATATCATCACTCGCCCAATTCGGTAGTTTTATTTGAGATTTACGATCCCGTCGTTGAGAGTTGAAGCACCCTTTCACTTTCCGAGTTGAACTGATACGTTACCTATCTCCATCTTTGTTGATACGAGCCTGGATACGTACTTCAATTCATCAAATTGTTGTCGGCTGCGTAATGAGGCGCTGTTGGATGCATGTTACATAATGGAACCGTGATGGTCAGGTTACCCACAGAACCTTCCTTCACTTCCTATCGATAGAGTCCAGAGCAACCTACATAAACGTTAACGGAACTCAATTACTCAGCGCTTTGTCTTGTGCTCCGGACCCAATCTATGAACCGAACTTATTACGGGATACCCATAACTTTATGCAGAACGGTTTGGTTTGGTCTGTGGCTGACAGAGAACAGGTGCGAATTAGGTTTCACCAACGTCCGCACTCGCATATCGACTAAGGATTTCGATTAGGCAGCAGCTATGCGATTACTGAGTCGCGGCTGTTAAAGAATAACTTTTCAACAGAGTGACGTCATATTACTATACAGGCGGCGTTCATTTTTTTTTAGTTAACCGGCTGTAATACGGCGGTAACTGTGGCCATGCGGAGAAGAAGAATCTTCAAAAGCTAAGGATCTGGTTCATCGGGAAGCCTTACGGTGGCACCACTGCCATCCTCGATGCAGGCAGGTAACCTCCGCTAGGGAATTTAGTTTATTCCGAATCTTTACAGAAATACACGGAATAAACATAAGAAGAGATTTAGAAATATCAGACTAGTTAAGCTAGTATTACATAGAAACTTCCGGGGAGAAGATATTTGGATACACCGAAGTAAGGATGATTCCTGCGAAAAACTGCACAGACCGCGAGCCTGAGTCTCGAAGCGAAGATCAAAATGAGACGAAGATTGTTTACTGGTGTGGATCAATACGGTTATCGATTTCTGCGCTCCAATTAGCGCGAAGTTACATGAAGTGTTTAACTGTATTTTACTGCGGTTAAGCGAACTGGGTAACTTTAGGATCATTGATACTGAAATTATCCAGTACACCTAACCGCTGTTAAATACAGTTACCTGTAAGTTATTCACATAACTTCGCACTAATTGGAGCATTATCATTGTTATCCCTCAATTAGACCGTTACCGTCAGCAATCAGAGCAACTGTTATAAGTCGTAATCAATCTTTTTATCTCCAGTAGCGTAGTTACGTTGTTGGCATGTTCCTGCACGTACCGGAAAAAAGACTACACCGACAGCAGAACGGCTACGACAAGAGTGATCGGCTTACTAAAGGCGATAAGCTGCGGCCGATGAATACTAATTCTGGCAACGTGCAGACAACGTGGACTCAAAACGGTAATCTCATCTTACCAACAGCGCAATCTGATCGGTGCACAGACACAGTGTCGGGAAATGTCACACAATTAATGACACACTGTTACATCAAAGGCCTCCGACTGTCATCCTTCAGGTCGATGGAGCCATAATACACTAATAATGCTTTTCGTGAGTCTTTAATAACTACTGTATCATTTTACTGTCTCCGGAACCAATAGTTCTCTACACGTAACAATAATCTTACTGATAGTCTATCGTTTGACGCAGATCCTACTTATCTGACCCGTTACGATCTATTAATTAACGTGTTAGGCTAGCATGCATTTAAAATAAATAAATAAATGTACCTGTCTATTCCAAAAGAAGACCAGCTTATCGACACGCCTAGTTTTTATCATACCTGAAGGTTGCTTCAAGTTGAACATTCAGTTTTACCACTCCATAAGTTATGCAAATGACAGAAGCATTTAACCCCACCCGTCTCACAGTCAACTTCATTTATGTACGAGGGTCCAATATGTGACAGCTTACAATTGAAATAACATTTGCTGTCTCCTGTCTCAACGAAGACAAAATCTACGCAAACCATGTTCTTTGTACACTTACCGTGTATACACATTGACAGACAGACAAACAGAAGAAAAAAATAAATCCAACGTAACCTTGTAGGCTACACAACCGTTGCCTGTCGGAGACCCTCCTGCACGCGCTTGAATTTCTTAAAATACGATTTTAAACCGCCAGTATAAATACCACTTTCATATTATGCAACAGATGTGGACGCTAATTCGCTCTGTAGACGACACGTAGTTCTAAATGCAAATCAACATTCCCGCAACATGTGTTGGCAGAAACGCTTGTATTTAATTACTTTCTTGATGACTGAAATTCTTATCGCAGGAAAATCATAAATGCATGCACAATCTATGGAAAAATAGCTTGCACATTGTTTTATCTATCGAGAAACAAAAACGAAAATTATTAAATCCACACTACTACTAGAAAACTACAACTGTAAGATACAAATTGTACGACAGAATCTTTAACCATTAAATCTTTGTTGATATCCGCTTGCAGTCGATCTTATTACTGTCAGCTGATATTAGCGACTAACAAGTCGCTTTCCTCTTTCTCACAAACAACTTCGTAGGCTTACACACTGGAGTCAATGTTGTTAAGATTCATTCCCGGGCTGTTTGGCCGTGGTCCATTGTTTAAAAAAAAAAAAAAAAAAAAAAAAAAATGTTTCGGCTGTGCCATCGACTGCCATCATCGGTGTAAATTCGAGCTTCGCTAACGTAGGGTGGTAGACGTTAGTGACCACAGTACTGTGGTTAAGGCATGGGGCTTCTCCAGCCTTAACGAAGACGATGACAGAGAAGAGAGCAGCAGCCATGACACCGCTGACGAGATCTTTAATGCCATAGGTTTAATTTTGGGTTAGGGCATTCAATTAGGCTACATTAAATACGTGCTTTTCTCACGGAGTTTTATTCATATTTTCAGTTAGCGTTACGGTTCATCGAACAATCTGAAGAATCAAAGCCCTCTGACGTTCTGCTAATGAAGCGAAGGTGAGATACTGCTGCAAGAAAGCGATGTGAAAAGAAAAAGCAAAGGAAAATGGAAGATTTTTTTTAAATCATAAAACTAGTCTTAAAAAATAACTTTATGTAAATAGTTTGATTTTTGTTTAGATCTTTTGATAATATTGTATATTGCCTTCAGTTATTTTACCTCAAACTTTAAAAAATTACATCTTAATTATTATCCGACATTTTGGGTATCCGAAACCCCCTACCTTACTTTGTTTCGGTTAACAGAGGTTCTACTGTACTAGCTTCTCTTCCAATGAGATCGTACGTACGTCGTGATCTAACAGAGAAAGAGAGAGGAAGAGGCGATGGGGACAAAAGAACAGATAGAGACAGACACAAACGCGCGCGCGCGTGGGGGAGTGAGAAAGGCGCACACAGATGGACGGGATGCTGGAGGAAAACATAGTGTCTCAAACTTCTAAGAGATATCGGCTTTTCTTACCGCACAATTCACGCCAAGGAGTTGAAAAACGCACATGAAGAAACAAGAAATTCGTATTATGAGAAACAAGGCAGCAAAGAACTTTCGGAAATGCCTAATGTAACAACAAAGAGACGAGAAAACAAAAGAAAAACACGTTACAGCGGCGCCTAAACTTATCAGAAAATACCTTAGCGACATCCCTTCCCTGCTAAGCTACAAAGTACAAGCAAACAAAATACAACCGCGAAATCCTCAACTGTATCCAACATTCCGCACCAAACAAACTATTCGCGAATGTATTCGACTGTTCAACGAAAGACTAAATGTCTTGGAAGATTTTATAATTTGGAACGCTGATGATCGTAATCAAAACACATAACTATAGTCAAATCTTAATAAGAAAGAATATAAATCTCACACGGATTTCCAAGAACACTGTACTCTATCAGTAAACAGTTAGCAAGAAGTACCTTTTATACGCAGTAATCAAGAGATAATACTGTCTGTATCATCTTTCAGTAGTATTGTTGTTACTGGCGTTTTTATTGTTGTTCGTACTGATCATATTTTATAAATAAATCAAATTATATATTCCAGAGTGTCACGCTCTTCTCTGTATTTGTTTCTATGTGTGATAAGACAAGAATACTCTACTAGTTTCCGAGTCAACAATATTCTACATTATTCCTAAGCGCGAGAATAGTTTCTACGTGTAACATTACTCGGTAATGTTTTCATATGTAAATAACTTTATTTGTTTCTAAGATGATAACTACAAAAATCGTAGTCGAGATGAGCGTTAACATTTTAATGTCGCTAGGTCACGATTTTATAGAAATAACTGAATAAAACGCGTGCTTTCTAACACAACATCTGTACAGTACACAAGAGACCGACGTTCCGCTATCGTCTACGACGACCGAACAATACGCTATTGCTGTTTATTGAGACTGTAAACAAGGAGAAAGTGAGTACAAAGGCCGGAAGAAAGTGGGAAGCGAATGAATGCTTACTACGGAGAACCGGATTTGTAATGACCAAACACACGCCGCATCCCATGCCGCGCATCTGTCACTACGGCAACCGTTCTTTCTAATACTCTTGTTACAAAGCTCAACTGCCCGCATTCATTAGTGTTTCTCAGAGAGGCTTATACGTCTCATACTGTAGTTTGTAGCTACAAAATTTGTAGAGAAAATCCTTCAATTATATATACACGTTTTTTTAACGAATTTTGATATTCACCTTAGTTATTTTACAGAGGTCATTTGACGTCAACGTCGTCGTTAGAATCGCATTTCGCTCTATACAAATGTTACGTACGTTTAATAACATTAAAGGCAAGAAACTTGGACAATGAATTTGCTATATATGTTAGTGTATGGAATCGCTTGACTGAGCAGGAATGGTTAGATTTCTGACACGAAGGAAATACAATCCGATGTCTCTTCGAAAAGCGATGGTAAACCAGGATCGGTATACTTGTACATTAAACCCTATTCAACTGTTAAACCTATGTTATTGGTTATATTTACAAACACAAAATAAAACTGTTGCACACTACTATAAAAACTATAAACAACTCCCAGTTAGCGCTTTCGAGCCCTTCAGCTCATCTTCAGATCGGAAAAATGTTTTTCTTAATTAGGCTATATCGTCTACCCTAGTTTGGTTGAGTATCTCTTTGCTATTCTTAGAATGTTCTTGCCGTGTTTCTCCGTGCAGTCCGCAGTTTGGCTGCGTTTAACGACAAATTTAAAATGCTGGTTGACTGTTTTTGGTTGTTTTCTGCATTTATCCGCGGTGCCGCCGGTGACCGCATGAGGATTCACATAGGTTTTTAGATGAGGGTTCACTTAAGGTAACGCGTTGATAAACTTACTGTAGGAGTCGTAAAATGTTCCAAGTGGACCAGCCGCCTTGCCAAGGCGAAGACAGCACACTAAACACGACTGGGACCTGCCGCACAGTGCCGGTAAGTCGTATAGGTAGCGCTACCCAGCGGAATCCGGGGAGTCCGAGATCAGGACTGACAAATAGAAATGCGGGTTGCGCCGCCAATGTGACGGTGTCACAGTTCGGCCCCCGGATACCCGCTGGGCAAAGAGCTGAACTAGTCAGCATTGGACCCGATGTTAGTATCCCTGAAGCACTGTGCGGCAGCGACGAGCCCCCCGGCCGGCCACTTGGGCCAGTCGGGAACCCTACGACTCGCGCGGGAAGCCCTGCTCAACCCGCGCAAGTTCGTGACAATAATCGGTCCTTGTTAGGGCCGACACAGCCCGTAAAGGCCGGACCTTCCGGCTACACAGCCGCTAGTAGGCCAGGCAGCCCCATTCCTCTGCCGGAGTCTGACTCCCCAGGCATGGAGACCTCGGCTTCCACCGACTGGGTGGTAGTAGGGCACGGTGGCAAGCCGAGGAAGTCTCCCTCACTGGCTTCCCTGAGTTCGGCTACGGACTCGGCGGCACTCCAAGCCTCCGCTGAGGTTGCGCCTAGCCGCACCTCCGAAGGAAGGATCCCGCCGGTGTTCGTCACGAACGTCAGGGATATTATCGGCTTTAGTCGCAGACTCCGCAAGGTCGTTGCGCTGGCAGATAACGCTTCTGTCAAACTCCTAGCGAGTGAGACTGCGCGCGTTACCTGCCGCAGCGCATCGGAACACTTGGGAGTGATTCAGTGGCTGGAACGAGAATCGTTCCTCGTTCCAGTTCCACACTTACACCCTGAACCGCATCAAGCCTGTAGCCCTCGTCCTTCGGGGGCTAGACATACAGGCAGATCCGCAGGTCGTCCTTGACGAACTGTGCGACGCGGGCTACAAGGTTGTGGCAGCCTCTCGGTTGTATACAACCTATGGCTCGCGTCGACCCCTGCCCCTTATCAGACTCCAAGTAGAGAAGGGCGAATCCACCCAGGCCCTATTAGAGTTGAAACGGCTTTTCGGGCTCTGCGTTAGCGTAGAGCCCTGCCGTCAGACCGGGCGAATTTCCCAATGCCATAGGTGTCAAGAGGTTCGGCCACAGCAGCTTCGGTTGTCGGAACGCGCCGACCTGCGTCCGATGCGGAAATGACCACCTAACGCAGGCCTGCGCTGTTCCTGACAACCACAGGTACTGTATCAACTGTGGCGGCGACCATGCTGCAAATAACAGGCGCTGCCCAGTTTACAAAGAGCAGCTGGACAAACTTGTAAAGCCAGTCCAGCCTAAACCTCGACAAGCTGTTCAGCCAGTAAAAACGGCCAAAGCCTCTGAGCCTGTGGTCCGGAAACCAGTCCCCAGGTCTGCTCCGGTTCCGAAACCACCACCAAGTGCAGTGAGCCCGAGCGTAACTAAACAGTCCACACCAAAAGCCGCGCCCTCGGAACCGGAACGCGAGATACCCGCCTACGCAAAAGTCCCGTTGCCGCAGGATGACGAGGAAATTGATCCTCCACTGCCGCCGCAACCCAAGCCTCGCTACCCCAGATCAGGCAAAAAGCAAGGTAGACCTCAGGCCAAGAACACGAGCCAGCCAAAACCTGCCACTGGACCCAAGCCTGTCCGCCAAAAGCCAGAGCGACCACCCGCTCCAGAACCTGCCCCCAAGGCTTCCACCGCCTTGCTCCGCCGCAGCTATGCAGTTGCCGCCAAGCGTTCACCCCAGGCCTCATCTACCGATGATCTCGCCGTCGTTTCCGACTTTCTGGCAAGCTACGACTTGCAGAAAGTAGCCCAAACTTTCCGCAAAATCAAGGAACGCTTGGCATCAGCCTCTCCCCAAGATAAATTCCTCCTCTTGGTGGAAGCCTGCCGTATTATTGATCTGCTATGAACGGAAAACCACGGAAATACCTCAAGCGAGACCTCGAGCTCGTGGCGTGGAACGCCAACGGCCTCGCTTCCCAGCATTCTGAGCTCTTAGAGTTCGTTGCCCGTCACAAGCCCGATGTGCTTCTTATTGGAGAGACGCACCTGACCCCGCATCGTCGATTCCGACTACCCAACTACGTGTGCTACCGGGATGACCGGTCGGATCGCGCAGGAGGGGGCACAGCCATCACCGCGTTGTCCTGCCTCAGCGGCGGAACCTCGAGTGCACCGCGGTTGAGCTCCATGGTGCTCTCGGCGGTCTACTCGTGGTTTCCGCATACAAGCCTCCACAATCGGAGCTCCTGTCGAACGATCTGGAGGCCGTCTTTGGCGCACACAGAAGGGTAGTCCTGGCGGGCGACCTGAACTGTAAGCACCCTGATTGGGGGAGCCGCTTGGTGAACCCAAATGGGGCCCGCTTACGCAGGTATGCTGATGCGGCTCGGGTCACAGTCACCCGGGCCTACGTACTATCCCTGGAGGGCTAACTTCCGCCCTGATGTACTGGACATTGCCGCGGTCAGGGGCGTTTATTGCCCGATCCACGTCTCCGTTTTCGGAACTGTCCTCGGACCATTGCCCCATCAGTGTGCATATAGCTACCCAGCACTCTACCGTCCGCGACGAGCGGCGGGTAATCGAGTGGGAACGCTTTGGCCCGGCGTTCAGTCGCCGCCTACCTGAGCATATCCCGCTCGACACTACCCAGCATGTCGGCGAGGCAGTTGCCTTATTCGACACAGCCGTAGTCTCGGCGGTAGACGTGTCCTCCCCGGTGAAGCCGGGGCTCACGCCCGACTATCAGCGTATCCCCGACGAGGTGTCTCAGCTCGCTTGCGAGAGGAATCGCCTCCGGAGACGCTGGCAGAGGACTTGTGACCCAGATGACAAGGCTGCGTTCAACAGAGCGTCCGGCAAGTTGCGTCGCGACACTCTGGCGTTCCGTAGACGCAACTGGGAGCTAGCTGTAACACAGATGGATGGCCCTGCCGAGACCGTAATGTCTGGCGGATTCCCAGTGCCCTAACGGGAAAGCGTAAACGCGCGCCTCTCCCCGCACTGGTCGGACCCGGCGGTCAACCCCTTGGCCTCCCCCCTCGAAAAGGCAAGTTCTTGGCTGACAGTTCGCTCCCAACCCATCCAAGAACCCGGCTTTCACTGAGCAAATCTGCCGCGAGGTACAGCGCTTTCTATCGGCCGGTATCACAGTCCAGCCGGAGCCCATCTCCCCGGAGGTCTCTGAGAGGATTGTTCAGCTCAAGCCCCGGAAGGCGCCTGGCCCGGACGGAGTCATGAATTCCGCCCCCCATCGCCTTCAGGAGCGAGGAACACAGTTCCTCTCTGACCTGTCCAATTCATGCCTCAGACTGGCCTACTTTCCGGTGAAATGGAAAATGGCTACAGTAATAGCGATACCCAAGCCGGGAAAGAATTCTTCTCGCGTGGAAAACCTCAGACCCATCAGCCTCTTGTCCGCGACGTCCAAGGTTTTCGAGCGATTGATCCAGCGTAGGATCCGCGACCACCTAGAAAGACTAGACGTGCTGATCCCCGAACAGTTCGGCTTTCTTGAGCTGCACTCCTCGACTCATCAGCTGATGAGACTCGTGGAATGCATTACCGAGGCTGGCTGCCAGGGCAAACAGACGACTGCGATCTTCCTAGACGTAGAGAAAGCCTTTGACCGCGTGTGGCAGGAGGGTGTCCTTTACAAGCTCACGGAAGTCCTTCTTCCAGATTGCTACGTTCACTTGATCGGCAGCTTTCAGCGAGACTGCAGCTTCCCGAGTGAGAATAGACCACGCTCTCTCTTCGGAGAGGCGTATTACCGCTGGAGTCCCTCAGGGAAGTGTCCTTGGGCCTCTCCTGTTCTCGCTGTTTGTCAACGACACGCCCCGAGTTCCTGGAGTCAAGTTGTCGCTGTTCGCGGACGACACTGCGGCTTTTGCCTCAGAGCCGAACGCGAGTTATGCGGCAATCAAGCTCCAGCGTCAACTCGACGCGTATGTCGCGTGGACCGATGACTGGAGAGTTGCCGTTAACACTTCCAAGAGCGCTGCGGTAATATTCTCGCGCAAACGCAAGGGGCCTCGGCCGCTTAAAGTAGGCCCCGTCGAGGTACCCTGGACCAACAGCGTCAAGTACCTCGGGCTCCACGTGGATTCCCGACTCACCAGGCGAACCCATACTCAATACATCCGACAACGCGCTTCGGCGCAACTCAGTAGACTCTGGCCCGTGCTATCTAATCCGGCAATGACCCCCCGGCTAGGTAAGCTCATAGTCAACTCGTACGTGTTGCCCGTGATTACCTACGCCTGTCCTGTTTGGGGATACCTGGCTCGTGGTCATAGAACAACGCTCCAGTGCGTACTCGACCGGGGACTGAAGCTTGCGTGTAAAGTCCCCCGGAGGTACTCTTCTCGTCTTTTGAGGAGAGGACTCGGTGTCCGCTCTCTTGATGACACCGTGAGACGCCTGGCGCGTAGATTCTATGTTCGTTCCGACAGAGTGACCCACAATTCCCTCATTGCCGGACTTGGTAAATACACCCCGCAACCAGGTGAGTCCTGGAAGCGACCTCGTTTGTTAGTCCCGGTGGTATAATCCACCAATCGCAGGTCGCTTCAGACGGGGGGGTCTATTTGAGTATTTGAGTTTGCCACTGGGTCTATTTGAGTTCATTTTATACTTTTTTATCTACTTATGGGGGGGGGCCCATAAGTAGATAAAAAAGTATAAAATGAACTCAAATAGACCCAGTGGCAGGAGTCCTTTCTGGGACTCGGGACACTGCACTACTCGCGACCCCCAGTCGTGTATGTCCCGAGTCGACTCGACCCGCTCCGTGTCCATCAGCTAGGCGGAGCGGACCGCAGCAATGCGGCGCCGATCTTAAGAAACCCCGAGAGAATCCCAGAGCCCGTATCCGAGAGATACCTGCTCCGTTCCGTGTCTCCGTTCATGCACATACATTTTCTTGAGGGCAACGCTTTGTCCATCTAATCAAGGCTCAGCTTTATACGGGGAAGTCCGCGGCCTGCTGTACATAGCACAGCTACACTCAAGTACCAATAAACCTGCCTGAATTACACTGTTCACGTAACAACGTTAATGACTGGCTACCTGTAACGACTAGGCACAGCCGAGTAATGTACTGAACAGTTTAAACACCAATCGGTTCTCTAAATACCATACGGTGCAGTGAACGCATTTAAGTGCCGGTGCCGACGACCGCGTTTACCTCGTGCATATCACGCTGTGTATCGCCATTCGGAGACGCGCGCAGTTTTCATAAAACTGCTTGTGTTCGCTGACGGGGCGAAAAAAAATATCTGACAAGAAACTAATCAATAGATTGCACTCTGACCAAAGAAAACAGGCTAAGTACTATACGTGATTTAAAATTTAAAATATAAGTACATAGGACGTGATTTAAAATTTTTAAAAAGTCTCTTGCTGAACACTGATGATCCATATATAAAAAATCCAAATACCACTGACTGACTGATCACGAAATCTCCGAAACTACAATGCCTGCGAAAAATCTTTTTGTGAATTGGGTAACCCCCAATAGAAAAATTAAGTTACTAATTTTGTTAAATAAATTCCTATGACACCCTGCAAACTGGTAGAAAGTAAGTTACATTAATATATTTCTTTCACAATAGAATAAATAACTGACGACCTTGAGGGGGAAACTTAGAAATTTTCTTTAAAATCTACACATCTATAATCCAAGTACTACTGACTGACTGATCACAAAATCTTAGAAACTATCAGGCCTACAAACTTGGAACTTTGGTACTAAAATTCTTCTTAGGTCGTAAGCGCGTGTAAGAAACGTTTATGGGAAATTTTACTTCTAAGGTGAGATTCGGGGGATTTCATCCCACCTCCCCATAACTAATTAAAAATTAACTTTCCGGTGAATTTTGTCAACCTATACCTATGAAACCTTGCCGCCTCACAGAACGTATGTTACGTCCGAAATTTGATATGTTAGTTTTAATTCCAAACCTCTTCATTTAGTCAAATAAAAGGTCAATAGTAAAAGCTAGCACACTGACTATAAACTGAATTAAAAATTTGATTTCCATTTTTGTTATAATCCGTAGCGAAGAACTTGTATTCAGCTAGTAGCTGAAAAACTTTCCGTCGTGTTTCTTTTTTCGCAAAAAATCGGCCAGTTCTCCTACACTACTTTTTATTTTCACGAGTCGTGCGCCACGTTGATATTTTTCCCATATCATTTTTCGAAATGTTCAAAACGAACAAAAAATCCACCAAACATCAGAGCATATTTTAAGCAACAAACTAGGCGGCACTAGTGCCGGTGCCGAAAGAAAATGATGATCAGATTTATAATAAGGCAGGGAACTCCTTGAATAACAAAATTTCAAAGTGAGCTTTTCGTCTAAAACGTGACAGTCCCAGTTCGTGAAAACTGGGTACTTTTTTCATTCTACCTGTACTAAACATTTTTTAACTTTATTGGTACTTTACCAATACCTTTATTTATTTATACCTCATTTGGTACTTTACCAAATGTAAATAATTTTCAATTATTATTTTTACTTTTATTTCTGTAAAAAATAAAAAATAGACAAAAACACTTTTTACAATGCTAAAAACCTTGTAGATTTAAGGCCCAACGTAACCCCAGGTTACAAAAAGGTTTAACATGATGTTGAGGCTAGGTTAAAAAAGTTAAAAACTATTGCGTATCAAAACAGAACTATTTAAGGTGTTTGTTAATTTTTTTTTGTTGGAGGGTAAACACTGTAACATATATATAAAAATTATGAGTATATTCATATTTTTACCGGTATTTTATAACACAAATGTTAATTTCACAAGTAAAGAATGAACATGATCATGGTCAAGTTAAATTCAAATTACCGTACATAATTTTCAATATTATATAAAAATCACACACACACACACACACACACACACACACACACACACACACACACACACACACACACACACACACACACACACACACACACACACACACACACACACAGAGGTTGGTTTAGTGCCGCCTAGTGATAATTTCTTAAAATATGCTCTCCCAAACATATTTAAAAAACTGTAAAGCGTAAATATTAAGTTACGCCTAATCGCTTAAGGGAGCAATGAAAACACGATTGTTGTAAACATAAGAATATGTCGGTTTACGGTTTACCATTCAGACACTGGGGAAAAGCTGCGCGAAAATTCCCCAAGGGAACGAAACCGCAGAGTTTTGTAGAACAGAATCTGTGAATGAAAAGTGAATCCAAAATCACTGGAGGGAAATTTATCGATTAAAAAACAAGACATACACACAGTTACACTTATGCAGGCAGTCTCGCTGACTTCTTTCTTTTGATTTTATTTTAAAAGTTGAAAGTCATCAACTTCTATGAATTTTAATTTTTCTCCCAATCGCTAGCTTGTACGAAAGGCGAGGCTCTTATAAATTTCGGTATGGCAAGCACTGAAATTGCGCACCTATCCAAATATCATAAACCCAGTGCCGGATTTAAGATTTTTGAGGCCCTAGGCCAAGTTTTCTGTCGCCCCCTCCCCCGGCTGTGACTTTGAAGTAATATGTGTACTGCAGAAGTAATTTGATGTCAGATTAATACTATCAAATTTAAAACCAGTAGGCTACTATAAAAAAGAGTGGTTTCATTTAGCAAACTTTTTCAAAGTATATTAAGAACCATGCAAAAGAATTGAGGAAATTAATTTATTTTTTAAGTAGAGTAACTTAACTAAGCTTATTCAGAAATTTAACATAAGAAATTTCTTTTTTATTGGCTACGTATAACACATTAATTTTTTTCTTATAATTTTTATACAATTAAAAAAATAGGTCTAGATTTTTTTTATTCTTTGACTAAAGATACAACATTCCTCTTTAATTTTTTTACGCTTACGTTTGTAGGCTCCACTAGCTGCGTAAATGTTTATGTTCATGATAAATATATTTGGTGTACGGATTCAATTCTATGTCCATAACGTTTTCACACTAATAAATATCAACGAAACAACACGCTGCCCACCAAACAAAGCAAAAAACCTTCTTTACATTCAAAACAAAAGAAAAACATAACCTCAAATCGCACACCGTTCACTCACAACGCAGATAAACAACGATAACAAACAAGGGTGGTACCACGGTTACGTAAATTCGGGGGCAATATAGCGGACGTTCAAAATTCGCATGCGCAGATTACTTTTCAAGGATGCCAACGTCTTAAAAATAAGCGCGCAATATTTAAAAAAGAACATCCATTTGTATTATTAACAAAAATTGATCATTTAATTTCAAAAAAATCATACTTAAATAAATCAAAGTGCCTCCTACTTTTATAAAAATACTTCTGTTAATCTGTAGCTTGCGGCCACCTCTGAGCCAGCGGCCTAGTCAGCCTAGTGGTAAATCCGGCACTGCATAAACCCATCTTTTAGGTAAATTTATTATATTAAGGAAATAACACAAATCAGGGACTTATGATTTATTTAACACATTACTCTGAATACAATAAACACAGAAATTACATTTGTACGTTGCTTGTCTATTATCAGTTGAAAATCGGACTACGACTCGTTAAAAATCAAGTTTTTTCAGTTTATTCTCCCTCTACACTTAGCAAAACAAGATCAGTCTGTCTCTCTTAAACCCGCAGGAGATCTTAAATACGATTATTATATTCGAGTATTAGCTTCACCTTATTAAATGATCTTTCAAAGGTGGTTATAGATACTGCAACGTTTAGCAATATCTGAATACCATAAAGTCTGGAAAATATACTCATACTGATCGAGTGGTAAATAATTCGAGAAACTTTTCAGGTCTTGATGCTTTTGAAATTACTACGAACTGATAGCAACACGATTAAAGCTAAAATTTCTTTACTCAACATCATAACTGTAGAATTTGCATGGACATCGGGAAATTCATTTCCGGGCTTTTTCGCCGTGGTCCATTGTTTTCAACAAAAACAGACGTTTCGGCTGTGCCATCGACTGCCAAAGGCTTAACCACAATATTGTGGTCACTAACGTCTACCACCCTACGTTAACGAATCTCGAATTTACACTGATGATGTCAGTCGATGGCACTGCCGAAACGTCTGTTTTTGTAGAAAACAATGGACCACGGCCAAACAGCCCGGGAATGAATTTTAACAACATTGACTCCTGCCGTGTAAATCTACGAAGTATTTTACAGAATTCTGTTTCAGTGTGATTCTGTTGAAGGCTACGTATCTTGATTGCTGTGCTGTTTAGTAGGCCTACTGGGGGTCGACAGTGTATTTAGCGAGTTATCTTTACCCGTTGTCGGCGAGAAAGAGGGAAGCGAAGTTGTTTTAGGTTAGTCGCTAACATCACCTGACAGTAATAACATTGATTGCAACCAGGATATCTGCAAAGGTTTAGAATTTGCCTTCCTTTTTGGATCGTTTATCGACACCGAATTAAGCCGAGCTTCATGTAGTGTCATGGGTAAGTAGACACTGCAGAAGCGACCCCCAAGACCCATACCGTACTTTAGACCAGTGGTTCCCAAACGTTTCAGTCCGCAGACCATCGAGATGAATCAAAAGTTTGGCAAACCCCTCAAGCTTTCAAATAAAGTAGTAAATATGGTATCTAACTCTTTAATTCAATTAAAACTTATAAAGATCAAATGATTCTCAACTTGAAAATCATAATATTAATGAAAACAGGCTTAATAATTTCTGCAAAAAAAAACAAATTTCTCACGAACATTAAAAATGCGCCAAACTTCCTGGTAACAGATATTGGTTGAATACAGAGGGTTCGAAAATTTAAGTATCTAGGAGAAACAATTCAAGAGAATGCCTTAGAAAAATCTGCTATAGAAGAAAGGATTCATAAGATGGAAAGGGCTTATGGTATGACTAAAGATATTTACAATAAAAAGTGCGTATCTAAAAATCCAAAAATAAGGCATTACAGTACAGTAGTGAAGCCAGAATGCCTATATGCAAGTGAATGTCTAGCATTGAATTATAATTTAGACAAACTAGAAATATTGGAAAGACGAATTATTAGGAAAATATTAAGCCCACCAAAAACTTCAGAAGGTTGGAAATTAAGAAGTAATGATGAAATATATCAAAGTATAGAAAAGATAACAGAAACGATGAGGAAAAGAAGACTATTATTTTTTGGACATTTACATAGAATGGACGACAAAAGGTTGACAAAGCAAATCTTCAAATATCTGTCGGGGAAGAAGTCAACATCGAGTTGGATTAAAGAAGTCCAAAAGGATTTAGAAAAAAATAATATACACCCAGAAGAAGTAATTAAAAGAGAAGTTTTTCGGGCAAAAGTGTTAAAAATGAAAGGAGTCCAGGGTAGGAGAGAGAAAAAGGCAGGCTCAAAGTGGACTGAAGACAGGAAGAAGAGACACAGTGAAAAGGTGAAAGAATATTGGACAAAAAGAAAAGAACAAAGAGTAAAGAAATTAAATTGGCATGGTCCTTAGATGGCCGATACAAAAAAAAATTAAATTAAAACAATCACAGTATAATGAACAAGAAGCTGCTTAGAATAATTTAGTTTGCAATTACGGGTTTACTGCCTGACAATTTGAAACAAACAAACAAAAAACTGGAATCTGGTACCAATTGTTTAGTTTCTAAAACTTACATTTTAGAGCTTAAAAAAATCGGAGAAAATTATCTATCGTACATTCTATTTTTCCTAAAAGTGTCCGCAGAGTCCAATCCGAGAACCGACACGTTGCTGGCTGTCGTCCATCGTAACTTCGATGTACAGATGTACGTTTTTCAATCTAATGTTGGTCGTTCACTTCGTCTTTGCGTACACTGTCGCCATTCCGGTAAATCCACAATCTTTGTGATGGAACACGTTTTCCCGTGCACCTTCATCGTGTTTCGTCACTTCATAAGTGGTAATTCGTGAAAGACCTCTTTTATACAGAGGCGTATTTACGGGGGGGGGGGACGAATGGGACCGGACCCTCTCCCCCACAGGGTCGAAAAATGTTGACGAACTTTGTTAATATCTACATTTTTAGGCTATTTGCTTATTTTTTTTCAGATGTGTACACTAATATAATAATATCTCTTTTTAAATATACAAACACGTTTGTTACTCAGCATTTGCATATACGTTTGAAATATGAAAATCAATTCAGTCAATAAGTATCTTGTAAACAATGTTTCAATAACATTTTTATTGTATTATTACCGTTTACTCTAAAGGGATTGATTTCGGGATGTTATCACGTTTGTCAACCACTTTAATAATAGTAATGTTGATTAGTCTTAACTTGTTTTTTCTTTTGTACGAAGCTGACCCGACCGGACCCCCCCCCCCTTCAAACCCAAGTCCCGGATACGCCTCTGCTTTTGTAGTCCATTTCCACCGTGTAAATGAACACTCACAACAGGCCCCGAAAATATCAAAACCCACATAGATTTTACATATCTCAACTTACAATAACACTGTTTTTTGTGGTTGAACACACGTCTTTTTATTTCTTTTAAAATCAAAGTTTGTCCACATCCTAAGTGGCTCGGTTGCCTAATCGTAATATGGGCGGAACGTTTGATTAAAAAAAAATGAAATAAAAAGACGTGTTCAACCGAAATACGGTGTTATTATTAACGAAAACCACCAAAGTTTACGAGCGAGATACCTCAACTTGAAGTCGACGGGGAGACGGTGCGCCTAACGAGACGAACGCACTACAATCTGACAACGCGAACGTGTAGAAAGAAAGGATTCCACCTATCGCGCTACTGAAACCATGTCGACGTGAAAACATCCTGCTCACTTACAGGAAACGTAATCGGGTTCACTTATGAATCATTAGTTGTTCCGGTAACACTAGACAAGTTGGTAGTATTATACCACACGAAGAGTAGCCCCGTCGATGTTTGTTAGCTGCTAATAGCGGGTCCCCCGATTGTTTTCTTCGCGCTGTCGGGTTGTACATAATATCCTGTGGAATACAGCATCAGACGAAAAGCGATGAATCTATTATTTCGTAATATGGTAGGCAGGGCTTGATTTCAGGAGGAACGCGCCGGAACCTCTTGGATACAAAAATAAATTACCTAAAAAAATATATGAAAAGAAAAACCTAATTATTACAAAAATTTACTATTACTTTTTAAATGTGCCCCTTATTAGCCCCATTAACAAAACTAAACATTTGTCAAAATCAAAGACTAGCACTAATCTTTATCTTAAAGACTATCGTTCAAAGAATGTTCCAATAACCTATGGAGAAAATAAAACAAAAAAAACTTGCTTTAAAATTTAAAACTACATGAAAGGTAACTGATTGGGAGCTTCCGAGAATATGTGCGTTCCATAAATTTTCCGGAGTGTTTCTACCTTGAAATATGCTATTGAATCAATAACAATAACTTCAAGTGAACGTGATAGGGCTGATTTTTGGCCATCATACAGGATTGGACACAAAGCGTAAGGAAAGGTCAAGAAACAAACAATACGACGACACAATGATGAAACTACGCAAACTTTTTTAAAATGTCCGAAACACCGAAACCATCAGTTAGAGTTTGATTGAGGCTCCGGGATGACGGCATCATGAGTGACATGTTTTCGATTGTCGTGCGGCTAACCTGACGATGAAGCTCTTTAGAAATATCAGTAAACTTTATTACTTTTCTAGATACAAGTTTATACGTATGTTACATATTTTATAAGGCTTTAAAAATGTAGACCTCCTTTGTAATAACCTGATGTAAACTTATACGCTAATATAAAATATAAGTATGCTTGTATCTATACAACTTTTGAATTGATGCGTTCCGGCATCTATAATTTTAAGAAATCAACCACTGATGGTAGGTAAGGAATATAACATTATAAGGGGAGGAAATCCAGTGTCTTAAAACAAGAAGCATTAATTAACGACATAATTGGAACGGACGACCGACTTACGAACTGAAGACGCACAAATCTAAACAGACTTCAGTGCGAGTATCGCTCGCTGACAAACCAAAAACTCGATATTCTCGTGATAAAATGGTTTCATGCGCCCGACACCTGTAACCGTGCACCGACCGGCTTCGTCCTTGGCCTCATCTCCGACCACCCTCAACAGTCACGCATGGCCTACTTTATCGCAGGCAGACGTACACACAAACATCAAATTGTCGCAAAGTATGTCACTGCCCCCACCCCTTGTCATCATTTACAATGTAAATATAGTTACACTTAACCCCTGACAAGGGTTAGTGTTGGCGCACGCCAAGCTGTTCTACAATACCCATAAAATCTGGTCCTTCATTCTGACTTGTTACATCCGATGACAACGATATACCGAACACCGAATAGCAACATCACACGTTCAAGTGTTTTTTACTCTTGTCAATGTCACCGACATCTCTAGGCCGATTCATAATCGCAAGAAGTCTTTGTAATGCTTTCACTGTCTCTGCTTTCGTACCGGTTTTAACAACCCTTTCATCCTCTCCACCGGCATTACCGGTAATAGAACCACCGCTGTCACACGTGCTCGGTTTACTGACGCACTATGAAGAGGCTCAAAAATACCTTCAACTGGGTGTCAAAAATCAAGTCAAAAACAACTACACTGGTCGCTCTGTAAACCGCTATCCGATTATTCCCAAATACAAGCTGCAGAAATTGAATTTTAGGTTCATTAATCGATTACAGTTAGATTTTGAGTTTTTAGACTCCATTTAAAATCTTATTCACTGTCGTTTTTTTAAAGGGAAGTAAACAGACAATCAACAATACTTGTGCTTCTCGTTTCAGTAGACGTTTGGAACCGATAATCGCATGTAATAACAAACATGTGATTCAGATTCACTAAGAGTACACAATTTCCTGCTAGTTCGGTCTCCACCTAGCTCTCGTGATGACTCCTCGCTACTTACAGCTCCAGCTAGTGATGATTACGAGTTACTATGACAGAATGACAAAGATACATGTGAAAAAACTATTAAATGCTCTTTTAAAATGCCACGATAGCATATCAGTATTCAGTGAAGAAGAACATCTTTATAAGTTGCAAAAGTTCAACCTTATGTGCGGGACCATTAAGCGAGCCCTTAAGTCAGCAAGTAAAGGAACGCGCCTAAAATTCTACAAGGTGATGGCTCTTCCCACACTTCTTTATGGGTCTGAGAATTGGACTTTAACGAAAATTCAGAATTGGATGCAGCCAGGCCAGTCGCATCCAAGCGGCTGAAATGAGATTTCTCAAGCACGTGGCAGGGTATACTCTCCATGATCATAGAAGAAACACAGATATACGGCAGGAACTGAATATTATCAGCATACTCGACAGGATTGCCCAGTATCGGCTGAATTGGTGGAAACATCTTTGCCGAATGGATAACTGCCGCATCCCCAAACAACTATGGAACTATAAGCCAAGCGGGCGGAGATGTGTGGGACGTCCGAGGAAGCGCTGGACTGACCAGCTCTAATCTTTGCCTATTAGATTAGACCGGAACAAACTATCTTTTGTTTAATCCCTGACGACAATGATGATGATGATGAAGAACATCTTATACTGGGAAAGAACAAAGCAGACACCCCGCCGAAAACATAATGGAAATCGATGAAGACCTGAGGTACGGATAACTTGCACTGTATCGCCCTGGGTGCGGCAACGCATGAGATCTACTTGCGAAACCAAATGAAGACGCTGTTGAAAAAGCACCCGTGTTGCTACTTTGACCCCCCTCACTACTTTTCCTGTGGCTGAAATTCTTATCGCGGGAAAGTCACAAATGCATCCACAATCCATGGAAAAATCCCTTGGCCATTTTGTTTTCTATCGAGAAACAAAAACGAAAATTATTAAATCTACACAACTATTAGAAAACTACAACTGTAAGATACAAATTGCGCGACAGAAAGAGCATTTATTTTTAACAATTAACCATCGAATCTTTGCAGATATCCGGTTGCAATCGATGTTATTACTGTCAGCTGATGTTAGCGACTAACCTAAAACAACTTCGCTTTCCTCTGTCTCACCGACAACGGGTAAAGATAACTCGCTAAATACACTGTCGACCCGCAGTAGGCCTACTACAGAATACGTAGCCTTCAACAGAATGTCACACTGAAACAGAATTCTGTAAAATACTTCGTAGGCTTACACGGCAGGAGTCAATGTTGTTAAAATTCATTCCCGAGCTGTTTGGCCGTGGTCCAATGTTTTCTACAAAAACAGACGTTTCGGCAGTTCCATCGACTGCCATCATCAGTGTAAATGGTGTGATATTAAAATACCTCTTCATTGATAACTCTTCATAGAGGTTTCCACCACTACGATGTTATATTTATAAAATCACGACATACGTAATATTTCCATAATCGCCTGTACAGTCGTCCACGCCTTTTCATCGTTAACAACCTGATAAATTTCCACGTTAGTGCTTCTCTTTCTTTCTCAGCACTACATCTCTCTGTGACTTCTGATAATCTCTCTGATTATCGACTATTTTCCAATCCGCTCTTATCGTATATTACCTTCTCTATATTCCCTCTCTCATTATTTCTATACATATTTAGGTTTTTCTATTACACAGTCTTTCTTGGATTTTGTTGTCCATGACGTGTCCGTTGATTAACTAAATATAAGTGTATCACTACCGACTCGGAACACACAAAAACGACATCCTAAACGAACAGACACAATTCAAATCACACGTATTAATCGAAAATATCACACCACACACACAACACCGATCCTTCAAAAGTCGACACCATCACCAAGAACAAGACGGACAGCGCTCCCAGTGCCAGCCTCTGACGAAGCTTATAATAAACGAAAACTGGTTCAGGCTATAAGTTAAAACTTTTACTTTTTTACCAATAAAAAACTTTGTGTTCCGAGTCGGTAGTGATATACTGTAGTTATATTTAGACAATCTTTCTACCTCCTTTAGGTTTCCCTTTAACCTTCCATACATTGGTTCACACCAAGATTTCTTTTACAATTCCCCTTTCGCCCATTCGTTCGTGCTACGTGCCCAAACCACAACAGCCACAGTAATTTTATCTGTCTTACAGTATCTCTCCCTTCATTAGCTGTTCGTGTTCATGGTTCGTTCTGATGCGTTTATCTTCACTTTCAATGCAACTGAAAATTTTGAACATGAACAGTTTTCGTAGACATCCAATGAACACTATTTCACTGCGCATGCGCAATCTCTAGGCATTCTGTCGGAATCACCGATAGCCAGTGGTCACCGTAATCAGTTCCTACGTTGTTCGCCAATTTACTGCCAAACCTGAGCGACTCATTCGGATCTCGTATGAACGTACAACCCACCGTTTGTTCACGTGTTTGTACTCGAAACTTTCACGGATACAACAGTGCTGCACGGTATTGCACACTACAATGCAACAGTACTGCAATAAAAAAACCGCCAATTTAAAAGTGGCGTCAATTACAGAAACCTCTGTCATTACCCAGTCACA
Source organism: Magicicada septendecula (assembly GCA_034769895.1). Taxonomy (NCBI): domain Eukaryota; kingdom Metazoa; phylum Arthropoda; class Insecta; order Hemiptera; family Cicadidae; genus Magicicada; species Magicicada septendecula. The sequence continues at coordinate 134,434,084 of CM068372.1, forward strand.
AACAAGAGCATATAATTATCGAATGTGACACGGCGCAGGTTATCGCCACATTTACATTAATTATCTGTACAATTAAAATTACTGGCACATGGACAGAATAATGGTGACAACCTAAACAGCCTACTCGGTTATCATCCCAATGATAAATATTTGCAATAAAATTTCCTTATTCGTTGTTTGCTTCTCAGCCAAATAGTTTATTAGTGTGGTCATAAATTCGAGTGATTAGTTCCAGGTTCAGTCCATCGTTTTATTTAAATGTTCAAGTTTTGACCCAAACGAATTGTCTGTCGTCGCCGGCTTTCTGAACGATAATTATGGAGCTCAGCTAGCGTTTTAAAAAAGGGAAATGGCAAAAAATAATTGTCCCACTGCTCTCAGAGGACAGCGACTTCTTCTGGTTGGAACGATAATTTGAAAAAAAAATAAGCAAAATGTCTGGATCTAATTCTTGAAGATACGAACCAATTAAATAGATTTAATTAATACGCATTATAAAAATTGTTTCAGTATTATTATAGGAAACCTTCAGGCCATACATTGTTTACACTGCACAAAATTATTGCACGTTAGTTTTACGAAAATATACACACATGAAGGGGTAGAATTTTGGAGGTCTTTTCTATATGACAATAATCAAAAATTTTCCACTGCTCTCAAAATTAACTGAATCTGAAGTACCTCAACTCACGTCATGTATAATAAACATACGTTATAATCAACAGCAGTTGTAAATATTGACATTGGCAATTCGATGTTTACACTCATTGAAACCTTGTATTTTGTATTTCACTTTTTTTATATTTTCTATCGTTTTGAATGTTTCTTGTTTCAAAACGATTTTTTTTCTTTTTCTGTTTCCAAAACAGTAAACCGACTTGAATCATGGGACCCTAAAAGCCAGACACTTGCTAGGTGTCTACCCGTTACCATGGGCTGGTGTGGCTACGTCTACAGTACAATAATGTTACGACGGTCTACTGATCGTCGTATGGTACAGTGGAAAAGAAAATACAAGACACCAATTAAGTCACTAATCACAAGCTTTAATTATCACAATTAAACAGTTTGTAATCAACAAGATAGTCTCTTACAACAAATCAAATAAAAATTGTTCACACGCAATAATAATGTCAACTAATATAAAACACAATTGTACTACAATTGTCCCGCACAATTACAAAACACAACACTTCGCCACAATACTTCGAACCGCACTGTGTAAATCGCCCGACAATAACTCAAACTAAGCGCGGTTGACTGCCTATATTTATACCCCGCTGAAATACCAGAATTGTCCCGGGGAATACCATACTTCGCGTCAAGAACGCTACTAGAAGACACCCACCAGAACGTAAATGATTGCGGCTTTGCACACAGCCGCGCGGACTGGTGAAATCTGCATCACTGATGGACACGCGTGACAAGTGTCATGTTTGTAATTGTCCTTCATCTCAGTAGCAGCAATACATACGCACACACACATTACAGCCGGAGTCCACTGGAACATCCGAGAAAGACGGAGAATGTTTTATAATGGTGTAACACTTTTCCCGCATTACGTAAAAATATTGTTTTAAATAATGCAATCCCAACCACACGGGTTCAACTTTATTATTCTTCTATCAGTTACAGCTGTTCAGATACTGCAACTGAAAATATCTCTTTACCTAACTTTACCCAAACATTGTCAGTTTTTAGAAATCATAGAATCATCTGATTAAAAAGAAAAATATCTGAGCAATAAAATGAAAATACCACTTTAGCATATGTAATAAATAAATAATGTGGCACTGAAGTCAATGAGTGTAGATTTCCTCCTTACAACAAGGAGGCTGCCTTGCTAAAGTCTAGTAACTGGATAGAGTAAATCCAAAAAAAGGGTTAAGTATCTTTCCTGCACTACACTTCCAGTTCAGCACTGAGTGTTACTGTGACCAGTATTTTTCTCTTCATGTTATTTCAATTTATTTTAATCCATACTACGTTTTCGACCAATAACTTTCTTTTAAACAGGAAAACAAAGCAACCATCTGTTTATAAAATGAACTCTCAGATAAGATGGTGTAAGAAGTAACTTCTACTTCAAACTATTTCAACTAAAACTACTGTGACTAGATCTGTTCTGGCTTCACGACTTAATTCCGACTACACAACTTATAAAGATGTTTTCTTATTTTAAATAAAGTCCTAAATTTGTCTGCCAGGATTTCAAAAGTATAGACATCACAGGTTTATTTCCGTTCTTAGTTTAATCCTGATGTAAGCAAACCCATATCGCAAATCTGAAACGCTATTAGTCAGGGGCGTTGACACTGTTCACAGAGTAATGTATTACGCGCATGTGCAGAATGTCTGTATAGTCATGTGAGAATTATCTTACCACTTAAAACGGAGCAGGTCTTTTTAAGACTTCCTCCTAATCACTATATTCTCAATTCTATTGAATTAATGCAGACCCAGTTGAAAGAATATGTTGCCCGTCACAGCACAACATATAAGCCGGGTGATATAAAACAATTGATAGAGAATGCGGTAAATGAAAAAGTACTGAATTACTCTCTGACAACTGATAATATACAGTACACTGGTAATTATCACAGCTTCTATTTTCATTTTAAATAAACTTTACTTTTTTCTTTTCTTGCGATTTTTAAATGGTTAATAAAAAAAGCCATTAACTGATGTTATAAAATATTTCACTGCCAGTCTAACACAGTCACACAAATGTTACTTTGTCAGGACAAATTATTACAATTTACGTGTGTTTATACAGTATCACTATTATATGTACCCTGTCTGTACTGCTTTTGTCAGAGTGACACACCTCTAATTCAAGCAGCAAATAGCATTTCAGATGTGCCACACCTGTTTGTTTCCATCACATCAGGATTAAACTAAGAACGGAAATAGTATACCTTTGTCTGACTGTAACAAAGCTATAGAATTTTTCTTACTGTCTGGACTGTTAACAAAAATAACATAGCTGCAATAGTATGCTGTACAGATATTTAAAATTTTAAAGGCACGTTCACATGAGGCTAATACTATCGGCTAGTTAACCAGTGCTAGTAAATTAGCGTCATCTGAACACTCAACTAGCCGCTAGTGAAACTAGCACGCTAGTGTTTACTCGCAAGCTGGCGACTTTCGAAATGTTTGATTTTACTAGCGCTAGTTGATGGAAAAAAGGTCATGTGATCACTAGTGCTGGTAAATCAGCGCGTCACTGGCGCCATCTGACCGGGAATGGTGCTAGTTGCTAGTAGTTGTCTGTGCGAGTAGACATGTCGCAGCAAAGATGTCCGTGAAAAACGATTTGAAGTGAAATACTGATAGTGTTATTAAGTTTTTAAACATTTTTAAAACTTTTGATTGCTTGTGGAATACATCCCATGAGAATTACCTCAAAAGGGACACCAGAGACGCAGCACTAAACGAAGTAATTGACCAGCTTGAAACAGAGGGTTTTGGCATCCTCTCCAAAGAACAACTAAATGTAAAATTAAATCTCTAAAAGATGCGTACCGCATTGAGTTGAATAAAATTAAGAAATCGGAGAAAAGTGGCACTGGCCTGGATGACGTCTACAAACCAAAGCTCAGGTGGTTCGCAGTTGCGGATAGTTTTTGGAAGACTGTAGTGACTGGAAGGGAATCAACATCTAATCTGGTAAGTAGAAATTCTTTATGTACTTAGTACTTAGCTTTTAGTACTGGATAATTTTTTTTTATTTTATAGATTAATTAATTCTTATACATATTTTTAATGAGTGTGCAAAATAGTAACAAAATTGGCCAAGGCGTTTAGGTGATATCTCGCTGACAGACACACAGTTTACAAATAGACAGACACCACAAAGACAAACATTCTAATCTGTTATTTGTCATTTATTTAATACATTGTTATTTGTTATAAACAATTAAAGTGTTTGTCTGTGTGTCTGTCTGTAATATGTGTGTGTGTGTGTCTGCGCACACGCGCATTTGTGTGTATGTAGCATCCGAACGCCTTGACCGATTTCGTTATTATTTTCCACACTTATTAAAAATCTCCAAAATCTATAAAGTAATCTATTATATATAACATAGTTTTGCATATCTAAAAATCAAGATCATGTTTGGAATGAGGAAAAATTAGTGACAGTTCCAGTAACAGAAATAATACTGTTGTTTATTTACCATATACAGCTACAAATAGTTAAACATTTTATGTAACAGCATTTTTGTAAACTCTACTATGCCATATGAATACTTTTCAACTGCCAAGGAACTGCACATTCATTGGTGAATGCTTTGGCGTACCTGTTCCGAATTCGTTTAACTTCATTGCTATAGTTTTTTGCTGAAGACATCACCTGAGCGCTAAGCAGTGGGGTGACTTCTGTGCGCCATGAGCCCATAATTATCTCACCAGTATTGAGGTCTTCAGTATCAACGGAACCTGGAGGAAAGTAGGTTCTTGTCAAAGTACGCCGAAGCCAGTTGTGAAGGGCACAAGCTGCCTTTACTAAAATTTCTGAAGTGTCACCAGATATTGCTATTGGGTGATTAAACACCCGAAATCTGGAAGCCAATATACCGAAAGCATTTTCCGATACCCTCCTAGCTCTTGAAAGTCGGTAGTTAAATATCCTTTCTTCCAAAACTAAATTTCTGGGGCTGAATGGTGTTAACAGGTTATGACGAAGCGGAAAGGCATCATCAGCAACACATAAACCATTCACAGGCCAATTAAGAAGGTTTCTTTCCAAAGCTATATTTAATTCAGAAATCTTGAAAATGGTGCTATCATTTTGCTCTTCCATCACAACCAACGTCAATGTATCTAAAACAGTAGTCTGCATCAACCATTGCAAAAAGTATGATGCTGTAAGTATGTTTATAGTTGCAAAACGTTGAAGTGGAATTAGGCCTTAAAATTCAGACATGCTTGCCATCTAGTGCCCACAGCAATTTGGGAAATTCCACTGTAGTTCAAATTCACGCTGTATGGTTTTCCATTCTTCAGTTGTAGTTGGCACCTAAAAATTAAAAAAAAGCTTAACATATGCACTAATATGCGTGCTCATTCAAGTTAAGACAACACATATTAATTATTACAATCTTCGTAAAAGAGAATATTGTTTTTACACAGTAAAACACCAAAATCTTGATTAGTTTTTGCAAAAACTAATTATTTCAAATATTTTGGGGGTCAGTGAAAGAAAAAGGTTTCTTTACAAAGAGTATGCTATAGAATGTTGTTTACATTATATATAATTCTTGTTAATTTGTTCTTGTTGTTACAGGATCTATCACAGTTAGACAACACAGAGGGAGAAGAGCCACTTGCAAATCAAGATGTTGCCGAAGTTTCATCCTGTTCCAAGCAGCCAACTGCGTCAATGTGTCGCATCAGGGACTCAAAACCGCAAAAGGTCACCGTCCAAAATGCTGCCCCCTACGCCGACTCGCTCTGCAAAGTTTGGTAAAAAAAAAACCGCCAAGTTGGTTTGAAAAATCTGTCTCGCAACTTCAGTCGATAGCTGAACTAACTAACAGTGATCCAGAGGATCAATACGATAAATTCAGAAAACACATAGCAGCCCAGTTGCGGGAGATGCCTATGCGCACCTTCATTGTACTGCAAGACAAAATCCAAAGACTTTTAACTGATGAGAGGTTAACACTGGAAAACTCCAAAAGTACGACACATACTCCTTCACCCTACTCAAGACCACTGTCGTCTTCAACAATTAATTCCTGTCTCTGAACAAGACGACGGCGACGCAGACTTGTACACCGCTTGTACAACCGCTAATATTTTTGACGGTTTTTTAACTAGGCCGTAGAAATAAAGTTAGAGGAACACTGTTTTCTGAGACACTAATTTTGTTAGCTTCTTATTACGATATATCCTAACTTACAAGTTTTTTTTAAGAAGTTACACTCAATGACATTTATGGGCTATGTACAAAATTAAATAAAAAAGTTTAATGTAAAGTTGTACAGTTTTATTTCCTTTTACCAATAGTTTTCTTTTCAGTAAATAATTTTTTATATTAAAAAATCTATTGGTATCTTCCATAGTTTAGATGTAAAAACATTCATTTTCGAGTTACTTTCATAGTTATTGTTTCTAAAAAATATGCATACTACCACAAAAGTATTGATTTTATTTAAAGGTTGTCAAACTTGTGTTTTTGTAAAAATGCCAAGGGGTAGCTGAGTATTGGCTGTAATTTAAAAGTGTTACTTGTTGAAAAATTGTTTAAAATCTATACTAAATATGTACACTGGGAATACATTTTTTTACAACCATTATACTATTATTAATAAAAAAATAGTATTGTTATTAATATGTTAATATATATCAGTGGCGGTCAGTGCCTCCAAAAAGTGGTGGTTGCACACGTCAATTATGAAAATTACTGTATTTGCCATCAGTTTAATAAGATAAAAAACAGCAATAAATAACATACAGAATGTTCATATAAATAATAATATGAAGAATACAAAACTGTAATTGTGTAATTGTACGCAGTAAATAGAAGAGAATTATTTATGTAAGTAGGAAAATGACAAAAATACCATAATAACGTTTAACAAATAACATGAAATTAATGCTATATAAAAAAGATATGACAAACACTTACCAAATATTAGGTTACTTGAAAAGAAAATCCATTCTCCTTTCTTTTTGGTGGGCAAATTTGTCAATAACTTGGTTTTTAAAATCCCGAATTTCATTAATTAAGTCCCGTTCAATAGACAGCATAGCTAAGGCATTTAGTCTTTCTTGAGACATGCTGTTCTTTAAAAATGTTTTTATCCTTTTTAGGGTTGAAAAACACCTTTCAGCTTCACTGCTGGTCATCGGTATTGTTATTAATATTTCTAATAACCTTGTTACTTCGCTGAAAGTGTCTTGTAAATTATTGTCGTTAATAAATGTAAATAAACTCACAGCACTTGCAATGTTTCTGAATTCTTCTGCATTATAAATTGTTGTTAGTTCTATTTGTAATTTTCTTAAATTTAGAAACTGATAAATATCACAAACAGATTTTAACGTTTCTTCAGGAAATGTTAAGCTGTACTTCATAAATCTATCTGACATAAAGAGGGAGGCAGCAATTAAATGGCCTGAAAAAGCAAACCTAGACTTTGCTTCACAAATGATTACATCACACACTTCTTTCGCTTGTCTCTTCCAGTCACTTTTATCAAATTTTCTTTTTTTAGTGTGTGAATGAGCTTCTATGTTCAGATCAAAATTTTCATCACTGTCTACGTCACTTCTAATTTTTATTATATTTTCTTCAAAATTTGAAAGACACTTGGTGCTACAGTTGTGTCAGTTTCGATTTTTTGTAATTGATTGAACAAGATGTCAATTAATGGCATGATTTTTCTGAAGAAAGACAAACACAATGTGAAACTAAAACTTGTAAGAATTTTTATGTGCCCAGAAGCCTGTGAAATTGTACAGTCATTTGTTATGTTATCTGATTTTAAAATATGTTGCATACATTTAATTAGATCTTTACTATAGTCATAAACTATGGAGCACTTCTAGACTGGAAAATCTATCTAGTAGGAGTACAACGGGGAAGGCGTTTTTTAACTATCTCATCAAGTATTGCTGTTCTCTGTGGACTGTTAGAAAAAAATGTACAAATTCCTTGAAGATTAGCAAAAAATATTCGAACATCTCTGTTGATAGATGCAGCTTTCATCATTACCAAGTTAAATTGATGGGCATGGCAGTGTACGTACTGGGCATCTGGATATGATTCTTTAACTATAGCTTGAACACTTCTTGAAGACCCAGCCATTACAGAAGCATCATCATATGTCTGGGAAATAAGTTTTTGTGGCGTTTCATGTATTTTATGTTTTTTTAGTTCTTCAAGAATACAGGAGGCCAAGGTGTTAGCATTACGTTGAGGAGGAGTCAAAAAGCCCCAAAATCTCTCCACTGGCCTATCCTGTACAATATATCTAAAAACGATTGCCATTTGAAATATATTGGAAACATCACTAGTATCGTCTGCAATTATTGATAAATACGTACTCTTTTTAATTTCTTCAGAAATTTTTTCTTGGCAGACTTCCAACATAATTTGCAAAAGTTCATTCTGAATTCTTTTAGAGGTGCCTTTAAATATGGTTGCTTTCGCCAAATGGGACTTTAAAGCAGAATCTAATTCTGCAGTATAATCAATCATCCCCCTAAAAATTCCAGGGTTTGTGGAGTCATCTGTTTCATGGCAATTTCTTAATACAAGCAATTTCATGTTTCATTTTCTTAAAGCAATTTCAAAAATGCCACAGAACCGTATACAATTAATTATAATATTCAAAATGTGCCTATTTTGTTTTACTTGTTCATTGTGAGCAGCAATGTTCCGCCTGTAGGCGGAATCTAATTGTTCAGCTACATTTGAAGAACCTAAAAGGGCTAACTTTAAACTATTTTGTATATGGGTGGCTGAAGCTTCATGCTTTTTAATCCTATCTGACAGATGATTTATGTCTTTAAAACCAGCTTTAGTCCAAGTGCCCTCACCCCCAAAGAGCAAATAAGGAAAACAATAAAGTGCAGGTTTTGTGTCACACCCACATAACCAGCTACACTTAGAATACACAGATTTATTAAATTTCCTATTAAATGTTCTCTTTCCCGATGTCACTGTTTGGTTTAAATTTGCAAGATCAGGTGTTGGTTTACCTAATGCTTTAATTTCTATCTTTTCTGCAATAGGCCTTGAAATAAAAGGAGTTTCTATTAAATTTACTACAGAATTCATTGTAAATTATTATGCTCAAGCCGAAAATTCTTCACCAAAATATAAAACAAATGTTATTTTTACGTGTTAACGAAACACCTAAATAAATAAATATTAAAGCTTATACTTATAGTAGTAAGAGACCAGCAGATTCCTTCCTCAGCTTCAGTTAGTCTGAATTGTTTACATTCAGTTCACTGAAATATTACTATACGAGACACTAAACACTTTAACACTACACTCACAAAACATATAATAATCGTTGTCGCAAAGACGTAATGACAGCTAAAAAAAACGCAAAACATATACAAAAAATTGCGAAAACTAGTAACACTACAAACGTAACCTCAAAATTTAGTTTTTAAAACACAGCGCTTTAGAACGACTATTCACTGTCCATGTGTCCACGTGTGCTGTACTAGCGCAGCCAGACGAGGTTTGCAGGAACAAAGTACACCACGGGCTTAGCATAGCGCTGGCATAGAGAGATATCAATGTAGCTTCTGTTTTCCGAGCTGAATGCTATTCTACCATAAAGGAACCAGCTTCTAGGTGGTGTATGCACCCCCAAGCATCGCGCCAATTTTAAATGACTCGCATGGACATAAAACATGCCGTGATTCACAGTTATCTTATGAAGCTACTAAATTGCATTTTTGGCTAAAAATAATATTTCGTAAAATCCTGGGGGTTGTGCAACCTTGCAACCTAGGCAGTGACCGCCACTACATATTAACATACTACTAACATATTAGTACATATTAACTTACTACTATTTTATCGAAAATAGGCTATAACATTACTTACTTTGATGAATGGTTGCAGCACATCGTAGATAGCTTGTAGAACCTCTGGTAAAAAAGTGGATATTGTATTGCTGGGCACACGGAATAAATATTGAAGTGATTTGAGTGAGTCTCCTGTTGCTAAATACCTCAAAGTTATCTCTAGTTTGGTCTTGCTGGGGATCGCCTGTCTCATTACAGTATTTGATTTCCTTATTAAAGGCGTGACTAGTTCTAAAAGTCCTTCAAATTTGAGTTCACTCATTCGCATAAATTTGAAGTATTCTTGAGGATCTTCCACTGCTAGTTCTCTCACGAGTGTACTAGAAGCCTCGAGTCCTTCTCTCCTATTAATCCAATTTCTCACCCATAAAGTAAGTCTTTTCTTCTTAAGCTCCTTTTCGCATAACTCCTTCACTCCTAGCCTCAAAATTTGCCTTAGAACGTTTCGATTAATGCCTACAGATGACATTTTTCAACACGAAACAACTTACACGAGCTCAACACACTTGTGACTAGCGCTTGTAACTGGAGCTAACAACCAGCTACGTGTGAACAGACTTTTCATGCTAGTACTAGCAGCTAGTAAACTAGCCTTGTGTGAACGGGCCTTAAGCGACACACACAACTCTACTGTCAATTTCAGCCTCTGCTTCCTTCACGTAAGCTTATCATACAATCTGATATATAAAACATTGCCAACTTTAATATTATTAAAGAAAACAATGATACAATTATGCATAAATAAGTGTGTGTGTGTGTGTGTGTGTGTGTGTGTGTGTGTGTGACCTGACTGCATGTGGTGACTTAACTGCTAGCAGCAGATCAATCAGAAACCATCAGTTCAAACACAAGTACAGAAAACAGAAAACCAACATACCATATCACATCGTAACCAATTGTAAAGAAATAGTGTACTTATTTTCAACTATTTTGCAGATATTTATATACAACTGTGTTTACAAATATTCATATATTTGTGTAATATTGAAAAAAAAAAACTGCCTGCAATAACCAGCAGCTCGGATTGTGACTAAGAACACCAATAATACACGTTTGTACACAAGTGACAATTAAAAGCTACAAACAATTACAAACAGAAGATACGCGTGTTGCTACAATACTTAACTTTTCCCAAAAAAAGCTCTGTATTTAAACTTACCTTTCTATTTTGTCGATGGTGGATGACGGGTACTGTAAAACGGTTTGCTGTCCATCCATTTCCACAACACATTGTGTCCCCAGCTCCAACTCTGAAACAAAGGACAGAACATACATTGTTAATTTACACACACACAACAATCTCATTCAAATGTGTTGAAATATATAAATTTTTCATCTTTACAAACGAGTGACAAACACACAATGAACGTGTACATGTCCTGGCGGTGAGATACAGAGACGCCGAACTGTTCGCACTACTTGAACAATACACAGAATAGAAACACATGCAACTGTGCCACCTCCCTGTGACCCACACAGAATTACTGTGACAAATAGTCATCGTATAATACTGACATTTTCCCACTGTCCTAAAAAACATGTGTGCTTGTGAGAATAAAAAAAAACTTATGAGCCTGCTGATAAAACCGTAATATATCACATGTATAAAGTACAAACCATCAGTGATGTGATGGTGTTCAAACATTTTTAATTCACACTATTATTTTACAAAAAATAATAATGTTCCACATATTTTCTTAATTTACACACAAACACACACACACACAAAGTATGTAAGCATCGTGGCTTCCGGGCTTCCTATGGTTCATTGTTTGTACAAACTTGAACAAGCTGCTAGTGTTTCTTTACAGGAGCTTCAAATACTCTGTTTACATAAGCAGTCTTACCACAGCTTAACTGATGCTGGATTATATAATACAACATAATATTTTACATTGTGTAATATAATCTAATATTGTAAATACAAGGTGACCTCACCTTGACATGCTGGGTTAATTTTTTATATGAACACACACAATACTACTGATAAAAAATACATGTGTGTGTGTGTGTGTGTGTGTGCGCGTGTGTGTGTGTGTGTGTGTGTGTTGTATAGAGAAGATAAATGAAACCATTTAAATTGAAAATCCACATTATTAATGATTCGATACAGCTGTAATTAATTACACTATTACCACAAATATTTAAAGCGTTAAATATTATTTAATTGAAATTAAATAACTGACAAAATTAAAAATATATACTTAATACTGAACTGTAATATTTTTTATCATTTGTAGGTGATTCATCTATTTCCCACAAAATTATATTTATCTTGTTCATATAACCTACTTCCCCTAACTGAACGAAAATGTATTTTCCAAGAAATTCAGTACGATACATAAAAGACAGGTTTTCCAATCGAACTAAATACACTCGCAATTCTAGCAAAATATAAAACCAGCTTTTGTTTTCAAGTTTTTTTATGTACCACACTTTCTATGATAAAAATATGTTTTACTATTGATACATCATTGTTCCATAATATATTTGTCAATTGTCCATCCACATCATATTTGAAATTGACATCCTATACAATTAGGTTGCTAGAGACTAGTAGAAACTATACATCCACCAGCACTGACAAAAAATGATTTGATAATACATATTTGTTGTTCCACATGCCATCATCTTCACTGCTTATATAATTCCATCACTAATACGTTGCTAATTTAATGTACGACGTTCAAACAGTTTCAAGTACTAATCTGAACACCCAGTTTTGCAAAAATGATAAGTGGCATAGCCACTGGGGGCGATGGGTGTTACAATCCTCCTCTATTGGATTACACCCCCCTCTTATAGATAAAACCTACAGGCAGGATGAGTTACCTCACTTGTGACCATAATATATAACAGACTCGGTGAACCTGGTAATATCGCCAACACCTTGCCAATCACTTACCATCAATAATCCAGCACCACAGAAAAATCTTGGTCTTGACCAGTTTTTGAAGACAAAATTTATTTTCCACTAGCTTTAGAAGCTAGAACATAAAGGATCTGACTTTGATTCTATGTTTTCAAAACATTCTGGATTTGGTTCTAAGTCGGTAAATGCCTGTACATAAAATCTCTAACAATAACGTCCACATACGTCATGTATGCAACTGCAGTGGAATTTCATAAAAACTAAGCACACAACCAACCAACCTCTATCCATCTAAAAAACTACTGCAAAAAGCAGATAAGTATTTTTGGAACTTTCAAAAATATTTCATGTAAACGTATTTGATAAAACAAGTGTAACAGCGCGCTGATGGTATGACCACCCAGATTGCAACAATGTAGGCCTACCTGCTTACACAGTAGTGTGTTGAGACAGTATATAGCTAGTAAAAGGATCCACATTACATCATTAGATCCACATAAAGTTCAATGACACTTATACAGAATGGTTTATAGTATATATTTTGAAGGTCAGTTTTAAAGCTGTTCTATGGGCCCAGGACTTTCATAAAATGATTCTCAGTTCCAGTAACAACAAGACACATTCAGCAAAGGCAAAAATTTTACTTTTAAAATTAAACAGCTCCCCCCTCCCCAATCAACCCAATAATGTAGCCTATCTTTCTAAAGTAAGTTATGTGCAGTATTTATTCCCCTAACATTACTGTTATACAGAACTGTTTAAAAGTTAAAACGTTGATCGGCATCGTGTTGATCAACAGTACATGTGTTATCTAAGCTTTACCCAGGTTCCACTTCTGGAACTATTCTATAACATTCTACTCATACTAATTTTGAAACAATTAGATAATTCTTGATGAAGTCTTCTTCTTCTTCTTCTTCTTCTTCACTACATGGCTTGGGCTATAGCCCATTCCGACTTCACAGAGTCTCTGACCATTTTTTCCAGGGTCTTCCATAATCTCTCGTCCCCACTGGCTTATCTTCAAAGGCTTGTTTAGGGACACACATGTTGGCCGGTCTAGGTGTGTGTGCCCCGAAATCAATGCACCTGGTCCTCCAGGTTGGCGGTTGTGCGAGGGGCTGGTAATCCATGTAAAATTTAGTGTACTGAAATACTTCAAAGCTACAGATCATCTATGAAACCACGACATAAGGAAAGACCTCAAGTTACAGTCGGTTCTGGAGAGAATAAAGGAATAATTCTTGATGTAGCAAACGAAATATACATTAACTAATATTTATATTAGCAATTTTACTAGTACTATACTTTAAAAAAATAACGTAAGTACAATGTTTTGGTTTTACAGAAAACCAAAACTAAGAACCAAAAGAAAAAATGTGCTTTAAAATTTATAAAGTACAATACCATGGTATTAACACCTACATTATACAGACCAAAATTATCTCAAAGTTAATAAATACTTGCCCATGTATTTTATTCTACATTATACAGACCAAAATTATCTCAAAGTTAATAAATACTTGCCCATGTATTTTATTCTGTCACATTTCTTTTGACATTCTGATGTGAACCACATTCATATATCTTTTCATTCAATACAAAATATTCTGCAGGAATTTCATTTATATTATCTGAAACTATCTAGAAGCATTTGAATAATGCTTGCTCATTTGCATTTTTTTTTACTAATGTACTTGACTTGCAATATTGTTGCAATTTCAGCAGATAAGTGAATGACTGTCTCTACATTTCCTCGCTATAGTGTAATACAGGGGTCTCCAAACTTTTTCACTTGAGGGCCAAATTGAAAAATCTTGGAAGCCAGGTGGGCCAATAACATACATATATATTGTAAACTTACGTTTTTTAAGTTTACGAAATAATCAAGTCCATAAAATAGGTATTTAAATAAAAATTAATCAGACTTATCCAAAGAAAACAAATTCATTTATTTAAAATAATTTTAAAAAAGTAAGGAAAAAACAACATTAAAAGATAGCCTATTTCTTACATATTATTTTTGGGCTTTCTTATGTAGGCCTACGTATAGAATGCGTGGAGTTGCTTCTGACATTTAATAGCTGTCCATTTTGGGTCAAATTTTGACGCTCCTATCACTAGAATAGATTTCAAGTGTTCATCTGACAAGTTAGCCCCCTGTATTTTGATTTTACAAAGTTCATTTTTTAAAACGTTTGTTGCGAGTGAAATCATGATTCATTAAGGCAGCCAGATGAACCAGCACATTAACCATCTTTTTTGGGTCCAGAGGACCCAAAATTTTGAAATTTTCAAAACTTAACAGTATATTAAGATTTTAGTTAAAATTCCTTTTAGTTTGAAGCTCGGCATGAATTTTTATGATTTATCAAAACTGTCGCCCATTTTGGGCCCTGACATTCAAAAATTTTGAAATTTTTAAAAATGAGCACTATATTTAGATTGTGGTTTGATTTACCTTTAATCAAATTTCAGCGATTTTTTCAAAATTTCCCCCCCTCACATTTTTGCCTCTCACAACCCTATTTTTGGGGGTCAATCTCAAAAACAATTGTGTTCTGTAGGGTGAAAGTGTGGACATGCATGCCAATTTTTAAGAGAAATGGTTGATGCATTCAAAAGATAACATCAGGCATACTCCAAACTGACAGACAAATACCAAACGGTTGAGTCAAAACTGAAAATTAACCTCCTCATTCAAAAAACTGAAGCCCAGAGAAATGAAGTCTGACCTGTGCAAAATATGCCCTTGAACGTCAATTAATATCAATATAAAATCAATACAAAACCCAACACAATGTTTAAAACACTACACTCACTATACTACCCAACATTATGACTGGAAAACATTCGTAAATAAACAAAACATCCATCAAACTAGTTACTACACAACAACCAATACACAGTACTAAGCCCCACTGTTAACAACAAACAATACACTCCAACGCGTGCACAAACACTTCCCCGGATGAAACATGAATGTGGCCAACTAATGGATGTACAAATTAGTGACAAAAATATATCATGTAAGTAATTGTGTCGTACATCTTTGAAATATTAATTTTACATTTTTTATATAAAAACATTAATTAACATTTTTGCAACAAGACTGTACATTTTGGCAATATTATAAATTATCGTACTTTTTTTTAGTTTAAACTATCAATGATTCAAATAAAAATAAAATTATGGTACAAACAAATAATCTTTGCTGAAAAAGTGATCACTCATTTATTAATAAAAGTCAGTATAACAAAAAACCTGACTATAATTATTAACATATACAATGATTTTCTACAAGTATTATAATTCTCTACCACATGTTACAGGCTTTAAAAGTTATTTGCAGATCATTTGGCATTTTCTGTTCTCAAAAATAAAGCACAAAAATGTATTCATTCTATGAATAGTTAAAAGGGCTTTTTAGTGGCAAAAAATTCTAAAACGATACTCTATGTAACATATTCTGAAAAGCAATGACAAACCTGCCTCCAAATTAAAATTTAAAGATTTGCAAATTCACCAAACACAGCCCCAAATAAGCTAAATTATTCAAAAATGGTAACACTGTAACCCACGAGTACTGATTACCCAAATTACTACTAATATTATTATAAAAAACAACAGGTAGACTATTTACAAGTATTGTCTTCCTTAACAAAAAATTCACAGCTCATAACATGAATGCATAAGTTTTAGTTTGGATATTAAAAATGTCATAAAAATCAATAGACAGCAGCAGAGTATAATCTAACACACCATAAAATACTACAAACATCTTTAAATCACAAAATATATTAATTTAGAAGCAAATTGTATCTTATCACAGTCATTGTCTTTAGAAACATTAAAAATGTCTTTATTCTTTAAAACCACAAGATCAATGGATTTCAAATCACTTTGAATACTGGATCCACTCAGTAATGCCACTATTGCTTTTTCAGTGCTTTTTAAAATTTCAGAAGTGAAATTCCATGTATAACAAAACACAGATTCAAATGACTTCAGTTTATTATTACTTATTATTATTATTATTTACTACCTGAAAATTTTAAGCAGAGGATTCCTATCTAAACTACAAAACTGTGAATCATATTTACAATAAAGCACAAACACCAATGAAATTAAAATTCTACGTGATATCACGAATGAATCCTCCCAAAACCACCAAGAAGTTAGCACATCAGAGCTAAGCAACACGTCTTATTCTAAAAATCAGCCTGAGTTTGACAAAAATATAAAATATCAAGACAATCTGGAAACCTGAAAGAATTAGCAGATATGCCAATAAACACAAATTGTTTATAGGGAACTTTTGTACAACCTTTCCAAGGCTTTAGATTAATCAAAATCACACTTTGCCAATGGAACCTTCTCTAATTAATTTTTAATGGTTATAATTTTTGCTTTCAACTCTTGCCAACTAACATTTAAGCATCTGATGAGAAAAAGAATTACTTTTCTTTCGTAACAAAATTACTTTCACAACTATATACAGTATGTCTGCAATAAACTTAAACACACACAAACATACTTTTAATTACCGTACATAACACTAACAAATAAACTACAATACAATAGTACAACTCTACTATAAAATTACTCTACAATACTATACAATATTCTACTACTATAAAATTCTGTTCACAACCTATACAGAATTCACATGCTGATAAAACATCAAGAAAGTAGGAAAAACTACTTTCTAGCAAGTGCTGCAGTGTTGATAACACAATTAAATTAAATGATATCGAACCAAATGACTGAATAAACAGGACTGACACTTATAAAACTGACTGACGATGCATCTGTTGGTGTGATAACAGGCATGAAAAGGTTTTCATCAATGGATATAAACAGTGACACTGGTTGCCCTTGGAACACAAAGCCACAAGGTCCCAAACCATTACCTACACAACACATAGGTTGCTGCTGTATCTTCTATATTACAGGTTGTGCACATTATTATGGACTTCCTGTATATGCACATTTATAGATACTGACAATTTACTCTTTAATGTTTACGCTGTCCACTAAATTATCTATTTGCTGCTAATACCTTGAACTCATGTTTCGTTAAAAGCCAGTGGCTTCATACGACATCCAAATCTACATTTGATGTAAACAAATAACTGTCACCAGCACCTAATTAAATAATATTACATCACTTTCTAAATGTAAAAATGTTATAAAAACATGATACATTCTAATCTATGAAATAAAAAAACTGGAATGATACATTCCAACAGATTGACATCAATCTGTGTCAATTCCACTTGCCTTTTTAATACATAACAATTTTTTCAAGCACGTAAAGAAAATAAATAAATACATAAAAACAGTTTTATAATAACATTACGAATTTAAATAAATATGCACGAAACTATAAGATAATTAATGCAATTACAAATGCATCGAAGAAATTATCATAATTTGGCAATCGGCATCAATCTGAATTATTAGTTTTGACCAAAACTAAAACAGGTTCATGGCGCCTGTTGTCTTAAGAACTATACTCTAAAATATGTTATGAAATTGATAATTTTCGTTTTGAAATAATTATTTTACCTTTACCGTTTTGACACAAATATAAGTGTAAATATAAATAAATATATTTGTTCATACACTTATGTTAACTGAACGAACAAAGGGAGTTCACAGTCTTAACTCGACCATTTGGCACTTGTCACAACATTCCAAAAAACGCACAAAACATACGATCCTTTACAACCCCTAATTCCTATTCTCTCGCATTAATTTCAAGTTCCAGCATCTAAAAAAATCGGTTTTTATTATTACAAAAATCAAAAGGTTTATACTAATCTGCAACAATATAAAAAAAAACAAGTTGTGCTTGGCATTATTTTTTTACAGTGCTGTACTAAAACAGAAACAATTACTAAAATATACTGTTAACAGTATTTTGACATATTCCCTTCTTTTCATACTGATAACTTTATTATATAAAAAGATTATGTATAGTACAAAAAGAATGTTCCAGAACAACTATTCAAAAAACATATTTCTATTTGTTATTTTAAATACACAATACATGTAGACCTATACACAAACAACACTTTTATTTTTATTTGACTAACAGGTATCAGCTGTTCAAGTTTTATTTTAATTTGCAATTAAGCTTAATCTTTTTCATATTATAGAGTTTACGTCCATAAAAGAATTCATTTAAAAATACATAATATAAGCAATACTCTAAACACACACACAAGTGCAATCCACCCTAATCACCTACATGAACACATACTAAACCAAGGACTGAACAATACTGAACCGTTTTTTCCTTTTCTATGACTAAACTGAATTAATAAAATAAAATGAATTTAATATAATAACGGGCTTACTTTTACACAAACGAAGTTAGCACGCACACGAAATAGGCCAGTCGCCAGTTTATGAATTATACGCCTACCAAGTCAAAATATAATGGAATTTGAACTTACAAGTAGCCTATATAATTGGAATCCTAAAAACTACATAACAAACTTTGGGTCTATTCATCGGGTTTACCTGTCTTGCCATTAAGTATCAAAAATTGTATAAATTGTAAACAAAACAAGTTTTCTAAAAGTGTAAACAAAATCTGCAACTCGTCAAAACTTAACATTTTCTTAACTAATTAACAACCGCCAACCCATTTTAAAATAAATAAACCACTCTGCCGTTTTGCATTTCCGAATCGAAAAATAATATCAAGTGTAAAATGAAACTAAGAAGGCCGTTGCATGTTTCTCGCAAAATCTCAACAGACTATTTACAATAACATGTTGCAATCGTAAATTCTGGTAAAACTCTATAAAATTATTCATATTTACATCATTTGAAACTCGAAGTGAGAAAATAAAGAACCTGAATTAAGTCAAAAATCAATGTTTTTATAAACATCTTCCGATTAGAGCCAAAAAGGCGTATTTCTATTGAGCCCATATCCAAATATAATAGGCCGTTATTTAAAAAAATAAAATTCCTAGTACATAACATGCACAATTTGATGCAAGTTATGTATACATAAATATAAATAAATGTTTTGAACATTCTGTGCTGTCAATGAGCACAATTTGTATTTTTTGTTAAAATTGCGTTACCCTGTAAAACTGCTTTCACTTCCAAATTAAGGTAATAATGAAAACCTAAATGACATACAAAATAAATATAAAAAATAAAAACTTGTCCCAAGTACTTTACCTCTTCTGTTGAAAGGTCGGACACGGACTGCCACTTTAATTTTATCACTAGCCATTTTTTACAGAAACGACGTACGATTATTACGCAGTATTTTAAAGAACTAGTTTAAAACTTTATTTTAATAGATTATTTTTCACATCATTCAACCCATTTCCTATAATAAACCGAACTCACAAGCGCACCCGAACTGATAACAACCTTCCACAAATCGCCATGTTTGCTTTTCCTTGTCCACTGCTCAGCATATCGATCCACTTTTTGATTCAACAAATTACGTCACTCACTGCCTTCATGATATCCCCACATTGTGTGTTATAAGTAATATAATAACAAATACCGTAGTAATTTGTTTGATTTCATGCTACTGTTCTACAGATTAGCTATTTACTTATTCATATTATGTATTACAAGCATTGTAATTTCGAATGTATGCATCGAAATTTTGCAGTAAATTTGTATTGATAAAAGGTATAGTCTCTTTTCATACTTAGTATAAAGAATTAAAAATGCATTTACTAGTAGTAAATATATGTGTGTGTGTATATATATATATATATGTATATGCCCTAAAGACAGAATACATAAAAATTCTGTTATTTGACAATCAATACAGAAATAAAACATCTTGGAAAATTTGTTTCAAACTTGTAAACAAAATATTGACTTATAGTTAAATGAATCTTTTTTTTTGTTATCATTATATTTTTCTATACGCTTATTATAACTGTAAATTTTTTGGCATACAAAAGTTGCAAATTTTCCTCTCCAAGATCTAAAAATGCCAAGAAACCAAACAAGTAAACTGGATACAAGCAAACTACAATTAGTATTAGTAGCTTGTCTTGTATTATCAGTCATACAAATGAATATAATTTACTAACATTTTATAAAATAAGATACCAATTTTTCATTTTAAAGGAGCTCTACAATGTATCATTACATATTAAATTAATAATACTGTGGAAAGTAATTCAACATGTCATAACACATTGCAAACAAAATAACAAAACACTAACAGAACTCATAGTTGACACTGAAATAATTATACAAAACACAACATCTGAACATCAAGACACACTAAGACATAACAAAAACAATAATAATAGGTATATATATAAACTTTCACAATATGAACTTACTTTCTTTATCACTTCCCCAAACGTTTCGAGGTGATGTCCTTCAGTATTTACTCCCACTGAGGAAGAGGCACATCACCTCGAAACGTTTGGGGAAGTGATAAAGAAAGTAAGTTCATATTGTGAAAGTTTATATATATAATAATACTTTATAAAGTGAACGAAGAGGATGAATCAACAAGATAATAATAATAATAGGATCAAACAACAAGAACCACGCTTACAAATCACCTTTGTAAAAGCAGATAAAGGCAATATTACTGTAATCATTTCCACTGATGACCTGCACAATAAAGTACAGAATTTCATGAAACAAAACAGTATTACAGAACTAAAACTGGACCACACTGACAGATATCAAACACAATAAAACAACTGATCAACAAAGCCAAACACATAATCACAAATAAACAAAAACACTACCTAGAACAAATCTCCAACTTCGTCATGCTTATTTGCTAAATGTTATGTTCTGGACTAGAACTTGACATTTAGCAGTTTAGCAAATAAGCACAATGAAGTTGGAGTTAAAGAGACTGATAATTCAAATAACAAGATTAACAATGAAACAAACCTGACCATCAGCCCCTACCCACCAAGCACATCCCAAAATCCATAACGAAGAAATCCCAATTTGCCCCATAATACCGGAATGTCCCAGCACACAAACTTGCTAAACATCTAGACAAAATCATCAGACAACAACATTACAATAAAAAAGAATACATACCTTGTAACAAAAATAAAAGACATACCGGTACACATCCCCATAATGCCACACTTGCCTCTTTCGACATTAAAAACCTATAAACACAAACATGCCTATCTCTGAAACAATAAATATCGTACATGACATGCTCAAACAGAACAACACAGCAGAAGAACTAATCACAGAAATAAGCAAAATTCTCAGCCTAATCACAAAACAAAACTACATCACATATAACAGTCAATTTTACACACAGAACAACAGACTACACATGGCTTCGCCCATATCCAGCATACTAGCACAAATCTCTCTACAGTAGTTGAGCACTTGGAAAAGACAAGACTCCTCACAAACACTGACAGAAACTCACATAAAATACTATATTGGCACAAGTATGTTGACCATATCATACTTCTATACAAGGGAAACACAAGACAATGTGTACTAACCCACATCAGCAAAATACACAAAAACATAACCTTCACTGCTGAATACAAAAACATAACCTTCACTGCTGAATACAAAAACAACAATAGCATAAACTTCCTAGACCTCACAATTACAAAACTAGAACACAGACTCAGTATATATAGAAAACCTACTACAACTGCCACATTGTACCACCCAATCACCCAATTCAACACAAATTATCTGCCCTGAGAACCATGAAGCACAGACCAAACAACATCCACTCGATGACAAAGACTATCAAGATGAATTAAACACAATCAGATATCTAGCAGAAGCCAATGGATATAATAAAACAATAATTAATAAACTTCTACACAAAACACAAAACAAACAACAAAGACAGAACACAACAAATTCATAACACTAACATATATCAATAACCACACTGAAAAAATAACCCACAAATTTAAAAAAGCAGGATACAGAATCACACACAGAACTACAAACAAAACAGAACACACACTGTCAAAAAACACACCAAACAACAAAACAAATTTGTTTAATTCTTGGATTTCGTTTTTTATTTGTTCACCTGGTGTTTACAAGTTAAACTGCTCAGGATGTAACAAATTCTGGATAGGTCAGACAGGACGCACCTTTAAACAGAGATACATTGAACACATAAAAGCATTGATGCATTGCAGAGATTACCATTGAATCCACCTTTGCAAACCACCTCATTGAGGCAGACCACACGTACACAAACATAAACAGGAACATGAAAATCCTACACGTACACACAAAAGGCCAAAAAATTAATACTCTTGAGCAACTAAAAATATACAAACACACAAAAATGCATAGAAACAACCAGGGCCGGACCTACAATTATTATTAGGGGGGGGGGCAAGCTTTGCTGTTGGCGCCCTCCCCGAGGGTACCCGATTTACCAAAAGGTCTAATGCTACATGAGGTTGAAAAAAAAACCAGATTAGAGATTACAGTATTATTTTAATTAAATAGTAATTCTTTTTCATAACACATATAACACTAGTATTCAAAAAGTACCATAAATGAATAAGAAATAATTATAAAGAAAGATTTGAATATTTTTATAATTATAACGCATATACAGTTTTTAAAGTTTAATGGAAAAGAACAATAAAGTAAAAACATACTATTCAATATATTAATTAAACTCTTATCTTTCGAGCCTTCTTTGCTACAAATGTGTTAATTATATGATCAAAAGAAATCGAAGAAGCCCTTTGATGCTCAATGGAAATAATGCTCAAGTTAGTAAGTCTTTGCTGTTTCATAGCATTTCTCAAATAGGTTTTTATAAGCTTCAATTTGCTGAAACTTCTTTCTCCAGTTGCTACAGACACTGGAAGTGTTACAAAGATTTTTAGAGCAACATGTATATTTGGATACCCCTCTTCCAGCTTGCTTTCATACAATATTTTGAGCATAGTTGCTGCTGTTGCATCTTCCAATCCATCTTCCGTGGTTAGAGCGTGAAACTTAAAACTCTCTATTTCATTTAAAAGTTCTTCTTCATTTAAATCATTTGCATAGGTTCTAGCTAACTCTCTAGCCTTACTTTTTAAAGTATCAACATCTAGTTTTTTAATTTGATCCCCACACAAGAAACTAAACTTGTCAGCAATCATTTTCAGTGCATCATACCTGTTGGTTAGCTCACTAATAATTCTATCACAAATTTGAAAACGTTTAATGAAGAAATTTGTGTTAGTGGTTGAAATCACAATCAGAATGATCACAGTTGCACACCACTATATAAAAATGATCCACTGATCGCTCGTGGCTTCGTCTGCAAGCAACAAACATAATTGTATACATGACTGAATCATTACAATGTTAAGTATTAGTCCAGACTTATTTTTAAAATTCAAGTATGTAACTATAAATAAACACTAAGTTAATAAAGCATAAGTTTTATGAAAGGTTTATAAGGAGAAAAAAGTTAATGCTTAATAAGCATATAAGATTTTTTTTTAATTTTTACTTTAATTAGTAAGACAACCAGCATCAGTAGCCTACTTATAAAGTGTTCCATCATGAAATAAATAATTAGGCGAAATAAATAGTTGTGAATTTAAAACATTATTTTATTTACAAAGGTATTGTCAAGCCAACATTGCATAGCTAATAAATTAATAGCAACATGGAAAGTTAACAGGCCTAGATTTAAACTCTATTTTGCGATACTTAGCCTCTACAAAATTTTTAATTACTTTTCCATCAAAATTTATTTTTTTTGGAACTGACTTATCATTGAATTGATAATAATAGGCTCCATAAATTACGCAATGACGGGCGAGGAAGGTTGGGTGTTGGCGGAGGAGGGGTCGAGGGGCAGGGTGAGTCAGTAAGTCACGTGTACAGGGAGTGAGGAGTATGTCGCCGACAGCCGCCCGCGGACCTGCCGCCCGCTGCACGCATCGGCTATCGCTCAATTCGCGTTCGCTTTCCTTCCGTTCAGTGTTTGTATCAAGACAAAGAAAAATAAAACATTAAGAACAACTGATAGCCTATTAGAAAGTAAAAACAAAAAACAAAACAGTTTAGTTTTTAAGCAGCTATTATGTCTCTCTTTAATATAAATATTGTTCTCAACAAATAATAACAAATTTTTATTTACCTTTTTCTTGTTCTTGGATATTTTGCAACCATGATGACATCAAACTTGACGACTTCTCTGCCTCTTGTTGTCTTGCTTTCGCTTTCTTTCTGTTGAAAGCTCCTGACGCCTTTTTTGACATATTGATATAGTTTTATTTTTTATAAATACAAACAAACAAGATAGTCACTGTTAGAATATTCAGTCAGTCACTGAAGGTAACCCAACCTCAGCAGACTCATTGCTGACTGAGGCGAGACTGGTGACTGACAGTCAATCAAAACACACAGAGTTGCCAACAGCAACTCATACTGCGAGAATATCCCCACCCTGTTTAAGTATTTCTTACTATATTTAGGTAGATGTGGCTATGGACAAATGTAGCTTATTGGGAATTTGCACTAAAAATTTATAATTTATTTATTGTTTCTGGAACAATATTTAGTAATTTAAACTTGACACTAAAACTTATATTTTTGGTTATGAAGCAGTTACTAATTTTTATAAATAAATTATTTTTTGGCGCCCCATCATTTGGTGCCCCCCAAAACCTGGTGCCCGGGGCGCGTGCCCCCTTGCCCCCCCCGTGGATCCGGCCCTAGAAACAACATCCTAAATGAACAGACACAATTTAAATCACATATACTATTTGAACACACACACACACACACACACACACACACACACACACACACACACACACACACACACACACACACACACACACACACACACACACACACACACACACACCAAACTTGTAGATAATTGGTATTTCAGATCTTGGTGAAAAATAAGTACCCATCAGCGACTTTTAAACTTGGCTAGAGTCACAGATTGAATTTTTGTATCTACAGATTACAGAAAACAGATTTAACCTTCTAATTTTATATCACAATGTAAACAGATTTTTACCACTTTATAAGGAATACCTAGCTTTTTTATATATTCTACAGTTTGGATAACTGCCCTTAAAAACTTTTTGGAGAAGAAACTACCGGGAGTGATATAAACAAAGTGAAAGTTCTTGTCAAGGCTTGTAAACATTCTCAAAGAATATATGGGGCTTCTTATAATGTTCTTTTCGTCTACAGAAGGTGAACCTGGTGATTAGACAGACAAGAAGTAAATACTGCTATTCTTTGTTTGTTTGTTTGATTTTTGTTTCTTTTTTTAATATAAATTCTATAATAGTTTTCTTCTTCTTAGACCCAGCAAAATGATTGTAATTTCTGTTGTTCTGGTTGATATAATAAAAAAAAAAAATGTTTGGACATTTCTTACTGCCAAAGTCAATGAATTCTACAATAATCTGTTAGGTCTGAAATTAGCGATGAGGATTTTGATCCTCTATGGACAGATGCTACAGGTGTGCTGAATGTGAAGATAAAGAATATGAACCAAGGCACAAAAATCAAAAAGTGATGGACCTTCCAAATGGCAATGTATTTTTAATGAAATGACAGTCACACTGTCTTCCAAAAGGGATCTTAAATTTATGTAGGCTATTTATTGGATTCAAACAACTTTTAAACATTTTCTAACAGTACCAAAATTAGATGGCAGAACCATATGCTTCACATTCTGATTTTCTTTGTCTAAAAATGAACTATGTTTACACTATAGATGATTAGATGATTATATAAAAAATCAGTAAATGAGATTACTAATTATTTAAAACTCAATAATTTGAATT
Source organism: Magicicada septendecula (assembly GCA_034769895.1). Lineage (NCBI taxonomy): Eukaryota > Metazoa > Arthropoda > Insecta > Hemiptera > Cicadidae > Magicicada > Magicicada septendecula. The sequence continues at coordinate 134,460,319 of CM068372.1, forward strand.
TGGTATATAATGAAGTATACAAAGTGGTATTCACATAGTATTCACAAGTATATAGATTAATATTCACATTTCTGTCTACAACTGCATCTGCTGAAAGAAATTTCTTCACTCTAAAGAGGATTAAGTAGTGTGCCTTAGAGCCACACAAGGACAAGTCCAGTTAAGCAACTTGGCTCTTAATCTATTGAAAAAAGAATACGCTTTCCAGCATACAAAAAAGTGGTCAGAAGGCAATTTTATTAAGATTTGAAGACAGAAGAAATTAACAGAAAAGGATAGAATAATGGAGCTATGTTTTCAAGTGGAAGTTCAAATCAAGGAAGTAACTATGGAACTATGGAAGGTCAAATGATGTTTTCAAGATAATAAGTCAATGATACATTGTTGTTACTTTACATTTGTAGGTAAGCCTATCTCAGTACTGCATACTTTAGACTGTTATGTTTCATAAATAAGCCAAAGTGCTTGAAAACTTTGTTTGCTTTTGCCTTTCTAATGATGATATTTCATAATTATTGTTGAAGTATTAGTCATTATATAAATTAGAATTATATTATGTCACTGTCGTATTACCACAACATCATCTCACTTCAGAAAGCCTGGAATGTGAACAAGGTGCCATCCTTCAAGGGGTGAGCTAGCCCAGGTCTTGAACTCAACATATGCCACTGGTCTTGGAATTGGAACAGATTGCAAGACATAATCTGTGATGAAAATATTGTGATGATGATGATGATAATAAAAATTGAGTGACTCAATTTCCAGGGATTCCAGATGACCTTAGTTTTCTCTCTAGTTTCCTACTAAGCACTTGTTACATACTTTGCAATTTGTAACTGTTGTTATTTGTTAAGAATTATTGAGTGAGGTTGGGTAACCTCCCTTAAAAGTACACATCGTTTTATTAATTCCTTATTGTTTGATTATTTATTTTGGTTTGCAGACTGGGATATAGAGGGTAAACATATGTAAAGGTGTAACTCTTCTTTTGAAAAGAAACCAAAGACAAGGATGATTGCCAAAGGGACACCTTCACTATCATCATCTTCTTCTTCAGCAGCAGTATTATCACCATCAAACAGCAGTGTCAACAAAGCGGATCAACAAGTTTTTTTGAATGTGCTGGCTGATGTTTCTACATTATCCATGGTAGCTCATCCTCACATCTTTGTAATGTAGGTGTAGGTGTGTCAAATGAGGATGATTCCTTAGAAGAACATATCCATCAAAGAGTTGTGTAAAAGCAAGAACATTCATATATAAATATAAGTATATCACTACTTACTTACTTATATTGATATACTTATATTTAGTTATAATCAATGGACACGTTATGGACAACAAAATCGAAGCATTCATATTTATTGGATTGGGACCCTACTAACCAAACTTAAATGAATATCCCATAAAAAAGAGAGATACAATTTAAATATGAGTGGTATAAAGAATATAACTGGTTAGAAAGTATTGTTGTGACTGATTCTGCTTACTGTTACTACTGCTGAGTGTTGTGTGGCAATGTGTCTAAAGGAGTGGATGTATTTATCAAAACTGGTTATAACAATTGAAGAGTCCAGGGGAAGAACATATTCAGTCCAAAATTTCAGAATTTGTTTTCTACACCATATTACGCGGTAAAACAAAATATTTTTTTACAGTTAAACTATACTGTTCAGTTCAAGGATAAAAATAGTAAAAGAAAACACATACACGGGTAAAACATGTTCAGTCCATCTGAAACAGGGGACCAACATGTTCAGTCTTGGTACTATTCTTTGCTGGTTTGGTAACACTACAGTCTAACATTTTGTTTGTTAGTGTTTTCATCAAGTTAACTGATCTAGCTGCTTGTGTTAAGTAATTTTGTCCATTATTAGTGAAAATTTATACTTTAAAAGAAAGTTTGGGTGAATAGAAAGATAAGTTAGCTGTTTAAAGTGATGGATGTGTCCAAAGACAAGGAAGTACTAAATACTGGCATCTCCAATTCAAGGAAAAAGAAAAGGTTTGTCTGACTGAAAGAGGTTAGTAAGAAGATTGTAGAAATCTTTTGAAATAGGGCAAGACTGTGATTGCCATAAAAAATGCTTTCAGAAAGTAGGGGGAGCATAAGCAAGACATTGTAAAGACAATTAATAACTTACATTCTAATGAGGCAATCAACTCTTATTTGGCTTTAAAGTTGACAGGTATATAGGCCAAGAAATGATGCTTTGGTTGCAAAATTTCGAGGTGCCAATTTTACATATAATATTAGATATGTGCAGGATGAAGAACCAATGGAATTTTCTATATGTACAAAGGTTTTGATGTCTCTATGCGGAATACATAGTGGTAAAGTAGACTACATAATTAAATCTTTTAAAGAGTTGGGCACTCCCCCTACAAATAAAAGCGGAAAACATCAAAAACATCGACAATAACATGGACATTCTACACGTACACACAAAAGGCCGAAAACTAGACACTCTAGAACAACTGGAAACATACAACACACACGAAAATACATAAAAACAACATCCTAAACGAATATACACAATTCAAATCACAGATTATTCGAACATATCACACCCCACACACACAATATTGCTCTTTCAAAATTCGATACCGTCGCCAACAACAAGACGGACAGTGCTCCTCCCAGTGGCAGCCTCTGAAGTAGCTTTTTAAAAGCGAAAACCGGTTCAGGTTATAAGGTAAAACTTTTACGTTTTTACCCATAAAAAACTTTGTGTTCTGAGTCAGTAGTGAAATAATTATATTTATTTAAAAGAGGAAAACATGGAAATCATTGCCATGGCCTCAATGACAGATAAAAGCAACTGTACATGAACAATGTTTAAGAAACCTCAGGGTTAGAGATAGTCATTACAGTCTTAAGGATACACACAAAACATGTATTACATGTACCCATAAACTGCTATTAACAAAGGAAGTGATGAGGTATGTAACTTTATGCATCATTTTATATAACATCCTAGATCCAAAATTTACTGACTTATAGGCTTTTTGCAATTCGCGTGCTGGGCAAAATAAAAACAATTTTGTTTTGAAGTTTTTTCATGATGACAGTGCTCCCAGTGGCAGCCTCTGAAGAAGCTTTTTAAAAGCGAAAACCAGTTCAGGTTATAAGGTAAAACTTTTACGTTTTTACCTATAAAAAACTTTGTGTTCCGAGTCTGTAGTGAAATAATTATATTTAGTATTTTATAAGTACTTCTTTATGTTAAAGGTTTTGAGTTTTTAAAAATACAATTATTTTTAATTAATATTGTCCCTATATATCCACAGTATGATGAAAATTTGAACTCGTACCATATTTTTTTCTAACAAATTAGTATTATTAAAGAAAATGTTAAGAAAATTATCAATTTAATTTTGGTTTCTATACTACTTACGTTTTCGGAAGGCACCTAAGAGATTAGGAGACCCTTGGCTCATGCACGCACACTGGCAGGCCGCCTAACAATAGACAGGGGCCAGCACTTGACCTGTGCTGCTGTCTTTTTAAATACAGTTTACTATAATAAATTAAATTTTGTTATTCTGCATAATCTTATAGTTTTGGTCGTTCCATTTAATTCAGACTGTGATTTCATTTAAAATAAGTCCAAACATGAAGTTTATACGACGATTTTCAAATGTTTTACTCTTATTTGTTTATTTTGAAATATTGTGATTGCTAAACTTCTGAGAATTATTTACGCGACTGTTATTAAAAAAATGTTATTATTAAAAACTAAGATTCTGATCATTTAATTTACTTTTCAACCATTTTTCTGAGACACTCCCTTTGGATGCCAGAAGCCGGTTAAATGGCCCTATGGTTCATTGTTGGAACTGCTAGCGGCCGATTAAATCGGCCTGTCAAATGACACTGAGAACTGCCAGCGGCCGATCTCGCTGGCTTTTTGTATATTCATCGTAGTGGATGCATTACTTGTAGTATCTTTTTATACTACACGTCAAATTAATGCTAAATAGTTAGGCTACATTACTTTTTATACAAGGCTTTAAACTCGAGCTCAAAATTCAACTAAGTATATACTCGGAATTTTAAAATTAACTTTCTCTCTGCGTTCAAAGCTCTGATGCTTATTTTGCAGGCTTGAGACTGCCGATGGCCGCATTAAAAGTTATATACAAGTTTTTTAATATTTACAAATTTACAACAATTAAAAATCAAAATTTAAATCAGAACAGTAAAAAAAAAAAAAAAAATGGCCAAGGCCGACGCCAGGAATTTTAAGATTCTCGTAATTTTGTAAAATCAAAATAAACCAATAAATATTGATGTGTCCAAAGAAAAAGTAAATAAATATATTGCAATAGAATATGGTGAAATTCTACATCATATTTTAAAAAAACCAATTAAAAAAGCAAAATATTACTTTGGCTTCAAAGGCGAATAATAAGCTTGAGAAAAAACTTACATTTACAAACAAAAATATACCCTCCAATATATTTGACGGTACTGGTGTATATAGACTTAATTGTTCGGATTGCACACAGTTCTACATAGGACAAACGGGTCGTTCCTTCAAATTACGTTATAAAGAACATATCCCAAGCTCCAAGTCAAATGTAAGAAGATCTACGTTTGCAGAACATTTAAGCTTAAATGACCATAACATAAAGAGTATTGGTGATAATTTAGATATCCTACATAAATGTAAAAAGTCACTAAGGCTAGACACCCTCGAACGGTTTGAGATATATAAAGCTATAAAGGAGGATTACAATCGTGTCCTAAACAAAAAAGCAATACATACAAATAATATTTTGTTTAATAGAATCGATCATATAGAACGAGAAATCGGCTATATCAGATCGATAAAATTGAACGAAGGTCAAGCCAGTATTGATTAGCTTTACCATGGGAGCATTCCTGTGCAGGTTCGTTACGGCCGCATGTCATTTTTATTTCGTTGTTATTTCGTTTTAATATGTGTTATATATTTATTTTTGTGGAATGTATGTGTTGTTTTATAATATTTGATGAGATGAATATTGTAACATCACAAAATGGTACATAACCAAAACACACACACCAGAAGGGTAAAATATGACACTAAAGTTATAAAGTGAATGATTGCAATGAATGTAACAAAGAAGAGAAGGGATCAGCAAAGAAGAAAGAAGAGGAGGGATCCCAAGAAGCAGTGATGAATACACTGCATGACACTACAACCTAAACACAATGACTGACTATAACTAATGGACATGCAAAGTTCACAAATAAGCTGTCAAGTGAGCCAGTTCATGACATTAATGTGTAGAGTCATGTAAATAGAAACTAAATAACCAATGACTCTAATAAAGTAATAACAATAACAGCATTTTGGCTGAAAATAGAAGAACAATGATAAATAAATAACAAAGACTACTACTATACTAGTTGTAGCCACAAAGCTATAGAAAGCTAGCTTTACCAACAAAGATGTAACAATATAGGATAAGGATAATTATAAACAGAAGCCTTATGTGTATAAGCAACTTCCTAATTAAATGAGATGTAATTAGAAATAATAATAAACAGGGAATAAACCTGGTACTATAACTGTATCTAGACCCTGCATAAACGAGTTTATGTCAGTAAATTAATAGGGACACAGGACCCCTAATTAACATTAAATTTACAGAATAGTAAATATAACGAATGAGGTGTGAAATACCACCACTCAATTAATATTGTATGCCTTTAAAATGAGTAGGCCATGTAAAAATGTATTTAGAGAGTAAGGAATTGTCAGAATAATGTATTATCATAATTATGCTAAGATTTAATATTGTTCAGCTGTAAACAGCTTTTAATTGTAATAATGTATGTATTTTTATTCATGTAATAACGTTCAAAAGAGAACACAGAGATAAATAATCAAATGTAAAAGGTAGGGAAATAGTCGCAATTTGCATTATTAGCAGACGACAGTAAGAAACCATGTTTCAAAACGATATTTTTATGTATTGTCAGTGAAAAGTAGGTTCAAACCGGCATCAAGCCACATCAAAATAAAGAGCAGGACCTAAGCTTTAATTTGATGATAATAACTTAGAGATTGGAATTGTAATAATTAAATAATGAGTGTTAGCATCATTTTTTTAACCAGATTTAAGAAATTGCCGGTGAACACAAACAATAACGACAATTGGGTACGAGAGACGCGCCGGTGGTGTCTGGCAAAAACATTACATCACTGTAACGGAATTTTGTACCAATCACAAAAGAGTTTACTTAGCGAGAATTGTTCCTAACGGCGATCGAGAAGCTGGGTATATAATCAGAGAGACGCTAAAAATTTGGCATTCGCTTCCTTCTTCACGAGCTAACCAGTTGCGGCTCGACGTTGTCTTATATTTTAATAATCTACTACAGCACAATAGTAGTAAATACTTTAAATTTTATCAAAATAACTATTGGAAAGGCGATTCATCGTATAAGAGTGCATCGAAAGTTAATAGCGAATCTTTTTAAACAGTGCATGTATTCGGAACGAGCAAATTTAACTTAACCTGTAAAGGCTACAACCCATTATTAGTAAGAAGAGGGTTATTTCTCGTTTCCAAGTGCGATTAAAGTGCAGTGTATTAGCGATCAATATAATCCGATCGTTAAAGTGTTTATTTTTAATCTATAAGATTAAAAAGCAAGGTAGTACAGTGACCAATTTCATTGTTATATACCATCCATTGATTTTAGCTATTAACACATTTGTACTGACGCAAAAAACAATCAAACTATTTAGAGAGAACACTGTATTCATTTATTTAGAGGGTTTAATAATCCGATGTAAGAATATATGTGTTAGAATTAGTTATTACAATATTAATTAGGATATAGGCAGACGAAATTCTCGTTAACCAAATATATAATTGCAAGTTTTAAAGAGGCCAAAAATGAATTACTATCATAGTAGTATCTATTAAAAGCAATTAATAATTGTTCTATTTTTTATTTTCAAGAACTTACCCTTGAGGTACCTAGTTAATTAAGATTAAAATTTTGTTAATAAACATAAGAGTTTTTTAGATTGTGCTTAACTGAGCTAGACCAGACGGCAGACTGATAACTTGCTATCCGAATTGTATTAATGTAAAAAATGTATTTTTATTCAATCTGATTTTTGAGGGTATAATAAACCCATAATGTTATACAGCATAACCTTTGTTTTCAATTATTTCAATTTAAATAAGTAACCCTCAGTATTGCATACACTGAGGTACATTTGAAACAGAAATTTTTTCAGTACACTATTCGAATCATTTTAAATGCAACAAGCATTTAACCAACAGTAAAAAGTGAGCATACACAATTTTAAAATTAGAAATTTGTTTTTTATGGGAACTTTTCTCGAAGAAAACCCATATGGCGCCCACATAACATTCAAGGTGCTATAAAACCTTGCTTATAAAGTTTAAACTGGTCAAAAGGGAAACTTGAAAGTTTATTCAGTGGCGGTGAACGTCGGAACATCAAGTACGACAACCAGGTACGTGAAAAGTGTTCTTTATATTAATTTATTTCTCCAGACAACACTTGACTTTTACTAGACTGACGACATTTTCCATAGAAGAGGAGTTCGACTTCAAGTTCGACGCTACCGTTACAGTCATTAACAGACCAGCAAATTATTATTTTATCCATAATAAATTATCACACTATAATTAAATAAATCATATTTATCAATTATAAAAAAAATAATTACTGCATGTAATACAAGGGACTCCATTAACCCACAAATCGATAATTAACAAAACAATCGATAATTGAATCTAAAAATTATATAAATTATATAGAGGGGGAATCTAGTTTCCTTACAAAGTGGCGACCAACAGAGTGCGGCTTTAAAGATATACCAAATTAAAATATTTTAATTGTATATTTTAATAATATATTTTAATATTAAATTAGCCCGGCAAATACAATAGAACGATCATGCCTCACACACATAGACACGATACAAGATACAAGGCCAGCCAAGGAGAAGGTGCACAAGCAAACACCGAAGTAAATATAGAGGTACAGGAGACACAACCAACATCCGAAATGGAAGTTGCAACCAACAATACCTTAGAAAATCAACAAGAAGGAACGCCTCCTGCAGAACCCGAGCAACCCAGACAAACTGAGGGAGTCACACAAACAGGGAACGCGAACTTGTTGGGGATGATGGAAGAAACACTAAATAAAAATATTGAGTCACTGAAGGAAGATTTACATACAAAATTAGACGACAACAGCAAAGCGTTGAAGGATGATTTAAGGAAGAATAACGAATCGATTAATAAAAATATAGAGTCATTGATGGAGGATAACCGTGACCTGAATAAGAAAATGGACGATATCAGCAAGAAGATGGAGGAGAATAACGAGAAAATAAACACCAAAATAGACAGAGAAATAACAGTAGTCAGAAGGGAGATTGCGGAAGTACACGAGAGATGTGAACAATACAACCAAGAGTTACAGCATACCAGAGAAGAGGTTGATGGGCGGATCAACAATATAGAAGAAATAAATGAAGCCCGAATCGAGTCTCTGAAGAAGATGAGCCAGGACGAAATAAAACGAGTAAGGACGGACGTAGGAGAAACATGTGAAGAAATAGACGCATCAGTGAACACCATAAGAACCCTGACTGTCACCAATAAAGAAAAAATCGAGGAATTACGTCAATGGGAGATCCTACAAATACGCGAAGAACTCGAAGCCATTCGTAACCGACCAGCACAGGGTCACTATCTACAACCCATAGACAACCGCGATATCATCAACTTCAAAAATTATAAGAAGAACCCGATCGAATTTCTGGAACGAGTAGAGGAAAATCTGACCAGAATCCGGGAAAGCAGATGGACAGTAATATGCAGTTTGATCGACGAATATTTCAAGGAAATACACGATAACTGGTGGACTGCAACCCGCCACGAGATCCAAAGTTACGAGGAGTTCAAGACGCTGTTCAGGGCCAAATACTGGTCGGAATCTACTCAAAACATAGTACGGGATGATATCTGTCATGGCAAATACGACGCCAGTCGAGGGACAACTCCAACTTCTTACTTCCTTGGTAAGGTATGTTTGGCCAGAAATCTCGAACCAAGGATACCTGAGGAGTGCCTGGTCACCAAGCTGGCATATCATTATGAGGAGGGAGTAGCAAGATCACGACAATGGGGGCAGATAAAAACTGTCCAAGCCATGGCAGCACTGCTCGAGGATAACGAACACGAGGGCTACTATAAAAGGAGCCTTAAAAGGAATGATAACTTCCAAGACAGGAATAATAGCCAAAATAATAATAACAACCCTAACTTCCGGAATTATCGAAGTAACTATAATAATTATAATAATAATGTAAATCAAAATAATGACAACAACTATCGGCCAAATAATCAGGGTAATAACAATTACACTAGTAATAATAACAATAATACGAGACGGCCGTAAAATAATAACAACAACCCCAACCGACCCCAGAACCAAGGTGGAAACAACCAACCCCAACAATATAGGAGGGCCAATTATGTCCAGGCCAACAATGAGCAGGGAAGAAGGCGGTACTACCCAAGGCACCGTAGCTTCAACGGACACGATGACGAGGAGTACCAGCGCGAAGACAGGAGAAATTCAAAAGGCGGGCAACGAAGGAGTAGGAGTATTGAAGGCGACAGCCAAAACAACGATTATCGGCCCCAAGTACATTTCATACCCAACAATGACCAGAATCACCATGGGGGACGGCCCGATATGGAGGAGAGGAGTCAGATAAACACACCGGACAGACGCGATGAAGAGAATGAACTCTCTTTAAACGCATCGCGGCAGTGAGAAACCAAAGAGACCCCTCGCTGAACCATTCTATTGGGTGCAATTACAAATCAACTTCGAACCAAACCATAACAATAATAAGAAGTCACTATTTGAAAAATATCAGACAAGAGCTGCTTGAAGAGGAAGAAATTGACCACCATCAATGTAACAATGACATAGCATATGTGACTGCCAAAATAAACGGGGTGGCCACCACATTGATGATCGACACGGGTGCAAATGTCTCTTTAATGGATAGCACAGAAATCAACCGCATACAGGAAGAAAGTAAATCCGTAATACCAACCCTACCGATTAACAATATAATATTAGTGGGAGCGACTGGACGACAGAATAAAACTGTCAAGAAACAGGTCAATCTTGAAGTGACCAGTCATGGAGTCAAGATCCCAATGATATTTTTGGTAGCCAATGGATTACCATTTCGCAGTTTAATTGGCTGCGACATCCTGCGGAAATACTCAGCAATTATTGACATGAGTAGAGCAAAAATGACTCTAAGTACACAAGATTTGGAATGGACGGCTGAGATCATTGGGAGTAAGGAAGCTCCTCAAGACCACACCATTTTCCACATAAGAGAAGTGATAAACCCTAGATATCAGACACCTACGGAAGAAGTTGAGTATCAACCGAAAAATGACATTTTGTGGGATGACAAAATCAAAGAAATCCGCCAATTTAAGTCAACAACAAGAGACCATTCACCAAACCCAGACCAAATTGAAATGTTGATCAACATATATACCAGATACCGGCATGTATTCTCAGACATCCCGGGGAAGGTAAAAAATTACCAATGTGTATTGAAATTTAAAGAAACCGTAAATTTTAATCGAAAGTCATACCCAATTGCTTATTCTTTAAAGGAAGCAGTTAGAACCGAGATTAACCAATTATTAAAAGATGATATCATTGAGTGCAGTCAGTCACCTTATACTAGCCCTATTGTGGCTATAAAAAAGAAGAACGGGAAAGTGAGACTTTGCCTAGATGCTAGGGAGATTAATAAGCACCTGATTAATGACCGAACATCTCCTGGCGAAATAGAGGAAATTTTAAAGAAGTTTCATGGCACACAATTTATCAGTTCATGGGACACCGTCTGCGGATACTGGCAGGTGGAACTGCACCCCCACAGCCGAAAATACGTGGCCTTTATTTTCGAAGGGCGCAACTACCATTTCAAACGATTGCCCTTCGGATTAGTGAACTCTGTAGCAATATTTATTCAGTGTATGGACCAAGTATTAGGCCAAGAAGCGCTCCAGTTCACTACCATTTATGTAAATGATCTACTCATAACGTCTACCAATTGGGAAGAACATTGTAATAGAATAAACCATGTGTTGAACAAACTGTCAGAAAACAACATCACATTAAAAAAGAAGTACAATTTTTAGGTTTCCAATTAACAGAACTTGGAATAACACCATCTAAGGAAAAAATAGAATCCATACAAAAATTCCCCACCCCAAGAAACAAAAAACAATTACAGTCTTTTTTAGGCCTGTGCAATTATTATCGCAAATTCCTAAATAACTATTCGGAATTAACTACAAAATTATCACCACAATTATCTTCAAAGGAAAAATGGACATGGGGACCAACTCAAGACATAGTGTTCCAACAAATTAAAACCAAATTCCTGGATACCGTAATGCTACGTCACCCAGATTTCAATAAACCTTTTTACCTAAATTGTGACGCAAGTGACATCAGTTTAGGGTCTATACTATACCAAGAGGATGGAGATGGGAACCATCTGGTTATAAGCTTCACCAGTAGAACACTGAACAAATGCGAACGAAATTACAATGTGACAGAAAAAGAACTGTTAAGTGTTGTATTTGCCTGCGGAAAATTCCGGACCTATATTTTAGGATGTTCAATAACAGTATGGACAGACCACAAGTCCATATCCTTCCTAAAGAACTGTAAATTAAGCCACGGTCGATTAACAAGATGGACCCTAGTCTTACAGGAATATAACATCAGTTGGGAGTACATTCCAGGCAAAAAGAATATAGCAGCAGACGTATTGTCACGCATAAACATAACCAATCAGACCTATGAAGGAGAGAAGGAGACGATTGCAAAAGTCTATCACATCATTAAGAGTCGGTCAGACTTAGAAGAAATAGTTAAGGAAATAGAAAAACGCCAAAAGCAAGACAGCAAATTAATGCAAATCCATCAGAGACTAAGCGCACAAGACAGAGTAATACAATACTATTGTTTACACCACAATTTGTTATTCATTAAGACAAAATACCATAACAATACCTGGAAATTGGTAATACCCAAAACATTAGAAAAAGAAATCATAACAGATTATCACATTTGTTATGGACACATGGGAGCACTTAAAGTGGTGAGAGCACTAGAAGAACACCTGTACATTAAGGACATAAACAGAAGAATACGTAATTACATCAGGAGTTGCCAAATATGTCAACTGGTGAAATGCACCAACGAAAAGAAAGATGGACTAATGATACCTATAACTTCATCAAACAAGTTAGAAAAAGTTTTCGTAGACATCTGCGGTCCATTCCCTAGAAGTGGAGGTAGACATCAATATAAGTACCTCATAATAATTTTCGACCATTACACAAAATTCACGAAGTTATATCCAATAAATCGTGCCACAACAAATAAGATACTTAATATTGCTACGACAGCACAGAACAATCTACGCGTTTATCGAATGCGCCAGAAAGATCTCGACGTAAGCGTGTGGTGTACATGCTACTAGACGCATTTTGCGAGAATTTTCTCGACTGTGCCAGGCTTCGCTCGGGCGCTCGGACTGTGTCAAGGCCGTAGCAATTACGTAGTTCGCGAGAGATAAGACGCAGTTTGGAAGCTTCTGGTGTGTGAGCGTAACTATAAATACATCGCGTCGCGGCCTTAGTTTTCAGTTCAATGCGAGATGTTTGACTGTGCGCTTCGAGAGTATTAGTGCGATATATTTACAGAGCGGTTCGAGTTATTACGGTGTACGTTCAAGTAGTTATTAGTGAAGTGTTGCGTTTTATATTCGGACGGTATAATTGTAATACAGTTGAGTTTTAATATTAGTGGACATTTTATTGCGTATGAACAATTTTCAATTGATTTGTTGTAGACACTGTGTTGTTAATTACGAACTGTTTTACTATAACAATTAAAGGTGTGATTAGTGACTTAATTGGTGTCTTGTACTTATTTTGTTTCCACTGTACCTACGACGATCGTATAGACCGTCGTAACAGTGGTGTCAGAAGTGGGATAGAACGGTTAACAGTGGAAACAGTGGATACTTTGTACAAGACGAGTGTAATTCGTAATTAATCGAAAAACAATGGATGCCAGTCAGATGATGGAAAATTTCCAGGCGCTGTTGTTGCAGACAGAAGAACGACAACGACAGGATGCAGAAGAAGCAGAAAGACGACAAAAAGAAGAACGAAGACAAGAAAGAGAAGAAGCAGAAAAACGACAGGATGAAAAACGCAGGCAGGAAAGAGAAGAAGCTGAGGAACGTCAGAAAGCACTAATGCTAGAGACAGAAGAAAGACAAAAAGATAAAACGGAAGCTCTCTTTGAAACTATGCAGAAACAGTTACAAGAACATACTACCGCAGAATTGGGTCTCCTACGTGGTGACGTAGGTGAGTTACGAGGTGAGCTCAACAATCAGATTACCAGAATATTTGACGTAGAAGAATCCATGTCAAATAAAATAGCTAAAGTAGAAAAATCTGTCTTGACTGTGGAAGAAGTTATGTCAACAAAAATATCTGCAGTAGAAAACTCAATGGCAAACATAAGAGAACAAATTAAAATTGAAGTTGAACAGTGCATGAAGATTCAACCAAAACAAATTTCTGAACAGACTGTACCAGTGATCAAGACAGAAAATAAGTTAACAGAGAAAGTCACTTTGCCTGCAGTAGGGACAGTTCATGTCAAAGCTCCAACCTTTGACGGAAGCACTCACTGGGCAACGTACCTCCGCCAATTTGAAGCTGCTGCATGCGCAAATAATTGGACAGAAAAAGACAAGGCTGTTTCACTTGTTCTTGCATTAAAAGGACCCGCGGCAGAACTACTACAGAAAGTGCCACCTGACAGCCAGAACACCTATGCCGAGTTGATAAAAGCTCTAGAATTACGCTACGGTGATAAACATTTGCGAGAGGTGTACTACGCTCAGTTGAGAACAAGACGACAACGTTCCGGGGAAAGTCTTCAAGAATTTGAAGCAAGTATCGACAGATTGATTAGATTGGCCTATCCTGAAGCACCAGAAGACTTCCGAATAAGGTTTACGGTGCAGACATTTATTGATGGCATCGGAGATTGTGAACTTCAGCAAGTGTTACGAATGGTAAGACACCGAGATAGCTCAGCTCTTGTTCACGCCCTAGAGTTTGAAGCTGCCAAGTCAGCGTCCCTCTACATTAATGGGTTTGTGCCATCACGTTGCTGTCAGAAGATCCCTGTATCACACTACCGTTACGGTGGGTGCAGCTAAACAGTGTTGTCGGACAAACAATTCAAAAGTTCAAGAGAGTCGCAACGATTTGAAAAAGACAGAAGACCGAAATGTTACAACTGTGGAAAACGTGGTCATCTACAGGTAGACTGTTGGGAGAAGAAGATACCGAGAGAAGAGACTGATCGCACCAATTGGAGAAGTAAAGTCCCAGAACAGCACACAGTTTCCACGCTACATAAGATCAGGGGAAACTTGATTGTTAGTGGATTTGCGGATGGTAAACCAACATCATTTACAGTTGACACGGGTGCAACAGTGTCCATTGTGCGCCCTGACTTAGTCTGTAACCGCCATCCTCTAATTAGCTCTTGTACAATACAGACTGTGACTGGAAGCCCCCGTCAAGGTGCTAGGAAAGATAGACGTACGTGTACGCCTGGGTCTTCTTGAGTTTAGCCACCAAATGCTCGTTGCAGACATTGTCGATGAAGTGATTCTTGGCACGGACATTATGAATGCCTACGGATTCGTTGTGGACTTAAGAGAGAATGTCCTGAAAGTTGGCCAAGAGAAGATAGTAGAGGGAAAATGAGGGTTCTGGCTCACAAAGGAATGCCGCCTTCTTAAAAAACACTAAAAAAACACTAAAAAACATGATCTTAGAGATGACGCCGCCACCGCTGGACCCGCAGCATCCCGATGGACCACAGCATCCGCGAATTTCCGCGAATAAAATTTTTTTTATTTTTTTAAATTGATTTTTTTATTTTTTTTATTTGATGTTATTATTTTTTTAATTAAATTGATTTGGTGGGATGAGGTTCAATGGACCACCAGCATCCGTGAATATAATTTTTTATTTTTTTAAGAAAGCTGATTTGCATATCAGTGGGTGGTGTTGGGTGGGAGGTTGTTTTTTTATTTCATATCAGTGGGTGGGGGTGGTTCCAACTCGATGCATTATAGTGTATATTAAAATATATGATCAGGTGTACCAACCTTGCATGAGTTCAAATTTGTAGTGTGTTATAATGTATATTAAATCTATATGATCAGGTGTACCAACCTCTGTATTATTATAGTGTATGATCATAATTGTTACTCTCTCTCTCTCTCTCTCTCTCTCTCTCTCTCTCTCTCTCTCTCTCTCTCACTCTCACTCAGGTCAACTGTGTCAACAAATAGTAACTTCCTCTCTCTCTCTCTCTCTTCATACTTGTTACTCTCTCTCTCTCTCTCACATTTGAATGTAAGTAAAACTATCTCTCTCTTGTTGTCAAACGTTATGCTCAAACTGTTCTCCTCTCTGTGTGGCCATTACCGCGCATGTATACGAAATTAGAAAGTTTATATTTATTCAACAAATATTAACGTCCTCCCTCTCTCTCTCTCTCTCTCTCTCTCTCACTCTCACGCGTTTCAACTGTGTCAACAAATAGTAACGCCCTCTCTCTCTCTCACTCTCTCTCTCTCTCTCTTACCGTGTACATGGAGTAGTCGATGTGATGAATAAATAATTTTAGCTCTCTCTCTCATTGTCAAAACGCCGTCTTCATTTGTCATGTATTAAATAATTAATAGTTTATAATGCAGTCAGTGTGATTGATCCTTGTTAGAAATATATATATATATTTGGCAAATATTAACTATGTATGTGTGTGTTTTGTTGGCAATGAACTACTTACCTGTGTGCTGTTACAGATGACAAATCCATACGTTAACGGCGTATCAATCTGGTACAATACTTCTGTTTTAAGGTTGCAGTTTACACACACATAGGTTCAGTAGTGTATAGCGAAATAAATTAAAATTATACACACACATGAAAACGGTGGATGAAATTCATACAAATCTTCTGATGTAAAAGTTCACAAAAATAAATTAATTGTACACATGTTCAGAGGTGTAGAGTGAAATAAAATAAAGTCATAATTTGTTTAAATGATTAAATATATTTTAACATTCACAATATAAAATTCACAAGTCATAATTAAATAAATACATTATAAAATTGATATTTTTTTCGAAAGTTTATATATAATTGTGTCGTACTTGTAGGAGAAGCAACCTGCAACATAACAATACAACAACATTAAAATCATGTTAAATATCACACACACACACACACACACACACACACACACACACACACACACACACACACACACACACACACACACACACACACACACACACACAGACGCATACGTAACGTAATCACACACATACATACATACGACGTACACACGTTTGGGTTACACCACACACGCAACGCGCGCGCGCGCGCGCACACACACACACACACACACACACACACACACACACACACACACACACACACACACACACACACACACACACACACACACACACACACACACACACACACACACACACACACACAGATGCACACGCAACGCGCGCACACACAGACGCATACGCAACGTAATCACACACATACATACATACGACGTACACACGTTTGGGTTACACCACACACGCAACGCGCACACACACACACATACACACAGATGCACACGCAACGCGCGCACACACAGACGCATACGCAACGTAATCACACACATACATACATACGACGTACACACGTTTGGGTTACACCACACACGCAACGCGCGCGCGCACACACACACACACACACACACACACACAGATGCACACGCAACGCGCGCACACACAGACGCATACGCAACGTAATCACACACATACATACATACGACGTACACACGTTTGGGTTACACCACACACGCAACGCGCGCACACACACACATACACACACAGACGCATACGCAACGTAATCACACACATACATACAACGTGCACACGTTTGGGTTGAATCATGTACATGTAGGTCCAATAAAACAGATAACAGATGTAAATATGCTATAGTCATTGTAAGACGTTACAATCCTTGAAGTGTTTAATAAGTAAATTGTATGTATGTATATATCACTGAATAATAATAATATAATCGTTCTAGTGTTATCGTTTGCTGGAACAGGTAACGCAGTTTACAAATAATTGCATATAGGTTCAGAGGCGTATAGTGAAATAAATTAAAAATTGAAATTAACTTCCTCATAAGTTAATGTCCTTTCATCAAACTTTGTAAATTAGAATCTGCACTACATTCAAACACATGCACACACAATGATAAAAAAATTGTTTATTAAAAGTAGTTTGTCACCTTAACGAGGTACTATTTCCACATGCGCTGTCTGGTTCTTCATCCCTCGAAACACAAGATGTAGGTCGCTGGGATTTATATGACGGAGTTCTTCATCTGTAAAGACGTCAGCATACCTCTTAGGTAGATATACACGATAGCGACGCTCACAATCTTCCAACGTTACAAGCACAGACTTCCCATATCTCGTGTCCACATGCAACATGTTAACGATCGGATACTGCTTGTCCACTGTTAATTCTGCACATCGTTTGTACTCAATAGCAGAAACTGCGTTGAATTTTGTGATAAACGACATTATTTATTAGAAGTGAAGACGTCTGTATCAAACGAGGTGGAACCAAACAATGACTACAAAGAAGACTAGTGAAAGTAATGGTGGCGGTGGTGTGATCATCAGGGCACTTTCAGCGCCTGAAGCTTTGCATGTACATACACACAGGCAGAATTAGCGCTGTTACAAAATATATATATATATTAGGAAAGTCAAGCCCACAGACTACTAGAAATAGTTATCGTCTGAAAAAAAGAAACCGCACATTACGAACTAATATGTATAAACACACAAATATCGTTACAATAATAATAATACATAAACTTACGTTTACTGTCGCCCGAACTGAAGTATGGAGAGGCAATAACTATAGATATCACAGTAAGAATTTTTGTTGTTTTTAACAGGTGATGTTTTTCATCCCCTGAAGCTTTGCATGTACATACATGCAGAATTATGGCTGTTACATAATATATATATTAGGAAAGCCCACAGAAATAGTTATCGCCTGCAGCAAGAATTTTTGTTGTTGTTGTTTTTAACAGGTGGTGTTTTTCATCCCCTGAAGCTTTGCATGTACATACATGCAGAATTATGGCTGTTACATAATATATATTAGGAAAGTCGTCAGAAATAGTTATCGCCTGCAGCAAGAATTTTTGTTGTTGTTGTTGTTGTTGTTGTTTTTAACAGGTGGTGTTTTTCATCCCCTGAAGCTTTACATGTACATACATGCAGAATTATGGCTGTTACATAATATATATTAGGAAAGTCGGCAGAAATAGTTATCGCCTGCAGGCATATACAAGTTTACTAACGAAATTAACAATGCTATGAGACACTCACATTAAAAATGTTTGTATAACAGAAAAATCATTAATTATCCACTCTCTAAGTGCGTGCACATTATGGTTTGTACATAGTGTAGAAGAAGAAGAATTGCAATCTGTAAGACATACCGTACCGGGAAATAGATATGGTACGTCTTTTGTGCAACCAATGTCATCAAGATTTATTATATGTTGATGAATTATTTTCGATTCTAAAAAACGTTTTTTCTCAAGACCCTTCACAAACACATATTTATATATGTTCGTATACGTTGTTAACACTGAAACAAGATTGTCGTACGGTGTCTCTCCTTCACTCCATCTCAACCCATGATAGTTTGTCGTTAACCAACAGTTGGTTCTAGTGTATTTCGAATTCGTAACGACTGTAGCAGGCGGGGCGAAAATCCAATGTCTGCATGCAAAACGTGTTACGTCCATAACCGACAACTCCTTTACTATATAATTGCCGTCGTCATCATAAAAGCAGTGAAAGTCAATTATTACAGCAGTGTTTTCCATTATACTATAAAAAAAAAGAAACCACACATTACAAACTAATATTTATAAACACAAAGATCGTTACAATAATGATAATAATACACAAACTTACGTTTACTGCCGACCGAACTGAAGCGTGGAGAGAGAATAACTAACGATATCACAGTGAGAATTCTTTTGTTTTTAACAGATGTTGTAACGTGGAATTTTAGCAGGAGGGGGAGCAGAGTCGCCGTCGGCAATTAATTTGACAAGGACGCGAGATTTTAATAAAACAATTATCAGTTTTAAATAATAATTTTCGGAAACAACACCCGACTTAAAAAATATAGTTTACCTTGTGGTATACAATTCAAACTATTAAATTGTCTCTCTCTCTCACACACATTTCTGATTACTATACAACTAATTGCATGTATGTTCAGAGGGTTATACCGAAATAAACCATTGTGTGTATTAGCTAAATCCTCCTTTCACTTTCTAATATGACACATGAGACGCATTAGTTGCACCATCACAAGTAATTATGGATTAGAAAGTATTCACTTCCAAACAAACACCGGCTTTCCCCTACCACCAGAGACCAATATATACTCAACAAATTTAGCGATAATTTCTCATTGACCTGCTTGCGTGCACTGATAAATCTATTACGACATTTTTAATAGTTGGAAGACTGTATTATTGTGCAATCGCAGTATATGCAAGTTCCTGTGTGTAGTCAACATACGCTAGTTTTGGTGAGTGAGCATAATTTATTGTATGTACAGATTTTATTTAAACGTAAAAATTATTTGCATTAAAACATTATTTAATACATGTATGTGTATATATTACACTTCTAATTGAAGATATATATTTGAATTTAATACATGTGTGTGTAAGCGTATGCGTATGATCAAATTACAATTTTCTGAATATATTCTTAACGTACTTTTATTCTTAACGCACTTCTAATTGAAGATATATATTTGAATATTTAATACATGTGTGTGTGTGTGTGTGTGTGTGTGTGATCAAATTACAATTTTCTGAAATATATTACACTTCTAATTGAAGATATATATTTTTAGGTATAACTGAATTTTATCGGATTCACACTGACTGCTTGCGTGCGTTGATAAATCTATCTCAGCAGTTTTTTAATAGTTGAAAGACTGCTTGAATTATTGTACGTCTCAGTATACACAAGTTCCTGTGTGTGTGTAGTCAACATACGCTAGTTTGGTGAGCATTATTTATTGATTTAATACATGTATGTGTATGTGTGTGATCAAATTATTATTATCTGAAACAGAACAGTATATATAGATTCGAGTGGTATGTAAGACGCTGTTATATGTTACTAAAATCATAGCAAATATTTACTGTTTAATAATAATTACAACCCAACGAATGATATATATAGTTTGATGCTTTATAAGTTTGTGTACATTGTAAGCATGAAAGTATTATTTAAATCTGTTAACTGCTTCTGTATGAAAGTCATCTATAAATATCAGGTCAGTGCGACACAACGTAATTGGACCTAACATGATTCATGCCAACGTGTGCGCGTGTGCGTCTGTGTGTGTTCGTGTGTGCGCACGTTGCGTATGCGTCTGTGTGTGATTACGTGTGCGTCTGTGTGTGTGCGTGTGAAAATAAACTTAATTTTCTTGATCTATCAAATAGTTGGTCTAAGCGTACATGTATTATGTAAATCATCTCTTTTTCAGTCATCTACGTAAGTGCATTTGAATTATTTGCGCATGCGCATAACTGCTTTTTTAGTACAGTTGCACACACACACACATCGACACTCACTTGCAACAACGTCTTACTTACCACACGTTCATGTGCTACAAATTGATACACTAACATAATACCAGCGTTATAACAGTACCTTTTGTTTTTCAGTATTCATTCATTCTCACTCTCTCTTGAAGATCATGGCTAACCTTCAGCAGGAACGTGGGGAGGAGCAGACTGAACAAGGTAAAAAGTTCAATACCAATTGTCACAGTTAAGAAATTATTTTTGTAATTATGTAGCGTGCAAACTTGCTGATTCGAATTAACGTTTGAGTCATACTATGTCTATTGGTGTATGTATGAAAAGTCTCACTCTTAACATCGTTTAGAAATTGACATGTAGATGAAAATTTTTCATGTTCCTTCATAGGTTTGTCACCTTCTTTCCAATCAACTAATTCAATTCCACAACAAAAGCATTTAACTCTATCGTCTACGAATGACATACTATGTCCACAAACATCGAAATTTCTAGGGTAGAAGTAGAACCCCGCAAACGCTAACTCGTCGGGGCTGATAAACGTCACTTCCCAATACTTGAACGATTTTATTCTTTCACTTTCAATACTAAAATCAGGAGTAGCCGACATCTTTACGGTTTGTAATAAACTGACATATTACCCCGACGAGTGTTATTTATTTACTACAAACATGAATTTGTGTACATGTTATTTATCATTCCTATTGGTTACTAATACTCATATTTCTATTGTTTCAGTTGTGACTCGGTTTTATATCGAGAGGAACAGTAGTGTCCGAGGGTGCATCACAACTTTCGACTACCTTCCAGTGAACGTCAACGCGTCGGATCATGACGTAGTATTCGTAATGACTGAGGCACGTCCTTTATTGCTTGAGGATATTCAGGCAGAGCAGACACGTTTACGCAATATCAAGTGGCATATTGCGTGCAGGATACGTTTTACCAAAACCGTGGTAGATGGTGACAGTGGTGAGGAGAAAGAGGTAACGAAAGACGCCGTCTTCCACGGACGTTGTCGCACGTTGCTCGCGGACGACAGCGACGAGTTGAATTGTCTACTCGATGAATCCTACGATAAAATCTTCAATAGCATATCTAATTTTACCCGTGACGGGAGCGGATGGTCGGTGGATGCTGTACTGAAGCTGGAACTGGTTGTTGGACGGTACCAACCTCTAGCAGCGTCCTCCTACCTTCCAACCCCGCGAAAACTGTCACTCACCAAGGCAGTAGTCAACATCAAGAACCCCCGAGATGAAATGTGTTTTCTGTGGTCTGTTCTAGCCCACATACACCCTCAACAACATAATAAAGACCGTGCTTCAAACTACATCCCATTCATAAACACATTAAATATGTCCGGTATCGAGTACCCTGTTTCGTTAAAGTCCATTTCCAAATTTGAAGCACAGAATCCTAACATTTCTATAAACGTTTTCGGCTATGATATAGAAGACAATATCAAAAATGAATCAAAAAATGAGGTTTACCCTCTGAGAATTACCCCGAATAAGGACAGGTCGCATCACGTTAATCTTTTGCTTCTGACCGATACAAATAGCCGAAAACATTACTGTCTTATCAGTAACATGAGTAGATTGTTATTTTCCCTAACAAAACACAGCAATAAATCATTTTACTGCGACTACTGCCTGCATCGTTTCACCACAGAACATGGTCTGTCCGATCATCTCCCCTACTGCACACCTTACGGCGAGCAGAAAACCAAAATGCCCACTGAGGAGGAGAAGTTTATGTCCTTTAAAAATTACGCGCACTGTCTTAAAGTACCCTTCACCGTCTACGCCGACTTCGAGTCCCTCATCACTCCGCTTCAATCGTGTTCACCTGGTAACAACGTCCCGACGACAGTGCACGAGTTAGGTGAATTCTACTCCGTCGATAGCAGCGGTGCCCGTCAGAAAATAACTTCTCCTCCTGTATCGTCCACATCATACGAAGCGATGCATATCCCGTCAGGTTTCTCCTATGCTATCGTCGATCATACGCACAACCTTTGGAGAGAGGCTAAAGTTTATCGAGGTGAAAACGTTGTAGACAGGTTCTTCTCGTGGTTGATGAAAGACGTCGAGGATATGATGAAGGTGGTACGACATAACGTACAATTAATTATGTCCGATGATGACAATGTTGTGTTCACTAACGCCGCCGTTTGTCATTTGTGTGAGCGCCCTTTGACAGACGATGACAAGGTACGCAATCATTGCCATCTTACGGGGAAATTCTTGGGAGCAGCCCATAATAGCTGTAATCTGAGCTACAAGATGCCTCGTCATATCCCCGTCTTCTTTCACAACCTTCGTGGCTACGACTGTCACCATTTAATGCAGGGTTTGGGGAAATATAAGGACGAACGCGTATCCTGCATCGCAACATCCAGCGAGCGTTACGTGTCGTTCTCCCTGGGTCCCTTGCGTTTCGTAGACTCCTTTCAATTTCTTAATCGCTCTCTGGACACACTCGTTACCAATCTGTCCGCGTCCGGGAGCCAATTTCCTTTGCTTAGAGAGCTTAGAGAGGAAATGCTTAGACGGGGTTTCGATGAACAGACCAATCTGCTCGTACGCAAGGGGGTATACCCATACGAGTACGTTGACAGTATTGATCGGTTCAACGAAACAAGTCTACCCGCTCGTGAACACTTTGATAACCGGTTGATGGAATCATCTATTTCGGACGCAGATTACGAGCACGCACAAAACGTGTGGAGTGCATTCAATCTGCGTACGTTTGGAGATTACCATGATTTGTATTTGTTGACAGACGTAATGCTGCTGGCCGATGTCTTTGAAAGTTTTCGAGACATGGCCTTACGCGATTACTGCTTGGACCCATGTCATTTTTACTCGCTTCCCGGACTCGCTTGGAACGCGATGCTAAAAATGACCGGGGTCGAATTAGAACTGTTGACAGAAATAAATCTGCATCTGTTCCTCGAGTCTGGGATTCGCGGAGGCTGCGCGATGATATCCAACCGTCATGCAGTCGCTAACAATCCTTTGATTCCAGATCAGTACGATGTTTCGAAACCGACCTCCTTCATTCTGTATACGGACTGTAACAATTTATACGGTGCAGCCATGTCGCAACCACTCCCTTACGCAGACTTCCGATGGCTCGATCGTAACGAAATCGAGTCCTTGGACGTACGTAATGTGAGTGATGATGCTGACATCGGGTACATCCTCGAAGTCGACCTACACTATCCTAATACCTTACACGACCTGCATTCCGACTACCCGCTTGCACCTGTGCGCCAGCGCATAACACACGATATCCTTTCTCCCTTTTCCAAACGCTTACACGAGAGTATATACAGATCATCGTATAACGAATCAGGGTCATCCGTAGAGAAGTTGTTAACAAATTTGGAGGACAAACAAAATTACGTTCTCCATTATCGAAATTTGAAATTGTATTTAAGTCTTGGTTTAGAGCTGAAAGCGACTCATAGGGTGTTGTGTTTTAAGCAAAGCGCTTGGTTGAAACCGTTTATCGATTTCAACACCCGCAAGAGGCAAGCAGCCGTCAACAGCTTTGAAAAAGACCTTTTCAAACTGATGAACAACGCCGTATACGGTAAGTCGCTGGAGAACGTACGGAAACATATAGACTTTGAACTAGTCTCGAATGAACGACGGCTTCAAAAACTAGTTTTCACACCTAGGCTAAAACGTATGATTCGTTATACGAACGATCTGGTGGGGCTCTCACTCCGTAAAAAATCCATTGTTCTTTCTCGTCCCGTGTATGTCGGCTTCACGGTGCTTGACGTTAGCAAAACAATAATGTACGACTTTCATTATCGTTATGCTGTCGCCAAGTACGGCCGCAACGTTAAATTGTTAATGACTGATACAGACAGTCTGATGTATCATATTCAAACATCAGACTTGTATGCAGATATGAAGAAGGACTTGCACGTTTTTGACACTTCGGATTACCCCACGTCTCATCCTTGTTATAGCCTTAAGAACAAAAAGGTTGTCGGGCTGTTCAAGGATGAAACGTGTGGTCGTCCTATTAGAGAATTCGTAGGTCTCCGAGCGAAATGTTATTCGTTCATTGTGGCCCACGAAGATTCTAGCAATGCGGATCAAAAACGTGTGTGTAAAGGTGTGCCTCGAGTTGCTATTAAGAGGAGTCTGCGACACGATATGTATCGCAAGTGTCTCACTGATCATTGTCGGTTTTCTGTCAGTGCGTTGTGTTTACGTAGCGATCATCATACGCTGTACACGATGCGCGTAAATAAGCAAGCGTTGTCACCGTATGATGATAAGCGCTATATATTAGACAATGGTCGTGATAAGCTTGCGTACGGTCATTATCGGATACGTGCCGACGACGACGATGACGAATCTGCTCCTCCACCTGCTAAAATTCCCCGTTACACCATCTGTTAACAACAAAAAAACAACAACAAAAATTCTTACTGTGATATCTATAGTTATTGCCTCTCCATACTTCAGTTCGGACGGCAGTAAACGTAAGTTTATGTATTATTATTATTATTATTATTGTAACGATATTTGTGTTTATACATATTAGTTCGTAACGTGTGGTTTCTTTTTTTCAGGTGATAACTATTTCTAGTAGTCTGTGGGCTTTCCTACTATATATATATATTTTGTAATTTTGTAACAGCACTAGTTCTGCATGTACCTCGTTAAGGTAACAACCTACATTACTAATTTTTTTATCACTGTGTGTACGTGTGTTTGAATGTAGTGCAGATTCTAATTTACAAAGTTTTGATGAATGGATATTAATTTATGAGAGAGAGAGTGACACATAATTTAAGAAGTTACTCGCGTAAAGCGTTGATTCTGCCAACTATATCTGTGTGTGTGTGTGTGTGTGTGTGTGTGTGTGTGTGTGTGTGTGTGTGTGTGATATTTAACATGATTTTAATGTTGTTGTAATTGTTATGTTGCAGGTTGCTTCTCCTACAACTACGACACAATTATATATATTAAACTTTCGAAAAAATATCAATTTTATAATGTACTTATTTAATTATGAATTTTCATTTTTATAATGTATTTATTTAATTGTGAATTTTAAAATATATTTAATCATTTAAACAAATTATGACTTTATTTTATTTCACTCTACACCTCTGAACATGTGTACAATTAATTTATTTTTGTGAACTGTTACATCAGAAGATTTGTATGAATTTCAACCACCGTTTTTCATGTGTGTGTGTGTATAATTTTAATTTATTTCGCTATACACTATAATTAATTATTTGATACATGAAAAATGAAGACGACGTTTTGACAACGAGAGAGAGAGCTAAAAATTATTTACCCTTCACACCGACTACTCAATGTACACGGTAAGAGAGAGAGAGAGAGAGAGAGGACGTTAATATTTGTTTGAATAAATATAAACTTTTCTAATTTCGTATACATGCGCGGTAATGGCCACAGAGAGAGGAGAACAGTTTGAGCATAACGTTTGACAACAAGAGAGAGATAGTTTTACTTACATTCAAATGTGAGAGAGAGAGAGAGAGAGAGAGAGTAACAAGTATGAAGAGAGAGAGAGAGAGAGAGAGAGAGAGAGAGAGAGGGAGAGAGAGAGAGAGAGAGAGAGAGAGAGAGAGAGAGAGGAGAGAGAGGACGTTACTATTTGTTGACACAGTTGACCTGAGTGAGAGTGAGAGAGAGAGAGAGAGAGAGAGAGAGAGAGAGAGAGAGAGAGAGAGAAGAGAGAGAGAGAGAGAGAGAGAGAGAGAGAGAGAGAGTAACAATTATGATCATACACTATAATAATACAGAGGTTGGTACACCTGATCATATAGATTTAATATACATTATAACACACTACAAATTTGAACTCATGCAAGGTTGGTACACCTGATCATATATTTTAATATACACTATAATGCATCGAGTTGGAACCACCCCCACCCACTGATATGAAATAAAAAAACAACCTCCCACCCAACACCACCCACTGATATGCAAATCAGCTTTCTTAAAAAAATAAAAAATTATATTCACGGATGCTGGTGGTCCATTGAACCTCATCCCACCAAATCAATTTAATTAAAAAAATAATAACATCAAATTAAAAAAAATAAAATAAAAAATCAATTTAAAAAAATAAAAAAAATTTTATTCGCGGAAATTCGCGGATGCTGTGGTCCATCGGGATGCTGCGGGTCCAGCGGTGGCGGCGTCATCTCTTAGATCATGTTTTTTAGTGTTTTTTTATTGTTTTTTAAGAAGGCGGCATTCCTTTGTGAGCCAGAACCCTCATTTTTCCCTCTACTTTCTACTGAAGATAAAACTTTGCATGGCTAAAATGACAGGGTCTACCAACCATTCGATTAAGCGAGTGGCATTAGTCGAAGAAAAAGTCAACAAGTCTGGTCAAGAGGAAACCTCCCTGTTGCAAGCGGAAATGGAGGAAGAACTAGCAGAGGAAGTACAAATAAGTATAACGACAAAAGAAGTGATTGGAGAGCCAACTATGGGTGTCGAGACAAAACTCTTGCTTGTTCCTGAGCTGATAGAAGCGCCCGAGGGTAAAGTGGCTGAAGATGAGGTTACGCAAGAGGTTGTTGACGAGAACCAAACAAACTTGGATCAGCCAGTGGTATTTAGGTCATTAGTACATGACGCAACGAGAGTGATTCCAGCGAAGCTAGTGGTTGCGCGAAAGATTCGCAATTCCTGGGAACGTGATGTTCGGATCACACGAGACTGAATTCGAAGAACGGGAAAATTATCCTTCGCAAGGATGGCCACCTAGATCGCCTGGTCGAGTATTACTTCGAAGACGCTTTGCCAGTTCGGGACGAACAGGCTTAAGGAGGGGGCAGTGCTACGACAGCACAGAACAATCTACGCGTTTATTGAATGCGCCAGAAAGATCTCGACGTAAGCGTGTGGTGTACGTGCTACTAGACGCATTTTGCGAGAATTTTCTCGACTGTGCCAGGCTTCGCTCGGGCGCTCGGACTGTGTCAAGGCCGTAGCAATTACGTAGTTCGCGAGAGATAAGACGCAGTTTGGAAGCTTCTGGTGTGTGAGCGTAACTATAAATACATCGCGTCGCGGCCTTAGTTTTCAGTTCAATGCGAGATTTTTGACTGTGCGGTTCGAGAGTATTAGTGCGATATATTTACAGAGCGGTTCGAGTTATTACGGTGTACGTTCAAGTAGTTATTAGTGAAGTGTTGCGTTTTATATTCGGACGGTATAATTGTAATACAGTTGAGTTTTAATATTAGTGGACATTTTATTGCGTATGAACAATTTTCAATTGATTTGTTGTAGACACTGTGTTGTTAATTACGAACTGTTTTACTATAACAATTAAAGGTGTGATTAGTGACTTAATTGGTGTCTTGTACTTATTTTGTTTCCACTGTACCTACGACGATCGTATAGACCGTCGTAACAATATTATTATACAAAGCTATATACCTGAAGTGGGGAGTCTGTAAACTAACGGATCATGGTACCCAGTTCAAGGGTAAAAGATGGAGGGACACACTGCTGGATCATGGGGTGAAAAACATATAAAACCTCAGTATACCATCCCAGCAGTAACCCGTCCGAAAGAGTGCTGAGAGAAGTTGGGAGAATTCTCAGGACATATTGTTCCAACCAGCAAAGGAAGTGGAGTGAGTATATATCAGCAACAGAAGACTTCATAAATCTAGCTCACCACCAATCCATAGAAACTACACCTTATAATGCCATGTTTGAGAAACCTCCACCACGAGAAATTTGTGACATTATTAATTTTCCACAAAGCCAGGAATACCAATTCGACAAAATCCAATTCCATAATAAGATTGTCGAGAAAGTAGAACAAAGGAGAAGAAAGTACCAAAACAAGGTACCATCGAAAATCATACAGTACCATGTAGGTGACCAAATACTACTAAGAAATAGAGAATTACCCAGTACAATGGAGGGTATCACTAAGAAACTGCTATTATTGTATACAGGTCCGTATACAATAACAAAAAACAATCAGAACAATACTTATGAAATTTCTGACCCAATAAGTAAGAAAATCAAGGGTACATTTAACCAAGCATCCTTGAAAAAATATTATGTATAATGAAAACTATCATGAAATGTAGAATGTCATAATGTCTATAGTACCAAGATATATAATACTATAAGCAGAAATAAATAAAGTGATTCCAAGAAAATGTAATTGACCCATAATGAGCCCAATAGAATGGTGAAAGCGCGAAAACCCCCTGATAATACAAGAAGATAACGAACAAAGTATTAAAAACCCAGTGTATAAACAGTGTTAAAAGTGAACTATGGTGAAACTAAGGAAGAATTTAAAAACCAACTGCATAATTATATAGTGATAAATTTAAGTGTGTAAATTAAAAACATTGAAACAACCAAAACAACTTACAACCTAGTATTGATGAATAGCAGCAAGGCTGATAATAATATAACAAATATGTCAAGTTATAAATTAATGACCTGTGAAGAGAAATATGTTAGATAAAATGACAAAGCATGAACAGTGATAATAATGAAACCTCTAATCCTTTGAGTATTCTATTGAATATGATGTCTTATGTTGAAAAAATAAATGATATATTATGTTTTATGTGTTGTGGTAGTGCAACTGTTGTTATGTGCAACTTTTTATTGTCCCAGACAGAGATGAAGATTCCTCTGATTCTGTGGGTGTATAGTTGAGGAACGGCGGAGAATGGATGCCAAATAGAGCCCCTCTGACTCCGAACCCGCTATAAATGTTAGGGAATTGTAATATGTCAAGGATTAAATAAACAACTGTGAGGTAAATGAAAGAACAAAGGAGTTTGTCACAAGAATCAAAATGTGTATAATGTAAAGAAAAAATGTATTATTGAAAAACAGGGAAATTGTTAATTTAAGAACTAAGATATGATATAACTAAATGACTAAGAGTATAAAAAACTTGAACAATACTAGTGAGCTGAAAATAATACTAGCAGAGAACTCAGTCTAGATCAACACACCAACAGACTATTGAACTTAATGCAGATAGAAGCAGTAATATTATAATTAAACAAAATAAAGTGATAATTTCTTCAAACTATAAAACTTTTCTCAAATTATCAATTTTGAGAGGGGAGTATATGTAACATCACAAAATGTTACATAACCAAAACACACACACCAGAAGGGTAAAATATGACACTAAAGTTATAAAGTGAATGATTGCAATGAATGTAACAAAGAAGAGAAGGGACCAGCAAAGAAGAAAGAAGAGGAGGGATCCCAAGAAGCAGTGATGAATACACTGCATGACACTACAACCTAAACACAATGACTGACTGTAACTAATGGACATGCAAAGTTCACAAATAAGCTGTCAAGTGAGCCAGTTCATGACATTAATGTGTAGAGTCATGTAAATAGAAACTAAATAACCAATGACTCTAATAAAGTAATAACAATAACAGCATTTTGGCTGAAAATAGAAGAACAATGATAAATAAATAACAAAGACTACTACTATACTAGTTGTAGCCACAAAGCTATAGAAAGCTAGCTTTACCAACAAAGATGTAACAATATAGGATAAGGATAATTATAAACAGAAGCCTTATGTGTATAAGCAACTTCCTAATTAAATGAGATGTAATTAGAAATAATAATAAACAGGGAATAAACCTGGTACTATAACTGTATCTAGACCCTGCATAAACGAGTTTATGTCAGTAAATTAATAGGGACACAGGACCCCTAATTAACATTAAATTTACAGAATAGTAAATATAACGAATGAGGTGTGAAATACCACCACTCAATTAATATTGTATGCCTTTAAAATGAGTAGGCCATGTAAAAATGTATTTAGAGAGTAAGGAATTGTCAGAATAATGTATTATCATAATTATGCTAAGATTTAATATTGTTCAGCTGTAAACAGCTTTTAATTGTAATAATGTATGTATTTTTATTCATGTAATAACGTTCAAAAGAGAACACAGAGATAAATAATCAAATGTAAAAGGTAGGGAAATAGTCGCAATTTGCATTATTAGCAGACGACAGTAAGAAACCATGTTTCAAAACGATATTTTTATGTATTGTCAGTGAAAACTAGGTTTAAACCGGCATCAAGCCACAAAACAATCGATAATTAAATCTAAAAATTATATAAATTATATAGAGGGGGAATCTAGCTTCCTTACAATATACGTCGATTAATGTTTTAACCTTAATCATATTGGATCTGATGATGACACCATTGGTGTCGAAACTCGAGTAATCCCGTATAGGATTCTGAGAAACGTTGACAGAAGGTAATTAACCTATTTTATAGCAATTAGTAAACTCTGGAAAGAAACAGAAAAATGGCTGAAAAAGATATGGAATGATGTGCTATGTTTAGAAGTATTCATTGTTTAGAAGCTGTTTAAAATTGACGTGTCATGCGTGTTTTGAGAAACAAACAAAATCAAACATTGTGGTGTGATTCTTTGTTAAAATTGTTTAGCGCCAACAGATATTCAATACGAAATCATAAATGTGGTTCCAAGAAAAAAGGAAGTGCCTGAAAAGTTTATTGGTTTAATGGAAAGTTTAAACAACCTCTGATGTCTGTAGGCAAAACATATATTTTCCTATTTTAAATATATTTGTAAATGTAATATGTACATTAATGCAGAACAAAGCATTTTACAAATAGTACTATATTTTGTTTTACCAACTAACTACATACATTACACATAATTCACTGACAGATAGCTTGAACAGGCTGTACTAGGTAAGGACTGGGTAGACTTCATTCAACAGTTGTCTTAATTTTTTTTTTCTGTTAAAATGTAACAGACTACAAATCTCATACTCATGCAAAGAAGTTTTAAGAAATCTTCTGATTAATCACTGAGGGATTTATGGTGATTAACGATCAAAGCTGTCAAGAATGGAGAAATGTAGGTATGGAAAGGTCTGGGCCCTACAAAGGTCTTGATCCCTCTATGTATTTTGGGAGACCACAAAATTACAATGAGTGAGATAGGAAACAATCTAGGCATGTCAGTGCACACGTGCACAACATCGTAGAAAAACATTTGGTATAACAAAACTAGATGAGTTGCAATACTAGATTTGGTTACACCTGACCATAAATGATGGTGAAAGGATGTGTCAACTAATTATTTGGCATTCTATAAACGCAAGCCATCCAAATTTTTGTGTCGATTCAGAACCGTTGTTAAGATGTAGGTATACTTGGACATTCCTGAGACCAAACAATTGTCAAGACGATGGACCACAAAAGTAAGCCAGCTATAAAGAAGGTAAATAAAATTCCATCTATTTGTAAGGTTATGGTAACTGTTTATTGGGACAGGTATGGAATACTCTTCACTGACTACCTTGAAAAAGGAAAATTAAGGACGAGTACTATATAAACTTACTGCAGAATTTAATGATGAAATCAAGAAAAAACAGATACCTTTAGTAAAAAAGTAAGTGCTCTTTCACTATGACAATGCACCAGCTCATATATTAATTGGTCAATGCCTGAAACATAGAAATTAAGTTGAAGTTGCTTCCCCACTTGCCACACTTGCCAGATTTAGTCCTAAGCAATTTCTATCTCTTTCTTAACCTTAAAAAAAAACTTGGAAAAATATTCCCAGACAACAATCAGCAACCGGTCAGCAATGCTGTAAATAGTTTTTTGAGGACCTTCATAATATCAGCTTATCAGTGTCCAGATCATTGTTGAAAGAAGCATATCGGACAGCTTTGGACATACGGACAGAGATTTATTGAGTAATAAATTCAAAGAAACTAGGAAAAATCAAACCACTGTGGTATGTTAAATTTTAGCCCAGTTTGGTGGATAAATAAAAAAAATAACAGTAACTTAAAAAGAAAATCTGTAATAAGATGAACTGAAATCAACTGTGTTAAAATTAAAGATGTGGAGGAATGTTTCTGGATAATCTGGCTTGGGTTTACCCAGCCAAATGGTAACCCAACAAGGTTCCAGCATAAATTGATGGTGCCACAAAGGATGAAATTCAAATGAATTTAAAAGTTCAAAATTCAATTTCAAAATTCAATTCAAATTAGTTCAAATTAATCCCAAAAATGCTGTTGTTTATTCATGCCTGATACTTTTACCCTACGCTCATATTAGAAAAAATCATATTACAAACTCTGAAATGTCGATTAGATGCATAGATCAGCATCAGATTTTAAGTCGCTATAATGTATGAATGTACATTCTCCTTCAAAGTAGTTTCTATATAGAGAGACACTACATAACTGAGCTACACACTCGGGACTTGTGGGGCTAATTGCTTTCTAAATTAATATTATAATATGGAATGTAAATACTGGTACTTAAGAAGGAAAAAGGGAGAGGACAACATTAGATAAAGAGAGATATAAAACAGACTTTACTGCCATGTAGTAAAAGTAGGTTACATGTGACTATAGAATTCTGCACGGAAGTGGCAGTAATTTACAAATTAGCAATTTACTATGGAAAAATTAGTAATATAATACGGGTATAAGTAATCTAATAGGAGTCTAATACTTGGCATGTTAGTGAACTAATTTAGAAAAATGGCATATAACCATAATGGTCAGAAGCTTAAGAATTGGAATGGTAATTTTGTACCTGAAGAAATTCAAAAACATAAAAAGAAACTAGGAAAATCAAATCACTGTGGTATGTTAAATGTTAGCCCAGTTTGGTGGATAAATAAAAATAACAGTAACTTAAAAAGAAAATCTATAATAAGATGAACTGAAATCAACTTGTTAACCTTAAAGATGTGGAGGAATGTTTCTGGATAATCTGGCTTGGGTTTACCCAGACAAACGGTAACCCAACAAGGTTCTAGTATAAATTGACAGCGCCACAAAGGATGAAAAAACTTATTAGGAGTATTTTTGTATGCTCTACTACATGACCTATAAGAGGAGTATACTTTAAAAGCAAGCTAACACAACAATAATATAATTAGTTTGTAATTATATTATGTTAGTTATTTATACAATTATATAAAATTTAATTAATATTTATATTACTTTAAGTCTTGGAAATAATGTTTAATATGCCAATAAATTTAAAATGAAAGTTACTTACAAACTGAATGTATACTGGAGAGTTCACACACACACACACACACACACACACACACACACACACACACACACACACACACACACACACACACACACACACACACACACACACACACACACACACACACACACACACACACACACACACACACACACACACACACACACACACACACACACACACACACACACACACACACACACACACACACACACACACACACACACACACACACACACACACACACACACACACACACACACACACACACACACACAAGCTCTTAGGTTGAACTAGTAAAGAAAAATACAAATTATTTCAATTATTTTTAATAGTAGAAGAATCTTTGCTTAGACATAAATCATTATATAGTCTTTTCTTTCTGCACATCCAATTCATTTACAAATAGCTTTCATAATATAGCCCATTATTTTTGTCACTCAGAGCTATTTCTAAAACACAAAATACTAATATTAATGTTAACAGGTAAACGTCTTCCAAAGAGAGCCTTCTCTGGCTATTTAAATACAGTTAGTAAACTATTTTGTCATAAGCTATCCGACTTCTTATTCTTCTTGTATCACGGATTAGGTGAATCACCTGATCCAGTCCCAAAGGAATGTATCCACTTCACCAGGGGTTCCTAGGTATTCCTATACTTCATTGTCCAATAGGCTTGTATTGCCAAAACTACCTTAGGCAACCTGCCATCAGGCATCCTATTCAGATGAGCAATCCATCTCTCTTTGTTTTCTGAAATATAATCTTGGATGTTAAAAATGTCGAACTCTTTATGAATCTCTTCATTATATAGTCTATATCTTTGTGTGGACCCTTTAACAGCTCACAAGAATCTCATCTCCAATGGCTGTATCCTACTCAGATGTTTTTTCACTGAAACCCAAGTTTCAGAACCATACAGTAACACTGGCACAGCCTTTTACCTTATAAAAGTTTAGCTATCTGACAAAGATAATAATTTATTCAAGTATCACGCCATGAATATAAAAAGTGCTCATTTGCATAAGGTTTTTAATTTTTACATAACAAGTAAGAAATAACATCTCCATTAAACATGTTCCCTATTAATTTAAACACAGCATACTCTCATATCAATGTTGATAGTGAGAGAAGACACTAGGCAATGTTTATGGAACTGTTTCGTGGTCACAGAACAAGTTTCGTGTTCCAAAAATTAAGTGAATTGTTTTGTGTAAGTGGACTGTACTTTCCATTCTGTGAATATCATTGATGTCTTGGTTTTCATACTGCCAACTACAGTTGCCTGTGTGCCACACAGCAGATATGTTTCCTACTGTAATGATATTGGGAATGACTGTCATTCCAAAATAATTCTCTCCAAGGTACATATGTTGTAGTGTACACTGAGTATGTCCCTCAATGTTTTGCGATGACATGTATTATTCCTATGTTTATGTGTACTTCTTATTATTGTTTAGCCTTATGTTGATATAGTGCACTAATAAATTCCCTTGTTGTACTTAAAAAAACATTCTACCAATATTTTAATTCTAAACACAATTAAATTTAAAAGAATGAGTTTGTACCCCCCTCCCATGGCACTGCTCATGCTTGCAATTGCTGCTTATCTCTTGTAATTATTAATTTGATTCCTTATTAGAAGATATGGTTTTGCTATGCATAACATAGCATCCTTCTGCCAGTGTCTGAGTTAATATATAACTGATATTAACCAATATTAAACAGATAGGAGTTGAGAAAATATAGAATAATTCAAAAAAGCAAACCACTCCCTCACTTTGTCCCATGCTCTCTCTCATACATTTCCTTTGATTTCTTTTTTTTTTACTGTGTAAGCATAGGATCTTAAAAAGCACAGGTTCCTTTATGACTGCAACCACCAATTACGCACAGGTCTCTTTATGATTGAATTGCACACACCTAAGGGCACTTCTAGCTGTACAGTAGCTTGTCATAATCAACATAGTTTCCTTTATGCCCCTTTTGTTTCACATTGGACCTCGGTAGCTGACACTTAGGAACTCTGCTTGCTCCAAGTATACCTCCCCCCATGATCTTTATAAAGTTGCTATGTTTGGTCATAGATAATTGTAAAGCTAAAATGCTTACAGTTTACTTATATTTTTAAGTTACGGTACTCCATTCTCACTAAAATAGTTTTTAATAACAATAATGAAGGTGTAGGTGTTTTGGCCTTGATGCATTGCCAATAATCACAGTAGAAATTCCAATGGTCCACTCCTGTAATTAATGTATATGTAAATAAGTACCATCAAGGATGAACAACATTTCAAATCAAAAACAATTTGTTTATATTCTGTTAAACTATTGTAGCATCACAAGATAATACAAAAAAGGAAACTCAATTTAATCATCAAAATTTATAGTAAAACTAATCAAATAGATAAATACTGTGTAACTGAATGAGGAATGCAATAAAGAATGAGTAATCAAATGAGAACAACCAAAAATAATTATATAAGGAAGAATTATAATAACTAAAACAATAACCATGAATAAAAAAATAAGTATTTTACAGATGCATGAATAAATTAAAAACAGGGATTAGCTTTGTAAACAAACATAGTAAATAACTTTACAAACAGACATAATAAAGGACTAGACTGGACTGTGACTTTGACATACTAATTACCCAATAGATTAGGGAAATGATTTTGTATATTTTATTATAATATTTTAAATAATAATGTTGTATTAACGACTCGGAACACAAAGTTTTTTATGAGTAAAAACATAAAGTTTTACCTTACAGCCTGAACCGGTTTTCACCTTTAAAAGGCTTCTTCAGAGGTTGCCGCTGGTAGCGCTGTCCGTTCTGTTGTGGGCGATGGAATCGAATATCGAAAGATCGATGCTGTGTGTGTGGGGTGAGATATGTTCGAATAATGCGTGCGATTTGAATTGTGTCTGTTCGTTTAGGATGTTGTTTTTATTTGTTTTCGTGTGTTTGTATGTTTCCAGTTGTTCTAGAGTGTCTAGTTTTCGGCCTTTTGTGTGTATGTGTAGAATGTTCATGTTATTGTCGATATTTTTATATGTGTGGTTTGCTTCAATGAGGTGGTTTGCAAAGGTGGATTCTGTAGTGGAGTGGAATGCCTTTGTGTGTTCAATGTATCTCTGTTTGAAGCTACGTCCTGTCTGGCCTATGTAGAATTTGTTGCAATTTGAGCAATTTAGCTTGTAAACACCAAGTAGATCGAATTTGTTTTGTGCTTTGTGTGTGTGTTTTGATAGCGTGTGTTCTGTTTTGTTAGTAGTTTTGTAAGCGATTCTGTATCCTGCTTTTTTGAATTTGTGGGCTATTTTTTCAGTTTGTTTGTTGATGTATGTTAGTGTTATGAATTTGTTGTTTCCTGTCTTTGTCTGCTGTTTGTTTTGTGTAGGAGTTTACTGACTATTGTTCTGTCGTATCCGTTAGATTCTGCTAGATATTTTATCGTGTTTAGTTCGTCTTTGTAGTCTTTTTCATCTAAGGGGATGTTGTTAAGTTAAGTAACGGACACGTCATGGACAACGAAATCCAAGAATAATGTTGTAGTATGTAAGTAAAAAATGTATTTAGAGTTAAGCAAACTCATTTGTCACGATATTAATTGATGACTCGTTGGGCACTTGGTGAAACATATTAATACAAAGGTTTTGTAAAATATATAAAAACACTTGGTAAGTTTCACAAATTTTTTAATTAACTCTGACAGCTGTTTCGACTAACTTAAGCCACTGTCAAAGAGCAGTGAATGAAATTACTGAACACAGGATGTTAGTGGAGTGTAGGTGGTGAACATCTGTTTAGGGCGTATCTGGAACATCTGTGTTTTGTTGGCGAGGGGGGGAGTATTGTAATGGGGTATTTATTTTTATTAAATTTATGTAACTAAGGCAGCAAGTCCCCGACATAATACGGTTTCCGTGAGACAAAGGACGCAGTAACAACGTTGTAATTTTGCAAGCAGGTGTGTTGAGACGCAATAATTCCAAGAAGACGGGTGATGTGTTACGCACTCAAGCGCGCAACTTGAGCACGCGCGCGGACAGGACGCCAAACCGCCTCAACTGAAGTCAACCAAAAATGGCGAAACGACGAAAGTTTTGCGCCATGCGGTCCGATGCTGACGGAAGTCTGACAAAATCACACCCATTTGAGTGACGTGACGAATGGCAGTGCAATTTCGTCAATGCTTTGGGAGCACTCACAACCCATGTTCCCGGTGTCACTACTAACAATTTGCCACATGAAGGCTGTGAACGACGGCGAAATTTGGTAGACAAAAGGCAGTCGACATACCGCCGCGTCGTCGGCTAGACGCACGCTAAGAATCAGTAGCCCCAAATAAACTATTTCAAATGTAAAAGTTCAAACATTCATAAAATACAGTGAAACAATATCTCAGAGTGACGTAAGTGGAGTGAAGGAAAAAGAATTGAAAAGGTAGCGAACAGACAAAACATTCGGACATGAACACAGTGCGACACGAGGTGAAGTAGGAAGCAGAAAGTTAAGTAGGCAGCGACCCATTTTGGTTATAATTATTCTAAATGTCAAAGAGCGCTCTAAATTAAGGGAACAATTTAAATGTGTGTGAATGAAGTGTGTGTACGCAAATACTGGGCAGCCTTTATAAATATATCTGTATAAGATTTATCATATCAATTCACAGAAATGATTGATTGTATTTCTTCTATTTGGTTTTTGTGTAAATTTTCTATTTTTGTTTTTGTTTTCTATTTTGTGTAATGTTCGAAGAAAAAGAAAGTTGAATAGTAAACCTATTGGTTCCATAATATAAAATGTGTTAGTCGTAGTTATTTCGTAGTTACCACTTCCTAGGGTTCTGTGCTGAAAAAATTCGTCTAACATTCCCGGATATCTTCTGAATTATTATTGGGGGGTAGTCAGATTGCAAAATTGTCCCTTTTGTTTTATTAAGGTAGAGTGTAAAGGTTTCGATGTATAGCCTAAAACATCGTGGCGACTTTGGACTTCTGATGGCCGTGTTTTTTATATGAAAGGTAAGTAAGCGAAAAGATCGCAGGTAAATTTCTGGCAGTTTTATTTTATTTTATTTATTTCGATTAAGTTTGTTTCTCAACAATTGGCGACTCGCTACCAGGATCCTGATATAATTTTATACGAGGTAGAGCTATTTTAAAGCCCAGAAAATAGGATTTGGTAACGGCGTATATAACCTAGGGAACCAGTAATAATTGGAAGTGCCAATTATACCGGCTGCCTTCGTTGTGAAGCACTGAAAATAATCACAACAAATAAACAATTTATATAGCAGGATATTAGGAAGGGAAGACTGTTGATTTATGCACTCATTTTACTCGGTACTTAGATGACATCTCTTTATTACATTTGGTGATTATGTTCTCTATTGAAAGTTCTCAAACAATATAGTTTACTATATGATTAAATATATAAATTACTACTTTACAAAGGGGCCTCAAAATATGATGTACATCTTATAGATTAATTCCACGGATCCGGGATTAAATATATTAAATGAATTATGGTCACCTTGCCATGTACAATATTGAAACTCTAACCATTTGAAGAATGGTTTTTCTTTTACTAATCTTCTAAAACAACAAAACTTTTAGTTTAAACTTTACCTTTTTGCTATAACTAGCGTTATTAGATTTTATACTACATGTTACCTAAAATGTCAGGTTTCTAAAGTCTTTAATGTTATTACATTTAAACATAAGTTTTCAAGTCTTTAATATGATAATTTAAATTGTCTTTTTGGGTTTATAATTTTGTAACTCTTAACCATGGAAGACAAGCCTCCATGTCACCTGTGTGTTTCCTGAAGTTGCTGCAGAATTCGTCCTTCGGTCCTCCTGGTGTTTCTTGAAGTTCAGTCGTTACCTTATCATACTGTGATGGTGAAGTTCTAGAAGTATGTGAAATCATTCCTGGTGTGGTACATTCATCTCCGGCGACTGTAGTTATTCTTAGTAATTCTTGTAGTTAGAATACATTGATAGAAAGTTTGTTTCACTGTTATACACTTCACATGATGATAGATTAGTTGACTATCACCTTCTAGGTTGTAATACTGTATTATTTACATAGTCCGTTATTTTATAATATAGAGAGATGTCATCACCACACAAATTACTTATTTAAATAGTCATTGTATCAACCCTTTCACATTTTTATATATACACGTAGCGAAACAACGCTTTACGCTGCTTACGGCGTGAGCGCTCCATTACAAGTGGAAGAAAATAGTTAAGGGGAGCGTAGTAATCTCAAGACAATTACTAGGCAACATAAAAGTAGTTCCGTTTTTCTAATTTTAATTAAAGGACTACGGTTGATTAAATAATTAAATCGTGATATTCTTAGTTGCAGAAGTTATCAAAGTACGTAACAATGGTCTTAATTAATTATTTAAATAATAACAAATTTACAATAATACTTAGTTTATTTAGGGGTCAGAAAACAAGTTACTTCTGGTCAGTTCTTGTTTATACAGGATAAATTAATAAGCTTTACCCTTTCTGTACAATTCCATTCCCTTTTAATTTTATTATTAGACTTATATTAAATATTATTATTATTAAATGATTGCCATAAGATTTAGTTTACAATGTGAGATTTTATTAAGAATTTAAAATTTCTCCGCTTATATATTATCAACTTAATTAATTAACATCTTTTTATTAATGAAATCGTCACATACTCCGCCGCTTAAGCCACAGACGCTGGTATAATTTTTTTGAATATACCGAGAGTATGTTTAGGGATTTCCGTGTGTAATTTCTCTCACCCGTTTCTCTCTGTATGTAATTATGAGTTACACACGTCAGTCTCGAATTGTTCATTCTTACTATCTACATATCATACTTTACAGACTAATTCTAATAGTACATAAAATTCACACATTATAAAACATATAGTTAACATTCTAAATTTTCTTAACACTACTACTTATGACTACTACCGGGTTTTTCTTTAGTTGGGAGTTATTCTAGTGATAGAATTACTCATTAAGTAATTTGTTACTTAATTATTTCTC
Source organism: Magicicada septendecula (assembly GCA_034769895.1). NCBI lineage: Eukaryota > Metazoa > Arthropoda > Insecta > Hemiptera > Cicadidae > Magicicada > Magicicada septendecula. The sequence continues at coordinate 134,501,406 of CM068372.1, forward strand.
ATATTTTCTGTCAGCTGACTTCTTACTTTGCTCTACTTTCGAAGAATAGGATTCAAGGGTGATCAGGCCTCGTACCTATCTATACCATTAGCTAGCTAAACGTTACTCTAGTACTCCTTTGCAGTTGAGTACAAAACATATACCTTTCTTTTTTCTTTACATTTATTTAACTTGCACTCTACCATTACCTTCTTTGTGATAATGTTTTATCTGAGAAATATGTGTCCTTCGTACATATTTTTGAGTAGAGGGTTCATACAGTGCTACGGTTACTGGAGTTAAATATTTGTGAATTTGATAAGGACCGCACCATCGGTATGATAGCTTGGAAGTGGTCTTATCGATTGCACTACTCGTAGGATGTGTTTTACACATAACTAAGTTACCGATTTGGTACTTTACTTCATTATTTTTATTTCGCTCGTGATATTTCCTTGATTTCGCTAAGTTTGTTCGCAAATTAGCGCGCGCTTCATTCCATATTTTCCTAATATTTTTATCCCTAATTTCAAGTGGTAACAATTTATGTATTTTCCACTTAGTGGATAATGGGTGGTTGGGTTTATACTTGAACAATAATTCGAATGGGGTAGACTTATGTCCTTCATGATATGCTGAATTAAAAGCGAATTGTATCCAGGATAGGTTCTGGTCCCAAGAAGTATGGTCGTTAGCATGGTAGGCAATTAAAGCAGATTTTAGGTTTCGCAAATACCTCTCAGCTATATTACCTTGCGGACGATACTCTGTAGTGGTAATATGGTTTATACCTAGTTTGAAACACATGTTCCTGAATTCCTTGGACTTAAACTGTGGTCCGTTATCCGACACTAGATGGACAGGAATACCGAATTCTTTAAATAATCTATGCTGTAAAATATTTACTGTGGTTGTAGCTAAGGCTCGCCGCATGGGGTACATCCAGACGAATTTGCTAAAAGAGTCTACACAAATTAGTAACATTGTATTTCCTGATTTGGAACGCGGATAGGGTCCTGAAAAGTCTAAATAAATTTTGGAGAACGGGGTAGCAGGAATCTCAGAGATTAACTGACTTATTTGGCTGTTTCTAGCGGGTTTGCTGAGTGCACACAACTTACACTTTTTTACAAAATTGGCGATCTCACTGTTCATATTTTCCCAGTGATATTCTTTACGAATTCGGTGTATAGTTTTATTTATTCCCATATGTGCTCCAATGGTGGAAGAGTGATAATATTCCATCAGCATAGGTTTAATAATATCAGGGGCAATTATTCGTAGATATTTTCCGTTCGCTATTTTACAACATAATACTCTCCTACTTAATATGTATTTCTCTGACTTATTTCCTTTTTCAAGTTGTTCAATAATTGGACTCAAACGTGGGTCTTGTATTTGATACTGGGCTAAATCCGTAAATGCAAGAGGAAATTCGGTAATTAAAGTATTAATAATCGGCGTTTCTCTACTCTTGTTTTCGTAATTATTACTACTAGGCTGGAACATACGTGACAGTGTATCGGCAACTACGTTTTGGGTGCCTCTAATATGTTGTACTTTGAATTTAAAACAATTTAATCTTAATACCCATCTTCCGATACGACCTAACTGTTTTGGGTGATTTAGTAGCCAAGATAACGCTTGATTATCTGTTTCTAACAAAAACTCCTTATGTTCTAAAAATGGTTTGAACTTCTCAAAAGCGAAAACTATAGCTAAACATTATAATTCGTATGCGGAGTATTTCTTTTCTTGCTCAGTTAGGGTGCGAGAAGCGTAACTAATAGGTAACCTTGAGTTATCTACTTCCTGATATATTACTGCACCTAGTGCGACACTAGAACTGTCTGTCTGCACTACAAATGGTTTTGTAAAGTCGGCTAATTGTAGTACGGGGGGTGATATTATGCTTTCTTTTAATTTCTCGAATGCGGTTTGGTGTTGCTCATTCCATTCAAATTTAATTCCCTTCTTTCTTAAGGTATTTAGCGGTGCTGCAATTTCAGCTAGATGTGGGATGTACTTATGGAAATAATTTATCATTCCTAAAAATCGGGCTATTCCTTTCGCATCCCGCGGCGGTAAAAATTCTCTGATGGCACGGGTTCGCTCTGGGTCTATGCTTACCTTTCCGTTTGCTTTTACGATGTGACCTAAAAATGAGAATTGTGTCACAGCAAAATTTACTTTACTGGGATTTACGGTTAATCCAGCTTTCTCCAATCGGGTTAGTACTTCACGTAGATGTTCAAGATGTTGCTCAATTGACTCGCTGTAAATAACAATGTCATCTAAGTAGTGATACACATATTTAAACTTTATGTCATGAAATAACTTTTCTAATAATCTGCTACATACAGAACTACCTTGGGATATACCAAAAGGTACCCTTGTAAATTGGTACAGGTTGAAAGGGACGGCAAAGGCGGTAAGACGTTTTGATTCTTCCGAAAGAGGTATCTGATGAAATGCCTGATTTAAATCCATAATGGTAAAGATTTTTGCTTTAGTAAAATAATGAAATGCACTGTGGATGTCGGGAAGGGGTATAGATTCAAATTCTATCCGTTTATTTAGTTGTCTGTAGTCCACCACTAATCTATGTTTGTCGTTACTTTTGGGTACTAAAAACGCAGGTGATGAATAAGATGACGTAGAGGGTTCGATGACTCCTTGTTCTAACAATTTATTAATTTGGTTCCTCATCACTTCCATTTTTGGTGGTGATAATTTGTATGGGGCTAAACGAATTACTTTGTTGTCGCTCAAATTTATTTTGTACTCTATCAGATCCGTCAGTCCTAATTTTGGGGTGAGGACGTTGGAGAATTGTTTTATTAAAGTCTGTATGTTCCGTCTATCTTTACTTTTTAGATGACTTAATTCAGGTTCGTGATGCTTTATATGTGTAGAAGTGGTGCTAGTACTTCCTCTGTTATTTGCATTATCATGCAAGTTATATTTCCGTGAACGATCGAATCCAAAGTAAAATATCTTCTCGTGAATGTCTAAAATTATTCCTGTTTTACTGATAAAATCAGCTCCCAATATTAATTCGGGTCCTAATTCGTCGCATACCAACATTGGAAAATACCACGTTAGATTTTTAATTTTTACTTTAAACGTGATGATAAGTTTTATCATTAAGTTTTGCTTATTAGCTGTAGCGCATCTAATATTTACTGATTGACTGCGTTTAACTAAATTGTGTTTAAATAATTGATCGGCTAGCTCTTGACTAATTAAACTTCGCGTGGATCCGGAATCAATTAATCCGAGGCTGGATGTAACACCAAGGTCAACTTGTATATACGGTAATTCACACCTATTGTAATCACATTTACTAATAGAGTTACATTTATCGATAAATTTCCTAACATAGGGGTCTAATTTTCTTTTGTTATTATTATTAGTATTTTGTTTTAACTTGTGGTCTCTCAGGGGTTTACCTGTTTTCACGATGCTGCGGAAGACACAGGGTTTCGGATCTCCCTGCCTTACATGTTTTTTGGATAATGAGTTTTCTGATGATACTGTTTCCGTTTACAGTTTCTACTGAGGTGTCCAGGTTTTCCGCAGTTATAGCATATATATTCTTTACGCGGGGTCTCACTGGTTTCGTGTCTAGGTGGTGGCTCTTTGGACTTACCGTGGCCATGAACATAGGTTGGTCGCCAAAATGGGCGTCGTTCTCGTAGACTTCTTGTATCTGAGGATAGGGCTTGCGTTTCCTTTCTATGTGGTGTTGTGGATACCGGTGCATGTCGATGCTGATCTGCATACCACACATTTGAAGAGTGCACACTACATTGTTCTAGGTCAGCGAAAGTAAGGGGTCTACTTATTAGAGCTAAACGGGAGCGTTCTTCAGGAGATAAGCCTACCAATATAGTATCGACCAATTGTTTTTCAGTCCAGTCGACTTGCAGTAGACGTGAAGATTCTCTGATGTCTGCGATATAGTGGGCCAGTCTTTCTTGAGCTCTTTGTACTCGAAGTACGGTATTTCTTTTTATCTCCTCATATATTCCAGTGGGAATAAAATATTTGATTATATTTGTATGAAGTTCTTCTACCGGAAGATTCGAGTTTAATGTTTCGAGCACACGATCTCGTAAAGGTGGTTTACATTTGGGTAAGATGACCTGCAGTATTTGCCAATCGCTCAATAGTTGTAGATCTTTTATTTGCAGTAGATATCTGATAAACGTCAATAGAGTCGTAATGCTTAAGCCATCGGTGTAAGGAATATCATTAATTATTTTCTCTACTGGGTGGGAAATCTTTCCGTAGAGGTCTACATTAAAATATACGTTAGGTATACTTTTCGAAGGATTGGTGTTTGCATTAGGATTTGTAATCGCATATTTACTAGTGCGAGTATGCTGAACATTTGGCGGTGGGGGTTCTGACATAGTGTGGGTATTTAATTCTCTACTAGGTAATTGTTCATGACTCAGTGGTATCTTCGATACGGTGGGTGATTCGGGGTTCGAGGTGGAGAGAGGGTGTTCTAAAGTAGGGGATTGAAAAGGGGAGATATATAATTTTCGTAAATCGTGCTCAATTTCCTCCATTCTCGATGAGTCTGATTTTCGTCGTAAGTCATTGATAATTATGGGTAATTGGCTTAATGCCTCCTCCGCAAATTTCTGCACATCGGGGGGGGGGGTTACGGTGACGTCGGGCCAGCTTAATAAATTATTTAACCGGCGGGTTAAATGTTCTATACGTTGCGTAACGCGCAAAAATTCCGTAGGTGATTTCTTGTCCTCAAGGTTTTGAGATAATACTATCAATTCCCTATATTTAGCATAACAGGTTTCTCGTTCGCCGTCATAATCGAGTTCACGCAATCTATCTAACTGCGAGGGTGTATCTGATCCGGTTTGGCGTAATGATTTTCGTAACTCCGACACGGTTACATTTACGTGTTTTAGACCTCGTAAAAGTGCCTCGTAGCATAGCTCATCTTTTAATAACAGATCAGGATTAAATTCGGCCATTTTAGTAACGTGAGCGGCTATAACTAATTATTCTACTATTTGCATTAATTGTAAAACTATACAACGCTTCCTTTTTTTTTTTACACAAAAATATAAAACTATAAATCAATCGTGTTCTTACTCCTTTTTCTTTTTTTTTTTTTACAAATAAACACATAAAATGTTATGACAACCTTTATCGTTTTACTTTGAGAGAGAGAGAGAGAAATTTCACACATGCATGAATATGCGTACGACAAAAGATTCCCCCTTCGGTTACTAACACATGAACAGACACGCTTCTTATAACAATAGACCACACAAGGAGGGTGACTTATTTTCAACTCAACTAAACAATGACAATTTTAAACAAACGGCAGCAGGAAACTACCCGTCCGAGATTGTCGAGAATGTGGCACGTTTATGAATGGGACTTTTAACAAGTACCGACATGGTTTGTTTACATTGGATTATATGCTAATATAACGTTACACATATTATATTTACTAATAAAGTTACTTATACTATATTACTATAATATTAATTATTATTTTTATCTTATTTCAAACTCTGAAACATATTGAAATACATGAGTGTATAGATCAACAGCTTTTGTGCGTGGGATATCGGGACGCAATTACTTCTTTCTTTTCTCTTACGCAAAATTAGCAAATTCGCAAAATAGCAGCAGAATAGCAAAAACAGCAGCAGAGCAGAGTGGCGCAAATTATAACCTCTTCTCTTGAGTTATAACCTAGGGAACCAGTAATAATTGGAAGTGCCAATTATACCGGCTGCCTTCGTTGTGAAGCACTGAAAATAATCACAACAAATAAACAATTTATATAGCAGGATATTAGGAAGGGAAGACTGTTGATTTATGCACTCATTTTACTCGGTACTTAGATGACATCTCTTTATTACATTTGGTGATTATGTTCTCTATTGAAAGTTCTCAAACAATATAGTTTACTATATGATTAAATATATAAATTACTACTTTACAAAGGGGCCTCAAAATATGATGTACATCTTATAGATTAATTCCACGGATCCGGGATTAAATATATTAAATGAATTATGGTCACCTTGCCATGTACAATATTGAAACTCTAACCATTTGAAGAATGGTTTTTTTTTACTAATCTTCTAAAACAACAAAACTTTTAGTTTAAACTTTACCTTTTTGCTATAACTAGCGTTATTAGATTTTATACTACATGTTACCTAAAATGTCAGGTTTCTAAAGTCTTTAACGTTATTACATTTAAACATAAGTTTTAAAAGTCTTTAATATGATAATTTAAATTGTCTTTTTGGGTTTATAATTTTGTAACTCTTAACCATGGAAGACAAGCCTCCATGTCACCTGTGTGTTTCCTGAAGTTGCTGCAGAATTCGTCCTTCGGTCCTCCTGGTGTTTCTTGAAGTTCAGTCGTTACCTTATCATACTGTGATGGTGAAGTTCTAGAAGTATGTGAAATCATTCCTGGTGTGGTACATTCATCTCCGGCGACTGTAGTTATTCTTAGTAATTCTTGTAGTTAGAATACATTGATAGAAAGTTTGTTTCACTGTTATACACTTCACATGATGATAGATTAGTTGACTATCACCTTCTAGGTTGTAATACTGTATTATTTACATAGTCCGTTATTTTATAATATAGAGAGATGTCATCACCACACAAATTACTTATTTAAATAGTCATTGTATCAACCCTTTCACATTTTTATATATACACGTAGCGAAACAACGCTTTACGCTGCTTACGGCGTGAGCGCTCCATTACAAGTGGAAGAAAATAGTTAAGGGGAGCGTAGTAATCTCAAGACAATTACTAGGCAACATAAAAGTAGTTCCGTTTTTCTAATTTTAATTAAAGGACTACGGTTGATTAAATAATTAAATCGTGATATTCTTAGTTGCAGAAGTTATCAAAGTACGTAACAATGGTCTTAATTAATTATTTAAATAATAACAAATTTACAATAATACTTAGTTTATTTAGGGGTCAGAAAACAAGTTACTTCTGGTCAGTTCTTGTTTATACAGGATAAATTAATAAGCTTTACCCTTTCTGTACAATTCCATTCCCTTTTAATTTTATTATTAGACTTATATTAAATATTATTATTATTAAATGATTGCCATAAGATTTAGTTTACAATGTGAGATTTTATTAAGAAGGATGAACAACATTTCAAATCAAAAACAATTTGTTTATATTCTGTTAAACTATTGTAGCATCACAAGATAATACAAAAAAGGAAACTCAATTTAATCATCAAAATTTATAGTAAAACTAATCAAATAGATAAATACTGTGTAACTGAATGAGGAATGCAATAAAGAATGAGTAATCAAATGAGAACAACCAAAAATAATTATATAAGGAAGAATTATAATAACTAAAACAATAACCATGAATAAAAAAATAAGTATTTTACAGATGCATGAATAAATTAAAAACAGGGATTAGCTTTGTAAACAAACATAGTAAATAACTTTACAAACAGACATAATAAAGGACTAGACTGGACTGTGACTTTGACATACTAATTACCCAATAGATTAGGGAAATGATTTTGTATATTTTATTATAATATTTTAAACAATAATGTTGTATTAACGACTCGGAACACAAAGTTTTTTATGAGTAAAAACATAAAGTTTTACCTTACAGCCTGAACCGGTTTTCACCTTTAAAAGGCTTCTTCAGAGGTTGCCGCTGGTAGCGCTGTCCGTTCTGTTGTGGGCGATGGAATCGAATATCGAAAGATCGATGCTGTGTGTGTGGGGTGAGATATGTTCGAATAATGCGTGCGATTTGAATTGTGTCTGTTCGTTTAGGATGTTGTTTTTATTTGTTTTCGTGTGTTTGTATGTTTCCAGTTGTTCTAGAGTGTCTAGTTTTCGGCCTTTTGTGTGTATGTGTAGAATGTTCATGTTATTGTCGATATTTTTATATGTGTGGTTTGCTTCAATGAGGTGGTTTGCAAAGGTGGATTCTGTAGTGGAGTGGAATGCCTTTGTGTGTTCAATGTATCTCTGTTTGAAGCTACGTCCTGTCTGGCCTATGTAGAATTTGTTGCAATTTGAGCAATTTAGCTTGTAAACACCAAGTAGATCGAATTTGTTTTGTGCTTTGTGTGTGTGTTTTGATAGCGTGTGTTCTGTTTTGTTAGTAGTTTTGTAAGCGATTCTGTATCCTGCTTTTTTGAATTTGTGGGCTATTTTTTCAGTTTGTTTGTTGATGTATGTTAGTGTTATGAATTTGTTGTTTCCTGTCTTTGTCTGCTGTTTGTTTTGTGTAGGAGTTTACTGACTATTGTTCTGTCGTATCCGTTAGATTCTGCTAGATATTTTATCGTGTTTAGTTCGTCTTTGTAGTCTTTTTCATCTAAGGGGATGTTGTTAAGTTAAGTAACGGACACGTCATGGACAACGAAATCCAAGAATAATGTTGTAGTATGTAAGTAAAAAATGTATTTAGAGTTAAGCAAACTCATTTGTCACGATATTAATTGATGACTCGTTGGGCACTTGGTGAAACATATTAATACAAAGGTTTTGTAAAATATATAAAAACACTTGGTAAGTTTCACAAATTTTTTAATTAACTCTGACAGCTGTTTCGACTAACTTAAGCCACTGTCAAAGAGCAGTGAATGAAATTACTGAACACAGGATGTTAGTGGAGTGTAGGTGGTGAACATCTGTTTAGGGCGTATCTGGAACATCTGTGTTTTGTTGGCGAGGGGGGGAGTATTGTAATGGGGTATTTATTTTTATTAAATTTATGTAACTAAGGCAGCAAGTCCCCGACATAATACGGTTTCCGTGAGACAAAGGACGCAGTAACAACGTTGTAATTTTGCAAGCAGGTGTGTTGAGACGCAATAATTCCAAGAAGACGGGTAATGTGTTACGCACTCAAGCGCGCAACTTGAGCACGCGCGCGGACAGGACGCCAAACCGCCTCAACTGAAGTCAACCAAAAATGGCGAAACGACGAAAGTTTTGCGCCATGCGGTCCGATGCTGACGGAAGTCTGACAAAATCACACCCATTTGAGTGACGTGACGAATGGCAGTGCAATTTCGTCAATGCTTTGGGAGCACTCACAACCCATGTTCCCGGTGTCACTACTAACAATTTGCCACATGAAGGCTGTGAACGACGGCGAAATTTGGTAGACAAAAGGCAGTCGACATACCGCCGCGTCGTCGGCTAGACGCACGCTAAGAATCAGTAGCCCCAAATAAACTATTTCAAATGTAAAAGTTCAAACATTCATAAAATACAGTGAAACAATATCTCAGAGTGACGTAAGTGGAGTGAAGGAAAAAGAATTGAAAAGGTAGCGAACAGACAAAACATTCGGACATGAACACAGTGCGACACGAGGTGAAGTAGGAAGCAGAAAGTTAAGTAGGCAGCGACCCATTTTGGTTATAATTATTCTAAATGTCAAAGAGCGCTCTAAATTAAGGGAACAATTTAAATGTGTGTGAATGAAGTGTGTGTACGCAAATACTGGGCAGCCTTTATAAATATATCTGTATAAGATTTATCATATCAATTCACAGAAATGATTGATTGTATTTCTTCTATTTGGTTTTTGTGTAAATTTTCTATTTTTGTTTTTGTTTTCTATTTTGTGTAATGTTCGAAGAAAAAGAAAGTTGAATAGTAAACCTATTGGTTCCATAATATAAAATGTGTTAGTCGTAGTTATTTCGTAGTTACCACTTCCTAGGGTTCTGTGCTGAAAAAATTCGTCTAACATTCCCGGATATCTTCTGAATTATTATTGGGGGGTAGTCAGATTGCAAAATTGTCCCTTTTGTTTTATTAAGGTAGAGTGTAAAGGTTTCGATGTATAGCCTAAAACATCGTGGCGACTTTGGACTTCTGATGGCCGTGTTTTTTATATGAAAGGTAAGTAAGCGAAAAGATCGCAGGTAAATTTCTGGCAGTTTTATTTTATTTTATTTATTTCGATTAAGTTTGTTTCTCAACAATTGGCGACTCGCTACCAGGATCCTGATATAATTTTATACGAGGTAGAGCTATTTTAAAGCCCAGAAAATAGGATTTGGTAACGGCGTATATAACCTAGGGAACCAGTAATAATTGGAAGTGCCAATTATACCGGCTGCCTTCGTTGTGAAGCACTGAAAATAATCACAACAAATAAACAATTTATATAGCAGGATATTAGGAAGGGAAGACTGTTGATTTATGCACTCATTTTACTCGGTACTTAGATGACATCTCTTTATTACATTTGGTGATTATGTTCTCTATTGAAAGTTCTCAAACAATATAGTTTACTATATGATTAAATATATAAATTACTACTTTACAAAGGGGCCTCAAAATATGATGTACATCTTATAGATTAATTCCACGGATCCGGGATTAAATATATTAAATGAATTATGGTCACCTTGCCATGTACAATATTGAAACTCTAACCATTTGAAGAATGGTTTTTTTTACTAATCTTCTAAAACAACAAAACTTTTAGTTTAAACTTTACCTTTTTGCTATAACTAGCGTTATTAGATTTTATACTACATGTTACCTAAAATGTCAGGTTTCTAAAGTCTTTAATGTTATTACATTTAAACATAAGTTTTCAAGTCTTCAATATGATAATTTAAATTGTCTTTTTGGGTTTATAATTTTGTAACTCTTAACCATGGAAGACAAGCCTCCATGTCACCTGTGTGTTTCCTGAAGTTGCTGCAGAATTCGTCCTTCGGTCCTCCTGGTGTTTCTTGAAGTTCAGTCGTTACCTTATCATACTGTGATGGTGAAGTTCTAGAAGTATGTGAAATCATTCCTGGTGTGGTACATTCATCTCCGGCGACTGTAGTTATTCTTAGTAATTCTTGTAGTTAGAATACATTGATAGAAAGTTTGTTTCACTGTTATACACTTCACATGATGATAGATTAGTTGACTATCACCTTCTAGGTTGTAATACTGTATTATTTACATAGTCCGTTATTTTATAATATAGAGAGATGTCATCACCACACAAATTACTTATTTAAATAGTCATTGTATCAACCCTTTCACATTTTTATATATACACGTAGCGAAACAACGCTTTACGCTGCTTACGGCGTGAGCGCTCCATTACAAGTGGAAGAAAATAGTTAAGGGGAGCGTAGTAATCTCAAGACAATTACTAGGCAACATAAAAGTAGTTCCGTTTTTCTAATTTTAATTAAAGGACTACGGTTGATTAAATAATTAAATCGTGATATTCTTAGTTGCAGAAGTTATCAAAGTACGTAACAATGGTCTTAATTAATTATTTAAATAATAACAAATTTACAATAATACTTAGTTTATTTAGGGGTCAGAAAACAAGTTACTTCTGGTCAGTTCTTGTTTATACAGGATAAATTAATAAGCTTTACCCTTTCTGTACAATTCCATTCCCTTTTAATTTTATTATTAGACTTATATTAAATATTATTATTATTAAATGATTGCCATAAGATTTAGTTTACAATGTGAGATTTTATTAAGAATTTAAAATTTCTCCGCTTATATATTATCAACTTAATTAATTAACATCTTTTTATTAATGAAATCGTCACACGTATTTGTAAAATTGATCGTATATATTTACGTTACTTATGTGTGACTAGGTTATGTTTGGGTAGTGTACGTTTACATAGTGATTACGATTTTATGTGTTGAGTATTTTGAATTAATGTGTACAATTATCGTGCATTGGGAGAATTGTAATTGTTTTGTATAAAGGGTATTATACAAAAAATTTTTGTGAACATGGCCGAGGTACAAGAGAATATTGGTTTCGCGGGGATGAGTGGGAAAGCGAATTTAGAGGGGTTGTAGATAAAATGACAGACGAAGGGTGGGGTAATTTGGATGAGAATTTAACACGGATGGAAGAACAAGAAGAGGGAATATTTGCTGAAATTAAAAAGCACAGTGATGATATTGGTAGTAAGATGACAAATAATAAAGGTAAGATAGTTGAAGCGATAGTGGTAGAAAATAAGACAGTGAATATTCCTAATGTTAAGGATGATAGTGTAATGGGGGCAGAAAGTGTTGAAGAGACAAACCAATTTAACGAAGATAAAGTCGATCAGGTGGCAGACAATGAGGTAAGTAACGATGATGGGAGTGAATCTGATTAAATATCACTGTAATATTGACGACTCGGAACACTAAGTTTTTTATAAGTAAAAACGTAAAGTTTTACCTTACAGCCTAAACCGGCTTTCACCTATAGAAGGCTTCATCAGAGGCTGTTGTTAGTAGCGCTGTTCGTCTTATTGTTGGTGACGAGATAGTTTTTCGAAAGATCGAAGCTGTGTGTGTGTGGTGAGATGTGTTCGAATAATGCGTGCGATTTGAATTGTGTCTGTTCGTTTAGGATGTCGTTTTTATTTGGTTTTGTGTGTTTGTATATTTCTAATTGTTCTAGAGTGTCTAGTTTTCGGCCTTTTGTGTGTACGTGTAGTATGTTCATGTTATTGTCGATGTTTTTATATGTGTGGTTTGCTTCAATGAGGTGGTTTGCGAAGGTAGATTCTGTAGTGGTGTGGAGTGCTTTTGTGTGTTCAATGTATCTCTGTTTGAAGCTACGTCCTGTCTGGCCTATGTAGAATTTATTGCAATTTGAACAATTTAGCTTATATACACCGGGTAGATCGAATTTGTTATGTGCTTTGGGCATGCGTTTTGATAGTGTGTGTTCTGTTTTGTTAGTAGTTTTGAAAGCGATTCTGTATCCTGCTTTTTACTTCCATATTCCTTAAGGAATGGAAGTATGGTGATGGCAAAAAAAATCGTGTTCGAGATTATTGCAGATTCTGATTCTACTACACTCAAAACATGAAAAAAAGTCGTTTTCCGAAAAGTGTCTGTGTGTCTGTCTGTCTGTCTGTCTGTCTGTCTGTCTGTGTGTCTGTCTGTAGATTTTTTTTCTATGGCAAACGATAACTGCCGCAAATTCAAACAGAATCAAATAATTTTTTGCATGCAGCCCTGATTTGCAGAGTACTCGCGACCTATTGTTTTTGGTGAAGATCGGTAGAGGGAAAGGGGTAGTTTACCTGCAACGGTTTTTTTTTAGCAAGGGTAATTTTGTTTGTTTGGCAAACGATAACAGCCGCAAATTCAAACAGAATCAAATAATGTTTCGCATACAGCCCTGAATTGTAGAGTTCTCAAGATCTGTTGATTTTGGTGAAGATCGGTTAAGGAAAAGGGGTAGTTTACCTGTAACGTTTTATGTTTTAACAAGGGTATTTCCTATGGCAAACGATAACAGCCGCAAATTCAAACAGAATCAAAAGATTATTTGCATACAGCCCTAAATTGTACAGTTCTCAAGACTTATTGTTTTTGGTGAAGATCGGTTGAGGGAAAGGGGTAGTTTACCAGCAACGTTTTTTTAACAAGGGTATTTTCTATGGCAAACGATAACAGCCGCAAAATCAAACAGAATCAAATAATGTTTTGCATACACCCCTGATTTGTAGAGTACTCAAGACCTATTGTTTTTGGTGAAGATCGGTTAAGGGGAAGGGGTAGTTTACCTGCAACGTTTTTTTATCAAGCGTATTTTCTATGGCAAACGATAACAGCCGCAAATTCAAACAGAATCAAGTAATTTTTTGCATACATCCCTGAATTGTAGAGGTCTCAATGACTTTCGATTTTGGTGAAGATCGGTTAAGGGGAAGGGGTAGTTTACCAGCAACCTTTTACGTTTTAACAAGAGTAAAGTACTTGAAAATTTATTTAAACTTTTTGAAACAATGGTAATTGTTAAAAATAAAATAATTTTGTTGCCAGGCAATAAAATTATAATTTTTTCATTTTAATGTAATATAATATTTTTTATTTAATACAGCAATAAAAAGGCAGGTAAGACACAGCCTGGCTGTTTGGCTGAAAATGATTTTAAATATAAATCTTAGAATATGGAAGTCATGTATGGTTCTCCATACCGATATTTTGAATTTGTGGGCGATTTTACTTCCATATTCCTTAAGGAATGGAAGTATGGTGATGGCAAAAAAAATCGTGTTCGAGATTATTGCAGATTCTGATTCTACTACACTCAAAACATGAAAAAAAGTCGTTTTCCGAAAAGTGTCTGTGTGTGTGTGTGTCTGTGTGTCTATAGATTTTTTTCTATGGCAAACGATAACTGCCGCAAATTCAAACAGAATCAAATAATGTTTTGTATACACCCCTGATTTGTAGAGTACTCACGACCTATTGTTTTTGGTGAAGATCGGTTGAGGGAAAGGGGTAGTTTACCAGCAACGGTTTTTTTTATCAAGGAAAATTTGTTTTTTTGGCAAACGATAACAGCCGCAAATTCAAACAGAATCAAATAATGTTTCGCATACAGCCCTAAATTGTAGAGTTCTCAAGACCAATTGTTTTTGGTGAAGATCGGTTGAGGGAAAGGGGTAGTTTACCTGTAACGTTTTATGTTTTAACAAGGGTATTTCCTATGGCAAACGATAACAGCCGCAAATTCAAACAGAATCAAAAGATTATTTGGATGCAGCCCTAAATTGTAGAGTTCTTAAGATCTATTGTTTTTGGTGAAGATCGGTTAAGGGAAAGGGGTAGTTTACCTACAACATTTTTTTAACAAGGGTATTTTCTATGGCAAACGATAACAGCCGCAAATTCAAACAGAATCAAATAATTTTCTGCATAGAGTCCTGATTTGTAGAGTACTCAAGACCTGTCGTTTTTGGTGAAGATCGGTTGAGGGGAAGGGGTAGTTTACCTGCAACGTTTTTTATCAAGCGTATTTTCTATGGCAAACGATAACTGCCGCAAATTCAAACAGAATCAAATAATGTTTTGCATACGTCAGTGAATTGTAGAGGACTCAAGGCCTTTAGATTTTGGTGAAGATCGGTTAAGGGGAAGGGGTAGTTTACCTGGAACCTTTTACGTTTTAACAAGAGTAAAGTACTTGAAAATTTATTTAAACTTTTTGAAACAATGGTAATTGTTAAAAATAAAATAATTTTGTTGCCAGGCAATAAAATTATAATTTTTTCATTTTAATGTATATTATGTTTGAGTTAATATCTTTATATATACAGTGGAACTTGGTTATTACGGCCTCGGCTGTTACGTCAACTCGGGTGTAGCGTTATTTTGTCATAAGTCCGGTCAAACTGATATCTTTAACATTATAAAAATTCCCGGTTTTAACATCACTAAATATTGTACTACTCTGTTATAGCGTCAAATATTTCTCAGATATTTTACTCTAAATTTCATATAAACGTATAAATGTGCGCGCGCGCGCGCTAGCCCATGGCTACAGACATACATTGTATGCAAGCGATAAGCACTGTAACAGGACTGCCGGCGCCAGCCATTTTACGTGCTCCAAGATCGATTTAAGGCCCGACACTCGATTTCCTTTGCAAAAATTTGTGGTGAGGCAAAATGCGTAGATCTGAACGTTACAGGCGATTGGGTGCGTAACACTTGGCCAGAAATTAGACGATCATATAAAGATGAAGTCATCTTTAATGGACATGAAGCCGGAATTTTTTATAAATTAACTCCAGATAAGACTTTCAAATTTAAAAATGAAAAGTGCGTTGGTGGGAAGCTCTCTAAACAAAGAGTTACAGTTTTTGTTTGTGCGAACATGACGGGAACCGAAAAAAGGAAACTTTTAGTTATCGGGAAAAGTTTGCATCCTAGATGTTTTAAAAACATCAAAAAACTTCCTGTAAGTTACACTGCCAACATAAAAACGTGGACGACTTCTAGTATTTTTGAAGATGACTTCTGTACGTGTGTATGTCACTGAACTCCTCCATGTATAAAATAATATATCGTTCGTGGCAGGTAAGCGTATCTCAGTTATGTAATGTTTACGTTTCCATTTTATTATTATGCCTACAGCAATAAAAAGGCAGGTAAGACACACACACACACACACACACACACACACACACACACACACACACACACACACACACACACACCCAATTCACGTTATTTCTGGCCTCACTCATGTTTATTTTCTTACATTTGCACGCTTTTTAAATGGAAAGTGCCGAAACCCACACCAACATAACGCGTGCAAGCCGAAAAAATGGACATCAATTTGTTTCCTGTGGATCGCTGGGCAATGTAACTGCACGTGTTTACAGAGGAACGATTCATAGACAGACTTTTCGTCTTTAGGGAATGAACCCTCTGCAAGATGCTGAGGGTCCATGAGTGACTTCGGAGTGCTCCTTCTTTTTCGCGTGTTTGTTCTGTGAAACATACACTGCAGATTCGCAGCTTTATTCTAAGCAACGCTCAATAGGAAATGTTGAAAATTTTTGTCCACAGTGTACCCTCATTCACACTAAACCTGCTCTGATGTTTTAATTACGGACATCATAATATTAAAACTTTGGAAACTTGAGCACTACTTAATGTGTGACGATTTAAATAAAAGAAATAATCTAGAAAATAAAAAATTTTAAAATTTAAGGTTGCGAGCTCTTAAGCTATTTAAATCTCACTGTTTTAATATAAGATACCTGTATGTACTCAGTATGAAAGGAAGCAGTAATTAATTAGTTATAAGATAGTCAAATAAAAAGATAAATTGTAAAGCGTTATTAATATCGTATTTAACCCTTTGCTTGTAAGCAGGCGCTTTCCTGTTGATTCCAGACTCGACATGCTTTCAGAGTCTTGTGTGAGTAAGAATAAGATAAAAAAAACTAATGTTAATAATAATAAAATCTGAAGACATAAAAAGTCGCTAAAACAACTGATTTAAATTATATATATTTGTTTAGTGATAGTTTAAATAAATAAAAAGGTTAACTTAAATATAGTTAGGAACTATATTCTCGCGCGGAAGTTGTCCCACTAACTTTTGTCCAGTACCTGGCGAAGGGAGCGTAAATTCTCTCTCTTGCAATGGTGACTCCGTACAGTGTAGACGTAAGAGCTATGCTCTTCAAATATGTGTATCATATTTGGTTTCATCTTCAGAAAGTGTACCAGATGTAGTTTGTTTAAAGCATCTGGATGTATTAATTAACGTAGTCATGTGAATAGACAATAAGTTTAAAGTTATGTAAAACAAAAAGTATTGAAACGTAACTAAAAGTGTAACACAAGATGACTACGTACTTCAACGTATAAAAGCTATTCCAAAGTAATACCCGGAGATGTGAACTAGCAGAAGCCACAAACTCTACTGCACGTGACAAAATATGCAGATCAGGACATCCGAGAATCTACACGATCATCGTAGATAACTACATGACATATTGTACTACCTGCTAACTTTTGGAGCCCTTTTCAGAGGAAAGCCAGACCGAGATGACGACGTAGCTGTTCCTGTTTCCCAAGACTGATACCCCAGGAGGAGTCTTCTGAAACCAATTAAAAGGTGACTCGATAGCCTGTCTATCGAGGGTTACTAATATTTGTTACACAACACATCTTGAAAGAGACTTTTCAGAAATGATTAACTTTGAAAAGACTTATAAATTAAATCTAATGTTTATAAGATTATATCTTATTAATTAATATTTCATGTAACTATTCTAACTTCATACGTTGTAACAGTTTATATGTTAATGTAGAGTAATATAACTCAAGCAATAATACCATTCTTAAATGTTGAATTAAAAGAAAGTCTTGCAAGCTAATATCATGAAAAGAGTATAATTAAAAGTTTTAATACAGAAAGTTCACCCGGATCCGAGGTATAACTATATATAGAATCTAGTTTGATGCCAAAGTTTAAAGAAACCTTTCGATAATTTAATAATTGAATTAGTAATGTCATGGCATCAGTCAGTATATGTTTTTCTTAAATGTTGAATAAAGAGAAGTCTTCTTGTTACACACATATGAGTAGTGCGTAAATCAATTGTATACCTTGCCATTGTTTCCTTACACAAAGTAAACAATTACACAGCTAGTAAGTAATATGTTATTTTAATTATTTGTGATCAATTCTGTTACAACGTAGGCAGCCCTTCTAATTAACGGCGTTTAATTACGAAGGGTTCCCTGGATTTGTAACGCGGCGAAAAGCTAGTAACAAAAGTGCGCGACTCTGCTTACATTATTTGAAAAAAAAAAAAAAAAATAAAGGAAACAAAGGAAAGAGTTTTAATTGTGTATATGTGTCACAAACAAATTGCATTCACTATTTATGCGTGGATAAACATAAATAGTATGATTAATAACTAAATGTTTAATATCGATATATGCACTCAGAAAGTTACTTTAATAAATGTAATGTTCAAAACATATTTAATACACTATTAAATAACGTAATATGTATTAATACGTAGATGGTAGTATGTATAAGTAAAATGTCATTAGCGTCATACAATGCAAAATGCTATATGCAGGTTCCTACCGGCACAACCTGAATAATTCGATGTAAGTACTTGCATACATGAATTGTGACCAAGCATAACAATTTTGGTCAACCGAACAATCTGTAACAGGTTTGTTTACGACAAACTACGACCTGTTTTCTCCTGAATCATTCTGCACAGTGTATGTCTAACTACATAGCTTACATACACTAGTATGTGTTATAAAAAAAAATTGATTAAAAATAACTTTGTAAATAACAATAAAGTAATTAAGTAGAAGTCGTGATTTAAAACTTGTGAACAAAATAAGTAATTATTTAATTGAGAAAGGTTTATGAATGAACGAAGCCAAAGTGTTGTCTAAGCGGAATAATAATAAATGTGTTGTACAAAAGTGTGCTCCCCTTCTCAAGTTTAAAACGACCGGTTTCAAATCGTTGGTGTTATTCACTCGCATTGTGTAGACAATAATATGTAAAAGCAAACACCCCATTGTCACACACTCTCACCCTCTTTTGTTAACTAAATATGTAGGCCACCCTCTGACCTACATTCCAGTAAACAGCTGATCGGCTATTTAACATTGAAAGATATGTGTGTGATTTCTGTCTCTCCCTTAGAAGAGAAATGGTTCTTTTCTAATTTGTGTAAATTGATTACTTATGAATTTATTATATGTAATATATGTGTAATATAATAGTATTAATTTTAAGTACGTGCTAATGTGTTAGAACAAAATGGCCCAATTTAACCCGGATTTGTTATTAAAAGACGAGCTGTCTTACGAAGCTCTTTTGCGTGGACTACCCCATGCTGATGTAACAGTCGCGGAATTACGAAGTTCAATTCGCGAATGTGGATTTGATGCGCCCGTGCAATTAAACAATCTAAGCCAACTCGATTATGAAGGCGAGAAAGAAATTTATACTGCCAAGTATAGTGAACTATACTTATTGTCTCAAACACTCCAAGACGAGAACTCTCCGGCAAAAATTTTGCGTACTACCCTGAGAATAGAGCATTTAACCAGGCGAATAAAAAATTTGTCGATCTGGCCGAATCTCAAAGTAATACCCGAAGATAGATCTCGACTATCATTGATGAATAGACCCAATACGATTGCTGATCTGGAACAGTTCAGTATCCATTCTTCAAATGTATGGTACTCAGATCAAAATAGAGAAGCAATGAAAACCTCTGGAAATAATAGACATCAATTGCGAGCACTACTGCCTGATGTAACAACCTCGTATGAAAGTCAAGTTTCTAGTAGACCTCACTATGTGCGCAAAGCTGGTAAGTTAATTGTAAACCCAGATAAAGCGGAAACCAAGTACCTACCTCGCAGAAAACCCACCTGTTATAATTGTGGCAAATATGGGCACATAAGTAGAGAGTGCAAAAGTAAGCCATTGGAACGGAACCAACCTGTGAATATAAAGCGTGCTAAATAAATATGGTGATTAAATAGACGATAGTTCTAAGAGCGTTTCTTAAATCCCCAAAGTAGTTTAATAAATAATAAAGTGAATAATAATAATTTATTTAAATACTAGAGCTAAATAAATCCTAAGTTATACTAAAATTGTGTGAAGTGTAGAAGTAATTAAGGGAAAAGAATAATAATAAAAGTAACGTTGGATAGTGAAGACACCGCAGTGGTGGCAAGTAAGAGAAATTAAAGCGTGTTCGGAATTGTACTAAACAGCCACGCACCCTCCCTATTGTGAGAAACCGGTGCTAGCCTGAACAATGAAAAACCACCCCTAGAGAGTAGGACAATGTATTGTGAAGTGTCTCCTCTCCCGCATAGTTTGTTTAAGTATTGTTAAAAGAGATAAAAGAGAATCATATTCGTGAGATTCCGCTTCTCTCAAACCAGTGATCTAAAGTGGAGTATGGGATCCTCTTTAGATTACATTAGAAATAAGTTTATGAGATATAATCAAGTATTGATTATATATGTAACGTAACAGGTCACAACGTCGCTGACTGAAAGGGTAATGATAGGGCTGAAATGTGCCAAAGATCATTAATAATTGCTGAAAGCTAACTTCCGTAGTTAGAGTAAGCTGGTGTCAGTCGGGCCGGGATGTTGTGAGTTACGGATAAGTAGGGATCATTCCAATCTAAGGTTTGGAAATTAGGATTAAGATTAAAATGTAAGTTAGTACTTAAGAAGTAAGAAAAAGGAAATTTCACGAAGGCTGATCATTTAAATGAATAATGTCATTTAAAGGAAATTAGGAAAAAACCAACTGTGCACTAATAATAAATAACTTCACACACTGCCACTAATCGTACTCCCAGTCCCCAATTACCACGAAGGTCACAAGTCGACCCCGTTCGAGTTACTATACAAGTATAGACCAAACCACCCTTTGTCCACAAGATGGAATATACACGATCTACTGCCTCCGCAAATAACGGATAAGCAGATAAAGAGAATATGGAACAAAGCCCGCTCTAACTTGAGAGCAAGCTTGGAAAAATCCAGAAGATACCACGAGAAAGGTAATCATAGCAACTCAGTCAAGTACCAAGTAGGTGACTTGGTAATGTACAAGACTCACCCCATTAGTAGTGCGATTGATAAGACCACCTCGAAACTATCATTCAGATGGTGTGGCCCTTATCAAATCCAAAAGTACCTAACTCCAGTTACAGTAGCCCTGTGCGAACCTGCAACTCAGAAATATGTGCGGAGAACGCATATTTCGCAACTAAAGTTGTATAAGAAGAAGTGACGGTATAGTAAAAAAAAAAAGGAAAAGGAATACTAGGTAGTAAAGAAAATTATATTTCTGAATCCGCGTAAGAAATGTAAAACGTAAAGTTTGGAAACGAGGCCTGATCAACCTGAGTTCCAGTTCTGCGGAACATGCATTAATGAATAATCATTAACTAGATGGGTACTAACACTCATTATCTACATGAGATATATATATAGGACTCACAGAAGAAAAGATAGAATTCTAAATAGTAGAGATTTAGAAAGTTACTCTACAGAAGAGAGAGTAAGACAAACAAAAAACCGGTAGTAAAATTAAGAGATAGAGATAAGAAAGAGTTTTGTGTTTTAATTGTGTAAATATTTAGTGTAAATAGTATGTAAAAAAAAAGGTAGTTCATAAGAATATAAAGTGTACTGTGTTATAACTATAGGTAATAACTATGTGGAGAACGTTGTAAAGTGTACAAGAAAGTATGTGAAAGAAATTACACACACTAAACCCATTCAATATCCCAGTGCCCCATAGTGAGTTAGACTCAAAAAGCTAAACCGTAGCGTGCAATTCAAGCGGTGGAGTATGTGACGATTTAAATAAAAGAAATAATCTAGAAAATAAAAAATTTTAAAATTTAAGGTTGCGAGCTCTTAAGCTATTTAAATCTCACTGTTTTAATATAAGATACCTGTATGTACTCAGTATGAAAGGAAGCAGTAATTAATTAGTTATAAGATAGTCAAATAAAAAGATAAATTGTAAAGCGTTATTAATATCGTATTTAACCCTTTGCTTGTAAGCAGGCGCTTTCCTGTTGATTCCAGACTCGACATGCTTTCAGAGTCTTGTGTGAGTAAGAATAAGATAAAAAAAACTAATGTTAATAATAATAAAATCTGAAGACATAAAAAGTCGCTAAAACAACTGATTTAAATTATATATATTTGTTTAGGGATAGTTTAAATAAATAAAAAGGTTAACTTAAATATAGTTAGGAACTATATTCTCGCGCGGAAGTTGTCCCACTAACTTTTGTCCAGTACCTGGCGAAGGGAGCGTAAATTCTCCCTCTTGCAATGGTGACTCCGTACAGTGTAGACGTAAGAGCTATGCTCTTCAAATATGTGTATCATATTTGGTTTCATCTTCAGAAAGTGTACCAGATGTAGTTTGTTTAAAGCATCTGGATGTATTAATTAACGTAGTCATGTGAATAGACAATAAGTTTAAAGTTATGTAAAACAAAAAGTATTGAAACGTAACTAAAAGTGTAACACAAGATGACTACGTACTTCAACGTATAAAAGCTATTCCAAAGTAATACCCGGAGATGTGAACTAGCAGAAGCCACAAACTCTACTGCACGTGACAGAATATGCAGATCAGGACATCCGAGAATCTACACGATCATCGTAGATAACTACATGACATATTGTACTACCTGCTAACTTTTGGAGCCCTTTTCAGAGGAAAGCCAGACCGAGATGACGACGTAGCTGTTCCTGTTTCCCAAGACTGATACCCCAGGAGGAGTCTTCTGAAACCAATTAAAAGGTGACTCGATAGCCTGTCTATCGAGGGTTACTAATATTTGTTACACAACACATCTTGAAAGAGACTTTTCAGAAATGATTAACTTTGAAAAGACTTATAAATTAAATCTAATGTTTATAAGATTATATCTTATTAATTAATATTTCATGTAACTATTCTAACTTCATACGTTGTAACAGTTTATATGTTAATGTAGAGTAATATAACTCAAGCAATAATACCATTCTTAAATGTTGAATTAAAAGAAAGTCTTGCAAGCTAATATCATGAAAAGAGTATAATTAAAAGTTTTAATACAGAAAGTTCACCCGGATCCGAGGTATAACTATATATAGAATCTAGTTTGATGCCAAAGTTTAAAGAAACCTTTCGATAATTTAATAATTGAATTAGTAATGTCATGGCATCAGTCAGTATATGTTTTTCTTAAATGTTGAATAAAGAGAAGTCTTCTTGTTACACACATATGAGTAGTGCGTAAATCAATTGTATACCTTGCCATTGTTTCCTTACACAAAGTAAACAATTACACAGCTAGTAAGTAATATGTTATTTTAATTATTTGTGATCAATTCTGTTACAACGTAGGCAGCCCTTCTAATTAACGGCGTTTAATTACGAAGGGTTCCCTGGATTTGTAACGCGGCGAAAAGCTAGTAACAAAAGTGCGCGACTCTGCTTACATTATTTGAAAAAAAAAAAAAAAATAAAGGAAACAAAGGAAAGAGTTTTAATTGTGTATATGTGTCACAAACAAATTGCATTCACTATTTATGCGTGGATAAACATAAATAGTATGATTAATAACTAAATGTTTAATATCGATATATGCACTCAGAAAGTTACTTTAATAAATGTAATGTTCAAAACATATTTAATACACTATTAAATAACGTAATATGTATTAATACGTAGATGGTAGTATGTATAAGTAAAATGTCATTAGCGTCATACAATGCAAAATGCTATATGCAGGTTCCTACCGGCACAACCTGAATAATTCGATGTAAGTACTTGCATACATGAATTGTGACCAAGCATAACAATTTTGGTCAACCGAACAATCTGTAACAGGTTTGTTTACGACAAACTACGACCTGTTTTCTCCTGAATCATTCTGCACAGTGTATGTCTAACTACATAGCTTACATACACTAGTATGTGTTATAAAAAAAAATTGATTAAAAATAACTTTGTAAATAATAATAAAGTAATTAAGTAGAAGTCGTGATTTAAAACTTGTGAACAAAATAAGTAATTATTTAATTGAGAAAGGTTTATGAATGAACGAAGCCAAAGTGTTGTCTAAGCGGAATAATAATAAATGTGTTGTACAAAAGTGTGCTCCCCTTCTCAAGTTTAAAACGACCGGTTTCAAATCGTTGGTGTTATTCACTCGCATTGTGTAGACAATAATATGTAAAAGCAAACACCCCATTGTCACACACTCTCACCCTCTTTTGTTAACTAAATATGTAGGCCACCCTCTGACCTACATTCCAGTAAACAGCTGATCGGCTATTTAACATTGAAAGATATGTGTGTGATTTCTGTCTCTCCCTTAGAAGAGAAATGGTTCTTTTCTAATTTGTGTAAATTGATTACTTATGAATTTATTATATGTAATATATGTGTAATATAATAGTATTAATTTTAAGTACGTGCTAATGTGTTAGAACAAAATGGCCCAATTTAACCCGGATTTGTTATTAAAAGACGAGCTGTCTTACGAAGCTCTTTTGCGTGGACTACCCCATGCTGATGTAACAGTCGCGGAATTACGAAGTTCAATTCGCGAATGTGGATTTGATGCGCCCGTGCAATTAAACAATCTAAGCCAACTCGATTATGAAGGCGAGAAAGAAATTTATACTGCCAAGTATAGTGAACTATACTTATTGTCTCAAACACTCCAAGACGAGAACTCTCCGGCAAAAATTTTGCGTACTACCCTGAGAATAGAGCATTTAACCAGGCGAATAAAAAATTTGTCGATCTGGCCGAATCTCAAAGTAATACCCGAAGATAGATCTCGACTATCATTGATGAATAGACCCAATACGATTGCTGATCTGGAACAGTTCAGTATCCATTCTTCAAATGTATGGTACTCAGATCAAAATAGAGAAGCAATGAAAACCTCTGGAAATAATAGACATCAATTGCGAGCACTACTGCCTGATGTAACAACCTCGTATGAAAGTCAAGTTTCTAGTAGACCTCACTATGTGCGCAAAGCTGGTAAGTTAATTGTAAACCCAGATAAAGCGGAAACCAAGTACCTACCTCGCAGAAAACCCACCTGTTATAATTGTGGCAAATATGGGCACATAAGTAGAGAGTGCAAAAGTAAGCCATTGGAACGGAACCAACCTGTGAATATAAAGCGTGCTAAATAAATATGGTGATTAAATAGACGATAGTTCTAAGAGCGTTTCTTAAATCCCCAAAGTAGTTTAATAAATAATAAAGTGAATAATAATAATTTATTTAAATACTAGAGCTAAATAAATCCTAAGTTATACTAAAATTGTGTGAAGTGTAGAAGTAATTAAGGGAAAAGAATAATAATAAAAGTAACGTTGCATAGTGAAGACACCGCAGTGGTGGCAAGTAAGAGAAATTAAAGCGTGTTCGGAATTGTACTAAACAGCCACGCACCCTCCCTATTGTGAGAAACCGGTGCTAGCCTGAACAATGAAAAACCACCCCTAGAGAGTAGGACAATGTATTGTGAAGTGTCTCCTCTCCCGCATAGTTTGTTTAAGTATTGTTAAAAGAGATAAAAGAGAATCATATTCGTGAGATTCCGCTTCTCTCAAACCAGTGATCTAAAGTGGAGTATGGGATCCTCTTTAGATTACATTAGAAATAAGTTTATGAGATATAATCAAGTATTGATTATATATGTAACGTAACAGGTCACAACGTCGCTGACTGAAAGGGTAATGATAGGGCTGAAATGTGCCAAAGATCATTAATAATTGCTGAAAGCTAACTTCCGTAGTTAGAGTAAGCTGGTGTCAGTCGGGCCGGGATGTTGTGAGTTACGGATAAGTAGGGATCATTCCAATCTAAGGTTTGGAAATTAGGATTAAGATTAAAATGTAAGTTAGTACTTAAGAAGTAAGAAAAAGGAAATTTCACGAAGGCTGATCATTTAAATGAATAATGTCATTTAAAGGAAATTAGGAAAAAACCAACTGTGCACTAATAATAAATAACTTCACACACTGCCACTAATCGTACTCCCAGTCCCCAATTACCACGAAGGTCACAAGTCGACCCCGTTCGAGTTACTATACAAGTATAGACCAAACCACCCTTTGTCCACAAGATGGAATATACACGATCTACTGCCTCCGCAAATAACGGATAAGCAGATAAAGAGAATATGGAACAAAGCCCGCTCTAACTTGAGAGCAAGCTTGGAAAAATCCAGAAGATACCACGAGAAAGGTAATCATAGCAACTCAGTCAAGTACCAAGTAGGTGACTTGGTAATGTACAAGACTCACCCCATTAGTAGTGCGATTGATAAGACCACCTCGAAACTATCATTCAGATGGTGTGGCCCTTATCAAATCCAAAAGTACCTAACTCCAGTTACAGTAGCCCTGTGCGAACCTGCAACTCAGAAATATGTGCGGAGAACGCATATTTCGCAACTAAAGTTGTATAAGAAGAAGTGACGGTATAGTAAAAAAAAAAGGGAAAAGGAATACTAGGTAGTAAAGAAAATTATATTTCTGAATCCGCGTAAGAAATGTAAAACGTAAAGTTTGGAAACGAGGCCTGATCAACCTGAGTTCCAGTTCTGCGGAACATGCATTAATGAATAATCATTAACTAGATGGGTACTAACACTCATTATCTACATGAGATATATATATATAGGACTCACAGAAGAAAAGATAGAATTCTAAATAGTAGAGATTTAGAAAGTTACTCTACAGAAGAGAGAGTAAGACAAACAAAAAACCGGTAGTAAAATTAAGAGATAGAGATAAGAAAGAGTTTTGTGTTTTAATTGTGTAAATATTTAGTGTAAATAGTATGTAAAAAAAAAGGTAGTTCATAAGAATTTAAATTGTACAGTGTTATAACTATAGGTAATAACTATGTGGAGAACGTTGTAAAGTGTACAAGAAAGTATGTGAAAGAAATTACACACACTAAACCCATTCAATATCCCAGTGCCCCATAGTGAGTTAGACTCAAAAAGCTAAACCGTAGCGTGCAATTCAAGCGGTGGAGTATGTGACGATTTAAATAAAAGAAATAATCTAGAAAATAAAAAATTTTAAAATTTAAGGTTGCGAGCTCTTAAGCTATTTAAATCTCACTGTTTTAATATAAGATACCTGTATGTACTCAGTATGAAAGGAAGCAGTAATTAATTAGTTATAAGATAGTCAAATAAAAAGATAAATTGTAAAGCGTTATTAATATCGTATTTAACCCTTTGCTTGTAAGCAGGCGCTTTCCTGTTGATTCCAGACTCGACATGCTTTCAGAGTCTTGTGTGAGTAAGAATAAGATAAAAAAAACTAATGTTAATAATAATAAAATCTGAAGACATAAAAAGTCGCTAAAACAACTGATTTAAATTATATATATTTGTTTAGGGATAGTTTAAATAAATAAAAAGGTTAACTTAAATATAGTTAGGAACTATATTCTCGCGCGGAAGTTGTCCCACTAACTTTTGTCCAGTACCTGGCGAAGGGAGCGTAAATTCTCTCTCTTGCAATGGTGACTCCGTACAGTGTAGACGTAAGAGCTATGCTCTTCAAATATGTGTATCATATTTGGTTTCATCTTCAGAAAGTGTACCAGATGTAGTTTGTTTAAAGCATCTGGATGTATTAATTAACGTAGTCATGTGAATAGACAATAAGTTTAAAGTTATGTAAAACAAAAAGTATTGAAACGTAACTAAAAGTGTAACACAAGATGACTACGTACTTCAACGTATAAAAGCTATTCCAAAGTAATACCCGGAGATGTGAACTAGCAGAAGCCACAAACTCTACTGCACGTGACAGAATATGCAGATCAGGACATCCGAGAATCTACACGATCATCGTAGATAACTACATGACATATTGTACTACCTGCTAACTTTTGGAGCCCTTTTCAGAGGAAAGCCAGACCGAGATGACGACGTAGCTGTTCCTGTTTCCCAAGACTGATACCCCAGGAGGAGTCTTCTGAAACCAATTAAAAGGTGACTCGATAGCCTGTCTATCGAGGGTTACTAATATTTGTTACACAACACATCTTGAAAGAGACTTTTCAGAAATGATTAACTTTGAAAAGACTTATAAATTAAATCTAATGTTTATAAGATTATATCTTATTAATTAATATTTCATGTAACTATTCTAACTTCATACGTTGTAACAGTTTATATGTTAATGTAGAGTAATATAACTCAAGCAATAATACCATTCTTAAATGTTGAATTAAAAGAAAGTCTTGCAAGCTAATATCATGAAAAGAGTATAATTAAAAGTTTTAATACAGAAAGTTCACCCGGATCCGAGGTATAACTATATATAGAATCTAGTTTGATGCCAAAGTTTAAAGAAACCTTTCGATAATTTAATAATTGAATTAGTAATGTCATGGCATCAGTCAGTATATGTTTTTCTTAAATGTTGAATAAAGAGAAGTCTTCTTGTTACACACATATGAGTAGTGCGTAAATCAATTGTATACCTTGCCATTGTTTCCTTACACAAAGTAAACAATTACACAGCTAGTAAGTAATATGTTATTTTAATTATTTGTGATCAATTCTGTTACAACGTAGGCAGCCCTTCTAATTAACGGCGTTTAATTACGAAGGGTTCCCTGGATTTGTAACGCGGCGAAAAGCTAGTAACAAAAGTGCGCGACTCTGCTTACATTATTTGAAAAAAAAAAAAAAAATAAAGGAAACAAAGGAAAGAGTTTTAATTGTGTATATGTGTCACAAACAAATTGCATTCACTATTTATGCGTGGATAAACATAAATAGTATGATTAATAACTAAATGTTTAATATCGATATATGCACTCAGAAAGTTACTTTAATAAATGTAATGTTCAAAACATATTTAATACACTATTAAATAACGTAATATGTATTAATACGTAGATGGTAGTATGTATAAGTAAAATGTCATTAGCGTCATACAATGCAAAATGCTATATGCAGGTTCCTACCGGCACAACCTGAATAATTCGATGTAAGTACTTGCATACATGAATTGTGACCAAGCATAACAATTTTGGTCAACCGAACAATCTGTAACAGGTTTGTTTACGACAAACTACGACCTGTTTTCTCCTGAATCATTCTGCACAGTGTATGTCTAACTACATAGCTTACATACACTAGTATGTGTTATAAAAAAAAATTGATTAAAAATAACTTTGTAAATAATAATAAAGTAATTAAGTAGAAGTCGTGATTTAAAACTTGTGAACAAAATAAGTAATTATTTAATTGAGAAAGGTTTATGAATGAACGAAGCCAAAGTGTTGTCTAAGCGGAATAATAATAAATGTGTTGTACAAAAGTGTGCTCCCCTTCTCAAGTTTAAAACGACCGGTTTCAAATCGTTGGTGTTATTCACTCGCATTGTGTAGACAATAATATGTAAAAGCAAACACCCCATTGTCACACACTCTCACCCTCTTTTGTTAACTAAATATGTAGGCCACCCTCTGACCTACATTCCAGTAAACAGCTGATCGGCTATTTAACATTGAAAGATATGTGTGTGATTTCTGTCTCTCCCTTAGAAGAGAAATGGTTCTTTTCTAATTTGTGTAAATTGATTACTTATGAATTTATTATATGTAATATATGTGTAATATAATAGTATTAATTTTAAGTACGTGCTAATGTGTTAGAACAAAATGGCCCAATTTAACCCGGATTTGTTATTAAAAGACGAGCTGTCTTACGAAGCTCTTTTGCGTGGACTACCCCATGCTGATGTAACAGTCGCGGAATTACGAAGTTCAATTCGCGAATGTGGATTTGATGCGCCCGTGCAATTAAACAATCTAAGCCAACTCGATTATGAAGGCGAGAAAGAAATTTATACTGCCAAGTATAGTGAACTATACTTATTGTCTCAAACACTCCAAGACGAGAACTCTCCGGCAAAAATTTTGCGTACTACCCTGAGAATAGAGCATTTAACCAGGCGAATAACAAATTTGTCGATCTGGCCGAATCTCAAAGTAATACCCGAAGATAGATCTCGACTATCATTGATGAATAGACCCAATACGATTGCTGATCTGGAACAGTTCAGTATCCATTCTTCAAATGTATGGTACTCAGATCAAAATAGAGAAGCAATGAAAACCTCTGGAAATAATAGACATCAATTGCGAGCACTACTGCCTGATGTAACAACCTCGTATGAAAGTCAAGTTTCTAGTAGACCTCACTATGTGCGCAAAGCTGGTAAGTTAATTGTAAACCCAGATAAAGCGGAAACCAAGTACCTACCTCGCAGAAAACCCACCTGTTATAATTGTGGCAAATATGGGCACATAAGTAGAGAGTGCAAAAGTAAGCCATTGGAACGGAACCAACCTGTGAATATAAAGCGTGCTAAATAAATATGGTGATTAAATAGACGATAGTTCTAAGAGCGTTTCTTAAATCCCCAAAGTAGTTTAATAAATAATAAAGTGAATAATAATAATTTATTTAAATACTAGAGCTAAATAAATCCTAAGTTATACTAAAATTGTGTGAAGTGTAGAAGTAATTAAGGGAAAAGAATAATAATAAAAGTAACGTTGCATAGTGAAGACACCGCAGTGGTGGCAAGTAAGAGAAATTAAAGCGTGTTCGGAATTGTACTAAACAGCCACGCACCCTCCCTATTGTGAGAAACCGGTGCTAGCCTGAACAATGAAAAACCACCCCTAGAGAGTAGGACAATGTATTGTGAAGTGTCTCCTCTCCCGCATAGTTTGTTTAAGTATTGTTAAAAGAGATAAAAGAGAATCATATTCGTGAGATTCCGCTTCTCTCAAACCAGTGATCTAAAGTGGAGTATGGGATCCTCTTTAGATTACATTAGAAATAAGTTTATGAGATATAATCAAGTATTGATTATATATGTAACGTAACAGGTCACAACGTCGCTGACTGAAAGGGTAATGATAGGGCTGAAATGTGCCAAAGATCATTAATAATTGCTGAAAGCTAACTTCCGTAGTTAGAGTAAGCTGGTGTCAGTCGGGCCGGGATGTTGTGAGTTACGGATAAGTAGGGATCATTCCAATCTAAGGTTTGGAAATTAGGATTAAGATTAAAATGTAAGTTAGTACTTAAGAAGTAAGAAAAAGGAAATTTCACGAAGGCTGATCATTTAAATGAATAATGTCATTTAAAGGAAATTAGGAAAAAACCAACTGTGCACTAATAATAAATAACTTCACACACTGCCACTAATCGTACTCCCAGTCCCCAATTACCACGAAGGTCACAAGTCGACCCCGTTCGAGTTACTATACAAGTATAGACCAAACCACCCTTTGTCCACAAGATGGAATATACACGATCTACTGCCTCCGCAAATAACGGATAAGCAGATAAAGAGAATATGGAACAAAGCCCGCTCTAACTTGAGAGCAAGCTTGGAAAAATCCAGAAGATACCACGAGAAAGGTAATCATAGCAACTCAGTCAAGTACCAAGTAGGTGACTTGGTAATGTACAAGACTCACCCCATTAGTAGTGCGATTGATAAGACCACCTCGAAACTATCATTCAGATGGTGTGGCCCTTATCAAATCCAAAAGTACCTAACTCCAGTTACAGTAGCCCTGTGCGAACCTGCAACTCAGAAATATGTGCGGAGAACGCATATTTCGCAACTAAAGTTGTATAAGAAGAAGTGACGGTATAGTAAAAAAAAAAGGGAAAAGGAATACTAGGTAGTAAAGAAAATTATATTTCTGAATCCGCGTAAGAAATGTAAAACGTAAAGTTTGGAAACGAGGCCTGATCAACCTGAGTTCCAGTTCTGCGGAACATGCATTAATGAATAATCATTAACTAGATGGGTACTAACACTCATTATCTACATGAGATATATATATAGGACTCACAGAAGAAAAGATAGAATTCTAAATAGTAGAGATTTAGAAAGTTACTCTACAGAAGAGAGAGTAAGACAAACAAAAAACCGGTAGTAAAATTAAGAGATAGAGATAAGAAAGAGTTTTGTGTTTTAATTGTGTAAATATTTAGTGTAAATAGTATGTAAAAAAAAAGGTAGTTCATAAGAATATAAAGTGTACTGTGTTATAACTATAGGTAATAACTATGTGGAGAACGTTGTAAAGTGTACAAGAAAGTATGTGAAAGAAATTACACACACTAAACCCATTCAATATCCCAGTGCCCCATAGTGAGTTAGACTCAAAAAGCTAAACCGTAGCGTGCAATTCAAGCGGTGGAGTATGTGACGATTTAAATAAAAGAAATAATCTAGAAAATAAAAAATTTTAAAATTTAAGGTTGCGAGCTCTTAAGCTATTTAAATCTCACTGTTTTAATATAAGATACCTGTATGTACTCAGTATGAAAGGAAGCAGTAATTAATTAGTTATAAGATAGTCAAATAAAAAGATAAATTGTAAAGCGTTATTAATATCGTATTTAACCCTTTGCTTGTAAGCAGGCGCTTTCCTGTTGATTCCAGACTCGACATGCTTTCAGAGTCTTGTGTGAGTAAGAATAAGATAAAAAAAACTAATGTTAATAATAATAAAATCTGAAGACATAAAAAGTCGCTAAAACAACTGATTTAAATTATATATATTTGTTTAGGGATAGTTTAAATAAATAAAAAGGTTAACTTAAATATAGTTAGGAACTATATTCTCGCGCGGAAGTTGTCCCACTAACTTTTGTCCAGTACCTGGCGAAGGGAGCGTAAATTCTCTCTCTTGCAATGGTGACTCCGTACAGTGTAGACGTAAGAGCTATGCTCTTCAAATATGTGTATCATATTTGGTTTCATCTTCAGAAAGTGTACCAGATGTAGTTTGTTTAAAGCATCTGGATGTATTAATTAACGTAGTCATGTGAATAGACAATAAGTTTAAAGTTATGTAAAACAAAAAGTATTGAAACGTAACTAAAAGTGTAACACAAGATGACTACGTACTTCAACGTATAAAAGCTATTCCAAAATAATACCCGGAGATGTGAACTAGCAGAAGCCACAAACTCTACTGCACGTGACAGAATATGCAGATCAGGACATCCGAGAATCTACACGATCATCGTAGATAACTACATGACATATTGTACTACCTGCTAACTTTTGGAGCCCTTTTCAGAGGAAAGCCAGACCGAGATGACGACGTAGCTGTTCCTGTTTCCCAAGACTGATACCCCAGGAGGAGTCTTCTGAAACCAATTAAAAGGTGACTCGATAGCCTGTCTATCGAGGGTTACTAATATTTGTTACACAACACATCTTGAAAGAGACTTTTCAGAAATGATTAACTTTGAAAAGACTTATAAATTAAATCTAATGTTTATAAGATTATATCTTATTAATTAATATTTCATGTAACTATTCTAACTTCATACGTTGTAACAGTTTATATGTTAATGTAGAGTAATATAACTCAAGCAATAATACCATTCTTAAATGTTGAATTAAAAGAAAGTCTTGCAAGCTAATATCATGAAAAGAGTATAATTAAAAGTTTTAATACAGAAAGTTCACCCGGATCCGAGGTATAACTATATATAGAATCTAGTTTGATGCCAAAGTTTAAAGAAACCTTTCGATAATTTAATAATTGAATTAGTAATGTCATGGCATCAGTCAGTATATGTTTTTCTTAAATGTTGAATAAAGAGAAGTCTTCTTGTTACACACATATGAGTAGTGCGTAAATCAATTGTATACCTTGCCATTGTTTCCTTACACAAAGTAAACAATTACACAGCTAGTAAGTAATATGTTATTTTAATTATTTGTGATCAATTCTGTTACAACGTAGGCAGCCCTTCTAATTAACGGCGTTTAATTACGAAGGGTTCCCTGGATTTGTAACGCGGCGAAAAGCTAGTAACCAAAGTGCGCGACTCTGCTTACATTATTTGAAAAAAAAAAAAAATAATAAAGGAAACAAAGGAAAGAGTTTTAATTGTGTATATGTGTCACAAACAAATTGCATTCACTATTTATGCGTGGATAAACATAAATAGTATGATTAATAACTAAATGTTTAATATCGATATATGCACTCAGAAAGTTACTTTAATAAATGTAATGTTCAAAACATATTT
Source organism: Magicicada septendecula (assembly GCA_034769895.1). NCBI lineage: Eukaryota > Metazoa > Arthropoda > Insecta > Hemiptera > Cicadidae > Magicicada > Magicicada septendecula. The sequence goes on from CM068372.1 coordinate 134,535,394, forward strand.
AATACACTATTAAATAACGTAATATGTATTAATACGTAGATGGTAGTATGTATAAGTAAAATGTCATTAGCGTCATACAATGCAAAATGCTATATGCAGGTTCCTACCGGCACAACCTGAATAATTCGATGTAAGTACTTGCATACATGAATTGTGACCAAGCATAACAATTTTGGTCAACCGAACAATCTGTAACAGGTTTGTTTACGACAAACTACGACCTGTTTTCTCCTGAATCATTCTGCACAGTGTATGTCTAACTACATAGCTTACATACACTAGTATGTGTTATAAAAAAAAATTGATTAAAAATAACTTTGTAAATAATAATAAAGTAATTAAGTAGAAGTCGTGATTTAAAACTTGTGAACAAAATAAGTAATTATTTAATTGAGAAAGGTTTATGAATGAACGAAGCCAAAGTGTTGTCTAAGCGGAATAATAATAAATGTGTTGTACAAAAGTGTGCTCCCCTTCTCAAGTTTAAAACGACCGGTTTCAAATCGTTGGTGTTATTCACTCGCATTGTGTAGACAATAATATGTAAAAGCAAACACCCCATTGTCACACACTCTCACCCTCTTTTGTTAACTAAATATGTAGGCCACCCTCTGACCTACATTCCAGTAAACAGCTGATCGGCTATTTAACATTGAAAGATATGTGTGTGATTTCTGTCTCTCCCTTAGAAGAGAAATGGTTCTTTTCTAATTTGTGTAAATTGATTACTTATGAATTTATTATATGTAATATATGTGTAATATAATAGTATTAATTTTAAGTACGTGCTAATGTGTTAGAACAAAATGGCCCAATTTAACCCGGATTTGTTATTAAAAGACGAGCTGTCTTACGAAGCTCTTTTGCGTGGACTACCCCATGCTGATGTAACAGTCGCGGAATTACGAAGTTCAATTCGCGAATGTGGATTTGATGCGCCCGTGCAATTAAACAATCTAAGCCAACTCGATTATGAAGGCGAGAAAGAAATTTATACTGCCAAGTATAGTGAACTATACTTATTGTCTCAAACACTCCAAGACGAGAACTCTCCGGCAAAAATTTTGCGTACTACCCTGAGAATAGAGCATTTAACCAGGCGAATAAAAAATTTGTCGATCTGGCCGAATCTCAAAGTAATACCCGAAGATAGATCTCGACTATCATTGATGAATAGACCCAATACGATTGCTGATCTGGAACAGTTCAGTATCCATTCTTCAAATGTATGGTACTCAGATCAAAATAGAGAAGCAATGAAAACCTCTGGAAATAATAGACATCAATTGCGAGCACTACTGCCTGATGTAACAACCTCGTATGAAAGTCAAGTTTCTAGTAGACCTCACTATGTGCGCAAAGCTGGTAAGTTAATTGTAAACCCAGATAAAGCGGAAACCAAGTACCTACCTCGCAGAAAACCCACCTGTTATAATTGTGGCAAATATGGGCACATAAGTAGAGAGTGCAAAAGTAAGCCATTGGAACGGAACCAACCTGTGAATATAAAGCGTGCTAAATAAATATGGTGATTAAATAGACGATAGTTCTAAGAGCGTTTCTTAAATCCCCAAAGTAGTTTAATAAATAATAAAGTGAATAATAATAATTTATTTAAATACTAGAGCTAAATAAATCCTAAGTTATACTAAAATTGTGTGAAGTGTAGAAGTAATTAAGGGAAAAGAATAATAATAAAAGTAACGTTGCATAGTGAAGACACCGCAGTGGTGGCAAGTAAGAGAAATTAAAGCGTGTTCGGAATTGTACTAAACAGCCACGCACCCTCCCTATTGTGAGAAACCGGTGCTAGCCTGAACAATGAAAAACCACCCCTAGAGAGTAGGACAATGTATTGTGAAGTGTCTCCTCTCCCGCATAGTTTGTTTAAGTATTGTTAAAAGAGATAAAAGAGAATCATATTCGTGAGATTCCGCTTCTCTCAAACCAGTGATCTAAAGTGGAGTATGGGATCCTCTTTAGATTACATTAGAAATAAGTTTATGAGATATAATCAAGTATTGATTATATATGTAACGTAACAGGTCACAACGTCGCTGACTGAAAGGGTAATGATAGGGCTGAAATGTGCCAAAGATCATTAATAATTGCTGAAAGCTAACTTCCGTAGTTAGAGTAAGCTGGTGTCAGTCGGGCCGGGATGTTGTGAGTTACGGATAAGTAGGGATCATTCCAATCTAAGGTTTGGAAATTAGGATTAAGATTAAAATGTAAGTTAGTACTTAAGAAGTAAGAAAAAGGAAATTTCACGAAGGCTGATCATTTAAATGAATAATGTCATTTAAAGGAAATTAGGAAAAAACCAACTGTGCACTAATAATAAATAACTTCACACACTGCCACTAATCGTACTCCCAGTCCCCAATTACCACGAAGGTCACAAGTCGACCCCGTTCGAGTTACTATACAAGTATAGACCAAACCACCCTTTGTCCACAAGATGGAATATACACGATCTACTGCCTCCGCAAATAACGGATAAGCAGATAAAGAGAATATGGAACAAAGCCCGCTCTAACTTGAGAGCAAGCTTGGAAAAATCCAGAAGATACCACGAGAAAGGTAATCATAGCAACTCAGTCAAGTACCAAGTAGGTGACTTGGTAATGTACAAGACTCACCCCATTAGTAGTGCGATTGATAAGACCACCTCGAAACTATCATTCAGATGGTGTGGCCCTTATCAAATCCAAAAGTACCTAACTCCAGTTACAGTAGCCCTGTGCGAACCTGCAACTCAGAAATATGTGCGGAGAACGCATATTTCGCAACTAAAGTTGTATAAGAAGAAGTGACGGTATAGTAAAAAAAAAAGGGAAAAGGAATACTAGGTAGTAAAGAAAATTATATTTCTGAATCCGCGTAAGAAATGTAAAACGTAAAGTTTGGAAACGAGGCCTGATCAACCTGAGTTCCAGTTCTGCGGAACATGCATTAATGAATAATCATTAACTAGATGGGTACTAACACTCATTATCTACATGAGATATATATATAGGACTCACAGAAGAAAAGATAGAATTCTAAATAGTAGAGATTTAGAAAGTTACTCTACAGAAGAGAGAGTAAGACAAACAAAAAACCGGTAGTAAAATTAAGAGATAGAGATAAGAAAGAGTTTTGTGTTTTAATTGTGTAAATATTTAGTGTAAATAGTATGTAAAAAAAAAGGTAGTTCATAAGAATATAAAGTGTACTGTGTTATAACTATAGGTAATAACTATGTGGAGAACGTTGTAAAGTGTACAAGAAAGTATGTGAAAGAAATTACACACACTAAACCCATTCAATATCCCAGTGCCCCATAGTGAGTTAGACTCAAAAAGCTAAACCGTAGCGTGCAATTCAAGCGGTGGAGTATGTGACGATTTAAATAAAAGAAATAATCTAGAAAATAAAAAATTTTAAAATTTAAGGTTGCGAGCTCTTAAGCTATTTAAATCTCACTGTTTTAATATAAGATACCTGTATGTACTCAGTATGAAAGGAAGCAGTAATTAATTAGTTATAAGATAGTCAAATAAAAAGATAAATTGTAAAGCGTTATTAATATCGTATTTAACCCTTTGCTTGTAAGCAGGCGCTTTCCTGTTGATTCCAGACTCGACATGCTTTCAGAGTCTTGTGTGAGTAAGAATAAGATAAAAAAAACTAATGTTAATAATAATAAAATCTGAAGACATAAAAAGTCGCTAAAACAACTGATTTAAATTATATATATTTGTTTAGGGATAGTTTAAATAAATAAAAAGGTTAACTTAAATATAGTTAGGAACTATATTCTCGCGCGGAAGTTGTCCCACTAACTTTTGTCCAGTACCTGGCGAAGGGAGCGTAAATTCTCTCTCTTGCAATGGTGACTCCGTACAGTGTAGACGTAAGAGCTATGCTCTTCAAATATGTGTATCATATTTGGTTTCATCTTCAGAAAGTGTACCAGATGTAGTTTGTTTAAAGCATCTGGATGTATTAATTAACGTAGTCATGTGAATAGACAATAAGTTTAAAGTTATGTAAAACAAAAAGTATTGAAACGTAACTAAAAGTGTAACACAAGATGACTACGTACTTCAACGTATAAAAGCTATTCCAAAATAATACCCGGAGATGTGAACTAGCAGAAGCCACAAACTCTACTGCACGTGACAGAATATGCAGATCAGGACATCCGAGAATCTACACGATCATCGTAGATAACTACATGACATATTGTACTACCTGCTAACTTTTGGAGCCCTTTTCAGAGGAAAGCCAGACCGAGATGACGACGTAGCTGTTCCTGTTTCCCAAGACTGATACCCCAGGAGGAGTCTTCTGAAACCAATTAAAAGGTGACTCGATAGCCTGTCTATCGAGGGTTACTAATATTTGTTACACAACACATCTTGAAAGAGACTTTTCAGAAATGATTAACTTTGAAAAGACTTATAAATTAAATCTAATGTTTATAAGATTATATCTTATTAATTAATATTTCATGTAACTATTCTAACTTCATACGTTGTAACAGTTTATATGTTAATGTAGAGTAATATAACTCAAGCAATAATACCATTCTTAAATGTTGAATTAAAAGAAAGTCTTGCAAGCTAATATCATGAAAAGAGTATAATTAAAAGTTTTAATACAGAAAGTTCACCCGGATCCGAGGTATAACTATATATAGAATCTAGTTTGATGCCAAAGTTTAAAGAAACCTTTCGATAATTTAATAATTGAATTAGTAATGTCATGGCATCAGTCAGTATATGTTTTTCTTAAATGTTGAATAAAGAGAAGTCTTCTTGTTACACACATATGAGTAGTGCGTAAATCAATTGTATACCTTGCCATTGTTTCCTTACACAAAGTAAACAATTACACAGCTAGTAAGTAATATGTTATTTTAATTATTTGTGATCAATTCTGTTACAACGTAGGCAGCCCTTCTAATTAACGGCGTTTAATTACGAAGGGTTCCCTGGATTTGTAACGCGGCGAAAAGCTAGTAACCAAAGTGCGCGACTCTGCTTACATTATTTGAAAAAAAAAAAAAAAAATAAAGGAAACAAAGGAAAGAGTTTTAATTGTGTATATGTGTCACAAACAAATTGCATTCACTATTTATGCGTGGATAAACATAAATAGTATGATTAATAACTAAATGTTTAATATCGATATATGCACTCAGAAAGTTACTTTAATAAATGTAATGTTCAAAACATATTTAATACACTATTAAATAACGTAATATGTATTAATACGTAGATGGTAGTATGTATAAGTAAAATGTCATTAGCGTCATACAATGCAAAATGCTATATGCAGGTTCCTACCGGCACAACCTGAATAATTCGATGTAAGTACTTGCATACATGAATTGTGACCAAGCATAACAATTTTGGTCAACCGAACAATCTGTAACAGGTTTGTTTACGACAAACTACGACCTGTTTTCTCCTGAATCATTCTGCACAGTGTATGTCTAACTACATAGCTTACATACACTAGTATGTGTTATAAAAAAAAATTGATTAAAAATAACTTTGTAAATAATAATAAAGTAATTAAGTAGAAGTCGTGATTTAAAACTTGTGAACAAAATAAGTAATTATTTAATTGAGAAAGGTTTATGAATGAACGAAGCCAAAGTGTTGTCTAAGCGGAATAATAATAAATGTGTTGTACAAAAGTGTGCTCCCCTTCTCAAGTTTAAAACGACCGGTTTCAAATCGTTGGTGTTATTCACTCGCATTGTGTAGACAATAATATGTAAAAGCAAACACCCCATTGTCACACACTCTCACCCTCTTTTGTTAACTAAATATGTAGGCCACCCTCTGACCTACATTCCAGTAAACAGCTGATCGGCTATTTAACATTGAAAGATATGTGTGTGATTTCTGTCTCTCCCTTAGAAGAGAAATGGTTCTTTTCTAATTTGTGTAAATTGATTACTTATGAATTTATTATATGTAATATATGTGTAATATAATAGTATTAATTTTAAGTACGTGCTAATGTGTTAGAACAAAATGGCCCAATTTAACCCGGATTTGTTATTAAAAGACGAGCTGTCTTACGAAGCTCTTTTGCGTGGACTACCCCATGCTGATGTAACAGTCGCGGAATTACGAAGTTCAATTCGCGAATGTGGATTTGATGCGCCCGTGCAATTAAACAATCTAAGCCAACTCGATTATGAAGGCGAGAAAGAAATTTATACTGCCAAGTATAGTGAACTATACTTATTGTCTCAAACACTCCAAGACGAGAACTCTCCGGCAAAAATTTTGCGTACTACCCTGAGAATAGAGCATTTAACCAGGCGAATAAAAAATTTGTCGATCTGGCCGAATCTCAAAGTAATACCCGAAGATAGATCTCGACTATCATTGATGAATAGACCCAATACGATTGCTGATCTGGAACAGTTCAGTATCCATTCTTCAAATGTATGGTACTCAGATCAAAATAGAGAAGCAATGAAAACCTCTGGAAATAATAGACATCAATTGCGAGCACTACTGCCTGATGTAACAACCTCGTATGAAAGTCAAGTTTCTAGTAGACCTCACTATGTGCGCAAAGCTGGTAAGTTAATTGTAAACCCAGATAAAGCGGAAACCAAGTACCTACCTCGCAGAAAACCCACCTGTTATAATTGTGGCAAATATGGGCACATAAGTAGAGAGTGCAAAAGTAAGCCATTGGAACGGAACCAACCTGTGAATATAAAGCGTGCTAAATAAATATGGTGATTAAATAGACGATAGTTCTAAGAGCGTTTCTTAAATCCCCAAAGTAGTTTAATAAATAATAAAGTGAATAATAATAATTTATTTAAATACTAGAGCTAAATAAATCCTAAGTTATACTAAAATTGTGTGAAGTGTAGAAGTAATTAAGGGAAAAGAATAATAATAAAAGTAACGTTGCATAGTGAAGACACCGCAGTGGTGGCAAGTAAGAGAAATTAAAGCGTGTTCGGAATTGTACTAAACAGCCACGCACCCTCCCTATTGTGAGAAACCGGTGCTAGCCTGAACAATGAAAAACCACCCCTAGAGAGTAGGACAATGTATTGTGAAGTGTCTCCTCTCCCGCATAGTTTGTTTAAGTATTGTTAAAAGAGATAAAAGAGAATCATATTCGTGAGATTCCGCTTCTCTCAAACCAGTGATCTAAAGTGGAGTATGGGATCCTCTTTAGATTACATTAGAAATAAGTTTATGAGATATAATCAAGTATTGATTATATATGTAACGTAACAGGTCACAACGTCGCTGACTGAAAGGGTAATGATAGGGCTGAAATGTGCCAAAGATCATTAATAATTGCTGAAAGCTAACTTCCGTAGTTAGAGTAAGCTGGTGTCAGTCGGGCCGGGATGTTGTGAGTTACGGATAAGTAGGGATCATTCCAATCTAAGGTTTGGAAATTAGGATTAAGATTAAAATGTAAGTTAGTACTTAAGAAGTAAGAAAAAGGAAATTTCACGAAGGCTGATCATTTAAATGAATAATGTCATTTAAAGGAAATTAGGAAAAAACCAACTGTGCACTAATAATAAATAACTTCACACACTGCCACTAATCGTACTCCCAGTCCCCAATTACCACGAAGGTCACAAGTCGACCCCGTTCGAGTTACTATACAAGTATAGACCAAACCACCCTTTGTCCACAAGATGGAATATACACGATCTACTGCCTCCGCAAATAACGGATAAGCAGATAAAGAGAATATGGAACAAAGCCCGCTCTAACTTGAGAGCAAGCTTGGAAAAATCCAGAAGATACCACGAGAAAGGTAATCATAGCAACTCAGTCAAGTACCAAGTAGGTGACTTGGTAATGTACAAGACTCACCCCATTAGTAGTGCGATTGATAAGACCACCTCGAAACTATCATTCAGATGGTGTGGCCCTTATCAAATCCAAAAGTACCTAACTCCAGTTACAGTAGCCCTGTGCGAACCTGCAACTCAGAAATATGTGCGGAGAACGCATATTTCGCAACTAAAGTTGTATAAGAAGAAGTGACGGTATAGTAAAAAAAAAAGGGAAAAGGAATACTAGGTAGTAAAGAAAATTATATTTCTGAATCCGCGTAAGAAATGTAAAACGTAAAGTTTGGAAACGAGGCCTGATCAACCTGAGTTCCAGTTCTGCGGAACATGCATTAATGAATAATCATTAACTAGATGGGTACTAACACTCATTATCTACATGAGATATATATATAGGACTCACAGAAGAAAAGATAGAATTCTAAATAGTAGAGATTTAGAAAGTTACTCTACAGAAGAGAGAGTAAGACAAACAAAAAACCGGTAGTAAAATTAAGAGATAGAGATAAGAAAGAGTTTTGTGTTTTAATTGTGTAAATATTTAGTGTAAATAGTATGTAAAAAAAAAGGTAGTTCATAAGAATATAAAGTGTACTGTGTTATAACTATAGGTAATAACTATGTGGAGAACGTTGTAAAGTGTACAAGAAAGTATGTGAAAGAAATTACACACACTAAACCCATTCAATATCCCAGTGCCCCATAGTGAGTTAGACTCAAAAAGCTAAACCGTAGCGTGCAATTCAAGCGGTGGAGTATGTGACGATTTAAATAAAAGAAATAATCTAGAAAATAAAAAATTTTAAAATTTAAGGTTGCGAGCTCTTAAGCTATTTAAATCTCACTGTTTTAATATAAGATACCTGTATGTACTCAGTATGAAAGGAAGCAGTAATTAATTAGTTATAAGATAGTCAAATAAAAAGATAAATTGTAAAGCGTTATTAATATCGTATTTAACCCTTTGCTTGTAAGCAGGCGCTTTCCTGTTGATTCCAGACTCGACATGCTTTCAGAGTCTTGTGTGAGTAAGAATAAGATAAAAAAAACTAATGTTAATAATAATAAAATCTGAAGACATAAAAAGTCGCTAAAACAACTGATTTAAATTATATATATTTGTTTAGGGATAGTTTAAATAAATAAAAAGGTTAACTTAAATATAGTTAGGAACTATATTCTCGCGCGGAAGTTGTCCCACTAACTTTTGTCCAGTACCTGGCGAAGGGAGCGTAAATTCTCTCTCTTGCAATGGTGACTCCGTACAGTGTAGACGTAAGAGCTATGCTCTTCAAATATGTGTATCATATTTGGTTTCATCTTCAGAAAGTGTACCAGATGTAGTTTGTTTAAAGCATCTGGATGTATTAATTAACGTAGTCATGTGAATAGACAATAAGTTTAAAGTTATGTAAAACAAAAAGTATTGAAACGTAACTAAAAGTGTAACACAAGATGACTACGTACTTCAACGTATAAAAGCTATTCCAAAATAATACCCGGAGATGTGAACTAGCAGAAGCCACAAACTCTACTGCACGTGACAGAATATGCAGATCAGGACATCCGAGAATCTACACGATCATCGTAGATAACTACATGACATATTGTACTACCTGCTAACTTTTGGAGCCCTTTTCAGAGGAAAGCCAGACCGAGATGACGACGTAGCTGTTCCTGTTTCCCAAGACTGATACCCCAGGAGGAGTCTTCTGAAACCAATTAAAAGGTGACTCGATAGCCTGTCTATCGAGGGTTACTAATATTTGTTACACAACACATCTTGAAAGAGACTTTTCAGAAATGATTAACTTTGAAAAGACTTATAAATTAAATCTAATGTTTATAAGATTATATCTTATTAATTAATATTTCATGTAACTATTCTAACTTCATACGTTGTAACAGTTTATATGTTAATGTAGAGTAATATAACTCAAGCAATAATACCATTCTTAAATGTTGAATTAAAAGAAAGTCTTGCAAGCTAATATCATGAAAAGAGTATAATTAAAAGTTTTAATACAGAAAGTTCACCCGGATCCGAGGTATAACTATATATAGAATCTAGTTTGATGCCAAAGTTTAAAGAAACCTTTCGATAATTTAATAATTGAATTAGTAATGTCATGGCATCAGTCAGTATATGTTTTTCTTAAATGTTGAATAAAGAGAAGTCTTCTTGTTACACACATATGAGTAGTGCGTAAATCAATTGTATACCTTGCCATTGTTTCCTTACACAAAGTAAACAATTACACAGCTAGTAAGTAATATGTTATTTTAATTATTTGTGATCAATTCTGTTACAACGTAGGCAGCCCTTCTAATTAACGGCGTTTAATTACGAAGGGTTCCCTGGATTTGTAACGCGGCGAAAAGCTAGTAACCAAAGTGCGCGACTCTGCTTACATTATTTGAAAAAAAAAAAAAAAATAAAGGAAACAAAGGAAAGAGTTTTAATTGTGTATATGTGTCACAAACAAATTGCATTCACTATTTATGCGTGGATAAACATAAATAGTATGATTAATAACTAAATGTTTAATATCGATATATGCACTCAGAAAGTTACTTTAATAAATGTAATGTTCAAAACATATTTAATACACTATTAAATAACGTAATATGTATTAATACGTAGATGGTAGTATGTATAAGTAAAATGTCATTAGCGTCATACAATGCAAAATGCTATATGCAGGTTCCTACCGGCACAACCTGAATAATTCGATGTAAGTACTTGCATACATGAATTGTGACCAAGCATAACAATTTTGGTCAACCGAACAATCTGTAACAGGTTTGTTTACGACAAACTACGACCTGTTTTCTCCTGAATTATTCTGCACAGTGTATGTCTAACTACATAGCTTACATACACTAGTATGTGTTATAAAAAAAAATTGATTAAAAATAACTTTGTAAATAATAATAAAGTAATTAAGTAGAAGTCGTGATTTAAAACTTGTGAACAAAATAAGTAATTATTTCATTGAGAAAGGTTTATGAATGAACGAAGCCAAAGTGTTGTCTAAGCGGAATAATAATAAATGTGTTGTACAAAAGTGTGCTCCCCTTCTCAAGTTTAAAACGACCGGTTTCAAATCGTTGGTGTTATTCACTCGCATTGTGTAGACAATAATATGTAAAAGCAAACACCCCATTGTCACACACTCTCACCCTCTTTTGTTAACTAAATATGTAGGCCACCCTCTGACCTACATTCCAGTAAACAGCTGATCGGCTATTTAACATTGAAAGATATGTGTGTGATTTCTGTCTCTCCCTTAGAAGAGAAATGGTTCTTTTCTAATTTGTGTAAATTGATTACTTATGAATTTATTATATGTAATATATGTGTAATATAATAGTATTAATTTTAAGTACGTGCTAATGTGTTAGAACAAAATGGCCCAATTTAACCCGGATTTGTTATTAAAAGACGAGCTGTCTTACGAAGCTCTTTTGCGTGGACTACCCCATGCTGATGTAACAGTCGCGGAATTACGAAGTTCAATTCGCGAATGTGGATTTGATGCGCCCGTGCAATTAAACAATCTAAGCCAACTCGATTATGAAGGCGAGAAAGAAATTTATACTGCCAAGTATAGTGAACTATACTTATTGTCTCAAACACTCCAAGACGAGAACTCTCCGGCAAAAATTTTGCGTACTACCCTGAGAATAGAGCATTTAACCAGGCGAATAAAAAATTTGTCGATCTGGCCGAATCTCAAAGTAATACCCAAAGATAGATCTCGACTATCATTGATGAATAGACCCAATACGATTGCTGATCTGGAACAGTTCAGTATCCATTCTTCAAATGTATGGTACTCAGATCAAAATAGAGAAGCAATGAAAACCTCTGGAAATAATAGACATCAATTGCGAGCACTACTGCCTGATGTAACAACCTCGTATGAAAGTCAAGTTTCTAGTAGACCTCACTATGTGCGCAAAGCTGGTAAGTTAATTGTAAACCCAGATAAAGCGGAAACCAAGTACCTACCTCGCAGAAAACCCACCTGTTATAATTGTGGCAAATATGGGCACATAAGTAGAGAGTGCAAAAGTAAGCCATTGGAACGGAACCAACCTGTGAATATAAAGCGTGCTAAATAAATATGGTGATTAAATAGACGATAGTTCTAAGAGCGTTTCTTAAATCCCCAAAGTAGTTTAATAAATAATAAAGTGAATAATAATAATTTATTTAAATACTAGAGCTAAATAAATCCTAAGTTATACTAAAATTGTGTGAAGTGTAGAAGTAATTAAGGGAAAAGAATAATAATAAAAGTAACGTTGCATAGTGAAGACACCGCAGTGGTGGCAAGTAAGAGAAATTAAAGCGTGTTCGGAATTGTACTAAACAGCCACGCACCCTCCCTATTGTGAGAAACCGGTGCTAGCCTGAACAATGAAAAACCACCCCTAGAGAGTAGGACAATGTATTGTGAAGTGTCTCCTCTCCCGCATAGTTTGTTTAAGTATTGTTAAAAGAGATAAAAGAGAATCATATTCGTGAGATTCCGCTTCTCTCAAACCGTTAGATTCTGCTAGATATTTTATCGTGTTTAGTTCGTCTTTGTAGTCTATTTCATCTAAGGGGATGTTGTTCAGTCTATGTATCATGGTTCTAAAAGCAGCTAGTTTGTGTTGTATTGGGTGATTGGAGGTGCTGTGTATTAGTGTGTCAGTTGTAGTTGGTTTTCTGTATATACTGAATTTGTGCCTGTGTTCTAATTTTGTGATGGAGAGGTCTAAGAAGTTTATGGTATTGTTGTGTTCGTATTCGGCAGTGAAGGTTATGTTTTTATGTATTTTGTTTATGTGCGTTAGTAACTGTTCACATTGTCTTTTGTTTCCCCTGTATAGTATTAGAATGTCATCAACGTATCTGTGCCAATATAGTATTTTATGTGAGTGTCTGTCATTGTTTGTGAGTATTTTTGTTTTTTCTAAGTGTTGGAGGAAGACTTCTGCTAGAAAGCTGGATATGGGGTAGGCCATGGGTAGGCCTTCGTTCTGTGTGTAGTATTTATTGTTATAAGTAAAGTAGTTTTGTTTTGTGATAATGTTCAGAGTTTCTGTTATTTCATTGATAAGTTCGTCTGGTGTGTTGTTCTGTTTGAGTTTGTTTTGTAGGATGGTGATTGTTTCAGAGATGGGGATGTTTGTGTACAGGTTTTTAATGTCAAAGGAGGCTAATGTGGCGTTATGGGGGATGTGTATGTCTTTTATTTTTGTTACTAGGTCAGTGTTGTTTTTTACTGCAATTTTGTTGTCTATTTGTGTGTGTTGTCTAATAATTTTGTCTAGATATTTTGCCAGTTTGTGTGCAGGGGCATTACGGTAGTTGATAATGGGGCGGATCGGAATGTCTTCTTTATGGATTTTGGGAAGCGCTCGGAGTGTAGGTGCTGATGGTCGGATTTGTTTCATGTAGGGCTTTTGTTTATGTGTCATAATGTGTTTGGCTTTGTTGACTATTTGTTTTATTGAGTTTTGGTATCTGTCGGTGGGGTCGTGTTTTAGTTCTGTGATGTTGTTCTGTTCCATGAAGTTTTGTACTTTTTTGTGTAGGTTGTCTGTGGGGATAATTACAGTCGTGTTGCCTTTGTCAGCTTTTACAAATGTGATGTTGTGTTTGTGTGCCTTTTTCCTCAGTTTGATGGCTGTGTGTATTTCTGAGTTGTGGTTGTTGTTGTCTGGTGTCTTATGTACTCCTATTGTGTTGTTTATATTATGTCTTAATGTGTCTTGATGTTCTGGTGCTGTGTTTTGTATATTTGTTTCTGTGTCAATTATGAGCTTTGTCAGTGTTTGGTTGTTATGTTTGTAATGTATGTTATGTTTTAGGCCTTTATCAAGGAGTGTTTGTTCGTTTTTTGTGAGTGTGACGTTCGTGAGGTTTACTGTACGTGGGTAGAATTTGTGCGAGGGAATTATATCTGTTTTGATTGGTGTCAGGTTTTTTATTTTTCTGTCGTGTTTTGTCTGTATGTTATGTATTTGTTTTTTTGTCCATTCATTTGTGTGATGTATTAGTTCAGTCATGTAATTGTGTCCGTATGTGTTGGCGATATGTAGGTGTAGTGTTAGAGCTTTGCGATTGCCCAAAGCACATAACAAATTCGATCTACCCGGTGTATATAAGCTGAATTGTTCAAATTGCAATAAATTCTACATAGGCCAGACAGGACGTAGCTTCAAACAGAGATACATTGAACACACAAAAGCACTCCACACCACTACAGAATCTACCTTCGCAAACCACCTCATTGAAGCAAACCACACATATAAAAACATCGACAATAACATGAACATACTACACGTACACGCAAAAGGCCGAAAACTAGACACTCTAGAACAATTAGAAATATACAAACACACAAAAACAAATAAAAACGACATCCTAAACGAACAGACACAATTCAAATCGCACGCATTATTCGAACACATCTCACCACACACACACAGCTTCGATCTTTCGAAAAACTATCTCGTCACCAACAACAAGACGAACAGCGCTACTAACAACAGCCTCTGATGAAGCCTTCTATAGGTGAAAGCTGGTTTAGGCTGTAAGGTAAAACTTTACGTTTTTACTTATAAAAAACTTTGTGTTCCTAGTCGTCAATATTATAGTGATATTTAGTTAAGTAACGGACACGTCATGGACAACGAAATCCATGAATCTGATTATAAGATGAATACGATGGATATGTTGCAAATGATTAAGAGAGGTTTGGAGGAATATAGGGAACTAATGAATAAGGGTTTTGATATGATGAATAAACATTTTGACGAGATGGACAAAAAGTGGGAAGGAGATAGATGTCAATTAAAGGAGAATACAGAAGTTGAATTAAAACAGGTAAGTGTTTGTGGTGGTAGTAATATAACGAAAAATAATGAAGGAATAGTAGACAAGGTAAGTGGTGGTGTTAATATAAGTAATTATAATGGTGAAATAATGTTAAATAAGAATAATGGTTATATAGCTGAAAATGGGGTATCTAAGAATGATACGGTAAGTGATAGTGGTGATAATGAGAGTAGAAAGTTAGTTGGTGTTAGTAACGGAGTAGTAATTAGTGTTGATGAATTAGAGAAAGAGTGGGAAGGGAGATTAGAGAGGTTAGATAGGCAAAGGGCAAGTTTTCCCCAAGTTTATGGTGGAACAGAGGTTTCACAGGTTGTTTGTGAGGACAGAGTTTCCTCCGGTAGTTGTACGGAAGACAAGGTGTCTTCAGATGGTCCCTTTATTTTTTGTGATGGTCTTGGAAGTGCCAAGACATATAGTAAGTTTGTGTGGCCCTTTGCATGGAATGAGATAGTTCAGGGGGGTTATGAGATGTATTGTGATGAGAGAGAGAGAGAAAGAGAGAGATATAGATTTTTGAAATAAATAGAAGTTATAAAATGTTAGTGCAGAGTTTAGATATTGAGAGAGATGAAAAAAGTAACTTACCTTATGAAATAGAGATAGATGAATATTTGGATAATACTGCTGTAAATGATGCAAACTTACCTGATGTTGTGATGAATGTAGTGGAAGAGTATGATGATAACATGTTAAACAAAAACACTGATGGTGACAAGACCAGAATTCCAAATGTAGACAGGTTGTATGAGATAATAATAATGTGGGGTAAGCCTATAAAACATTGTTACTGGATAATGGAAACATTTGAGAACACAGATAGTTATTATAATAATAAAAATAACAAATTGAAGGTCGATAAAAATGATTTATGTTTTAAATATGTTAGATATTTATACGATGATGGAGGGTAATTATAAACTCAATAAATGGACATTTTAAATATTTTAATTAGTGGTTATGACCTTGCTGACTTAGAAAATGAAGTGTGGAAAACAGAAAAATTAATGACAAAGATTTGTAAATAAATTTTAGTGAAATTAATTGTGTCTATGTTGTAAAATGTATGGTATATAAAAAATATGTGTATGTAGTAGAAATTGTTTTAATAATAATAATAATGTTTTACCAGACTAAATAAATAATAAGAATAATTATGAAGGTAATTAATGAATTGTAATTGTTTAGAGAAATGCAATTAAAATGTGTTTTCAATACTTGATGGAATTCAAATAATTTGAGAGGTTTAAATATTTTTGATTGATTTAAAATGTTGTATAAAGAAATTTTTCTAATGAATTTAAACTATTTTATGAGATTTAAATTTGATAATAATTAATAAATAAATAAATGTTAAATTGTGTTTAGTTTGTGGAATAACATGGTTGTTAAAATGTTTCAGAAGGTACATGGAGGTATTGGTGTTTGATGTTTATATTTGTTTGTCTATGATAGTGTTGAGTGATGTACTGTAAGTATGAATTTTTTAATACAATTTATATAAAGCAAAATGTTCGATGTTTAAAAGTTAAAAGGTTCAATGTATCTAAGAGATTTTAATTTACATGATGAAATTGTTTTGAGATAGTTTTGAATTTTCAATGATTAATGTAATGTAAAATGTTAGAATTTGGGTGATAATAATGGTTTAAGTAGGACATTTAAATCAGTCCAAGTTAAGTTGGAAGGGGTGTTAGAGAGAATAAGATTATTGTGAATGAACGTAATGTAGAATTTGAGAAGTAATAGTGACACAGTAGCTATGGGGAAAATATGCAGAGTAATGAGTGATATATTGAGATAATAAATAAATGGAGGTATTTTGTAGATGAAAGTGAGGTAATAGGAGAGTAATTAGTTGATGGGGAATTTTGTAAGGGGGGTGGTGTGATAAGGAGTCCTCAACGAAAAGCGTTGTGGTGGGAGGGGAACCGATAGGCGCCGGAAAGGGTTACCTAGGGAGGGTCCAGGAACCAAATAAGGGAATGAGCATTGGGAAGGGAACACACATCCTGAGTACAAAGGGGTAGAGAGTATTTTGTTATAAGGGTAGAATGATGCAAAATGAGTTAGAGTAGTAAGGTAGAGGTAAAGAATGGTTGGTAGATGCTTTGATAGATGGGTGTCAGACTAGGTAAAGTTGTTAAGTGAGTATTAGAGTCAGAAGGGGGAAGAATATATATTGTAATATAAAAAATATTACAAATAAAAATAAAATAAATATATATAATTGAAATATATATAGAGATATTGTGTGTGTAGCTTTTGTGATAACAAAGGTATTGTGCTCTTCTTTTAGCCCCACTGTTAGGCTAGTCAAATTGTAATATAATTTCAAATGTAATAATAAATAAAATATAGAAATATTGATGATAAGAATATGTTATAACTAGGTGTGTTTGATTGATAACTAACAAATACATCAAACTTTAAAAATTTTGCAACTATTTTTTCTTGTTCTTGTATCGAATTTGGTTGAATGATTTAATTGAATTAATTAATAATTAATTAATTAGTTGAGTTGGTAATTTCCTTCTATATCTATTCTCTCCATGTGAATTATGTTTTGTTTAATAAAAAAATAATAATAACATTAATTGTAGAAATAAAAACAATGCTGGTAACTGAATAATGATTTGTGTTTATTCATTCAAAATTGTGCGCCAGTCAAACTGCGCATGTTCCAGGCACTGGCGAATATTCGCCACAGTCGGCAGTGAGAAAAATCAACAAATATATTTTTTACAAGTTTAAATTTATGGTTCTTTTAACGAGTCGAAATGGTCAGAGGGCAAGGAACAAGATACATTTAACAGGTATTCTTAAACTAAATGTTAATATCTGAAATAGAACAGAATTATTATTACAATTGTCAATTAGAAAGAAATTATTTAAATTTCGAACCAAGTCGAAGAAATGACGTCACTCCTCTCCAGGAAGCACTGGCTGATCGTCTTTATAGAAATTCAGCAATGGCCGCCATCTGTTCGATTTTAACTGCTATGATGCCGTTGGAATTGAAGATCTTCTCCCACAGAAATAAAACGATGTTCCCTTTTCTGCGAAGTGGTGTTGGTCCAAAATATAGTGTTGAATGTCCCCTCGTCGTCTGCGATGTCGAATTCTGGATGGATCTCTTGTGTAGTGTGGTGTTCAAATATGTGTGTTGGTTTTCCGTGAATTCGTTCCAAAAATTGTTCAAAATGGCTGTCGATTTCTGGTGTTGAGTTTTATAGTGTTATACTGTGTTTTTGGAAATTTGTGAAGTGTTAGACATAGATAGATAAGGTTATTTCACTTGTTAGTTCATATCCGTTACACGCCGCATAACCACACTTGGTTTTAATACAAATTATTTGGTTTTCAATACTCCACTAACACATTTTTCAACTGTTCAGCTTTGCGATTAACAATAGACTAATAGACGCAACGTCGTCGTTTTAGGGCAATTTGTGGTATGTCTTTTTCCTCTTCATATTGTTTAATTATAAAATATCTGTCTAAGACTTGTTTCACTATCTAACTATACATAACAAGTTTTCTTATTTTTTACTGTATTTCAAATATTTCTTGATTTTACATGAATCTAACTATTCAGTAATATTGATTATTTAATTTTACATCTTTTGATATATAGCTGGGTTTGTTTCAAACTCATTTAAGCCCAAAAAATTACAATTTTACATAATGATGTATGCCCCATATTTTGTACAAATTCAGTGTTTTAAAGGTTTTTATTTGTTTTTTCGGTATAATATTTCTATGGAATATACTTAATAACTCCGTAATTACTTTGTTGTTAATAATTTGGTTATTAAAACATTTCAATATTGATTAATTTGCTGTTTAGTCTGATTTGATTACTATCATAAGCCTATTATTGACTGTTTCCAAAAGAAGTTAATTTCCTTTCTTTTGTCATTCTATTTGCTATTAACTGTATCTGTATTAATTATATTTTCAATTTCTGTATTGTATGTATTGAATTCTATTCCTATTACATAGATTAATTCTTTGATAGATAATTTTTTGTTTATAGGCCAGTCTGTGTTTACAAAAATGGTGTCTTGGCTGGTCTGTTTGTACAATTATACATGGTTTACTGATTTGAATAAAATTATTACATTTTTATGCCCTACTTGCCTCTCTGACTTACACAATGGAAAATTAAATGACATGATTTTAAATACAATAGAATATCTTGTATCTACTAAACTTTCTTTATACTAATAACATCATTGAACCATAACATGAACATCTTATGCCTAATTTTAACAAAAACATCTTATTATCAACTATTTTCCATATATCACCTAATTTTAACAAAAACATCTTATTCCTATTATTTTTTACTGTATCATCAAATGATAACAAAATAGCTTATCCTAGACATAATTTGATTAAAAAAAAAATAAAAAACTCCTATTACTAGTAACACTGTCAGTCACTAACTGTCTTGTGTACTTATGATTCTTTTGAAAACACTTTAACTGTGATTAAAAACATCGTGTATCTATTTACACCTTACATCTAAAATATTGTCTAATTAATAATAAATAACAAACATCTTAATATTAGTCATACCTTCAGTTATGAACTGTCCTTTGGTATTTTTGTCCTTCTCACCATTTACTTAGCTATAATTAAAGAAAACATTTTATATGTAATAGTTTTTCTTATATCTAATTTAAAAACTCTTATTACTGGTAATGTTGTCAGTCCTTAGACTGTCTTTCATTCCAATGGTTTTATTATTATTATTCTACACTCATGGTAGTCTTTTTATAATACTTAAACTTCATTGAAGATTTTTTCATAGATTTTTTAACTATGTTTCTCACTATACACTCTGTAGTTTCTTAATTTTGTTATCTCACTTCACTTTATTGGATTCTACACTCTGGTAGTCTTTTTAGTGAGTTCTACACTATGGTAGTCTCTTTTGACATATTTTTTAACATATTACACTTACAACTAATAAACAATTTGTGTTTTATAGTATTGTATCTTGTAACTTGTTTGGGTTTACCTATATCGGTTTCAATTTTGTCTCATGGTATTTATTATATGACTAACATTTTGTTTTGGCATATCTCTTCCTGTTTCTGGTCTCTTTGTTGGAATCTTGATATGTTTTGTCCCTTCTTCAAATATCACATTAGTAGTTTCCTTATTAAAATGGTTTCATGACAGATTATTTCCTTTTTTATGGTCCTTCCCTTTTTGTACTGCTTCCCCAATCTACTGGGTATACTGCTGGTTTAACTGGTTTTTTCATAGTAGGTTATTTTAATTAATGGTTTTCTTTATTATCTTCCATTTTTATTAACATTTTCTAGACTTAATTGTACAGTTTCTAGTGTAATCCTTAAACAATTTATTCTTCTCACTCACTATGGAACTTTTTCTTTTATTTATGTAACATTAATTCAAATGTTAGTGTGATAATTTTGTTATGTTACATATGCTCTCCTGTAAAAGTGATTAGTTCAGATCATACTCTGTATGGATGAAATAATTACTACTAATTCTTTTGTATTTACATTTTCTCCGTGATTACATGTTTTCACTTTATATACCTTCTTTTTCCACCATTGCTTCCTCTCAGCTGATGTGTATCTCCTTCATTAGTTTCTTTTTTTTCATTGATAAGTGGTCTTCAATCTTGTGTATAACATTATCATTTTATATTCCTTCTTATTTGGTGCTTCCTCACCAGTATGTTTACTCCCTAACATTCCCTAACAAATTAATTGGAACAGTTCAGAGTGGCTCTTTTGGCTTCAATCCCTGCTGTCCAATACTTCAATTGAGTCCAGAGGTATTATCATCTCTGCTCAACACATAAGACTGATGGCATTTTCTACATCCAGTCATAAAAATAAATATACAGTAAAAGTAGTCATTTTTGACTAAAATAAACATCTTTAGATTCTTCACTTCATAATACGTTATATTAATTAATACTTTTATACACTTGACTCTTCTTCTCTCTTAAAGCTTATTCCATATTAGGTGGTTTAGGTATGTGGTATCATATACATTTCATCATGTTTACATAGTAAGTAGTATTTATATTTACTCTTTCTACCATCTGGTATCCATTGAGTTACTTTTATTGCTCATGGTATAACATGAATTAATTCTTTATCACTTTCACTATAACAGTGGTTGTTGTAACAGCATTATCATTATTAGTATCAGGTTTTTTTTTTTTTTTTTTTTTTTTGGCCTCACTATTTGGTCTTTAGTGAGCTGGTCCTTCTTCATTGTTCCATTTTTATTAAATTATTTTCTGTGTGAGTTTGGTTAATTTGTTCGATTAAGTCATATGACATTCTGGTTTCCTTTCTCCTTTAGAATTTTGTATCTCTTTCTTACAAAATCTTTTTTCATATTTCAGTTATTTCTTATCATTTGTATGAGTAATGATGTGAGTTTAATGTTTTTTAATTTTAGACATTTTTATTCAACTACATTCTTTCTTATTCATAGTTGTTTTTCAAATATTTTGGTATAAGTTGTACTTATTATTGTTTTGAATTTTGAAATTATTATTCCTCAAAATTCTTTTTTCATTCATAATAGTCTTTGAATGTTTGTGTAAGTGGTACTTACTAATTATTTTGAATTTGGACAATTATTATCTGCATCCAAATTCTTTTTACTTGCATAATAGTCTTTGAATATTTGTGTAGCTTGTACCTACTATTGCTTTTGAATTTTGAAGCTTATTATGTTCAAAATTCTTTTTATTTATTCACAATAATCCTTCAAATGTTTTGTTGTAAGTTGTATTTACTGATTTTTGAATTTTGTAATTATCTATTTAGCAAAATTCTTTTTTCATTCACAATATTCTTTCTGATATTTGGTGTAAGTTGTACTTACTCATTTTTGAATTTTGAAATTATTTTTCTCAAAATTCTTATTTTGTTCACAATATTCTTTCTGATATTTGGTGTAAGTTGTCCTTACTGATTTTTGAATTTTGTAATTATATTCTTATCAAAATTCTTATTTCGTTCACAATATTCTTTCAGATACTTGGTGTAAGTTGTACTTACTAATTTTTGGAATTTGGTAATTATTTTTATTTCTCAAAATTCTTATTTCATTCACTATATTCTTTCTGATATTTGGTGTAAGTTGTGCTTACTGATTTTTGGAATTTGGTAATTTTATTCTTTCAAAATTCACAATTTCTTCATAATAGTTTTAACTCATAATTATGAGTCCTCCAAATATTTTTTAATGGATAACTGATTATAAGTTCCTTTTACTTTATTCGAAATGATATCCTTTAGTACATACGTATTGTTATTATTGTTTTTAACAATCAGGTATGGGCCGGTATACAGCAGTAACAACTTTTTGGTAATGCCTTCCAAAGTACTGGGTAATTCCCTGTTTTTTAGCAGTACCCTTTCTCCGACTTCATAGTTTATTATTTTCTTAACAGCCTTTTGATATTTGTTCTTGCGCCTTTCCTGGTCTTCTGCCAATTTATT
This sequence comes from Magicicada septendecula, assembly GCA_034769895.1. Classification (NCBI taxonomy): domain Eukaryota; kingdom Metazoa; phylum Arthropoda; class Insecta; order Hemiptera; family Cicadidae; genus Magicicada; species Magicicada septendecula. The sequence continues at coordinate 134,557,652 of CM068372.1, forward strand.
GTAGAATCTGATTCGATTGAATTTGTATTCTTGACTCCTGGGGAACTCTATTATTTCTTGTATTTCTCTCGGAGGCAGTTTTTCATACATTGCCGTGTATGGCGTGGTACCAATAGCGGTGTGATATGACAAATTAAGGAATTCTTCAGTAGCTAATAAATATTCTTGCCACTTCTTTTGTTGATTATAGCAATAAGTCCGTAATATTCTTCCGACCTCTCGCAGTACCCTCTCCGCTGGATTGCTGCTGGGGTGGTAGACAGACGTCTTGTATGTCTTAATGCCCAATGTATTCAGAGTGTTTCTCCACCGCCAACCCTTAAATTGCGTTCCATGGTTGGTGATTATGGATGTCGGGCTTCCTACCTCTGGAATGTAATGATTTGTTATTATTCCTAGAGTCTTCAGGGTGGTGGCTCTGTTCACAGGGTATAGTTTTGTAAATTTTGTAAAATGATCCATCATAATAACAATATACTTGTATCGATGGCGTCCGCCACTGCGGGGAAATGGACCGCATATGTCCAGAAAGACCTTTTCCAGTTTGGCTTGTGAGGTAATTGGTATCATCATACCTTCTTTTCTCTCATTGTGGGTTTTCACCAATTGACATATCAGACAGGTTTTAAGGTAGTTTCTCGTTTTTCTATTGATACTTTTTATGTGACAATTCTCTTCTATTGCCTTGATCACCTTCATGGCTCCCATGTGACCGTATCGTAGGTGATAGTCCAGGATGATATCCTTTTCAATTGTAGTAGGGATCATGATCTTCCATATTTCTTCATCAATGGATGTCTTGATGAATAAAATCCCATTATGTATACAATAAAATTTGTTTATTGTGTCATCTTGGTTGGAGATACGAAGTTTAATAGAGTTTAACTTCGGATCGGATTGCTGGTGTTTGCTGATGTCCCGCACTATCTTCTCTAAATCGGATCTGTCCTTAATAATGTTATAGATTTTCAAAATGCTCTCCTTTTCGCCTTCGAATGTTTGTTCTTCCAGATTCACTCTTGACAATACGTCGGCTACTACATTTTTCCTTCCAGGAACATACTCCCACTATATATCATATTCCTGTAGGGCGAGTACCCATCTGGTCAATCTACCATGGCTTAATTTGCATCTTCTTAGAAATGATATTGACTTGTGATCTGTTCGGACGGTCACTGGATATCCGAGGATATACGTCCGAAACTTCCCGCAGGCAAAGACTACACTTAGCAGTTCTTTTTCCGTCACATTATAGTTCTTTTCACACTGGTTAAGGGTTCTGCTAGCAAAGCTCACTACTAGATGGTTTCCACCTTCATCTTCTTGGTACAGTGTTGATCCCAAGCTAATGTTACTAGCGTCACAGTTTAGAAAGAAGGGTCGGTTAAAATCTGGATGGTTGAGCATTACTGCATCTAAAAATTTCTCTTTAATTGATTTGAAGGTTTCGTCTTGTTCTTGACCCCATCGCCATTTATTCTTGGACGATAACTGGTACTGAAACTGGGCTGTTAGTTCGGAATAATTATTCTGGAACTTCCTATAATAGTTACATAGGCCCAAAAATGATTGTAGTTGCCTTCTGTTTTTTGGTGTAGGGAATCGTTGTATGGCGTCTACCTTTTCTGTTGATGGTGTTATTCCTTGACTGTTTAGCTGGAAACCCAGGAATTGTACTTCTTTAGCTATAAGCTTGGACTTGTCCAGTTTAAGGGTGACATTATTTTCAGCAAGCTTCTTCAAGACATACTCCACACGATAACAGTGTTCCTCCCAGTTGGTTGATGTTATTAGGAGATCATCAACGTAGACAGTCGTGAACTGGAGCGCTTCTGGTCCTAGTATATGATCCATACAGGCGACAAAAACAGCTACTGAATTCACCAACCCGAAGGGCAACCTCTTAAACTGATAATTGCGCCCTTCGAAGATGAACGCCATGTATTGCCGGCTTGCTGGGTGCAACTCCACTTGCCAATAGCCGCATACCGTATCCCAGGTGGTAATGAATCGTGTTCCGTGGAACCTCTTCAAAATTTCATCAATTTCGCCAGGTGAGGTACGATCGTTTATTATCATCTTATTTATCTCACGAGCGTCAAGGCAAAGTCTTACCTTCCCATTTTTCTTTTGTATGGCCACAATTGGGCTTGTGTATGGCGATTGACTGCTCTCGATGATATCTCTACGGATCATATTCTGGATCTCTGTGCGTACGGCTTCTTTCAAAGATTGTGCTATTGGGTACGACTTTCGGTTAAATTCTACCGGTTCTCTGAATCGTATGGAACATTGGTAGTTCCGGATCTTTCCAGGTTCGTCAGAAAATACAGCTCGATATTTCTCATATATTTCTACCAATTGATTCAGCTGGTTTTCCTTTAATTGCTCGTTCGCATTGTGGCACTGGAAGTTACGTATCTCTTGAATCTTTTGTTGCCATAGGTCTTCCTCCGAATCCTGATGTACTGGCTTGTTGTTTGTTGAGTGGTTGGACAAGTAATTCACCTTATTTTGGTGGTCGAGAAGTTGTCTGGAGTCTAAAGTCTTGTTATCAGTTAAATTGGCTATCCAGGTTGAACCTTCAGCAAAGAGTGATACCTTTCCTCGGCAAAAGTCGATAATTGCTGAGTTTCGGCGCAATATGTCACATCCTATCATGATGTTGAAAGGTAATCCGGCTGCAACAAGAAATATCATGTCCACACTAATGCCCTGACTTTTGACATTGAGGGATACCTGCTTTCTTATGGTCTTGTTCTGTCGGCCGGTAGCTCCTACAAGTACAATATTATTAATAGGTAGTACCGGTAAGTTTTTGTGGCATTCCTGCTGTATCCGGTCCAATTCATTTCGATTTATTATGGAGACATTGGCTCCAGTGTCTATCATTATAGGAACAGAAATACCTTCAATTTCTGCGATTATGTATATTATTTCATTATCATTATTTTTAATATTAAGCTCACTTTCTTCTAATAGGTCCTTACAGATATCCTTTAAATAATTGCTGTATATTATGGTAAAATTTTTTCTGTTTTTCTTCACATTCATACCTACTTGATTAAACCCAGCAGATTGGAGCAGTAAAGGGTTATTGGGGTTTATTACTGCCTCCGTTCGTTTAAATGTTCCGCTTCATTACGGATTAGGCCGTTGGAAGCGTCAGCTTGAAGTCCTGAGGCTGTTTCGTTTGGTTCTGCTCGATCGTCTGGTTGGGCTTCTGTTACAGGTAGTCTTCGCTGATTATCCAAGCTGGAACTACGTCTGGGCTCGTACTCTCTGTACCGATTACTTCCCTGGCTCCCTTGGAAGGTCTCGTACTCGTAGTATCGGCTCTTTCTTTGAGGCTGGTACCTCCTGTGTCCACTGCCTTCTGCTCGGATGTAGTTAACATTAGGTCGATATGCCCTGTAATTGTGGTTATTACCTCCATTTGGGTAATTTCGGTTATAATTACCATGATAATTATTATTATTAGAAAGGTTGGGGTTCCTCTGACCATTTGGAACATAGTTACTATTATGATTATAATAACCGTTGTTATTTTGTGGACGGCTATTATTATTATTATTATTATTATTATTGTTGTGGTTGTTGTTATTATTATTTATACGAGGAATATTACTATTATTATTATTGTTGTTAAAACGGGGCAAATTATTGTTATTTCTGGGGTTATAATTATATTCGGCATTATTCCGATTTGCGGAATTATAATTATTATTATTACCCACATTCTGCCGATTATTATTATTATTCAAATTATTGTTGTTATTCCTTGGTTCCTGCTTTTCATATCTCCTGCGACTTTGACGGTAATAGTCTTCGTGCTCGTACATTTCTAAAAGCTCGGTCATGGCTTGCACCGTCTTTATTTGACTGTTTCGTCTGGCTCTGATAATATCCTCCTCATAGTGGTATGAGAGTTTGCTGACCAGGCATTCTTCCGGTATTCGGGGCTCTAGATGTTTGGCCACGCACACCTTTCCCAAAAAGTACGCCGTTAAAGTTTGGTTTCCATACGGGTTGTACTTCCCATGACATATTCCGTCTCTGGCGATATTTTGCGTTGATTCAGACCAATATTTGGCTTTGAATAGCCTTCTGAATTGTTGATAGTCGGTCACCTCGTCTCTTATCGCCATCCACCAATTGTCTGCTATTTCCTTGAACGATTCGTCAAGCACCTCTTTATTCTCCCTCCAGCGATTACCCCTGTGTTTGGCGAAGTATTCCTCGATTCTTGCTAGGAACTCCATGGGTTTATTTTTATAAAACCTGAAGTTAATCCCTTCACGATTTTCACTGTTGGGACAACTGGTAATGGTTGTCGGTCGACTATGGAATAGGTCTATATCTGTCTGGTTCTGTCGTACCTGACTGTTGATACTGGTCACAGCAGCTTCTATGCCTTCACATTTTTCTGTGAATCGGCCCTGCACTCGCTCCCAGTCTTCCCGTGTTTCCTTTAGTTTTTCCTCCAATGTCTTCTTAGTCGTTTCTTCAATGTTGTTAACCTTCGTATTTATTTCGGTCTTGATAATCTGTACTTCCCGTTCAGTTTGACTCCATTTTTCGTCAGCTCTGGTAACCCTTTGTTCGATTACCGTTATTTCCTCTTCTACCTTCTTGCTGATTGTCTCATTGTTTTCAGCTATTTTCTGGCTCAATTCTTCCTTCAATATTTCCATTCTTCCGTCTAACCGGTTCATGTTCTCTTGGTTCGTCTCCTTCAATTCTTCTCTCAATTGCTGACTATTATTCTCCATCTTTTTATTGGTTTCTTCCAGTTTCTGGCTTATCTGGGTCAATTCCTCCTTCGATTGTTTATTGTCAGTTTTTATTTCCTCCATTCTCTCCTCCATCTTCTGGATATTTTCCTCCATCTTCTCCTCGATCTTCTTAATATTTTCCTCCATTAGTAATTTATTTTCGTTTTTTATTTCGTCCACCTTCTCCTCCATCTTCTTACTGGTATCTCCAATTTTATTACTTAATTCCTCCTTCAATTGTTGGTTATCATTCTCCATCTTCTTACTATTCTCCTCCATCTTCTTACTGCTTTCTCTTAATTCCTCCTTCAATCGTAGGTTATCACTCTTCATTTCCTTACTATTTTCTTTGATTTTCTTGTTGGTATCTCCGATTTTATTACCCAACTCTTCTTTTGTCGTTTTAAATTCTCTGAGTAACATCTCCATCATTCTATCCAATTTTGTATCTTCCTTTGTAGTGGATTTCTCCGGCTGTTCCTCCGGTGGTGCAGGTTTGTTTGGTTCTGCTGGCGGTAACCTCGACTCCACATCTTCCACTGGTGTCGCCTCTTTATCTTCCATGTCTATCTCCTGCTCGGCCTCCATAACCCTTTTCCTTGATGTAGCTCTCCTGTGCATCTCGCTCCCTCTTCCGACCTGTTGACCGTTGCCAAGCTAAAAATAGGAAATTGGACAATCGTCCTTATTTTATAACACTATTACCTCCTATTTAAAGCCCCTTAAGTTGGACGCCAATTTGTAATATAAAAAATATTACAAATAAAAATAAAATAAATATATATAATTGAAATATATATATAGAGATATTGTGTGTGTAGCTTTTGTGATAACAAAGGTATTGTGCTCTTCTTTTAGCCCCACTGTTAGGCTAGTCAAATTGTAATATAATTTCAAATGTAATAATAAATAAAATATAGAAATATTGATGATAAGAATATGTTATAACTAGGTGTGTTTGATTGATAACTAACAAATACATCAAACTTTAAAAATTTTGCAAATATTTTTTCTTGTTCTTGTATCGAATTTGGTTGAATGATTTAATTGAATTAATTAATAATTAATTAATTAGTTGAGTTGGTAATTTCCTTCTATATCTATTCTCTCCATGTGAATTATGTTTTGTTTAATAAAAAAATAATAATAACATTAATTGTAGAAATAAAAACAATGCTGGTAACTGAATAATGATTTGCGTTTATTCATTCAAAATTGTGCGCCAGTCAAACTGCGCATGTCCCAGGCACTGGCGAATATTCGCCACAGTCGGCAGTGAGAAAAATCAACAAATATATTTTTTACAAGTTTAAATTTATGGTTCTTTTAACGAGTCGAAATGGTCAGAGGGCAAGGAACAAGATACATTTAACAGGTATTCTTAAACTAAATGTTAATATCTGAAATAGAACAGAATTATTATTACAATTGTCAATTAGAAAGAAATTATTTAAATTTCGAACCAAGTCGAAGAAATGACGTCACTCCTCTCCAGGAAGCACTGGCTGATCGTCTTTATAGAAATTCAGCAATGGCCGCCGTCTGTTCGATTTTAACTGCTATGATGCCGTTGGAATTGAAGATCTTCTCCCACAGAAATAAAACGATGTTCCCTTTTCTGCGAAGTGGTGTTGGTCCAAAATATAGTGTTGAATGTCCCCTCGTCGTCTGCGATGTCGAATTCTGGATGGATCTCTTGTGTAGTGTGGTGTTCAAATATGTGTGTTGGTTTTCCGTGAATTCGTTCCAAAAATTGTTCAAAATGGCTGTCGATTTCTGGTGTTGAGTTTTATAGTGTTATACTGTGTTTTTGGAAATTTGTGAAGTGTTAGACATAGATAGATAAGGTTATTTCACTTGTTAGTTCATCTCCGTTACACGCCGCATAACCACACTTGGTTTTAATACAAATTATTTGGTTTTCAATACTCCACTAACACATTTTTCAACTGTTCAGCTTTGCGATTAACAATAGACTAATAGACGCAACGTCGTCGTTTTAGGGCAATTTGTGGTATGTCTTTTTCCTCTTCATATTGTTTAATTATAAAATATCTGTCTAAGACTTGTTTCACTATCTAACTATACATAACAAGTTTTCTTATTTTTTACTGTATTTCAAATATTTCTTGATTTTACATGAATCTAACTATTCAGTAATATTGATTATTTAATTTTACATCTTTTGATATATAGCTGGGTTTGTTTCAAACTCATTTAAGCCCAAAAAATTACAATTTTACATAATGATTGTATGCCCCATATTTTGTACAAATTCAGTGTTTTAAAGGTTTTTATTTGTTTTTTCGGTATAATATTTCTATGGAATATACTTAATAACTCCGTAATTACTTTGTTGTTAATAATTTGGTTATTAAAACATTTCAATATTGATTAATTTGCTGTTTAGTCTGATTTGATTACTATCATAAGCCTATTATTGACTGTTTCCAAAAGAAGTTAATTTCCTTTCTTTTGTCATTCTATTTGCTATTAACTGTATCTGTATTAATTATATTTTCAATTTCTGTATTGTATGTATTGAATTCTATTCCTATTACATAGATTAATTCTTTGATAGATAATTTTTTGTTTATAGGCCAGTCTGTGTTTACAAAAATGGTGTCTTGGCTGGTCTGTTTGTACAATTATACATGGTTTACTGATTTGAATAAAATTATTACATTTTTATGCCCTACTTGCCTCTCTGACTTACACAATGGAAAATTAAATGACATGATTTTAAATACAATAGAATATCTTGTATCTACTAAACTTTCTTTATACTAATAACATCATTGAACCATAACATGAACATCTTATGCCTAATTTTAACAAAAACATCTTATTATCAACTATTTTCCATATATCACCTAATTTTAACAAAAACATCTTATTCCTATTATTTTTTACTGTATCATCAAATGATAACAAAATAGCTTATCCTAGACATAATTTGATTAAAAAAAAATAAAAAACTCCTATTACTAGTAACACTGTCAGTCACTAACTGTCTTGTGTACTTATGATTCTTTTGAAAACACTTTAACTGTGATTAAAAACATCGTGTATCTATTTACACCTTACATCTAAAATATTGTCTAATTAATAATAAATAACAAACATCTTAATATTAGTCATACCTTCAGTTATGAACTGTCCTTTGGTATTTTTGTCCTTCTCACCATTTACTTAGCTATAATTAAAGAAAACATTTTATATGTAATAGTTTTTCTTATATCTAATTTAAAAACTCTTATTACTGGTAATGTTGTCAGTCCTTAGACTGTCTTTCATTCCAATGGTTTTATTATTATTATTCTACACTCATGGTAGTCTTTTTATAATACTTAAACTTCATTGAAGATTTTTTCATAGATTTTTTAACTATGTTTCTCACTATACACTCTGTAGTTTCTTAATTTTGTTATCTCACTTCACTTTATTGGATTCTACACTCTGGTAGTCTTTTTAGTGAGTTCTACACTATGGTAGTCTCTTTTGACATATTTTTTAACATATTACACTTACAACTAATAAACAATTTGTGTTTTATAGTATTGTATCTTGTAACTTGTTTGGGTTTACCTATATCGGTTTCAATTTTGTCTCATGGTATTTATTATATGACTAACATTTTGTTTTGGCATATCTCTTCCTGTTTCTGGTCTCTTTGTTGGAATCTTGATATGTTTTGTCCCTTCTTCAAATATCACATTAGTAGTTTCCTTATTAAAATGGTTTCATGACAGATTATTTCCTTTTTTATGGTCCTTCCCTTTTTGTACTGCTTCCCCAATCTACTGGGTATACTGCTGGTTTAACTGGTTTTTTCATAGTAGGTTATTTTAATTAATGGTTTTCTTTATTATCTTCCATTTTTATTAACATTTTCTAGACTTAATTGTACAGTTTCTAGTGTAATCCTTAAACAATTTATTCTTCTCACTCACTATGGAACTTTTTCTTTTATTTATGTAACATTAATTCAAATGTTTAGTGTGATAATTTTGTTATGTTACAATATATAAATGCCAAGTTGTAAATCGAAATGTTATTATGAATAACTGAGTCACCCAAGCTAATTGAGAATGGAAATGTTAAAGAAAGAAAGTCACAGTCAAAATGTAATAATAATTGAAACAAGGGACAGATTGTAATAGCATTTGAGAATAATACAAAGCTATAAAATGTGTAATTTTTGGTCAATTTAAATGTAAATTTTATTGTTTATTGTAAGACAATAATAACCATGTTAATTTTGAATGTCATATTTTATTATTTTGTACTATGTTTGAAGGTAAGGAATTTTAGGGATGTTTCATGTATTTTATGATGTAGCTTTGTGTAACATATGTATGTCAAGGTCATTCACTCGACCCAGAGAGATCAGCTGATGACTGATGTTAAATACAGACCATTTTCAAATAATTAATTCACGCAATGGTATTACTGAATTAAATTAAAATAATTTTATTTTTCAAGACGGATAAAAGAGATATTTTGGTAAATTTAAAATTTTTTTTGAAAAAAAATTTTATTTTTTATACCTGCCATATAGATAATATTTGGAGTTTCAAATATATTATTATTTCTTTTATGAATTTGCTAACTGCTATAATTTTTTTATTGTTCGACTAAGCTTTTCGTCATTACTGACATCTTCAGGTCTTAATGACGAAAAGCTTAGTCGAACAATAAAAAATTATAGCAGTTAGCAAATTCATAAAAGAAATAGTAAGGATGGCTGCTAATTTAAACAATACGAAAAATATATTATTGTTTATATGTATTAATAGTGACTTTTTTGGATTATATTGTTTAGTATATATCTGTGTAAACAAATGTTAGGGTAAGTGAATTCATGATTTAATTAGATGTTCAATTTGTGTTTTTATGATGGTTAGTAGTAATGAAGAAAATTGATAGATTTGATAGATTCATATAAAAGATTTTCGGTATTTTAGATGAAAATAATGGTAATATAACAGTTTGATTTTGAACTTTGTAACATATAACGTTGAGTGGTGGCTATAATAAGTGATCAATAAGATTTCTGTTGTGTTATTCTGTCCCACGTTGGATACGTCAAGTTATGTAATAACTCTTTGAGTGGTGGAATAATAAAATAAATACCGATGTATGTAGATTGTGCTCACCTGTAAGCCCCACTGGTTGGGCTAGCCAATTTTGTAATATAACGGTGACGTACTGTTCTATGGTGTTCTAAAATTCTGATGTAATCAAGCCCCACAAGTTGGGTTCGCCAATTTTGTAATATAAATGTAAATTACAAAATATACAAAATATAAAAATATGTGTAGTTGTATGTAGATTGTGCTCTCCTGTAAGTCCCACTGGTTGTGCTAGCTGATTTTGTAATAAAACGATATTGCAAAATATAGCTTAATTTATAATATGTGTAGTACGTAGCTAATATCTTCTTGTCTTCTAAGCTCTCACTGCTGGTCTTCACTTTGGTAATATATAATTGTAATTGTAATGGTGTTCTGGTATAATATTACCCAGATTGACATTTATGGTGCGTAGGTGTAGTAATGACGTTCCGCTCCGGGAGACGTCGATTTGGTAATGTTCCTAAATAATGCTGTTATCAAATGTTCTTGGTGTATGTTGTTGTTGTAGCAATTTGAAATGTGATATAATTTTATAATTCTGAAATAATTGTTTTCGAGGTGTTTATATTCTTAAAATTTAGTAATAAATTGAGATTATTGATTGTAATTATAAATAGTATGGTATGGTGTGTCTTCTAGTAATGATCTTCCCTTCGTTAAATTTATTAAAAAGACAATCCCCTTTGAATTAGGCGCGAACAGCTCTCTTCTTCTTCCTCTTGAAAGGTTGTAATTCGCATATATTGCCTTTAAAGGTTGTCGAGTTTTCTTTATTAATTAATGGTTATATTCCTTTATTAAAGAAATCAAATTCAATTCACTGGATAACAAGCGTTTATTCAACAAGATAATGAATTTGCTTAATTGAAAACAATGTTATAATGCCGTATCGACTCACTCAGGTCCGGTCGATCTATGACTTTTATATTGGTATTATACACATATAGGTTCTTTTAACGGTTATTTATAAAAAAACCAGAGAAGGTCAGGGTCAGAAAGTATAACACTTACAATGCTGAAAATGTATTAAAATTAAACAATAGAATGGTAATTAGTAATAATAAAAGTTTATATATAATTTCTATTCACCACAGTTCAGCAAACAGTCGACTGGTTGTGTTGATGAGATCAGTCAAAGTGGCCGTCTGGCGCATGCGTGGATTTCACCTTCTAACATTGACAAAGTACTTGTGGAATAAATATGTTCCTTCTGCGATTAAATCCTCTTCGTACTCGTTTAATCTCTTCTTGGGTATAGTTTAATGTCACTGGAGTAAGATGGAAAAGTCACTGGGTGTAAAAATGTTGTTAAATAAGTAGATCAATTGGTGTTTATGTGTGTCCGTTTAACCTCGAATATTCACTTGGTATTTGGTGTGATTCCAGTGTTATTTCGTTTAAATAGTGATATGTGATGCTGTTTATAGGTGTTATGTAGTTCATAGGGCAACTTCACCACTTCACAATGATTAGAATAGTTTAAAATTTAATTTTTACACAAAAACTGATTCCGAACTTTAGTTATACGTAATCGCCATTAAGGTTGGGTTTTATAAAATATTCACGTAAAGTGTGCTCTTCAATGTATAATAATGAACTGCGTGGATTTCCTTCGTCATCCGAAACGTCTTAGCCAATTTAATATTAAAAAGACATTGTTTAAAATTGCCATAACTTCCGACACACTTTAATTTCGTGCACTATGCTTATAAAGTAAATTCGTTATTACTTAACTGTTTGAAATATAAAATACATATTCGTTTTCACTATTCTATTCTACTTATTTTGATAGTAATTAAGTTAGTATTACAAAGTTTTATCTGAAAATTATTTCTTATAATTTTTTGGGAGGTAGGCCTAAAATTATACTTCCCTGTCTTCTATGTAAATAATAGCCATTTTAACTAATATAATTATTATTCTATGAAATCTGAAATTTGTATAATTATCAATTCTCACTTATTTTATTGCAATTTAGTATATTAATGATGGTTTTTTCATATAATTCAGTTGTATATGATTCCCCTTCTGATAAAGTTAGTGAACCTATTTCAGTTTCAAATGGTATTTCATTATACAAATAAATAATTTTACTCATAGAATGACCATATCTTTAGAAAGCCTTATTTACCTAGTATTTGATATGTTGAGTGTATCTTGCCTAAATATTGTCAGTTTGACTGGTTTATAAGATTAGGTTTATTAATTATTCTGCATTTTAACTTTATTATATTGCCTAGATTTGAATTGTGGCTATTTGCAGAATGTTTTACTAATGTAATTATTTTATTTCCTTCTCTGACTTCTGACTCTGATATATTTGATTAAAAATTAGTTCTCTGATCTGGCATAACAGTAATTATAGATTATACAATTAAAATATAACACCCAGATATATAAAACTGGTGTTCTTAATAACATTGTTTTGGTATATCACCTAATAACATAATAAAAAGTATTTCTACAACATTGGAATGTTATCTAATTTTAGATAATGCATTCCTAAATTAACATGAACAATAAAATAACAATTATAATACTAATATTTCTTATGACTAACCCTTACTTATCTAAATGCTATATTTAATTAGAACCCCACATTTGGATCCATATATAATTGTTAATACCTTCTACTACTCCATCATAAACAGTTAGTTCTGTAATTCCCCATTTTATAAGATTTATGCCCCCTCTTAAAGTATAACCCTGGCTATCTAAGTTATATTCCATTCTATGGAATGTTCATACAGTTTTAGTAGCTTTTTATTAGTAAAATTACTACTTCATTATCAAAGTAGGCACTGTTCACAAAACTTAAAGTTTGTTACTTTGTACTGCTACTCATGCACCTTTCTTAAAGTTTATTAGTTATAATTTGATCACTTACACCTTTCCATGGTAAATTATTACTATATTTACTAGTCTTTTTCTAGTTTTTAATATGAAATATTCAACCATGGGGGAACTGTGAAGATTTGTTTATGCACATTACACAATAACTTTTTGAATGCACTAATATTTACTACAGCTAACACTTTTAGTTTTTTGTCAGTTTTACAGTGATATGGTTTTTTAATGTGTTATACTTTCTTTTTTGGGCATTCATTGATTTTGGGGTTTTTTGGGGGTTCTTTCCTTATGGAGTTTTTGTTTTATATGGGTCGTCTTAATTATTCTTCTTTCTTCTTGAGTTTGGTTATTCTTCCTTCTTCTGTAGTTTTGGATTATCCTTCCTTCTTCCTTCTTCTGTAGTTCTTATTTTTATTATTCTTCCTTCTTCTTTGAGTTTGGTTCTTCTTTATTCTTCCTTCTTCCTTCTTCAGTAGTAGTAGTTTTAATTAGTCTTCTTTCTTCTTTCTTCAGTAGATTTAGTTTGTTCTTCTTTCTTCAGTAATAGTAGTTTTAATTATTCTTCTTTCTTCTGTCTTCTGTATCTTTGATTGTTCTTCTTTCTTCAGTAATAGTAGTTTTAATTATTCTTCTTTCTTCTGTCTTCTGTATCTTTGATTGTTCTTCTTTCTTCATTCTTCAGTAGTAGTAGTTTTAACTAGTTCTTCTTTCTTCATTAGATTTAATTATTCTTCTTTCTTCTGTCTTCAGTAGTGGTAGTTTTGACTATTCTTCCTTCTTCTGTCTTCTGTATCTTTGATTGTTCTTCTTTCTTCATTCTTCAGTAGTAGTAGTTTTAATTAGTCTTCTTTCTTCTTTAGTTCCAATTATTCTTCTTTCTTCTGTCTTCAGTAGTGGTAGTTTTGACTATTCTTCCTTCTTCTGTAGTAGTAGTTATAATTAGTCTTCTTTCTTCTTTAGTTCTAATTATTCTTCTTTCTTCTGTCTTCTGTATCTTTGTTTTTTCTGGTCTGGTTTCTTTGACGGGGTATATTAATTGCCTGCTTCTATCTTACCTGGGTAATTTTGTTATTATTAATTTTAGTCTTCTGGGTTTTTAAATTTGTATTATATTATATTATTTGCAGAATTTTTCTTTATTTAACCTTTCTTGTGAATATATTATTAAACAGTGCATTTTAATTAATTCCCATCTGGATATTCCATATATTAGAGCTTTATTAATGATCATTGAGTAATGCATTTGTGTGGATTATCTGTCACGCTACAACTTAAATGAAATTTTTAACCAAATTTAATGATTTGAATTTAATTTGTTTGCTATATTTTGATTTGGAAAAATGATTTTAAAATATTTTAGGGAGTTGTTTAGAAGATAATAATGAGAATGTGTACGCACCCAGTATTTGCTAAAGGCGACCCAGTATGCATGTAAGGGGGAACATATCGGTTGAGGATCTGGTATGGTATAAAGCCAGGGTTTTGATTTTGGGGTGGAATGTTAGAAGGTGAGGTGTACTATGGTGAGTGTCCGTCCGATTTTATGGTGTTGGGATCTCGAGCAGAGAAGTCCAGTAATCTCGTTCAGGTGCAGCCATAGTCGCCGAGCTAGGGGGGTAGTTTACCCATGATGCGTTAAGAAATTAATGGGGGTTGTTGGCACCATATCCTCACCGATCCTCTTAGGGGTAGCAATGAGAGTTCTTCTGTTTCGACAAAAGCCTCTCATTGGGGGGGGGTATTGTAATGGGGCAAAATGGAGTATTTATTTTTATTTTATTTTTATTAAATTTATGTAACTAAGGCAGCAAGTCTCCTACATAATACGGTTTCCGTGAGACAAAGAACGCAGTAACAACTTTGTAATTTTGCAAGCAGGTGTGTTGAGACGCAATAATTCCAAGAAGACGGATGATGTTTTACGCACTCAAGCGCGCAACTTGAGCACGCGCGCGGACAGGACGCCAAACCGCCTCAACTGAAGTCAACCAAAAATGGCGAAACGATGAAAGTTTTGCGCCATGCGGTCCGATGCTGACGGAAGTCTGACAAAATCACACCCATTTGAGTGACGTGACGAATGGCAGTGTAATTTCGTCAATGCTTTGGGAGCACTCACAACCATGTTCCCGGTGCCACTACTAACAATTTGCCACATGAAGGCTGTGAACGACAGCGAAATTTGGTACTAGACGCACGCTAAGAATCAGTGGCCCCAAATAAACTATTTCAAATGTAAAAGTTCAAACATTCATAAAATACAGTGAAACAATATCTCAGAGTGACGTAAGTGGAGTGAAGGAAAAAGAATTGAAAAGGTAGCGAACAGACAAAACATTCGGACATGTACACAGTGCGACACGAGGTGAAGTAGGAAGCAGAAAGTTAAGTAGGCGGCGACCCATTTTGGTTATAATTATTCTAAATGTCAAAGAGCGCTCTAAATTAAGGGAACAATTTAAATGTGTGTGAATAAAGTGTGTGTACGCAAATACTGGGCAGCCTTTATAAATATATCTGTATAAGATTTATCATATCAATTCACAGAAATGATTGATTGTATTTCTTCTATTTGGTTTTTGTGTAAATTTTCTATTTTTGTTTTTGTTTTCTATTTTGTGTAATGTTCGAAGAAAAAGAAAGTTGAATAGTAAACCTATTGGTTCCATAATATAAAATGTGTTAGTCGTAGTTATTTCGTAGTTACCACTTCCTAGGGTTCTGCGCTGAAAAAATTCGTCTAACATTCCCGGATATCTTCTGAATTATTATTGGGGGGTAGTCAGATTGCAAAATTGTCCCTTTTGTTTTATTAAGGTAGAGTGTAAGGTTTCGATGTATAGCCTAAAACATCGTGGTGACTTTGGACTTCTGATTGCCGTGTTTTTTATATGAAAGGTAAGTAAGCGAAAAGATCACAGGTAAGTTCCTGGCAGTTTTATTTTATTTTATTTATTTCGATTAAGTTTGTTTCTCAACAGTGTGTGCATGAGACAAGGGAAGGTCATGTGTCTTTAAAAACTAAATACAATCATGAATGCAAAATATAAAATTAACTGAACTAAATATAATAAACTGAATGCAAAATTTAAAATAATGATGAACATTCAAAATAATATAAAATAAACTAAACTAAATAACAGTTTTTAATAAAGCCAGATCAGGGTAACAAAAAATTTCACTTAACAAATTACATTCTGTGTATAACAGATATGATTAATAATAGGTTAAAAAACCATGGTATCAGTAAACAAACGTAATCTTTTTTCACTACTGATTAGTCAATAATAAAGAAAAATCTAACACACTGGAGAAAAATGGAGTTTATGAAATACACTGTGCAGAATGCGATGCTATTTATATCAGACAATGTGGCCGTGCTCTGAAACATCGCATTTCTGAACATAAGAAGGCGATTTTAACCAATACATCTAATACAGGTTTTGCAGATCATTGCTTACAACACAATCACTTCATAGACACAATAAACATAACACTACTCCACAACATACAAAAAGGTAAAAAAATGGATTTGTTAGAAATTTTAGAAATTAAAAAAGCAATAAAAAATAACAAAAATTTAACCAATGAACAGACTGAATTTTGTGTATCCCCTTTATTAAAATCTGTTATTTAGTTTAGTTTATTTTATATTATTTTGAATGTTTATCATTATTTTAAATTTTGCATTCAGTTTATATTTAGTTCAGTTAATTTTATATTTTGCATTCATGATTGTATTTAGTTTTTAAAGACACCTGACCTTCCCTTGCTCATGCACACACTCCCCCCCTTGCCATCACAACACAGATGTTCCAGATACACCCTAAACAGATGTTCACCACCTACACTCCACTAACATCCTGTGTTCAGTAATTTCATTCACTCGCTCTTTGACAATGGCTTAAATTAGTCGAAAAAGCTGTCAGAGTTAATTAAAAAATTTGTGAAACTTACCAAGTGTTTTTATATATTTTACAAAACCTTTGTAAACTCATTTGTATAACACAACCCTAAAAGTCAAGCTAGTTCTTTAACCTAAGACTGGATTTGTAATTAGCTCATATATAGTGTTATGGTAAAGACAAGGTAATTATTTTCATAATTGTGTTTATTCGAAAAACATACAAGGTGAGATAAGTGAATAGAAAAGTGATAAATAATAATAATGAAACAGTGCAAATAACACAGTGTAAACAATGATAAAAATATAAAGTGTTATGAACCTAGTATGGGCCAAAAGGTGAGAATGGCATGTATTTTATATAAAGTGACCATATAACAATAAAATCAACTTCATTAGTGTGAGTGACAATATAAAATTAAGTGAAATAAAAACATAAAAGGGATTATGTAAAAATAATCAGGAAAAGTAAGGTTATATTAAAAACTTATATTTACTGGAGGCGGATAAAACAGCCCCGAGACCGAAAAATACACCAAACAAACCAAGATGTCTTATAAATGAATCTAAAGCTGGTTTTACAAGGAAGAAAGGTTTTTTTCTCTAGTGTGGGCGTTGAATGCAAAAAGAACAAACTAAATCAGTTGCCAATCCAAACAATATTAGAGAAAAAAATTATAGTAAAAAGACAAGTAAAATTATAGGAGATATCAGTAAACTAACGAACAATATTGTAACACCACAAAATGTTACATAACCTAGACATTCATCAAAAGGGTAAATAAGTACACTGAAATAATAAAAGTGAATCATTTATAATGAATGTAGCAAAGAAGAGAAGGACCAACAAGGAAGAAAGAAGAGGAAGGATCCCAAGAAGCAGTGACGAATACACCGCATGACACTACAACAAATACTATGACCGACTCTAACTAATGGACATGCCAAGTTCACAATAAGCTGTCAAACAAGCCAGTCAATGACATGAATGTAAAGTCATGTGTTAATAAAACTAATTAAATAATGACGAAAATAAAGTAATATCAGTAACAGCATTTTAGCTGAAAGTAAATGAACCATGGCCAGTAAATGACAAAGCCTATGACTAGATTAGCTATGGCCACAATGTGTATTAAGACTAGCATTACAAACCCAGATGTAATATTAGTAAGTAAGAATACTTATAAAAGGAAGCCTTATATGGATGAGTAACTTCCTTGTTATACAAAATGTAACTAGTAACAAATATTAAGGTATAAACAGATGCTAAAAAAATGTGTCTCGACTATGCCTAAACAAACGTTTGTCAGTAAATTAATAAGGAAAAAGGACTCCTAGTGAACGTAAAATTTACTGAACAATCAATATAACTAAATGTAATATGAAATATCACCACTGAATTGTTAATGAATAACGTTCAATTGAGTAGGCCAAACGAAATGTAATTAGAAAATAAGGATTTTTTACAATAATGTATCACTCTAATTATGTTAAGATTTAATATTGTACAGCAATAAATAGCTCTTAAGTATAATCATAAATGTATTGGTGTTCAAACAAAGACGTTATAAAGAAAACGCAATGTGAAACACTAAATGTCGAAAGATAGGGAATAATCGTATTATGCATCGCTAGCAGACGACAGTGAGAAACCATGTTTCTAAACATTATTTATGAGCATTGTCAAGGAAAACGAGGTTAAAACCAGTGTTAAGCCACATCAAATTAAAGCCCATAAACTAAACTTTAATTTGGTGGTAATAACCTCGTGATCGAAACAATAATAAGTGCATAGTGCGCGTTAGCATCATTTATTGTTAAAAATAAGAAATTATTTCGAGAAATACCAACAATACAAAAAACGGAGCGCAACGTTCGCGCCGGTGACAGTTGAAAAGACAATACGTCATTTGTAACGGTTATCAGAGCCAATCAGAAAAGAGTTTATTAAACGATTTTACAGCCTAAGCGCTATGTAGCGAGGGGGTATATAATCAGCAACAAAGTGAATTCGTTACACTTTTTTGTCATCACTCGAGCGAGAAGGTCGTCGCTCGTCACCGCAATATTTTTTAATAACTTAACATAGTACAACAATAGTAAACTTTTTAATAATTTCTTCAAGACATTTAACGATACAGCAATTGACTACAAGGAAGTGCTTCGAAAGTAAAGTGAACATTTTAATTTGTGCGTGATTTTAGAACGAGAGAGAGAGTTTTATAATCAGTAATTAACATAGCCCAGATTTAGTAAGAAAAGGGCCGACTCTCCGTTCAAGTGCGTGTGAAATGTAATTAACCAGTGGTCATTATAATCCGATCGCTGGAGTGTTTTTTAATAAATTTTAATCTATACGATTAAAAGAAATAAGGTAACACTGTGACAATTTATTTTATTTATCTGCTTGCACTGATCATTATTTACCACAAAATTGTACTGACGCAAGAACAACAGAACTTTCTATCTGATACACCGGATCAAAATTATTTAGCGGATTTATTAATCCAATGTAAGATATTTGTATTAGTACTAAATGTTAAAAATATATGTTAGTGGATAAGTAAGCGTAACACACGCTAACCTGAAAAATAGTTACGAGTTTTAAAAAGAGGCCAAATTATTAATTATCATTATTAACGTCTGTCAAGGCATAAGATAGTTCTTTATTGTATTTCAAAGAGCCTACCCGTGAGGTATATTGTATAATTAAAAGTTAAATTTGTTAATAGATATTAGAGTTTATTGTTCTAACTGAGCTAGACCGTATTGTAAACGGGCAAAGTAACATCAAATTTATATTAACGTATCAATTGTATTTGTAATTGTTGAGTTTATTTTCAAAGGGTAAAATAAACCCCGTTTTTATTCAGCATAAACCTTGATCATATTTATTTCAAATAGTGAATTAATAATTAACATTGAGTACAGGGAGATAACTCTGGGTAGAGACTCTACTATATTATATTTGAAGTGTAGTGAATGCATCAAGCATTCAAACAAAGTATAAAGCGAATTTATCAAATACTAAATTTTATTAATTGGTTTTTTCATGGGAATTTCCCTAAAATAAACCCATGTGGCGCCCTTATTGCACACAAGGAGTGATATAACCTTGTTGATAAAGCAAGCTGGTATTAAGTACATCTTGACGTTTATTGATGGTAAGTGAACTTCAGAACTTCCAGTATCACGAACAGGTACGTGAAAGTGTATATTATTATAAATTATTTGTCCAGACGAGACTTAACGTTACGTACACTGACGACACTTAACCGAGAAGAGGAGTTCCGCTGCAAGATCGACGCTACGGCTACATTCATCCACCGACCAGCGATTAACATATTATTCACTATAATTATCAAACTTTACTAAATAAACAATATTTATCAAATATTACTAAAGATTAT
Organism: Magicicada septendecula; assembly: GCA_034769895.1. Taxonomy (NCBI): domain Eukaryota; kingdom Metazoa; phylum Arthropoda; class Insecta; order Hemiptera; family Cicadidae; genus Magicicada; species Magicicada septendecula. Next base: position 134,577,729 of record CM068372.1, read on the forward strand.
TACTGCAAATATTTTAAAGAGAGTTCTTTTCGAGTTGTAACACGAGATTCATTATAATTGAATTAACAACTTCACTTTAAATTAAATCAAATACATTTAATTTTAACACATAGGATCTCGTTACCTTACAGATTGGCGCTCACAACAGTGGAGCATTTTCAACGATAATCTAGTCCCCTTACAATATATATTCAACCAACCTGAAGAAGGAAAGCTGAAAATAATATCCTAAAAAGTGTGCCGTACTTTGTTCAGCGCTCCATTATTATTATGCTAGGTCCGTTGGTATGCGCATATATCATTCCACTTTTTAAAACTCGTGCACCATGCACTACTATGTTGGGTGCATCGTCGCCGTGTGTAGCATGCTACGTCTGATTGCGACGACAAAAATCATGTTGGCCATGGGCCAGCTGTTTTTGCTGTATCCTGTAAGAAAAGCGAAGTAACGTGAGTGCAATTCGCCACGTGTTTTTCCTCATTTCTCTGCCGACCTTATCTGAGAAATCTTCTTGGTTACGACTGACGGCTCCTGCATCATTCTGCCTCATTGAAGCTGTACCATGGAAAAATAATTTAAAGCCAGCTCCAGGTAGGCATAGCCTAAGTATAGCTCAATTATTTTTAACCTCGAAACATTTTTGTTATTTGTTCTTGTTAAAAGGTATCCGTCTGCATGTGTGAATTTCCAGGCATGCAACAGGGTCTAATTAAATTTAAATGTAATTTATTAACTTGGTCAAATCAATTTAAAAATATCTTACACTCAGCTACTCGTTCAGAAGTTGTAAATGAGAGCGGCCTAGATAGAAAGTAATGTCATAGTTATAAAAGGAGTTTTAAAAGATTTATTTTATAAAACTAAATAATGCACATATTGTGGTTAGAGCAGATTGTTAATAGATAGTAAGTGTTTGTGAAAAGGTTCTTGTCCCGTGCTGAATATTAAAGTGTGATTTCTCTATAGCATTATAATTGTGGCGTGAGTGCGAGATGTGGTTGTGTTATGTCTATGACACCCTATATAGCAAGTTGCCTGTCCTAGGTGCTCGTCCAATGGCGAGATGGGTGTCGGGGTTGGCCTAAGACCTGGCAACCCCTTGTGCAGAGAAACTCCATAAGCCTCGAGACGCCGTCTGTCGGGACAGAGATGTCAACTCTTACAGAAATTCTGCCCCCAGAAATCATCTGTTTCAACGACTGCTCAACCAAGACTTGGCCTCCTACTACATTGGACAATTCAGGTGTGATCCATCTCAATTTAATTTAACACCATCATCTACCACAACACAGTGCATCTGCAGTCACACTCAAAAACAGACTTATAAAATCCGCTCAGAACTTGTTTATAAAATCTGCAAACACATGTTAGGTTTCGTGCCTGCATGCTCGGACACTGTACATAGATAAACACCTTATGTATATTTAAAAAACTCTCATGCTATGTAAGGGATTACACATATACAAGTACTTAGATGAACAGCTCTGAGTTCCCTTATTTCTCGTGTTCAATGTATCAGAGTGTTGGTTGTGGGCTACTTAATCACGTACTTCCATGTGGGCATAATGCAGGACTGGGGTGTTTGAATTTCGTGCCATTATTGAGGCCTTAATAGTAATTATGGCTATTTCCCTGAGTTGTTGATCCAGACTGCACGAATCGTGTATTAAATTACAAATTAAGTTATCTTGTAATGTGGGGGCAAATCAGTTGCTTTGGGTTGTATGAATTTTCATTTTTATGGTGACACAAGTTTCTGAATTGTAAGTTGGGTATAGTTGTAAAGTCTATTATATGATGGGTTATAGCGAGAAGGTTGATGTGGGAATTGGGGTGTGTGTTATATGTGTGTGTAGTACGTGTTTATGTGTAATTCTTAATATAAAAAAAAGAGAATAATCTAATGTTAATGATGTATAGCACATGTGCTATCAGCACTGTCGACAGAACTAGTAATTCTAGGCTACCTTGACTCAAATACTATATATTGACTCAAATACTATATATTGAATCAAATACTATATATTGAATCAAATACTATATATTGAATCAAATAGCATGTATCAGAGATCAAATATCCAGTGTTTTACATTAACTATCATATATTGAATTTCATATATCAAATAATATATATACTGTGTATATATATATAGCAAATGCCTTTTATCAATTATCAAATATCGAATGTTAGATGTTAATATAAAATTTCTATCCTTGAGTTGCATTTATTTTTCTACTAGCCACTGCATTAATCATTCATGCCTAAACCTACGGTGTTTTACAATAATTGTGCATGCATAATGATTATATATATATCTACATACATAACTTCAAATAGTGATGACTGTCATATGCAGAGCAATAAATTTTGGTGACTAAATAATTCTTGCTTACATTCACATGATGCTTAGGGCTTGATCAAGGATATATATATATATATATTGTAGCATGACAGATAATCCACTTAAATAGATTACCATATGATCATAAGTAAAAATCAATTACATGGAATATCAAGAAAATCCAAATGAGAACCAAATAAATATAAAAAAAAAATAGCAAAATAACTTGAAAAAGTAAATATAAAGAAAAAACTCTGCAACAAAAATAAATGTACAGCAAAATAAAACCCCAAAAAACTAAAATAAAATAAGAATATTACCCAGGTAGGATAGGAGTAGGTAAGGAAGATACCCAGAACAAATCGATGGACAAAATAACAAAATAAGAATGAAGAAACCGAGAACGAAATAGGAAGATATCCAGAACAAATAAAAATAATAATAACAAAATGATAATGAAGAAACCAAGAATGAAGAAGGAAGATATCCAGAACAAACCAACATACCTAATGAACAGGGACAAGTTTGAAGATACCAGATAGTAGGGGAAGTAGAATACGACCAATACCCAAAAGAAACCCAGAAGGGAGAAACCAAAAACCCCAAAAGAAATTAAATGTCACTATTGAAAGTATAACACCCCAAAAAACCAGAAACTCATGTAAAATAAATGAAAACAAAAGTGTTTAAAGTGCTAAGTAAAAGTGCACCCAAGAAAGTTATTGTATAATTAATAAAGACAAATCTTAACAGTTCCCCCATGATTAAACAACTTGATAATAAAACTATAAAACTGACTAGTGATAGTATCAAGAAATAACAGGGGACAAGTGGAAGTTATTATATTATAATAAATACACTTTGAGAAAGTACATTAAATACTGTACCTTTAAATAACTTTAAAAGTTTTAATTTAGTATAATGAGTGCTATTTAATAAAATAGTATGGTGAAAGAGCAAGGACTAATATTTCTAATAAAGTGCCACTATTTATGTAATAACATTCAATGGAGTGAATAAGATAAATAGAGAGCTGGGAGTTAATCCATAAAGTGACAAGGGATACATCCCTAAAATTAAAGAAAAACAGATAAGACTGTACCCAAATAATTTTAAGTAAGTGTTAAAAAATAAAGGTACAGAGATGTTAGGTTCCAATTACAATAAATGAACTCTATGCCTAAGGTTTGGAAATAGAGAGTAGTTCTTATAATTATAAAATGTTATTATGTTTAATAGTTTGAATCAGGAATGCAATGTCTGAATGTGGATACCATTCTTATATGATAAAATGTTTTTATGAGTTACTATGAATAATCAGTACTAAAGGGTATGAATTTAAATACCACTTTTAATGTCAAATAATTGTTAATGTATTAATTGTTTAATGTCAATACTAAATGTTATTGTAGTAAAATAAGGAATTATTAATGAATATTATATTAGAATAGAAAGTCAGAAAAGGGTATAAACAAACTGTATTATTAAAAACTTTGTATGTAACATCAGATAAAAAATAGGCCAAAGGGTAAATCTAAACTACATTATAATTGATAAATCCAGTCCAATAAACCAACTAAACTAATGAAATTTATGCAAGATAAACCCATCACATAGTAATATAATGAAAATTATACTTTAAAAAGATATTGTCAGAAGATAGGTAAAATTATGAGTAAAAATGCAAATGTATTAACTAAAATTTCAGAGGGGGAGTCATAGATTAATGAATTATATTTAAAAACAATACTCAATGGATAAAATTGCAAGAAATTAAAGAAAGATAAACAATTATATCAATCTGAGATTCAGTATAATCATAATTATAACAGATAAAATGGCTAATATTTGGAGGAGAACAGGAAATAAAAATTAAACCTACTTTTCCAAAATGAAAGAAATATAGCAATTTTAATAAAAAACTTTGTAAAACTACATTATTTGATATCAAATTAAGCAAAATGAATTAAAGAAACCAATTATGTATTTAGTATTTCATAAAATTAAATAATAGCAAAAATATATTCAGTGATATTATGTACCTTTTAAAGATGTAGCGGAAGTCAAGGATAAATGAAACAATGTATTATGCATATTAAATTGGCTAAGAATTTCAGAAGACGAAGGAAATGAGAACAGTTAATTATTATACGTGGTAGAGAACACTTGAACGAGGTTTTGCTCCTATTAACCTATGAAAGAAGCAGAAATGGCGTGCGGTATATAAATCGAGTATTCAGTGAAAATTTGTATTAGAATCAGTGAGCACAAATCCTAACACGATTAAAATACAGTAAAACAGAACAATATAGGACTAAATTATTAAATTAATACCATCACTAATAATTATTACTAATGAAACGAAAAGTGTTAGTACGACCTATTTAACCAAAGTGAAGTTAGACATTATCACACACATTTAAACAAAGTGAACTAAGAACACTGAACCAGGAACACCACCAGGAATTAACACCAGAACGAATATCCACAATTGCGGAGACGAGGAATCGGTGAAAAGGCATCATTTATTGCAAGAAATATTCGTCGAGGCAACTACGTATAACCTACGCAGTCGGCAGACGGCCATCTTTGTCTTCCCAGCATCCTAAGCGAGTTTGACCAAATGAACATCGAGTCATCACTGGTTCGAATTTTATAATATATAAACATTCAATATTATTTAATAACCTTGTAATTTTTAATTTTAAGACTTTTAACTTAAGTGTTATACTTTCATGGACCTACCCTTCTCTGGCTATTTATAAAATAACCGTTAAAAGAACCAAATATTTTATATACAATATTCATGTAAATTTTTTATCGACCGGCCCTGAGAAACAAGTCGATACTGTTGTCAATAATTGATTAACCATCGATCTTTCAGATAATTGTTAATAAATCGTTTAATTCTGCAAATTGGTTGAAATTTATTTATCAATTTAAGAAATATAATTAAAATTAAAGTAATTCAAGATCACGGCCTATCCGAAAGGCAGTATTTACCCAGAAATAAGTAGAATACTGAAGGAAGAAGAAGAACCGTCTATCGACTAGTGCCGGAGATAACTATATTAACGCAGAGTTATTCAGAAAAAGTGATACAACAACAGAAACAACCATAAAAGAATTAAATTTTTTACAAAATACAATTACAAAAATTATTTATTAAATATCTACAGTAAAAAACACAAAAACAAATATTTTTTCAGAAAACAAAAATTTTTTTTTAAATTTTTATTATAAATTTATATTACTATAATTATTATTTTGTAACTAAGAGGAACGTTACACTATATATATATATATATTTGTAATTTAATAGTACTCAGTGGCATTTATAGAATTGTACCTTATTCACGCTTATTATTTTATGTACAGACTGAACATCAAATAAATATAAATTTTGTTACTGTTAATAGAGTTGCTTAATTGCAAGTCCTGTCATCCAACCAGTGGACATGTCTGAAATTGGGTTTGGGTCTTTGCACACTTTATGCTTCCTCTAGGTTCATTACCTAGTTTTAAATATTATGTCTCTCCCCTTTACAAAATAAAATAAAATAAAATAAAAATAAAATAAAAAAATAAAACAAAAAAACTCATAAAATACTTAATAAAATAAAGGGGGGTTTCAAATGGTAGCAGAGCGTGGTTATGATTCAATGGGTTTATGGGTTAATCATATGCATTCAGAATATGTAGTAAATTGCATTTCAGAACTTAATTCATTGAATTTTGGAAGTTATAGAATCTGTGGGGACTTGCATTTATTGATGTTACTTGAAAACTTAGTGTGGATGCAGGCATGTTGGCTGGCGTTGGGACTTGCAAATATTGAGCCTGAAAAATGATTTTTGATCTGAGTCAAAGGTATTTGAAGAAGTTGATTGAAATTTTGAACAGTTTGATTAATTAATAGAATTTAGATGTCATGGTATTTTGTATGAAATGAATAGAGATGGATTAAATTTAATATGTGTTAGTATTTAAGCATGATTACTTTGTGATAGTGAGTGTAAGGTGTGTGCTATAAGAGGTTATAATTGTGAGGTTAATGGTGTATTGAGTAGGAAATTGATTTAATTGATATTATTCCAACATACATTCGGATCTTAGAAAATTTAGAACTTGATCAGGTGCCGTCAGTACTTGTCTGTTTTTGGTTAGGACTTGTTCTATTGTAGTGAGAACTTGTCTTTTGGGCAAGCCCAAGTATGTAGTGACTTGTTGGTTTCGTTTGGTTATTGAGAACATTCTATTTGGGGTAAATTATGAAGCGAGACGCTCATGTAATGGGGCGATGCAACTTATGGTATTTTGGGTCATTAATTTATGAATGCGGTTATGGTCCGGCCAGACGTCGTGATGCTGTGATGTGTCATTAAATCCTTGATGGAATATTTGTAGTTGGGTCACGTTGTGACATACCGATTTTTGACCTGACTCTAATTAGTTGAATTAGCTGAACAGCATTGTTGTTATTTATTTAGATGTTATGTGTACTTCGTGTGGATTTGTGTATTGTAAGTTAGATGTGTAGTCTGGTGTTGTTGTGTTCTCTTCTGGGCATTTCGAGTAGCTCTCTCTGCCTTTATTATACACCCATCTCGTCGCATCGCTAGAGGACTCTGGAGCCACTTGAATGATCAAGTTCTTCCTGTTTCCTTGCTATTTTCTTATTGTTATGATATTGGTTTTGTGAAGATTGTGTGGCAATGGCCAGCTCGGTAAACGTGGATTTGTTTGTAAAAGATGAGCTCGAGTGGGAGGTCCGGTTCCGGGGTCGGAAACCGCAAGACACGGTCGCCTCATTGAGGAAGCAACTGCGGGAGGCTCTTGCCTCCGGAGAAGCCCCGGGTGGTAAAGTAATACTCACGGATGTCACTGCCGAAGTGGATCTGTGTCAGGAAAAATTAATTGAACTCAAGGATTTGGCCGAAGGCCTGCGGTTGGCTGCACCAAGCTCCACGGCTAGACAAAGGGGGCGCCAACGATTACAACATGTATTATGCCGATTGCAGACTATTTAGAATCGCAGACTACTACTACAGAGTTAGTAGAGAGAACCATTTCTTCACTTACAGAACAAGTGACCATTGCATTGCGAGAGTCTTCTCTCGGCCAGTACCATCCCGTGGATGCGAATCCTGGTCCCTCTTCTCTTGAGTCTGCTCACAAATTAGAACTTACAGCGCCGGTCCCTGCCTTCTCGGGGGTGGCGGCCGCAAGCTATCACAAGCTCTCAAACCCGCTGTCCGAGGTCATCCAGCGCCTCCCAGTAGTGGATGGCTTGGACATAGAAAAACTTTTAAATTCTTCCACATATTTTTTCAATTAGCGGATTTTCCGGGGATGTCGGGGCGGACCTTGCTCGAGCTCATTTACCCGTATTGCAGGGGATCTATGGCTGAGCGGGTGACCAGCACAATTCGGGGTGGTGGTAGTATCGACCATTTTCATAGGGAAGTGCTGGACGCTTTCGTACCGGGGAGGCTGCGCGAGCAGCTGAGACAAAAGCATGTTTACCGGGTCCAAGCAAATGGGGAGGCCCTCGCCAATTTCGTTTCCAGTATTAAGGACGCTGCCTGGATCCTGAGACTGGGGTTGCCTGAGGGCGAAATAATTCAAACCATTCTGGAAGGGGTGACCCCCCCCCCAAGAGAGGTCACGTTTAGTGTTTGCTGAACGTCCCCGCAGCTTTATCGATCTGGATAGGCTATGTGTCCTGTCGAAAACTATTCAATGTAATGATGACACCAGAGGTCACGAGGCTAGGCGGAGTCTTGATCGCCAAGTTGTCGAGCGACGTGTCGGGCGTTCCAAGTCTCAGGGTTCTCGGTCTGCGGCCTTTCAAGGTAGTGATGCTCATGAATCTGTCTGCTTCAGATGTCACAGACCGGGCCACATTGCTCGATACTGTCCCGGTACTAGACAGCGTCCAGTGCCTTCCTGAAATGAACACAACCGAAAAAACGTAAATACCCGGGGAAGATAAGTCGGAGGTTGTCTTCCCCGTTAGGTCATCCTGTTGCAGATTTACTTAACCCCAGGCAGGTAGTAGGTCCCGGATCTGCTGGCATCAAGGTCTTGCAAACTGTCACCAACTACACTTCAGTATGCCCCTTCCTGTTGCTTGAGTTGAAAAAGGGTCAACTCAGAGCTTTAGTTGACTCTGGATCAGCCCGATCCATAATTTCGAGAGTGTGTGCGGACCTTGAAAAACAGGGCTTTATAAAAGGGTCGGATCAGTCTTCGGTGGTATGCTGGACTGCATCGCAGGAAATTCTGCCCATCTCCCAGGTGGTTTCCTTTAAATTTAAAATCGAAGGTTTTTCATGGGTGTGGCGCTTTTTGGTTTCTCCGGCTCTGGTAGTCGACTGTATCGTGGGTGCCGATTTCATCTCTAAGAGTGGTCTCGTATTAGACATTCAAGGGCACCAATGCTATTTCAAGTTTAATCGGGGAGTTGTCATTCCTTTCCTTGGATACCAGGGAGCTAAGGGAGGTATCCAAGAGGTAGAGTGTCCCGATTCAGCAAGAGACCATCTCACTCCTTCCCAGAAGTATGCCTTAAATCAGCTGTGTGAGCAATTCCCTACAGTGATAACTCCTACCCTGGGGCTCACACACCTTTTGGAGTATAAAATCCGCCTAACTGACTCCACCATAGTACGTTCACACCCATACAAGTTCGCTCCTCCAAAAATGGCTGTTCTAAGAGAGAAGGTTCAAGAATTGCTTGAGCAAGGGGTAATTTAGCCTTCTAATTCTAGTTATGCTAGTACAGCGTTTCTGGTGCCCAAGCCTGGGGGTAAACATCGTATAGTAATTGATTACCGGAAATTAAATGCGAATATAAAAGTGGATTCCGTTCCCCTTCCGCACTTGCATTCTGCTTTCGATTGGTTCAGTGAGGCCAGATACTTCACCGTCATTGACCTCAATGCGGCCTATCATCAGATACCTCTGTCTAAGGAAAGCCGACCCTACACGGTGTTCTGCGTGCCGTGGAATCTTTACCAGTACACTAGGGTACCAATGGGCCTGGCAGTGGGGGCCCAAACCCTCACGCGGCTTCTTGACACATTCTTTCATGATGTCAAGTTTAAATTAATTTTTAATTACCTGGATGACTTATTAGTTTATAGTAAAACTTATGAAGAACATTTGTGTCATCTGAAAGAGGTAATGTGTCGGTTGAGGAGTGCTGGTCTCACTGTCAATCCGGAAAAAGTCAAATTTGCTCAACAGAGTATTTCGTTTTTGGGGCATCTTGTCTCACACAGGGGTGTTACGGTTGACCCGGAGAGGACGCAAGGCATCCGAGATTTTCCTCCTCCTAGGGATGCGAAGGGTATTGCCAGGTTTGTAGGCATGATTAATTTCTATCATAGGTTCATCCCTAATGCCGCGGAGATCGCTACTCCCTTAAACGAACTAAGGAAAAAGGGAAGCAAATTCGTATGGGGTGAGAGGCAACAGAAGGCCTTTGATACCCTTAAGGAGGCAATCATCTCCCCGCCTGTGTTGCGGATGCCTGACTTTTCAAAACCATTTATCTTGCAAACGGACGCGAGTTCTGTTGCGCTCGGGGCGGTTCTGTCCCAGGTTGTTGATGGTGCTAGGCAGCCGGTGGCGTTTATATCCAGGACATTGACCCAACAAGAAAGGAAGTCATCAGTGTTATAATATAAAGAAATGGTGTGTGTCGTGTTGTTCGTGTTGTTATATGTCGGGCGTTACACTCCGCGCACTTTTTATTACTTACTGATGACTGGATCCTCTGCGATGATGTCGTCCTGCAAAACAACTTAATCTACTATGTGTTTGTGGGCGCCACTTGGAATCTTTTGTTCCAAGAAAATGTTATTAAAATTAAAATTTTGAATTCTTAGCAGTTAGTTTAATTCTATGAAAAAATGTGAACAAGACAGTTTGAGTTTGAAAAAATAAATTATGTTTTAATCAATCTTAAAAAATCGTCTGAAGGACTAACATTCGTGAAAAAATAAAATTGCAGAGTTACAAAAAAATATAAATTATTATTATTGACAAGTTTTTTCTCCAATCAAGTATCGGCTAACAAATATTTTATTTTACTCAGTTGAAAAGCATGAGTTTAATGTATGAAAAATCTTTATACTCAGGACGTGACTCCTTTGAACTACCAAGACAGATCAATAAGATGCTTTACAAAAATTAAGTGATTTGAAGGTGTGTGGCATGTGTAGTACAACTGTGTGACAAATGTAACCAGGTAAAAATGACTTTAACTTTGAACAACTCACGTTCCGATGGGTAATTATTCTCGCACTGGACACTTCTCTCGGGTAGCTTTCAATCTCGCCTCTTCGTGTTGACGTTCCTTGTGCACTGATTTTATTTAAAAGTCAAAATACGATTTTTTAAAACTTCCGCACTTTCGTAAAACAGTTTGGCAGTGAATTTATGCTTGAATCCCGCCGCCGACGATCAGCTGTCCGCGTGGTTTCTAAATTAGCCGCCACAGCGCTGATACTCCTCCTGCAGTTGAAAAGGCTGTGTGTACGTTACGTTATTGGTAGTTTTTGTCAAAGTCAGTTTGTTTTAGCGAATACAGCAGAATTGATTCTCTATTAAAATTTTGGTCCCTCCTGGGCCGCTGATATTCTGGCTGCGTGTGTTCTATTAAATGTGCCGTGTTGCTGCTCTATTTTAGCAACACATTGGCGTATACTCTTGTAGGTTAAGTCAGTCTATTGTCAATGTACGGGAAAAGGCTTTCTTCGTTCTTGTGTCGGCTTCTCGTTTTCGGTTTCGCCTCGGTTGTGGTGATCAGTGTCGTGGGTGATGCGTCTCTTCTGGATTCAAAGCATGAAGTGTTTCTCGGTCGAATTTGGTCTTCCTTTTATACTCTGTAAGGCTCATTGTTTTAGCTTTTCGACATGAACTTCCGGTGTATTTGTGTAAAAATTCCTTCTAGAACGTTCGAGAATAATGAAATGGAACCTCATGGAACAAATTTAACTTCCGTAGAAGCTTTAGAACAAAAATTCTTATTCTTCACACTAAGGATATTACAAAAATTATTCTGGTATTTGTCAAACAATTTTACATAATTACTTACAATCTGCATGCCCTTACTACATTTGGATTCTCTGCTTTCAACTGAATCTAATGATACTAATTACGATTGGTTTTTGTATAAATTAACTATAATAAAATAACACAACATACAACTCTTACCTTGGAATGTTTCCATAAAAATTCAATTTTTTAACTAAAAAATTGTTGTGAAGTTGTTTGGTTTCTTCTACAACATTAATACACAATATTATCATCTTTCTATAACAAAATAAATAAAGTTTAACACATATAATATATAAATAAGTTCAGTTTTACATGGTTCATGCCTATGGCCTAAGTTGTTGTCTCTGTTAAAATACAATAATTAGTCTTTTTTCCTTTTTATATATGGGATTTTTCGAGTATACACTGAGAGTTTATTATATTGTCTATCTTTTGTGATACCTGGTTTATCCTGATACATATTATTTTTATTGTAAGATTACTTAGCATCATATTGGTTTGCCTAAGTGGTCCTTTTTCTTTGTGTGACAAATTTCACTCTTATAAGTCAAATTCTTTAATAATTGAGCTTATTTTCAACTGAGTATGTTTGTTTTCATGGTACACTACAGTATTGTACCCTTTTCTTTTATTTTTGTTAATATTTTGCAAACATTTAGTCAAATATGACTATTTTTTGTGATGGTTGCTTGGCCTTAGCCATATATGGTATAGGTAAATAGTTTCCTAACTCGACTATTCAAGTGTTTAAGTTAGTCAAATATATTAGTATAGTCACATTATATTGTATTTCAACTTTATAATGCAATTTGGTTGCATTTTGTCAACATTAAATCCATAAATATTACAATATTATAGGTCTACTACATGTTTTCAGTTAATACTGTTTTTGGCTATTTTAACTGATTGTTATTCACTTTACAGCTTTCTTTATTTAAGATAAATTGTTCATCTTTGTCTACTTGATAATTACATATAGTTTTATCTCAATTTGATAATAATTAATTTTTACATGAAATCTGAGTGATTGGTCTCAAATCCAACACCTTAATATTTTTTTGTCATAACATTTATATATTTTTTTATTTTAACTTAGATCCTTTCTAATAATGTATTCAAATCATTTAATACATTTATTTTATTTACATTACATAGCATAATAATGGATCTTGCCCATTAATTCACAATAAATAGTTTTTTATACCCTATTCAGAGTTACAAAACTTAATAATTAATGACCTCATTTCGGTTGTTTCTGATATTATTTATCTCTATTATAGTATATTATTGGTTTTACACTGTTCTTCACTTGAATAATATATATGGGGTTTAAGTCTTAGTCATAGTCTGGTCGTTTTTTCCTGTTAATGGTATTAATTATTAGACAATATCACAAAATTTTTAGGACTACTTGGGTTCGATACTGTTCACCTCACCTTCCTCTTATGATAAATTGCTATGCAAATAATTTCCTTTATGGAACGTTCTGTGACTTACAGTATATGAACTAGAGTGTCTAGCTGTCGTGTACGCTCTAGATAAGTTCAGGCGTTTCTTGGAACATGCTGAGTTCCTGCTAGAGACCGACAATCAGGCTCTCTCTTGGCTTCTTGCTCATCCCCGGCAACTGGGTAAAATAGGACGATGGGTGGTCAAAATCTCATCCTTCAAATTCAAAGTGCAACACATTAGGGGAACTCAAAATGTGGTTGCAGATGCTTTGTCACGCATGTTCTCCCAACCCAGTGAAGCCCACTCTGAGCAACCCTGTTCTGTTCTATTGGACTTTCCTTTGGCCTTCACTGATGTGTTACCCCATCAGTTAGATGATGAAGAGTTGGGTTCGATCATCCAAAATCTAAAAGTGGGTAACGTACAGGCCCCATATTTCTTGCCCAAGGGCGTCCTGGGCTGCAGAGAAAGAAAAGGACGTGCCCCGAAGATTGTGCTGCCTAGCAAGCTCGTGCCCATGGTCTTCAGTTACTATCATGATTCCCCAGTAGGTGGACATAAGGGAATTTCGAAGACCATTTCCAGTATTAGGAGACATTTTATCTGGAAGGGCATGGATAGGGACATAGCTACTCGTGTGAAAGCATGTCATCTCTGTGGCTTGAGTAAGCCTCCACAAAACACCAAATTGGGTTTATTGTCATCAGATGTGGCGAGCAAACCAATGGAGAAGTTATTCATCGACTACGTGGGACCTTTCCCTCGTAGCAAGTCAGGTAATGCCTACCTGCTTGTTTGTGTGGATGCTTTTTCCAAGTTTGTCTGGCTACTGCCCTTACGACAGGCAAACGCTCGATCGACCATCCTTGTGCTACAGACCCATGTTTTTCAGCATTTCGGTCTTCCGGCCACCATTGTCTCAGACAATGGACCACAGTTTATCTCAGGTGATTTCCGGCAAATGTGTTTCGCTAACGGCATCAAACATGTGACCACTTCCCCCTACTACCCTCAGCCATCCCACGCGGAGAGATTCAACCGGAATCTCCGTTCAACCCTTATCGCCTATCATGCTGAACAACAGAATTGTTGGGATCAAAATCTAAAGTGGTTACAATTGGCATTTAATACGGCTTTACATGAAAGTCATAAGGCCGTACCCTTTGAGGTTATGTTTGGTTTCTTGCCGACTCTTCTCTTGGCCAACTTGTGGAACATTGAGGATCTTCTACCTAGCGATCCGAACATTAAGACGGTGGATAGATGGAAGGAGGCCCGGAAGAATTTGCTTCGTGCGCACGAGCGCGTCCGTAGTCGCTATAATCAAGGGCAAATTCCAAACCCTTTTAAGGTTGGCGATCTGGTCTACTGCCAGAGCCACCCGATAAGCTCAGCCATAGACAGAAGGGCTGCTAAATTGTGTTATCGTTGGTCGGGACCATACCGCATTCTACGGTTTGTATCGCCAGTTACTGTAAAATTGGGTGATCTCGGTGGGGATGTTGAGAGGATGACCACTCACATCTCAAAACTAAAGTTTTGCCATAGGGCATAGGTGTGAGTGGTGGCAAAGGGGTTGTTCAGTTGGGGATGTTGTTTAGTTCCTGGGTCTCAGTTGTTGAGTTTAGGGGGCCTTGGGTGGTCAGTACTCAGAGCTGGCGCCGGCGATTCTTGTCTTTCTCCTTTTCTTTTCTGTTCCTTATCTCTGCATGCGAACCAGGGCCCGGCGAGCATGCAGGACGCACACTTACACTTACTCATTCAGGCACACACACAGGTATAACTTACACTCCTTCCTTCTGCTTCTTGTTAAATGAGACACTGAACCCACCAAGAGCGCATAGATGTCTGAGGTTTCCCAGGAGTCCCACAGCAATCGTGGTAGAGAATATGTTTAGATTTTTTTGGGACAACCATGTTGCCCTTTGGGGTGAGGGTGTGCCATACTTTGTTCGGCGCTCCGTTATTATTATGCTAGGTCCGGTGGTATGTGCATATATCATTCCACTTTTTAAAACTCGTGCGCCGTGCACTGCTATTTTGGGTGCTTCGTCACCATGTGTAGCATGCTACATCTGATTGCGACGACAAAAATCATGTTGGCCATGGGCCAGCTGTTTTTGCTGTATCCTGTAAGAAAAGCGAAGTAACGTGAGTGCAATTCGCCACGTGTTTTTCCTCATTTCTCTGCCGACCTTATCTGAGAAATCTTCTTGGTTACGACTGACGGCTCCTGCATCATTCTGCCTCATTGAAGCTGTACCATGGAAAAATAATTTAAAGCCAGCTCCAGGTAGGCATAGCCTAATTATAGCTCAATTATTTTTAACCACGAAACATTTTTGTTATTTGTTCTTGTTAAAAGGTATCCGTGTGCGTGTGTGAATTTCCAGGCATGCAACAGGGTCTAATTAAATTTAAATGTAATTTATTAACTTGGTCAAATCAATTTAAACATATCTTACACTCAGCTACTCGTTCAGAAGTTGTAAATGAGAGCGGCCTAGATAGAAAGTAATGTCATAGTTATAAAAGGAGTTTTAAAAGATTTATAAAACTAAATAATGCACATATTGTGGTTAGAGCGGATTGTTAATAGATAGTAAGTGTTTGTGAAAAGGTTCTTGTCCCGTGCTGAATATTAAAGTGTGATTTCTCTATAGCATTATAATTGTGGCGTGAGTGCGAGATGTGGTTGTGTTATGTCTATGACACCCTATATAGCAAGTTGCCTGTCCTAGGTGCTCGGCCAATGGCGAGATGGGTGTCGGGGTTGGCCTAAGACCTGGCAACCCCTTGTGCAGAGAAACTCCATAAGCCTCGAGACGCCGTCAGTCGGGACAGAGATGTCAACTCTTACAGAAATTCTGCCCCCAGAAATCATCTGTTTCAACGACTGCTCAACCTAGACTTGGCCTCCTACTACATTGGACAATTCAGGTGTGATCCATCTCAATTTAATTTAACACCATCATCTACCACAACACGGTGCATCTGCAGACACACTCAAAAACAGACTTATAAAATCCGCTCAGAACTTGTTTAAAATCTGCAAACACATGTTAGGTTTCGTGCCTGCATGCTCGGACACTGTACATAGATAAACACCTTATGTATATTTAAAAAACTCTCATGCTATGTAAGGGATTACACATATACAAGTACTTAGATGAACAGCTCTGAGTTCCCTTATTTCTCGTGTTCAATGTATCAGAGTGTTGGTTGTGGTCTGCTTAATCATGTACTTCCATGTGGGCATAATGCAGGACTGGGGTGTTTGAATTTCGTGCCATTATTGAGGCCTTAATAGTAATTATGGCTATTTCCCTGAGTTGTTGATCCAGACTGCACGAATCGTGTATTAAATTACAAGTTAAGTTATCTTGTAATGTGGGGGCAAATCAGTTGCTTTGGGTTGTATGAATTTTCATTTTTATGGTGACACAAGTTTCTGAATTGTAAGTTGGGTATAGTTGTAAAGTCTATTATATGATGGGTTATAGCGAGAAGGTTGATGTGGGAATTGGGGTGTGTGTTATATGTGTGTGTAGTACGTGTTTATGTGTAATTCTTAATATAAAAAAAAGAGAATAATCTAATGTTAATGATGTATAGCACATGTGCTATCAGCACTGTCGACAGAACTAGTAATTCTAGGCTACCTTGACTCAAATACTATATATTGACTCAAATACTATATATTGAATTAAATAGCATGTATCAGAGATCAAATATCCAGTGTTTTACATTAACTATCATATATTGAATTTCATATATCAAATAATATATATACTGTATATATATATAGCAAGTGCCTTTTATCAATTATCAAATATCGAATGTTAGATGTTAATATAAAATTTCTATCCTTGAGTTGCATTTATTTTTTTACTAGCCACTGCATTAATCATTCATGCCTAAACCTATGGTGTTTTACAATAATTGTGCATGCATAATGATTAGATATCACCACAACACAACACTACTTCTACATACATAACTTCTAATAGTGATGACTGTCATATGCAGAGCAATAAATTTTGGTGATTAAATAATTCTTGCTTACATTCACATGATGCTTAGGGCTTGATCAAGGATATATATATATATATATTTTTTTTTGTAATTTAATAGTACTCAGTGGCATTTATAGAATTGTACCTTATTCACGCTTATTATTTTATGTACAGACTGAACATCAAATAAATATAAATTTTGTTACTGTTAATAGAGTTGCTTATTTGCAAGTCCTGTCATCCAACCAGTGGACATGTCTGAAAGTGGGTTTGGGTCTTTGCACACTTTATGCTTCCTCTAGGTTCATTACCTAGTTTTAAATATTATGTCTCTCCCCTTTACAAAAAAAAAATAAAATAAAAAAATAAAACAAAAAAAAATTCATAAAATACTTAATAAAATAAAGGGGGGTTTCAAATGGAGTACTACATCTTTGAATTTGGTGAGTCCGTTTTAATACTAAAGCCATCTTGACAACTATCAACGTTTTACACAACACTTCAATACAAACTAAATAATGAACACATTTAGTGCGACTACATTTATAAACATAATCTATGATATACAAAGTGAGTGACAAAAACTTATTTTGAACAAACAAAAGTGTAGAACTCATATAATTTTTATTAAACATTCAGTAGTGTGTATACAACTCAAGGAACATGGCGTCCATTGGTTTATTTAACTGTTACTGAAAGGGGGACAGCAGCACGCCATGTTGAGAATTCATGAACTATGAGCTATATAATAGACAATCATTTTTTTATTTGTTTATCTTGTCGATTGTATTACTAATGTCTAATTATTAATTATTTTAATTGTTTTATTAGTTTTATATTTGTAATGTGTAATATTAAGTTTGTAAAATTATCTGAATTGATTTCTTTTTGTATAATCACAAGAACTCACATCCAAACAATCATACACAAACAACAATTAATTACTACACATTAAGATTTGTTTTCTTCATGTATGTTATTAACGTAAAACTTGTTATATGAATTTATAATTTTACTGAAGACGATTGTTAATTTGGTTATAACCGTGAGATAAAAAATTTTTTCATGCATCCGAGAGCTAGATGGAGCAGAAACCTTAAAAAAGGAAAATTTGTTATTAATTAATAGAAGAAAAGAAAATTATTATAATAAGAGAATTAAGGAATAAAAATTGAATGATTCAGAGCAGTAACAGAAGTGTGTTCTCATTTATAAATAAATATTATTAAACATACAACTCAGAATATTGCTGAGACTAATTGAGCATTTATACTCATTTAAAATAAATACAAATCTCACACTATATATCTCTAAATGAGAAGCTTCCAGCACCAAAAATTCTCTAAATTTCAAAAAACTTATGAATAATATATAAAAAAGTCTTTAAATTACTTTTAAATTAATATTTTAATTTTTTCCAATCTGGCAAACTCTTGCAGCTATTCTTGTATCCTAACAGAGCTGTCAGAATGTCTTATCTACGAATGCACACCAATTTTATTATTAAATTGACGGCAAATCCATATATCTTATTTTGAAGACTTTTTATAATTGTTTCATGCATTCATGCGTGCCTGATGATTCAGGCAAATTTTCAATGACAATTTTAAAGTGCGCAGCAATTTAATTCCATTCTTTATTTAAAACAGTTACTGTCATATTCATATACAGTAGTCTTGGTTATCCGCCCTTCAATTATCCGCCGTTCCGTGTTATCCGCCACCCAAGCGGCGTGTAGTGTACGTGCTCTCTTTGTGATTGCTCCTGACTGTACCGCAGGAATTTGGCCTACTGCCCATCGCCTATTATAGCCTAGCTGTGACTCATGTGTCATTCACCCCACCCCACCCCCAACATCCAACGCTATCGCTCACATGCTCATCGCTTAGTAGACTGCAGTTTCTTGTTGTGTGCTGTAGTGAGCAGTGAGGCTATTTTTACGCGGTGTGTCCGTGAGTGACTAGTGCAGTTTTGGTGAAAGTGTCGTAGTGTAGTCTTGTTAATAGTGTTGCGATTATGGCTACGAAAAGGAAGAAAATTGTTTTATCAATAAAAGACAAGCTTGAGGCATTAAAAAGACTGGATAAAGGGGAAACGCTGCAGAAGGTGGGTGACCACTACGGCGTCGGTCATCGCACAGTTGGAGATTGGAAGAAGAGACGATTAGAATTAGAAAAATGGTGTTCCTTACGAGTTACTGAGACTGCTTTTAAAGATAGAAAAACTATGAAAAATAGTGATTATGAAAAAGTTAGCGAAGCGTTGTACATTTGGTTTACACAGTTCAGGGAGAAAGGGGTGCCTATTTCGGGACCTATCTTAAAAGAAAAGGCGTTGCAGTTTCAAAAAGAATTTAACGAAGGTGATGCAGATTTTACAGCAAGCGTTGGCTGGCTTGATAGATGGAAGAAGCATTATGGAATCCGTCAGTTGAATATTTGCGGCGAGAAACTGTCATCAAACTTTCAAGAAATGGAGCAGTTTAAGAAAAAATTTCAAGACTTTGTTGAAACTGAAAGCTTAACAGGAGATCAAGTATTTAATTGTGATGAAACAGGCCTTAATTTCAAAATGTTACTGAGTAAGAGCCTTGCAGCTAGAACTGAAGCTGCAGCCCCTGGCTATAAACGTAGTAAAGAGAGAGTGACTATTTTAGCATGCAGTAATGCCACAGCAAACCATAAAATGGACCTGGCAATGATTGGAAAGTCCAGAAACCCTAGGGCTTTTAAAACCATTTCAAAACATGCTCTTCCAGTAAAATATTTCAGTCAAAAAAGTGCATGGATGACTAGTGAAATTTTTAAGGAATTTTTTTTAAAGAGTTTGTTCCTTCTACAGAGAAGTTTTTAAAAGACAACAACCTACCCAGAAAAGCAGTTTTACTGCTAGACAATGCCCCAACTCACCCTGATCCAGACGAACTTAGAGATGGGGACATAAAGGCTATGTTTTTGCCACCAAATGTGACTGCCATTTGTCAGCCTATGGACCAGGGTGTTTTGGAAACACTTAAACGAAACTATCGAAGAAAGCTTCTGTCAACAGTCATACAAGAAATTCAAGATGGGCAAAGCTTGATTAAGAAGTTGAAAAGTATAAATTTGAAGGATGTCGCTTATTGGGTCGCAAGGGCCTGGGCCGACTTCGGGGCACAAACAATTGCGAAGTCGTGGCATAAGCTGTTGGGCGAGGACAAAAATATGGCTGAAAGCAATGCTGGATGAACTTCATGAAAGTATTTTGCCCTTGGTGCAACATATCCCTGGATGTGAGGATGCATCGTTGGATGAAATAAGGAATTGGTTTTCAGGAGACGACCAATATGAAATAACTGACGAAGAAATTGTAACACTTGTTAACAGCGATAATGTTGTTGAAGATCAAGACTCTGAAACTGTTGAGCCCCAAAAGATCACACACAAAGAAGGGGTTAAAGCTCTTGAAGCACCCATTCAGTATGTTGAGCAGCAAGAGGAAGCCAGGGTTGTCGACATAATGATGCTCCAAAGATGGCGAGACTTGGCAGCAAAGAAGCGGGAATCATCAGGGAGGCAGTCGAAGATCACTAATTTTTTTCACTCATCATGAACTGAACTCTCACTTCCAACATTTCTGACAGTGTAAGTCAATTTTATTATGTACACATTCGTCTGATTCTATATTTATTTTTAGTAAATTTTTCTTGTTAAAATTTACTGAATTCTTAAACTTGAAGCATGAAGTACTAAAGTAGGCATAATTGTTTTCTCTTTTTTTGTAAGTGTATAACTTTAATATTGTTGCTTGTTCTCTAAAATGTTTTACTATTATTTTGTAATATAATTGTACAGTACTGTATTGTTTTCTCTATTGATTTGTTGTAAAACGTGATGTTTATTAATTACATTTACAAAATTACAACGTAATTTTATGATAAATTTGCGTTTTATTTAACTCTTCCTATTATCCGCAATTCCAGCTTATCCGCCCTTCCGCCAGCCCGTTTATGGCGGATAACCGGGACTCTACTGTATATGCAATTAATCAGGGGGGCAGCCAGAATTTGGTTCTAGTGAATTCTTGCCAGTTCTCAGTGGCAGGGGGGGAGGAATAAATTTTCTCCCGACTTTTGCAAAGTTCAGTGTTACAGGTCTGTACGAATTTTTTAAAACTTCGATTTAGTGAGTGTGTGTATGTTTTGTAGCAAAATAAATTACATCAGTTCACTTGTTTTACCATAGAAATGAATAAAAGGTTTTCATAAAATGGACACTAACAGGTCCTCAAAATCATGCTATGGGGTGAACAAATATGTGGTTGGATGTACATTTTCTTGAAGTCAGCACACAAATCAGTTTATTGGTACCAGGTATGGAGCACTTGTAAATTGCCTTCTGAAAGCTGTATTTGGTCTTAGGTATGTATGGATTAATGGACATGTTTTAAGATTTTAATTGTTGATTTGTTTTTGAGATGGTAATAAAGCACTTAATTACAAAATACAAAATAACAGTAATTCGGATCAACAAACCATGTACACAATAGGCACATCTGTTTAAGATTTGAATAGCAAGCAAAAAACTGATTACGGTATGCAGAAATTTTTCCAAGTTGCTGTGGATTAAATTACCGCTCTATAAATACCATAAAGCTTCAGAAACCTGGTCAATGACAAAAAATAGCGAGAGACTTCTAGGTTGCTGTGAAAGATGGATTCCAAGAACAATATTTAGAAGAGTACAAGAAAATGGAATGAGGCGCAGGCGCTATAATTGTGAACTATACCATTTTTACAAAGAGCCGGACATTGTCGGGATAATCAAAATACACAGGCTAATATGGGTTGGACACATAGAGAGAATGGAGGATGGACAGCCTATGAAACGTATTTTCTACCAGAAACCAATGGGTAGTAGAAAAAGGGGAAGACCCCGAAGTAGATTCAAAGACCAGATAGAGGAGGACCTCAGAAATCTGAACATAAGAAACTGGAAAGCCAGGACATTCAATAGGGAGGAATGGAATTGACTCTTGGAGCAGACCAAGATCCGCCAAGGGTTGTAGAGCCACAGTTGATGATGATAAATACCATAAAACAAAGTTGGATACACTGCAGAACATAACCTCAGAGAACATAGCCTGCTAAGAGAACATAACCTCAGAAACTAGTATAAAAATTTGAACTTACCTGATGCAAATCTACTGTATCAGAGAGTAGTATTTTTGATTTTTAGCTCTCAAGTATGTATAGTTTGTAATGATTATTAATTGCTTCAAGTACTTCTGGGTGAAGTCCATTTAATGGAGTTGAGTGTAGAATAGCATCTAAACTGGTAGTTGGATTTTTACTCTGCCCCACACCACAAATGATAATTTAGGGACATCTAACTTTGAGTTTGCTGTGAACATACTCGCACGAGTATTGACACTAACATGGTGTACATGTAACCTACATTAAACCTGGTGAACCTGAACTTCTGGTTGATCCAGAAATAAAGTGGGGTTCAGAATGTGTCCAGGGAAGTAAATATTTATAACAAGTTACCAAACACAAGTTATGGCACAATAAAATGTGCTGTATACCACCAAATAGTGGTGTATTTCAAGTACTGACAGACCACTTCCAAACACCAATGAAAAAGACATGAACAGCGTATATCTTAATATAAGTAATGAGAGAGCGAATCTTTTGGTCTATGCCTCAGCTACCACTAATGTGGGTGATGTAAGTAAAGGATTCTGACAAGTTCCATATCATTATTTTTTCCATTCAGCCAAGCCAAAGCTTTTGAAATGCATCACCCTTCTTATAAGTCAACATAGTGTGGATCACTATATAAAAAGCATCCATGGATCGTGGAGACAGTCTTGACAAAAACAAAAAACACATACACACACCACAAACACGAGAATTCCCAGTCCATACTGCTGCTTGGTGTCCCAATAAAATAATGTATAACCTTCAAGCACAAAACCTTAATTAAGATATCGAGCGGCTTGATGAAGAAGAGGCATATGCCATTGGAAAAGTCAACCACAAATTACACCAGCCCGGTGAAAAATGTAATAATTGATGATTTTGAACAGTGGCAGCTTGTGATCAAAAGTCTGGTAGCACAAAAAAAAATTAAGCCTCAAACAAGAATAACTTTAAAATTTTATTAAAATAATATTAAACCTAATAAATGGTAAACGTATAATTAAAATAAATAAATATTTACGTCACTAATAACTGACTTGCATAACACTACATGCACAGAACAGATTCATATGATATACTTTAACTAATCACTGACAAATGAAACCATACTGCAATGTTAGCAGCATGTAGGTAGCTCGCCGTATACTACCTAGGCCTGTCTCATTTACTCTTCTGTTCTCTCTCTCTCTCTCTCTCTCTCTCTCTCTCTCTCTCTCTCTCTCTCTCTCTCTCTCTCTCTCTCTCTCTCTCTCTCTCTCTCTCTCTCTCTTTCTCTCTTATGCTTAGCTGTGGCATAGCCGTCAACCCCTCATATAGTCATGTGACTCCCTAATACTTTGCGTGTGGTAGGTGGTAGTATGGAAACTGCTACCTACAGATTCAAGCGACTTCACTCTGAATATAAAACTACAACATTTGGAGTGGGTGGTGGCAGTTTAAAAACAAACTCGGTAAGGAGATTTTTAATAACATGAAATATAGGAATATAAATTGTGTATATTTGCGATCATATAACAGAAATAATTTATATAATTTTTTTATATCTCAGAATTTATGGAGGTAGTACTAACTAGCTACTCCTATAGAAACTGCCTCTGGTGGATAAGAGGATCTTCATTGACAGAGCAAAAGTAATGACAGACTTAATCTTAAGTATTCATGTGCATTTTTAAATTAATTTATTACATTTTAATTCAAGAGTGAATGTCATCTATTCTTAACATATTGTTTACATTTATTTAAGGTAATTTATGATTAATAAATTATGAATTAATAAAACTCTTGAAATTTTGATCTAATTCTGACTTTTAATTATTCAGTGGTACAGTATTTATAAGGGTAGAGTGAAAAGTCCCAGGCCTGAATAAGAAAACAACATTTTTTTGGATTAATTTGTATTTACTTCTCAACATAATCTCTATTTAGGTCTATATACTTTTTCCAACAATGTTCTACAGTGGTTTTGTCAGACTGATATGCTGCTTTGTTGAGGTCCTCAAAGTCCCCAATGCAGCCATTGACATCATCGCTGACTTGATTGTTGTCAGTACATCTTTTTCCACTGAACCATTTTATGAAGTTAGGAAAGAGGTAGAAGTCACTTGGGACTAAATCGGATGAGTGTGGTAGGTAAGGAAGCAATTCGAATTTCAATTCTTTGATTTAAGCCACCACAACATTTTGTATGTGAGAGGTCCATTGTCTTGGTGAAGCAGCACTTTCTTTTTCACTAAATAATGTAGCTGTTTTTTCTTGATTTTGTCATTTAAAAGGTACAGTAGCTTAGAATAGTACTCACCACTAATTGTTTTCCCCTTTTTAAGGTAGTCAATGAAGATTACTTCACGCGCGTCCCAAAAAACAGTCGCCATAACTTACCAGCAGATGAAATTGTCTTTGCCTTCTTTGGAGTTGGTTCACCTTTGGTGGGCCAGCGTTTTGATTGTTGTTTGGTCTCAGGAGAGTTGTGGGGAACTCAAGCCAATGGTCATCAACGGTTATGAATGGACATAAGAATTGCGCATTGGTTGGTTTGTACACATAGACTGCCAAACAATCGGATTATACATCCTTTCGACACTGTTTTTGGTCAAGTGTCAGCAAATGGGACACCCATATAGTACACAGGTTTGTCATACACTTCTGGCTATTTTTTCTGGCATAGTCACTTTGATGGGACGTCCAACAACTGTGTCATCAGTTGTGGTTTCTGGCCCATTTTAAATTTATCAACCCAGCACTTGACCTTGTATTCAAAGCTGCCAGACTTTTTTTTCTGGCATAGTCACTTCGATGGGACGTCCAACAACTGTGTCATCAGTTGTGGTTTCTGACCCATTTTAAATTCATCAACCCAGCACTTGACCTTGTATTCAAAGCTGCCAGACTTTTTTCTGGCATAGTCACTTCGATGGGACATCCAACAACTGGGTCATCAGTTGTGGTTTCTGACCCATTTTAAATTTATCAACCCAGCACTTGACCTAGTATTCGATAAAGAAGATTCCCCCAAAATTGAATAAAGTTCATTTATTATATTGGTTGTGGTTAAGCCTTTCAAAATAAAATATTTAATTGCCGCATGAATTTCCAATCTATCCAAATGATGCTCGAGGCACTTACAGCAGTGGACTGTGAAATTCACGATAAACAACTCATTGACTTGTAAACATCAAAACTAAGCCTACAAAGGATAAAATCATATAACAAAATCAAAATAATGAGCATAGTGGCGCTATCTCTATGTCAGACTCAGAACTTTTCACCCTACCTTCATACTGTTAATGGTTTAATTAATTATGGTATTACACTTCTACTCAAAAATCTACAATGAATGTAAAGATTACAAAAAAAATAAGTAATAATAATAATAATTTGGCCTACAAAATGAGGTAAGAAATTTGAAATTTGGCAAATCTTGTGTAATCATGGTGGAGATGAGAGGCTTCAGTGACTACAAGTGTGCTAACCTAATATTTGAACAGCCCTAAACAGCTGGTACAATGACACTATCCTATACACTTTCGCACATTCAATTTAGACCACTGGCTATACGTAGAAGCTTGCATGTATTAGCCCGGCTCAAACGTCAGCTGCCCTATTACTTAAAAATCAATATGAAATGGCTACATGTTCTGTAAATGTACATTATTATAACAGTAATTAAGAGGCCTAAATCAATCCTAAGGCTGACCACATCTGATCACTTAATACTGAAATAAAATATTTTTATAAGGTTGATAAGAATGTTTATAATGACAGTGATGAAAATATGTAGGCCTAAATTCAGAAACTTGTTAAATATACTTTAAGCTACAACCTGTAGAAGTTTTATTGTGATCAGACTGCATGTTTGACAGTTTTGTAAAGTTAAGGTTTGCTTACATGTAGATGTAATGTGCGCTTAACTTCTCTATATTGACAATCAGTGCCGGATTTAAGATTTTTGAGGCCCTAGGCTAAGTTTTCTGAGTCTATTGACTTTGATGTAATATATGTATTGCAATTTGATGTCAGATTAATAATATGAAATTTAAAACCAGTAGGCTACTATAAAAAAGCGTGCTTTCATTTAGCAAACTTTTTCAAAATATTAAGAACCATGCAAAAGAATTGAGCAAATAAAGTTATTTTTTAACTAAGCTAATTCAGAAATTTAACATAAAAAAATTTCTTTTTTATTGTCTAGGTATAACACACTAATTTTTTCTTATAATTTTTATAAAATTAAAAAAATAGGTTTACATTTTTTTTATTCTTAGAATAAAGATACAACAAGCTAATGGTAAACTAATATTCAGTGACTATGTAGCTTAATGGAATTAATGTCGGTGAAAGCATACACAAAAAATGTTGCGAGAAAATTTATAAATTTTAAAAAGAAAAATATAGAAAATTATTTTAAATAACATAGGCTACATTTTTATATTTTAGGAAGAGATATAAACACACTTTTTTCAGTTATAAGTGGTTTTTACATAGAAAGCTTTCTTAAAAACTTATAAATGTAATTCGGAATGAAATATGACTATACTATATGACTAGATATGACTAAAACTAAATATTATGAAATATAAAATAAGTGTTCTCTTATTTAAAGTTTAATTAAAACATACATAAGATTTTTTGAAAGCAATTTTCTAAAAAAAAAAAAAAAAAAAAAAAAACAAATTAACGACTAATAAACTGGTGACGTGAATAAAGATTTGACAATAATTTATTATACATCAACATTTTGTGCTTTTTGAGATGGAAACTCTTTAATTAAGTCATCAAAGTTTAAGTCACCGTTAGCAACAAAACTAGCTGAACTAGAGAGCCTTGAGTCTCAACTTGAATCTCTTTAGTAGTTTTTTATTCTTTTTAAAATCCTGAATGATCTGTCATCATACACAGCAGAATTCGCAAAGCTGTGTCTAAGTTTGGAAATAATGTTGTCTATTGTTTGTCACGGATGAGTTTTAAGAACGCTAAAGGTAGATTCCTAATTACCTTCCCCTCTTGATTGTTCTTTTCCTCTTTTTTAAAGAAATCGATGCCTTTAATAAACTCCTTGAAAAGCACACATTCTTCTCTGAAGTCACACTTAAATAAATCAAAGTGCCTCCTACTTTTATAAAATCGTACTTCGTACTTCTGTTAAAAAAAATATGTAGTTGCGGCCCCCTCTGACCCCGAGTGGTAAATCCAACACTGTTTACAATTCAAGAAATTTACAGTTTCTCTTTTAGATAACCAACTGGAAAACTTGGGAAAGTTGTACAGTTATAGGCTAGTGTACTCAGCTTAGGCAAATTATCAGTAAAATATTATAATTTCCACAGGAATTTATGAATGTACAAAAAAATAACTCTCCAAAAGAAAAAGATCTTTATCTTCTTTTGTAACAATTGAGGCCTATGCCCTGATATTTAATGTATACACTGCTTGCCATTGCAGTTGATTTCTAACACTTTTCATGGCTGTCCTAAGGCCTTCACCCCAGTCAGCAGTCAAATAAAAAATTAGAAATATGAGTAGAATCCACCATTTCTAGAAAATTTAAATGAAAAATCGGTATGGAGAACCATACATGACTTCCATATTCTAAGATTTATAATTAAAATAATTTTCGAAATGAAATATTACCATAGAAACTACTTCTTTCTACTTACTGCTTCAGCCTTAACCACAGTACTGTGGTCACTAACCACCTCACGTTATCGCACTCGATTTTCACTGCTGATGGAAGTCAATGGCATTGCCGAAACGTCTGGTTTTGTAGAAAACATTGGACTACGGCCAAATATCCCGGGAAGGAATTTTAACAAAAACTACTTCTTTGTTGCCGATAACGTTGTACACATATATATAAAAAATATGCATAAAATTAATGGCTTGTATAAGTTAATGATTGATCTCCATTAAGTAGTGCTCAAGTTTCCAAAGTTTTAATATTATGATGTCCGTAATTAAAACATCAGAGCAGATTTAGTGTGTATGAGGGTTCACCGTGGACAAAAATTTTCAACATTTCCTATTGAGCGTTGCTTAGAATAAAGCTGCGAATCTACAGTGTACGTTTCACAGAACAAACACGCGGAAAAGAAGGAGCGCTCCGAAGTCACTCATGGACCCTCAGCATCTTGCAGAGGGTTCATTCCCTAAAGACGAAAAGTCTGTCTATGAATCGTTCCTCTGTAAACACGTGCAGTTACATTGCCCAGCGATCCACAGGAAGCAAATTGATGTCCATTTTTTCGGCTTGCACGCGTTATGTTGGTGTGGGTTTCGGCACTTTCCATTTAAAAAGTGTGCAAATGTAAGAAAATAAACATGAGTGAGGCCAGAAATAACGTGAATTGTGTGTGTGTGTGTGTGTGTGTGTGTGTGTGTGTGTGTGTGTGTGTGTGTGTGTGTGTGTGTGTGTGTGTTTTACCTGCCTTTTTATTGCTGTAGGCATAATAATAAAATGGAAACGTAAACATTACATAACTGAGATATGCTTACCTGCCACGAACGATATATTATTTTATACATGGAGGAGTTCAGTGACATACACACGTACAGAAGAATTATATATATAAAGATATTAACTCATACATAATTTACATTAAAATGAAAAAATTATAATTTTATTGCCTGGCAACAAAATTATTTTATTTTTAACAATTACCATTGTTTGAAAAAGTTTAAATGAATTTTCAAGTACTTTACTGTTGTTAAAACGTAAAAGGTTGCAGGTAAACTACCCCTTCCCCTTAACCGATCTTCACCAAAATCGAAAGTCCTTGAGATCTCTACAATTCAGGGAAGTATGCAAAAAATTATTTGATTCTGTTTGAATTTGCGGCTGTTATCGTTTTCCATAGAAAATACGCTTGATAAAAAAACGTTGCAGGTAAACTACCCCTTCCCCTTAACCGATCGTCACCAAAAACAATAGGTCTTGAGAACTCTACAATACAGGGCTGTATGCAAAACATTATTTGATTCTGTTTGAATTTGCGGCTGTTATCGTTTGCCGTAGAAAATGTGTGTGTGTGTGTGTGTGTGTGTGTGTGTGTGTGTGTGTGTGTGTGTGTGTGTGTGTGTGTGTGTGTGTGTTCCCTGCCTTTTTATTGCGGTAGTGATAATAATAAAATGGAAACGTAAACAGTACATAACTGAGATATACTTGCCTGCCACGCACGATATATTTTCTCTTATAAATGGCTAGCAGAATACCCGTGCTTCGCTACGGAGTTTCACGTTGTACGTAATGAAAATGTTAGTTTAATTAATAAAGTTCAATTAAAGTAGGCTTCTTAAAAATAAATAGCTGTTGCCCACAACTTCGTTCGCGTGGTCTTCAATTTAATGCGATAATATATTTAGAACAGAATCTATTCTATTGGGTTGCCATAGTAACCAGATCTAATAGTTTTTTAAGACCGCAAAGGACCCCCCAGAGGATCGTATCGAAAAAAACACCTGTCCTATGTTGGTTCTCCCGTTGCGTAAAATATTTGTGTCAAGTTTGGTTGAAATCGGTCCAATGGTTTAGGTGGAGACGTGGAAGATCCCAAAGGATCCCCCAAAGGATCGTATTGAAAAAAAACACTTGTCTTATGTTGGTTCTCCCTTTGCGTAAAATATTTGTGCCAAGTTTGGTTGAAATCGGTCCAGTGGTTTAGGAGGCGATGTGGAAGACCCCAAAGAACCCCCAAAAGGACCCCATCGAAAAAACACCTATCCTATATTGGTTCTCCCGTTGCGTAAAATATTTGTGCTAAGTTTGGTTGAAATCGGTACAGTGGTTTAGGAGGAGATGTGGAAGACCCCAAAGAACCCCCCCAAAAGACACCATCGAAAAAACACCTATCCTATGTTGGTTCTCCCATTGCGTAAAATATTTGTACCAAGTTTGGTTGAAATCGGTCCAGTGGTTTAGGAGAAGATGTGGAAGACCCCAAAGAACCCCCAAAAGGACCCCATCGAAAAAACACCTATCCTATGTTGATTCTCCCGTTGCGTAAAATATTTGTGCCAAGTTTGGTTGAAATCGGTCCAGTGGTTTAGGAGGAGATGTGGAAGACCCCAAAGGACCCCATCGAAAAAATACAGAAACCTTTGCGGACGTGCGCACAACAACTCACCGAAGTTTCATCGCAATCGGATGAATGGTATAGGAACGCATACGGGACAAACAAACATTCATTTTTATATATAAGATGTAAACTATACCACTTACTTGACATAAACCGTGATAGCTAAGCTAATGTACAACATATATGTATTAATTATACACATAAATGTTCCTCGATAGACACTCTATCTATTGGCGAAAACTTGAATAAAATCCGTTCAGTACTTCCAGAGATTAACGATTTCAAACACAGAGAGAAAACGGACCGACTTTACTTTATACTATGTATAGATTTACATTAAAATGAAAAAATTATAATTTTATTCCCTGGCAACAAAATTATTTTATTTTTAACAATTACCATTGTTTGAAAAAGTTTAAATGAATTTTCAAGTACTTTACTGTTGTTAAAACGTAAAAGGTTGCAGGTAAACTACCCCTCCCCCTTAACCGATCTTCACCAAAATCGAAAGTTCTTGAGAACTCTACAATACAGGGCTGTATGCAAAACATTATTTGATTCTGTTTGAATTTGCGGCTGTTATCGTTTGCCATAGAAAATACGCTTGATAAAAAAACGTTGCAGGTAAACTACCCCTTCCCCGTAACCGATCTTCACCAAAAACAATAGGTCTTGAGTACTCTACAAATCAGGGCTGTATGCAAAACATTATTTGATTCTGTTTGAATTTGCGGCTGTTATCGTTTGCCATAAAAAATACCCTTGTTAAAAAAACGTTGCAGGTAAACTACCCCTTTCCCTTAACCGATCTTATCGTTTGCCATAGGAAAAACCCTTGTTAAAACATAAAACGTTACAGGTAAACTACTCCTTTCCCTTAACCGATCTTCACCAAAAACAATACGTCTTGAGAACTCTACAATTCAGGGCTGTATGCGAAATATTATTTGATTCTGTTTGAATTTGCGGCTGTTATCGTTTGCCAAAAAAAAAATTTCCCTTGATAAAAAAAAAACCGTTGCAGGTAAACTACCCCTTTCCCTCAACCGATCTTCACCAAAAACAATAGGTCGTGAGTACTCTACAAATCAGGGCTGTATGCAAAAAATTATTTGATTCTGTTTGAATTTGCGGCAGTTATCGTTTGCCATAGAAAAATATCGGTATGGAGAACCATACATGACTTCCATATTCTAAGATTTATATTTAAAATCATTTTCGAAATGAAATATTACCATAGAAACTACTTCTTTCTACTTACTGCTTCAGCCTTAACCACAGTACTGTGGTCACTAACCACCTCACGTTATCGCACTCGATTTTCACTGATGATGGAAGTCGATGGCATTGCCGAAACATCTGGTTTTGTAGAAAACATTGGACTACGGCCAAATATCCCGGGAAGGAATTTTAACAAAAACTACTTCTTCGTTGCCGATAACGTTGTACACATATATATAAAATATATGCATAAAATTAATGGCTTGTATAAGTTAATGATTGATCTCCATTAAGTAGTGCTCAAGTTTCCAAAGTTTTAATATTATGATGTCCGTAATTAAAACATCAGAGCAGGTTTAGTGTGTATGAGGGTACAGTGTGGACAAAAATTTTCAACATTTCCTAGTGAGCGTTGCTTAGAGTAAAGCTGCGAATCTACAGTGTACGTTTCACAGAACAAACACGCGAAAAAGAAGGAGCGCTCCGAAGTCACTCATGGAACCTCAGCATCTTGCAGAGGGTTCATTCCCTAAAGACGAAAAGTCTGTCTATGAATCATTCCTCTGTAAACACGTGCAGTTACATTGCCCAGCGATCCACAGGAAGCAAATTGATGTCCATTTTTTCGGCTTGCACGCGTTATGTTGGTGTGGGTTTCGGCACTTTCCATTTAAAAAGCGTGCAAATGTAAGAAAATAAACATGAGTGAGGCCAGAAATAACGTGAATTGTGTGTGTGTGTGTGTGTGTGTGTGTGTGTCTTACCTTCCTTTTTATTGCTGTAGGCATAATAATAAAATGGAAACGTAAACATTACATAACTGAGATATGCTTACCTGCCACGAACGATATATTATTTTATACATGGAGGAGTTCAGTGACATACACACGTACAGAAGTCATCTTCAAAAATACTAGAAATCGTCCACGCTTTTATGTTGGCAGTGTAACTTACAGGAAGTTTTTTGATGTTTTTAAAACATCTAGGATGCAAACTTTTCCCGATAACTAAAAGTTTCCTTTTTTCGGTTCCCGTCATGTTCGCACAAACAAAAACTGTAACTCTTTGTTTAGAGAGCTTCCCACCAACGCACTTTTCATTTTTAAATTTGAAAGTCTTATCTGGAGTTAATTTATAAAAAATTCCGGCTTCATGTCCATTAAAGATGACTTCATCTTTATATGATCGTCTAATTTCTGGCCAAGTGTTACGCACCCAATCGCCTGTAACGTTCAGATCTACGCATTTTGCCTCACCACAAATTTTTGCAAAGGAAATCGAGTGTCGGGCCTTAAATCGATCTAGCCATCCGTTGGAGCACGTAAAATGGCTGGCGCCGGCAGTCCTGTTACAGTGCTTATCGCTTGCATACAATGTATGTCTGTAGCCATGGGCTAGCGCGCGCGCGCGCACATATATACGTTTATATGAAATTTAGAGTAAAATATCTGAGAAATATTTGACGCTATAACAGAGTAGTACAATATTTAGTGACGTTAAAACCGGGAATTTTTATAATGTTAAAGATATCAGTTTGACTGGACTTATGACAAAATAACGCTACACCCGAGTTGACGTAACAGCCGAGGCCGTAATAACCAAGTTCCACTGTATATATAAAGATATTAACTCAAACATAATTTACATTAAAATGAAAAAATTATAATTTTATTGCCTGGCAACAAAATTATTTTATTTTTAACAATTACCATTGTTTGAAAAAGTTTAAATTAATTTTCAAGTACTTTACTCTTGTTAAAACGTAAAAGGTTGCAGGTAAACTACCCCTTTCCCTTAACCGATCTTCACCAAAATAGAAAGTCCTTGAGACCTCTACAATTCAGGGATGTATGCAAAAAATTATTCGATTCTGTTTGAATGTGCGGCAATTATCGTTTTCCATAGAAAAAAAAATGTTGCTGGTAAACTACCCCTTCCTCTCAACCTATCTTCACCAAAAACAATAGGTCTTGAGTACTCTACAATTCAGGACAGTATGCAAAACATTATTTGATTCTGTTTGACTTTGCGGCTGTTATCGTTTGTCATACAAAATACACTTGTTAAAAAAACGTTGTAGGTAAACTACCCCTTTCCCTTAACCGATCTTTACCAAAAACAACAGGTCTTGAGAACTCTACAATTCAGGACAGTATGCAAAACATTATTTGATTCTGTTTGAAGTTGCGGCTGTTATCGTTTGCCATAGAAAATACCCTTGTTAAAACATAAAACGTTGCGGGTAAACTACCCCTTCCCCTTAACCGATCTTTACCAAAATCAACAGATCTTGAGAACTCTACAATTCAGGGCCGTATGCGAAACATTATTTGATTCTGTTTGAATTTGCGGCTGTTATTGTTTGCCAAAAAAAAAAAATTACCCTTGATAAAAAAAAACGTTGCGGGTAAACTACCCCTTTCCCTCAACCGATCTTCACCAAAAACAATAGGTCGCGAGTACTCTACAAATCAGGGCTGTATGCAAAAACTTATTTGATTCTGTTTGAATTTGCGGCAGTTATCGTTTGCCATAGAAAACAAATCTACAGACAGACACACACACAGTCACTTTTCGGAAAACGACTTTTTTCATGTTTTGGGTGTAGTAGAATCAGAATGTGCAATAATCTCGAACACGATTTTTTTTGCCATCACCATACTTCCATTCCTTAAGGAATATGGAAGTAAAATGGAATCGTAAACATTACATAACTGAGATATGCTTACCTGCCACGAACGATATATTATTTTATACATGGAGGAGTTCAGTGACATACACACGTACAGAAGTCATCTTCAAAAATACTAGAAGTCGTCCACGCTTTTATGTTGGCAGTGTAACTTACAGGAAGTTTTTTGATGTTTTTAAAACATCTAGGATGCAAACTTTTCCCGATAACTAAAAGTTTCCTTTTTTCGGTTCCCGTCATGTTCGCACAAACAAAAACTGTAACTCTTTGTTTAGAGAGCTTCCCACCAACGCACTTTTCATTTTTAAATTTGAAAGTCTTATCTGGAGTTAATTTATAAAAAATTTCGGCTTCATGTCCATTAAAGATGTCTTCATCTTTATATGATCGTCTAATTTCTGGCCAAGTGTTACGCACCCAATCGCCTGTAACGTTCAGATCTACGCATTTTGCCTCACCACAAATTTTTGCAAAGGAAATCGAGTGTCGGGCCTTAGATCGATCTAGCCATCCGTTGGAGCACGTAAAATGGCTGGCGCCGGCAGTCCTGTTACAGTGCTTATCGCTTGCATACAATGTATGTCTGTAGCCATGGGCTAGCGCGCGCGCGCACATATATACGTTTATATGAAATTTAGAGTAAAATATCTGAGAAATATTTGACGCTATAACGGAGTAGTACAATATTTAGTGACGTTAAAACCGGGAATTTTTATAATGTTAAAGATATCAGTTTGACTGGACTTATGACAAAATAACGCTACACCCGAGTTGACGTAACAGCCGAGGCCGTAATAACCAAGTTCCACTGTATATATAAAGATATTAACTCAAACATAATTTACATTAAAATGAAAAAATTATAATTTTATTGCCTGGCAACAAAATTATTTTATTTTTAACAATTACCATTGTTTGAAAAAGTTTAAATAAATTTTCAAGTACTTTACTCTTGTTAAAACGTAAAAGGTTGCAGGTAAACTACCCCTTCCCCTTAACCGATCTTCACCAAAATTGAAAGTCCTTGAGACCTCTACAATTCAGGGATGTATGCAAACAATTATTCGATTCTGTTTGAATTTGCGGCTGTTATCGTTTGCCATAGAAAATACTCTTGTTAAAAAAACGTTGTTGGTAAACTACCCCTTTCCCTTAACCGATCTTCACCAAAAACAATAGGTCTTGAGAACTCTACAATTCAGGACAGTATGCAAAACATTATTTGATTCTGTTTGAATTTGCGGCTGTTATCGTTTGCCATAAAAAATACCCTTGTTAAAACATAAAACGTTGCTGGTAAACTACCCCTTCCCCTTAACCGATATTTACCAAAATCAACAGATCTTGAGAACTCTACAATTTAGGGCCGTATGCGAAACATTATTGATTCTGTTTGAATTTGCGGCTGTTATCGTTTGCCAAAAAAAATTACCCTTGTTAAAAAAAACGTTGCAGGTAAACTACCCCTTTCCCTCAACCGATCTTCACCAAAAACAATAGGTCGCGAGTACTCTACAAATCAGAGCTGTATGCAAAAAATTATTTGATTCTGTTTGAATTTGCGGCAGTTATCGTTTGCCATAGAAAAAAAGCTACAGACAGACACACAGACACACACACAGCCACTTTTCGGAAAACGTCTTTTTTCATGTTTTGAGTGTAGTAAAATCAGAATCTGCAATAATCTCGAACACGATTTTTTTTGCCATCACCATACTTCCATTTCCTTAAGGAATATGGAAGTAAAAATATCTTACAATTTTCATTATTGTAAATGTCAACAATAAGTACTGTTTCCAGGCAGCAAAACTTGAATGAAATTATTTATTTAAATTTGTAGACAGAAGTGAGCGTATGGATGCAGCAGCTTCAACGATGTGTGTCTAGAGGTAAATACATGTCCATGGCACACATTTACCCACTGTGAGTATTGAGATAGATGGGATTTTTAATGTTATGGTTGCCGCGATTAAAACACGAGCAGTACACACATTCACCACAGGGTGGCGCGACGTACATATTCTGCGAGTAATCCATTTCAATAAAAGGAGAGGCGATATATTTCAAAATTAGGTACACATTAAACTCTATCTATTACATTTATTACACATTTTGATGCCTCAAAATACTATGTACTTTTTACTCAAACTTTCACGTTTAATACACAAAAGGTATTCCTCAAAATTCCGTGTGAAGTTTATCATACTGTGACGATTTCATTAATAAAAATATGGTAATTAATAAATAGGTAATGTGAAGGCTGAGAAATTTTAAATTTTTAATAAAATCGCACATTTAAACTAAATCTTATTGCTATCATTAAATAATAATAATATTTAATAAAGAGTTGTAATAATAAAATAAAAAGGAATACGAGTGTACAGAAAGGGTAAACCTTGTTAATTAATCCTGCATAGACATGCGCTAACCGGAATTAACTTGAATTCCGACCCCTAAACAAACTAAATATACTTGTAAATTTGACATTATTTAAATAATTAAAAAGACCACTGTAATGTACTTTAATAACGTCTGTAATTAAGAATATCTCTGCTTAATTAAATAGTCAAACTTTAAACCTTTAAATAAAGAAGGAACATGGAACTACTTTTATGCTGAATAGTAAATGACGCGAGATTACTACTCTCACCCCTTAACTATTAACCCACTTGCAATGGAGCGCTCACGCCGTAAGCTGCGCACAGCGTTGTTTCGCGACGCAGAGATAAATATGTGAAAGTTCGCTAAAGAATATCTTAATAACTAAATTGTGCGCCGATGACATCTCTATCAAATCTTAAATAAGAAAGTATATAATTAATACAGTACTAGAACCATGAGGTGAAATTCAACTAATAAATAATCATGTGAAGTGAATACCAGTGAAACAAACTTTCGCTTTATTTATTCTAACAACAAGAATTACTACAGTCATCTAAGAAGAGAGTATCACACCCAGAATGAGTTAACATACGTCAGGAACTTCACCGTCACCGGATACTAAGGTAACGACAGACCTTCAGGAAACACACCGAGGACCGAAGAGCCAAATCTGCATCAACTACAGGAAACCACAGGTGACATGGAGGCTTGTCTTCCATGGTTATGAGATACTAAAATTATAACCAACAAAAGACAATTTAACTAACCACTTTAAGACTTTTAAAAAACAGACATTATATGTAAGATGTAGTCTGTAATCTAATAAAACTGTTTGTAGTAAAAGAGTAAAAGTTTAAACTGAAAGCTTTATTGTTTTAAAAAGGTTAATAAAGTCCATTCTTCAAATGGCACAATTTTCAAGATTGTATATGGGGAGGTGACCATTATTAACATACTATATTCAATCCCGGATCCGTGGAATAAATTAAATTGATGTACATCTTTATTTTGAGGGCCCTTTGTGAAAGAATAAAATATATAATAATCTTGTAAACTGTAAGCTGTTGAACCATATACGCTGAGAACTTTGAGTAGACCAATTAATCTCATTATGTAATAAAGAGATGTCATCTTTAGTACAGAGTAAACTGAGTGCATAAATCAACAGTCTCCCCTTCCCAGTTTCCTTTTATATTAATTGTTTTGGTGTTGTGATTAATTTTCAGCTCGTCACAACGAAGGCAGCCTGTATAATTGGCAGAACCAATTAATGCGGGTTCCCTATGTTATAACACAAGTTAAGATGTTATAATACATCCGCGTTGCTACATTTTGGCATACCTCAAAATTCCGTGTGAACTTTATCATGCATCCGCGATACTACACATTGGCATACCTCAAAATTCCATGTGAACTTTATCATGCATCCGCGTTCCTACATTTTGGCATACCTCAAAATTCCGTGTGAAGTTTATCATACATCCGCGTTGCTACATTTAGGCATACCTCAAAATTCCGTGTGAAGTTTATCATACATCCGCGTTACTACACATTGGCATACCTCAAAATTCCGTGTGAACTTTATCATGCATTCGCGATGCTACATTTTGGCATACCTCAAAATTCCGTGTGAAGTTTATCATGGATCCGCGTTGCTACATTTTGACATACCTCAAAATTCCATGTGAACTTTATCATCCATCCGCGTTGCTACATTTTGGCATACCTCAATATTCCCTGTGAACTTTATAATGCATCCGCTATACTACATTTGGCATACACCAAAATTCCGTGTGAACTTTAACATACATCCGCGTTGCTACATTTTGACATACCTCAAAATTCCGTGTGAAGTTTATCATCCATCCGCGTTGCTACATTTTGGCATACCTCAAAATTCCGTGTGAAGTTTATCATACATCCGCGTTGCTACATTTTGGCATACCTCAAAATTCCGTGTGAACTTTATCATACATCCGCGTTACTACACATTAGCATACCCTAAAATTCCGTGTGAACTTTAACATACATCCGCGTTGCTACATTTTGGCATACTTCAAAATTCCGTGTGAACTGTATCATATATCCGCGTTACTACACATTGGCATACCTCAAAATTCCATGTGACCTTATCCATTCGCGTTACTACAAATTGCCATACCTCAAAATTCCGTGTGCACTTTTTATCAAGCATCCGCGTTACTACACATTGCCATACCTCAAAATTCTGTGTGAACTGTATCATACATCCGCGTTACTACACATTGGCATACCTCAAAATTCCATGTGACCTTATCCATTCGCGTTACTACAAATTGCCATAACTCAAAATTCCATGTGACCTTATCCATTCGCGTTACTACAAATTGTCATACCTCAAAATTCCGTGTGACCTTATCCGTTCGCGTTATTACACATTGGCATACCTCAAAATTCCGTGTGACCTTATCCATCCTCGTTACTACACTTGGCGTACCTCAAAATTCTGTGTGACTTTATCCATTCGCGTTATTACACATTGGCATACCTCAAAATTCCGTGTGCACTTTATCAGCCGTTCGCGTTACTACACTTAGCATACGTCACAATTCCGTGTCAGCTTTATCATGCATCCGCGATACTACATTTTTGCATACCTCAAAATTCCGTGTGCATTTTATCATGCATTCGCGATAATACACATTGGCATATCTCAAAATTCCGTGTGAACTTTATCATGCATCCGCGTTACTACACATTGGGATACCTCAAAATTCCGTGTGACCTTACACATCCTCGTTACTACACATTGCTATACTTCAAAATTCCGTGTGACCTTATCCATTCGCGTTACTATACTTGGCGTACCTCAAAATTCTGTGCGACTTTATCCATTCGCGTTATTACACATTTGCATACTTCAAAATTCCGTGTGAAGTTTATCATACATCCGCTATACTACATTTGGCATACCCTAAAATTCCGTGTGAACTTTAACATACATCCGCGTTGCTACATTTTGGCATACTTCAAAATTCCGTGTGAACTGTATCATATATCCGCGTTACTACACATTGGCATACCTCAAAATTCCATGTGACCTTATCCATTAGCGTTACTACAAATTGCCATACCTCAAAATTCCGTGTGACCTTATCCATTCGCGTTACTACAAATTGACATACCTCAAAATTCCGTGTGCACTTTATCAAGCATCCGCGTTACTACACATTGCCATACCTCAAAATTCCGTGTGCACTTTATCAAGCATCCGCGTTACTACACATTGCCATACCTCAAAATTCTGTGTGACCTTATCCATTCGCGTTACTACAAATTGCCATACCTCAAAATTCCATGTGACCTTATCCATTCGCGTTACTACAAATTGCCATACCTCAAAATTCCGTGTGACCTTATCCGTTCGCGTTATTACACACTGGCATACCTCAAAATTCCGTGTGACCTTATCCATCCTCGTTACTACACATTGCTATACTTCAAAATTCCGTGTGACCTTATCCATTCGCGTTACTACACTTGGCGTACCTCAAAATTCTGTGCGACTTTATCCATTCGCGTTATTACACATTGGCATACTTCAAAATTCCGTGTGCACTTTATCAACCGTTCGCATTACTACACTTAGCATGCCTCACAATTCCGTGTCAGCTTTATCATGCATCCGCGATACTACATTTTTGCATACCTCAAAATTCCGTGTTCATTTTATCATGCATCCGCGTTACTACACATTGGAATACCTTAAAATTCCGTGTGCACTGTATCAAACATCCGGGATACTACACGTTGGCATACCTCAAAATTCCTTATGAACTTTATTAAGATTCCGCCACTCTATGAATTGACATACCTAAAAATTCATTGTAGGCCTATGCTTTATCAAGATTCCGCGATAGTACACATTCAGCATCGCGGTATACTGGTATACCTCAAAATTCAGCATTACTAGAAACACGAAAAATAAAAATTTTATGTTGATTATACTTATGAGTCCGTATTTATTAGACAATGGGCTACCTCTGAATTGTATTGTTATTAATAGGGGGTCTATTAGTTCATTATTCTTTGTTTATTACACTTAGGATTCCTTATTATTAGACAATGGGCCACCTGTGAATTTCACTGGTGTTTATATTGGGTTGTTGTAGCGCATAATTCCGTGTTTAATTCGCTTAGTATTCCATATTTATTATACAGTGGGCTTCCTCTGAATTGCATTGTTATTAATGGGGGGGCCGTGTGGTTCAAAATTCCGTATTTATTTGAGGGAGGGTACACAAACACATAACCACTGCTCTGTTGTTTTAATCGTGGCAACCATAATAGTAAAACCTTCCAAGTCGAGCGTACTCACAGTGGGCAAAGAGCCGGGAATGTGTTCACTGCAGAGACACTAGCACTAAGACATTTACATAATATGGCAAATAAATATTTTTTTAAAAGCAGACGTTTTATTTTATTTGTATAACTCATAGAATATAATTAAGGATTATTACAATTTTAATTAGTTTCATGCAATGTTGTACATAATGTTTTCAACAGACGAATTTCTTTGTTCAACTCTTTTAATATAGACTAGGCCTACTACAATTTAGAGGATACAACAGCGTTAATTAATTATTATGTAAGACATGTGGATCCCTACTTGATCTTAACAGCTGCCAAGCCTTAAAAAAATATGGTTATGCGTTTCTCACAGATAGAAATACTTACATAGAGAGAAGCTGGAAGACAAGTTTGGGTGCCCGAATAAATAAATAAATAAATTACTACATGGTACAGATAAAAACGTTATTAGATGACAGTGCTAGTGAAAATATAATTTTAATGCTTAGAATGGGTAATATTTGCAAGGTTTTATTCAGTCCTTTTACTGTACTTCCATGTTCCATAAGGAAATGGAAGTATGGTGATGGCAAAAAAAATCGTGTTCGAGATGATTGCAGATTCTGATTGTACTACCCTCAAAACATGAATATATCGGTATGGAGAACCATACATGACTTCCGTGTTCTAAGACTTATATTTAAAATCATTTACGAAATGAAATGTTTCCATAGAAACTACTTCTTTCCACTTATTGGTTCAGCCTTAACCACAGTACTGTGGTCACTAACGTATACCACCACACGTTATCGCACTCGATTTTCACTGATGATGGCAGTCGACGGCACTGCCGAAACGTGTGGTTTTGCGGAAAACATTGTACTACGGCTAAACAGCCCGGGAAGGAATTTTAACAACAAACTACTTCTTTGTTGCCGACAACGTAGTACACATGACATATAAATAAAAAATTTCCCTACCCCCTTCAACTATAATTTTCATTTGTAGAAAATTACCCCCACCCCGTTCAACTAGCCTCTTCATTTATAGATATTTAATCTAGGTTTCTACAGTGGATAATTAAGATCTTCTTATCAGGATACTTTATTTAACAAAATTAAGTACTCTACTCTTGTTACAACAAACAATGTTTCAGGTAAACTGCCCTTTTCCCATAACCGATCTTCACCAAAATCAACAGACCTTGAGTCTTTTACAACTCAGGCACATATGTAAAAAATTATTTGATTCTGTTTGAATTTACAGCCCTGATTTGTAGAGTACTCAAAACCAATTGTTTTTGGTGAAGATCGGTTAAGGGAAAGGAGTAGCTTACCTGCAGCGTTTTTTTATCAAGGGTAATTTTTTTGACAAACGATAACAGCCGCAAATTCAAACAGAATCAAAAGATTATTTGCATACAGCCCTAAATTGTAGAGTTCTCAAGACCAATTGTTTTTGGTGAAGATCGGTTAAGGGAAAGGGGCAGATTACCGTCAACGTTTGTTTATCAAGGGTAATTTTCTATGGCAAACGGT
This sequence comes from Magicicada septendecula, assembly GCA_034769895.1. NCBI lineage: Eukaryota > Metazoa > Arthropoda > Insecta > Hemiptera > Cicadidae > Magicicada > Magicicada septendecula. The sequence continues at coordinate 134,620,022 of CM068372.1, forward strand.
AACTGCCGCATATTCAAACAGAATCAAATAATTTAGTGATCCTAGAATTGTAGACAGAACCCTGAATTGTAGTGATCTCAAGGCCTTTTGATTTTGGTGAAGATCGGTTAAGGGGAAGGGGTAGTTTACCAGCAACCTTTTACGTTTTAACAACAGTAAAGTACTTGAAAATTCATTTAAACATTTTCAAACAATGGTAATTGTTAAAATTAAAATAATTTTGTTGCCAGGCAATAAGATTATAATTTTTTCATTTTAATGTAAATCATGTATGAGAGAAAATATATCGTTCGTGGCAGGCAAGCATATCTCAATTATGTAATGTTTACGTTTCCATTTTATTATTATGATTAAAAAGGCAGGGAACACACACACACACACACACACACACACACACACACACACACACACACACACACACAAAATTCGCGTTATTTCTGGCCTCATTCATGTTTATATTCTTACATTTGCACGTTTTTTAAATGGAAAGTGCCGAAACCCACACCAACATAACGCGTGCAAACCAAAACATTGTCCAGCGTGGATAGCGATTTGCTTCCTGTGGATCGCTGGGCAGTGTAACTGCACCTGTTTACAGATGAACGATTCATAGACAGAATTTTCGTCTTTAGGGATGAACCCTCTGCAAGATGCTGAGGGTCCATGAGTGACTTTGGAGCGCTACTTCTTTTTTGCGTGTTTGTTCTATGAAACGTACACTGTAGATTCGCAGCTTTACTCTAAGCAACGCTCAATAGGAAATGTTGAAAATTTTTGTCCACGGTGTACCCTCATACACACTAAACCTGCTCTGATGATTTAATTACGGACATCATAATATTAAAACTTTGGAAACTTGAGCACTACTTAATGGAGATCAAACATTAACTTATACAAGCAATTAATTTTATGCATATTTTTTATATATATGTGTACAACGTTATCGGCAACAAAGAAGTAGTTTTTGTTAAAATTCCTTCCCGGGATGTTTGGCCGTAGTCCAATGTTTTCTACAAAACCAGAGGTTTCGGCAATGCCATCGACTTCCATCATCAGTGAAAATCGAGTGCGATAACATCGAGTGGTATACGTTAGTGACCACAGTACTGTGGTTAAGGCTGAAGCAGTAAGTAGAAAGAAGTAGTTTCTATGGCAACATTTCATTTCGTAAATGATTTTAAATATAAATCTTAGAACATGGAAGTCATGTATGGTTCTCCATACCTATATTTTTCTATGGCAAACGATAACAGCCGCAAATTGAAATAGAATCAAATAATGTTTTGCATACAGTCCTGAATTATAGAGTTCTCAAGACCTATTGGTTTTGGTGAAGATCGGTTAAGGGGAAGGGGTAGTTTACAGGCAACGTTTTTTTATTGGGAGTAATTTTACTTCCATATTCCTTAAGGAAATGGAAGTATGGTGCTGGCAAAAAAAATCGTGTTCGAGATTATTGCAGATTCTGATTGTACTACACTCAAAACATGAAAAAAAGTCGTTTTTCGAAAAGTGTCTGTGTGTCTGTCTGTCTGTCTGTGTGTCTATGTGTCTATAGATTTTTTTTCTATGGCAAACGATAACAGCCGCAAATTCAAACATTATCAAATAATTTTTTTGCATACAGCCCTGATTTGTAGAGTACTCACGACCTTTTGTTTTTGGTGAAGATCAGTTAAGGGAAAGGGATAGTTTACCTGCAACGTTTTATATTTTAACTAGGGTAATTTTTACTATGACGAACGATAACTGCCGCATATGCAAACAGAATCAAACAATTTTTTGCATACACACCTGAATTATAGAGAACTCAAGGCCTTTTGATTTTGGTGAAGATCGTTTACGGGGAAGGGGTAGTTTACCTGCAACCTTTTACGTTTTAACAACAGTAAAGTATTTGAAAATTCATTTAAACTTTTTCAAACCATGGTAATTGTTAAAAATAAAATAATTTTGTTGCCAGGCAATAAAATTATAATTTTTTCATTTTAATGTAAATCATGTATGGGAGAAAATATATCGTTCGTGGCAGGCAAGCATATTTCAGTTATGTAATGTTTACGTTTCCATTTTATTATTATGACTACCGCAAGGGAATGAACCCTCTGCAAGATGCTGAGGGACCATGAGTGACTTCGGAGCGCTCCTTCTTTTCCGCATGTTTGCTCTGTGAAACGTACACTGTAGATTCGCAGCTTTACCCTAAGCAACGCTCAATAGGAAATGTTGAAAATTTTTGCCCACGGTGTACTCTCATACCCACTAAACCTGCTCTGATGTTTTAATTACGGACATCATAATATTAAAACTTTGGAAACTTGAGCACTACTTAATGGAGATCAATCATTAACTTATACAAGCAATTAATTTTATGCATATTTTTTATATATATGTGTACAACGTTATCGGCAACAAAGAAGTAGTTTTTGTTAAAATTTCTTCCCGGGATATTTGGCCGTAGTCCAATGTTTTCTACAAAACCAGACGTTTCGGCAATGCCATCGACTTCCATCATCAGTGAAAATCGAGTGCGATAACGTGAGGTGGTATACGTTAGTGACCACAGTACTGTGGTTAAGGCTGAAGCAGTAAGTAGAAAGAAGTAGTTTCTATGGTAATATTTCATTTCGAAAATGATTTTAAATATAAATCTTAGAATATGGAAGTCATGTATGGTTCTTCATACCGATATTTTTCTATGGCAAACGATAACAGCCGCAAATTGAAACAGAATCAAATAATGTTTTGCATACAGCCCTGAATTATAGAGTTCTCAAGACCTATTGGTGTTGGTGAAGATCGGTTAAGGGAAAGGGGTAGTTTACCAGACACGTTTATTGTTTTATGAAGGGTATTTTATATGGCAAACGATAACAGCCGCAAATTCAAACAGAATCATATAATATTTTGCATACAGCCCTAAAATGTAGAGATCTCAAGACCTATTGGTTTTGGTGAAGATCGGTTAAGGGGAAGGGGTAGTTTACAGGCAACGTTTTTTTATTGGGGGTAATTTTTTCTATGGCAAACGATAACAGCCGCAAATTGAAACAGAATCAAATAATGTTTTGCATACAGCCCTGAATTGTAGAGTTCTCAAGTCCTATTGGTGTTGGTGAAGATCGGTTAAGGGAAAGGGGTAGTTTACCGGCAACATTTTATGTTGTAACAAGAGAGATATTTCCATGACGAACGATAACTGCCGTAAATTCAAACAGAATCATATAATTTTTTACATATGTACTTTAGTTGTAGAAGACTCAAGGCCTATTGATTTTAGTGAAGATCGGTTAAGGAAATAGGGTAGTTTACCAGCAACATTTTATTTTTTAACAAGGGTAATTTTTTCTATGACGAACAATTACTGCCGTAAATTCAAACAGAATCAACTACTCTTATGCATACTTTTTTCAATTATACGGAGCTCAAGACCTGTTAGTTTTGGTGAAGATCGGTCTTAAGGGAAAGGGGTAATTTACCTGCAACGTTTTTTTTATCAAGGGTAATTTGTTTCTATAACAGCCGCAAATTCAAACAGAATCAAATAATGTTTTGCATACAGCCCTGTATTGTAGAGTTCTCAAGACGTATTGGTGTTGGTGAAGATCGGTGAAGGGAAAGGGGTAGTTTACCAGCAACGTTTTATGTTTTAACAAGGGTAATTTTTACTTCCATGTTCCTTAAGGAAATGGAAGTATGGTGATGGCAAAAAAAATCGTGTTCGACATTATTGTAGATTCTGATTGTACTACACTCAAAACATGAAAAAAGTCGTTTTTCGAAAAGTGTCTGTGTGTCTGTCTGTCTGTCTGTCTGTGTGTCTATGTGTCTGTAGATTTTTTTTCTATGGCAAACGATAACAGCCGCAAATTCAAACAGAATCAAATAATTTGTTGCATACAGCCCTGATTTGTAGAGCACTCAAGATATATTGTTTTTGGTGAAGATCGGTTAAGGGAATAGGGTGGTTTACCTGCAACATTTTATGTTTTAACAAGGGTAATTTTTTCTATGACGAACGATAATTGGCGTCAATTCAAACAGAATCAATTAATGTTCCGCATACAGCCCTGAATTGTAGAGTTCTCAAGACCTATTGTTTTTGGTGGAAATCTGTTAAGGGAAAGGGGTAGTTTACAAGCAACGGTTTTTATCAAGGGTAAATTTTTTCTATGGTAAACGATAACAGCCGCAAGTTCAAACAGAATGAAATGATGTTTTGCATACAGCCCTGTATTGTAGAGTTCTCAATACCTATTGGTGTTGGTGAAGATCGGTTAAGGGAAAGGGGTAGTTTACAAGCAACGTTTTATGTTTTAAAAGGGTATTTATTATGGCAAATGATAAGAGCCGCAAATTCAAACAGAATCAAATACGTTTTTGCATACAGCCCTGTTCTGTTGAGTACTAAAGACCTATTGTTTTTGGTAAAGATCGGTTAAGGGAAAGGGGTAGTTTACGAGACACGTTTATTGTTTTATGAAGGGTATTTTATATGGCAAACGGTAACAGCCGCAAATTCAAACAGAATCATATAATATTTTGCATACAGCCCTGAAATGTAGAGTTCTCAAGACCTGTTGGTTTTGGTGAAGATCGGTTAAGGGAATAGGGTTGCTTGCCAGCAACATTTTATGTTTTATCAAAGGTAATTTTTTTTACGAACGATAACTGCTGTACATTAAAACAGAATCAACTACTCTTCTGCATACCTTTTTGAATTATACAGATCTCAAGGTCTGTTGATTTTGTTGAAGATCGGTTAAGGGAAAGGGGTATTTTACCTGCAACGTTTTATGTTTTAACAATTGTATTTTTTTTATGACGAACGATAACTGCCTAAATTCAAAGAGAATCAACTAATGTTTTGCATACAGCCCTGAATTGTAGAGTTCTCAAGACCTATTGTTTTTGGTGAAGATCGGTTAATGGAATAGGGTAGTTTACTAGCAACGTTTTATGTTTTATCAAGGGTGTTTTCTATGGCAAACGATAAAAGCCGCAAATTCAAACAGAATCAAATAATTGTTTGCATACAGGCCTGAATTGTAGAGTACCCAGGACCTGTCGTTTTTGGTGAAGATCGGTTAAGGGAAGGGGTAGTTTACCTGCAACGGTTTTTTATCAAGGGTAATTTTTTTTCTATAGTAAACGATAACAGCCGCAAATTCAAACAGAATCAAATGATGTTTTGCATACAGCCTTGTATTGTAGAGTTCTCAATACCTATTAGTGTTGGTGAAGATCGGTTAAGGGAAAGGGGTAGTTTACCAGCAACATTTATGTTTTAACAAGGGTAATTTTTTATATGACGAACGATAACTGCCGTAAATTCAAACAGAATCAACTAGGTTTTTGTATACCTTTTTGAACTAAAGAGAACTCAAGGTCTGTTGATTTTGTTGAAGATCGGTTAAGGGAAAGGGGTAGTTTATCAGCAACGTTTTAGTTTTAAAAAGGGTAATTTTTTTATGACGAACGATAACTGCCGAAATTTCAATGAGAATCAAATAATTTTTTGCACCCTTTCCTGAGTTGCAGAGGGCTCAAGGGCTATTGATTTTGGTGAAGATCGGTTAAGGGAAAAGGGTAGTTTACCGGCAACATTTTATGTTGTAACAAGAGAAATGTTTCCATGACGAACGATAACTGCCGCACATTCAAACAGAATCAAATATTTTTTTGCATGCATCCCTGAATTGTAGAGGACGGAAGGTCTATTGATTTTGGAGAAGATCGGTTAAGAGAAACGGGTAGTTCACCTGAAACATTTTATGATTTAACAAGAGCAAAGTACTTAATTTTTGTAAATAAATTATCCTGATAAGAAGCTCATAGTAATCCACTGTAGAAACGTAAATGAAATATCTATAAATGAAGAAGTTAGGTGAACGGGGTGGGGGTAATTTTCTATTACTAAAAATTATAGTTGAGGGTGGAGGGGAGAATTTTTTATGTGTACTATGTTATCGGCAACAAAGAAGTAGTTTTTTGTTAAAACTGCTTCCCGGGCTCTTTAGCCGTAGTCCAATGTTTTCTGCAAAACCAGACTTTTCGGCAGTGCCATCGACTGCCATCATCGGTGAAAATCGAGTGCGAAAACGTGAGGTGGTATACGTTAGTGACCACAGTACTGTGGTTAAGGCTGAAGCAATAAGTGGAAAGAAGTAGTTTCTATGGAAACATTTCATTTCGTAAATGATTTTAAATATAAATCTTAGAACATGGACGTCATGTATGGTTCTCCATACCTATATTTTTCTATGGCAAACGATAACAGCCGCAAATTCAAACAGAATCAACTACTCTTTTGCATACAGCCCTGAATTATAGAGTTCTCAAGACCTATTGGTTTTGGTGAAGATCGGTTAAGGGGAAGGGGTAGTTTACTGGCAACGTTTTTTTATCGGGGGTAATTTTTTCTAAGGCAAACGATAACAGCCGCAAATTCAAGCAGAATCAAATAATGTTTTGCATACAGCCCTGAATTGTAGGGTTCTCAAGTCCTATTGGTGTTGGTGAGGATCGGTTAAGGGAATGGGGTAGTTTACCTGCAACATTTTATGTTTTAACAAGGGTAATTTTTTATATGACGAACGATAACTGCCGCAAATTCAAACAGAATCGACTACGTTTTTGCATACCTTATTGAATTAAAGAGAACTCAAGGTCTGTTGATTTTGTTGAAGATCGGTTAAGGGAAAGGGGTAGTTTACCAGCAACATTTTATGTTTTAAGAATGGTAATTTTTTTTGCGAAAGATAACTGCCGCAAACTCAAACAGAATCAAATAATGTTCTGCATACACCCCTGAATTGTATAGTTCGCAAGATATGTTGTTTTTGGTGAAGATCGGTTATGGGAGAGGGGTAGTTTACCTGCAACGTTTTATGTTTTAACAAGGGTAATTATTTGTATGACGAACGATAACTGTCGCACATTCAAACAGAATCAAATATTTTGTTGCATGCGTCCCTGAATTGTAGAGGACGGAAGGTCTATTGATTTTGGAGAAAATCGGTTAAGAGAAACGGGTAGTGATTTAACTGAAACATTTTATGATTTAACAAGAGTAAAGTACTTAATTTTTATAAATAAAGTATCCTGATAAGAAGCTCATAATAATCCACTGTAGAAACGTAGATGAAATATCTATAAATGAAGAGGTTAGGTGAACGGGGTGGGGGTAATTTTCAATTAATGAAAATTATAGTTGTTTGGGGAGGAGAGAATTTTTTATATGTGTACTACATTATCGGTACCAAAGAAGTAGTTCTTTGTTAAAATTCCTTCCCGGGCTGTTTAGCCGTAGTCCAATGTTTTCTGCAAAACCAGACTTTTCGGCAGTCCATCGACTGCCATCGTCAGTGAAAATCGAGTGCGAAAACGTCAGGTGCTATACGTTAGTGACCACAGTACCGTGGTTAAGGCTGAAGCAATAAGTAGAAAGAAGTAATTTCTATGGTAATATTTCATTTCGAATATGATTTTAAATATAAATCTTAGAACATGGAAGTCATGTATGGTTCTCCATACCGATATTTTCTATGACGAACAATAACTGCCGTAAACTCAAAGAGAATCAAATAATTTTTTGCATACATTCCTGAAGTTTCAAGTACTCAAGGTTTGTTGATTTTGGTTAAGATCGTTTAGGGGAAAGGGGTAGTTTACTGGCAACATTTTATGTTTTAACAAGGGTAATTTTTCCTATGACAAACGATAACTGCCGTAAATTCAAACATAATCAAATACGTTTTTGCATATGTCCCTAAATTGCAGAGTACTCAAGGCTGGTTGATTTTGGTGAAAATCGGTTGAGGTAAAGGGGTAGTTTACCAGCAACATTTTTATTGTAAAAAGAGATTTTTTCATGTCGAACGATAACTGCCGTAAATTCAAACAGAATCAAATAATTTTTTACACAAGGGCCTGATTTGTAGAAGACACAAGGCCTTGATTTTTGTGAAGATCAGTTGGGGGGGAAAGGGTAGTTTCCCTGAAACATTTTTTGTTGTAACAAGAGTAAAGTACTTAATTTTTATTATATATATATATATATATATATATATATATATATTGTAATAAATCTTTAATATTTAATGCTGCTGTGTAGATAATCAAGTCAAGCCCCACGTTGGGTTCGTCAATCGTTGTAATAAATCTTTAATGGATGGTTTTAATGTCTTTAAATTATTAGAATGTTTTAATTTTAAATTGAAAAGTTTTTGTTGTAGTTGTAGTTGACTCTCACGTCGTCATATGGTTTGTTTAATATTTAATATAACTAATTAGCAGTGGGTAATTAGAAGTTAAAGTTTATGTTTAAAAGAGTATTAAAGTCACTAATAATTCGCTGTATTCACCTCCCCACTTACCATCCGTGAATATCTTCAATCTTCTCGATGGGCGACTCTATCTCACTGTAAATACATTTGTAACACACAGATATTCCGTTTGAATATCGCTAAATGCACATGAAATAAAACAATTCAGATATTCAATTGTAAATTGCATAATACAATATCAATAATTTGAATATTGCCGCCACCTTGTGAAATAATTGTTTCTAAAAAATAAGCTGTTTACTTATATTTTATAGAAATGAAGACTCTATATCCACTGGTAATAAATTGAGGATTTTATTGACAGTAGTGAAATTTAGCAAAACTCCTTTAAAACAATTAATATTGTAACATTACATTTGGAACACCTTAATATCGTACCCGATTTAATGAAGACAATGGATAAGAAGCTAAACAAGAAGAAAAATATCTTTCAAGATGATAGTGAAGAGGAACGAATAACTATTTCAGCCTGACTAGTAATACAACTGACCGTACCCAAATTAATGATTCAGGCAAAGTGATGCAAAATACATCCAACCCCGATTAAGACATGAACTTTAAATAATGACAAAATAAGTATTATAAAGACAGACAGATTATGTATCAATGCTATAAGGAAACAAATGGTTTCATTCAATGTATCATAATATCAAGATAATCAAAATACAAATTGAGGGATAATAGGCCCAAACATGCAATACTATGTAAAAAGAATTATTAGTAAGTGATTAATTTGAATGATGTAATGAAAATATAACAAACATTATTATAGATACATGAACCATACAACTAATTGTAATAAATAATGGTCATAAGGTTGTCCAGAAAACAACAAATAATAACTTATTCACAGTAATATTTTATAACAAGAGTGAAGTTCTTTTGATGACAATAAAAATGTAAACCCAAATACAAAAACAATGAATGTGACAAATAGAAACACAATACGATATATTGTAGTATTAAATATATTTTAATGGATAAGGAAGTAGCTGAATATTATGTGTCAGTGAAACCAAAACAATCAGTAACAGAAGTGTCTAAAGGTAGAATTAAAAGTGAACCAGTGGAAATTATTTATAATGGGACAAACAAATCTTAATAATCTTGTATAAATAAGATTATTAATCTTATAAGACTAATTAAAACAAATAGAGATAAGATCAAAGAATAACAGTGGACTAGTGCAAGTAATTTTATTATGAAAATATACTAAAAATGATCCCAAGTGAGTGCTATTTTTATCTCACAACATTAGGTAATATGACTATAAATGTGATGAGATAATATAATAAGTAGTGCAGTGATCAAGGGTACATCCCTGAAATAAAACAAAAACAGCAAGGACTGCATGAAACTTAATTTTAAGGAATAAGTTAAGTAATGAAAAAACATATGTGTTTTGTTTATATTAATGGTTCATTGAACTCAAGGCTGGAAGGTCTGAGTTAGAGTACAACTCTTTTGTTTTCAAATATATTTGTTATGTATTAATAATAAGGATCAATTAATTAGTTATCAAGGCAAGATGGAGTGAAAGGAGGTGTTATTACTAGTGGTAAACAGTTGTTTATGTTTAATGAAATTTTAACTTATTTATTTAATGTCCATAAAAGTCATAGCCATGTGGGCATGACACTAAATTGATATGATTATATATTGTTTTGTTATTGTTCATGTAATGATGTTATCAGGATAGCCAGGAAAGCAACCAACCATTCTAAATTAATGAGAAATAGAAAAATAACAAAGCAGATAGTAGTTATATAAGGATGATCATTTTTGAACAAATAAATGGAGTAGCAAATGTTTTGTGGATGGCAAACTGTAGGAAGCCATGTAAAACCAACTTTTGTAAATTTTAGATAATACTGTTAGGAATTTTGTGAAACAAATGTTGAAGGATGAATAGATTTATAGTTAATAGTATACACTACAAATATAGAAGCAAAATAATTCGTTTTAAGCTATTTAAGAAAAATTCAAATAACAAAATTGTAACAGCTGTATTTCTTAAGTAAAGGTAGGCATGTTTAGTGTCTATGTGTCACAAATGTAAAGACCAAAATAATGTTGCTAATAGTTTTAAATTCCCACTCAGTACAGAAAAGTTATACTAATTTGAAGGTTTTGAAGAAATTCAGACATTGAAATAATGAATTTACATGACAATGTACATCCGAATCAACCAACCAGATTCCAAGTTTACCCTTAGCAACCAGAAATTTTGGATAAATAAAATGGGACTTCTTTAACAACGGTCATAGCGTACAGACGCGTTTGCAAAACGTCTTACATAATTAACTATAAACTGTGAAAACACATTCCAGACATCTTAATACAGATAGATATACATAATACGAGTTATTACAACCGAGTGAGGAACATCCAGCATTTGAATAGAAGAATCAAGAACTAGGGAGGAGGACCGAAGCAGACGTGGGCCATATCTTCGACCAAGAACCATATAAAGAAGAGGATTTGGTGACTTTGACATTTTATTATATTATGTATCAACACCAACTTTTGTATACACGACTTTTTAAGAATTAACCAACTAAAACTACAGACATCATAACACACCAACACTAAGAACACTCACTAATAACACGAATTGAGATTGACACCTTTTTAAACACCACAAGAACCTTTGATTTTAATAATAACTGTTAAACACATAAACTGGACATAACCTATAATAACTAGCAATCACTATCCGACTGCCTGTGTGCACATTACACTCTAAACTTTGTAATATCCTTGAACTGTAAAATTTGTACTTTGATTTATAGAATAATATTTTGTTTAAATGTAATCCCCGAACCAGATACGCCCTGAGGTATTTTATTTTAATAGAAATAATAACCAACGCTTTATTTTGGTCTGAATACAATAAGAATTGCAACTACTGTACCAACTGGTAAAGAAGACACATAATTTTTGCCACAATTGTGATTATCATAAAAGAAACGAGAAACAATTAACCAATGCTTTACTGAATAAATGGTTTCTATAAAGATATATGTTTGTTGTTATATTTGCGTTGTTATTATTGCTGTTCCATTTAAAAAATAAGTTCACAGAGCACGGCGGACACCACAACGGTTGGCAACGGTGGGTGACGTCATTGAAACGGTACATATAGTGGGAGCGAGCGGCAGATTACAAAATCATTCGCCGTTCAACATATTTTATTAATAGTAACATAATTACAACAACAACGGTGTGGTTGAAAGTAGTTAATACACATATATTGGTAACAAATTGAATTTTCCAACGGGCGGCGTATATAATTTAAGTGCCCGCAACATAATACAAACAAGTAACAATAACATCAGTAACACAATTAGAGTGTTATAAATTGACGAATCCTACGTGAGGCTTATAGAAATAAGACGTAACATTATATTTATTTGTTACAAATTGGCGAACCAACGTGTGAGGCGTTTAATTTAATATAAATTAAATTATAATTTATAATTAAACCAAAAAATAAACAAAAATGAGGAAGCGGGAAACATCGCGCAGATGAGCGGCCGAAGCCGAGAAAGTAGACGAATTCAACATGGAAGACAAGGAAGCACCACCGGTTGAGGAAGTAGAAATTATAACAAGGAAGGATCCGGAGAAACAACCAGAAGAAACCACACAAAGAGAAGGCGAGAAAACGCAAGAAATGATTAGACGTATGATGGAATTAATGCAGGAAACTAGTAAGAAACTAACGGAGGAATTAAAAAAGGACAATAAACAGTCTATAGAAGAATTGAAGGAAGAATTAAGTGAGAACAGTAATAAGAACTTAGAAAAATTGAAGGAAGATAGTAAACAGACGAAGGAGGAATTGAGCCGAAAATTGGAAGAGACTAATAAGAAAATCGAAGAAAAAATGCGAGAATTGAAAGAGAATAGCAGAAAAATGGAGGAGAAAATAGACGAAAATAATAGAGCATTGAGGGAAGAATTGAAGGGAAATTACCAGGAAACCATGAAAAAATTGGATGAACACAAAGAGTCATTAAAAGAAGATTGGAATAACAAGATGGAAATTAATAACCGGCAATTGCAGGAAGAATGGGGCAAGAAGCTAGAAGAACCGGTGACTGAAATTAAAAGGGTAGAATCCGAGACCAAGGAAAAGTGTGAGCGGATGAACCAAGAGATACTGAGCATCCGGGAAGAAACGGATGGACGAGTTGAAAATATAAGAACCAATCAAGCAGTGATGGGAGAAAGATTAGAAGGTATGAGTACTAGTCTCAATCGAGTACAAGACCAAACAACTGCCCATAGAGATGAAATTAATTCCCTAAAAAACAGGCAATGTACCAGTGCCCATACAACATGCGAGGAAAATCGAAAAGTTATCGATTTCCAAAAGTATAGAAGAAACCCCATGCTATTCTTAGAACGGGTAGAAGAGAAAATAGCCAAAACCAGAGAAGACAGATGGTTTGTGATTAGGAGTATGCTGGACAAAATGTTCCGAAAGGTCTATGACAATTGGTGGACGGCGATGCGGCCGAGTATACAAAACTTCCAAGAATTTAAAAAACAATTCAAATCTAAGCATTGGTCCGATGCCACGCAACATATGATAAGAAGTGACATAGGATTGGGCCGATATGACCTGCACGGCAAGTAAACTCCGACCGCATATTTTCTTGGAAAAATAAACATAGCCAGACATTTAGAGCCTGCAATTCCTACCGAATGTTTAGTGAGGCTATTAGCTTACCACTATGGTGGGGAAATTACCAGAGGCCGAATAAACGGACGTATACAAACCATCGAGGAGATGTCGACATTATTAGCGGAGATGGAACAGGAGAAGAACTTCCTCCAGTACAGACGAAGGAACGACGAAATAAATAGAAATAATGGTCGCCGCGACGCCCAATATGAAAACAACGGGCAAAGACCGAACAATAATTACAACAACAACGGTAACCACTATCAACGCGGTTACCAAAACAACAATACCAATAACAACTATCCACGAAATAATGCGGCGAATAATAACAACAATAACAACAACCACTATTACCGTAGCTCTCCTACAAATAATAACAATAATGGATACCAGCATGCCAATGACAGAGACCACCATTACCAGAACAACCGAGGTTATAATAACAACTACGATAACCGATACAGACAGAATAATAACGGCAATAATAACAATCAAAACCAAATATATCGAAGACATGTGAATTATGTAAGCATTGACGATAGAGATGTGGGAAGGCGTTCGTACCAGGGACGAACGAATTATAATGGGAACCGTGGGAGAAGTTTTCAGGAGGAGAATAACCAGCACTACCGTGATGAACATAGACGAAGTAGGAGCTGTGACGACAACAGGAATAACAGAAACTCAGTGACGTTCGATAATAACGCCATTGAGGTAGAGTTGCAAAATAGAGACAGACCCGGTCAACCAGACAACAGGACTGAGGAGATCAGCACTGATTTAAATGGACCGCGGCAGTGAAAATCCATCAGGTCCCATCACTGAACCGACAATTTGGGTACTTACTAGGACGAGACAAAATGACTGACGATACAATGACGATAGTGCACAATCACTTCTTAAAAAATGTGAGAGAAGAACTACTGAACGAAGACACGATAACACACAATAGTTCGAATAATGAGATCGCCTATATTATCGCCCAAGTGAATGGACTAGACACAAGATTCATGATAGAAACGGGCGCAAACGTGTCATTAATCGACAACAATGAATACATAAAAATTCAAAAATATAGTAAGGTCATCTTACCAACTTTACCAATTCAGAATATAATTTTAATCGGAGCCACCGGAAGGCAAAACAAGTCAATAAGAAAACAGGTATCATTAACAGTAACCAGCAGAAATGTAGCTATACCTATGATTTTTCTAATAGCTAGTAATCTACCATTTAATCTACTAATAGGCTGTGATATTTTGAGAAAATACTCAGTAATAATTGACATGAGACAGGCCATAGTGTCGTTAAAAATGGATAATATAGAATGGACAGCAAAATTAGTAGAAAATAAAAATGTACCTTCATGCAATAGTATAAGAAAATTCAATAATAATCAAGATGATTCATGGAATATAAGAAGGGAATACTTTGGGAGTGAAGATAGTTTATGGTTGGAAAAATTAGAAGAGATCCGACAATTTCGGTCAGAACAAAATGAATGTAATTTAACCACACAACAAATAGAAAAGTTGATATCCATATATAATAAATACCGCTATGTTTTCTCTGATATACCTGGCAAGGTAAAAGATTATCAATTTACACTACAATTCAAGGAGCCTGTAAATTTTAATAAGAAATCATATCCCGTTGCTTATGCATTAAAAGAAGCAGTGAGGACTGAACTAGACAAAATGATAGCAGAAGATATTATTGAGTACAGCTGTTCCCCATATACAAGTCCGTTAATAGCCGTTCCCAAGAAAGATGGCAAAGTACGACTCTGCTTGGATGCTAGAGAGATCAATAAGATCATAGTTAATGACAGAACATCTCCCGGAGAGATTGAGGAGATATTGAAAAAATTTAATGGCATACAATTTATCAGCACCTGGGATACTGTTTGTGGGTATTGGCAGGTGGAGTTACACCCAGATAGTCGAAAGTACGTCGCTTTTATTTTCGAAGGGAGGAACTACCAGTTCAAAAGACTACCGTTTGGACTGGTAAACTCAGTAGCTGTATTTGTAAAATGTATGGACCAGGTGTTGGGTCCAGATACTATTCCATATACCACAGTCTATGTTGATGACTTGTTGATTACTTCAGTGAATTGGGAAGACCATTGTGACAGAGTAGGGCAAGTATTACAAAAATTATCAGACAATAACGTTACTCTAAAGCTTCAAAAATCCAATCTTATCGCCAGTGAAGTCCAGTTCCTGAGTTTTAACTTAACAAGACAAGGAATAACACCATCCAATGAAAAGATAGAAGCTATCCAGAAATCCCCAAGTCCTAAAAATAAAAAGCAACTTCAATCATTTCTGGGACTTTGCAATTATTATAGGAAGTTTCAGAGAAATTATTCTGAAATGACAGCGAAGTTTTCTCCACAATTATCCTCTAAGAACAAATGGTCATGGGGACAGGAACAAGACAACTTACTCCAAATGATCAAGCATAATTTCCTAAGTTCAGTTATATTAAAACATCCTAATTTCAATCAACCTTTCTTTATGAACTGCGATGCCAGTGATATAAGTTTAGGATCTGTATTATATCGAGAAGATAGTGAGGGAGACCATCAGGTGGTGAGTTTTGCAAGCAGAATACTTAATGGATGTGAACGCAATTATAGTGTAACGGAAAAGGAGTTATTAAGCGTTATATTCGCTTGTGGAAAATTCAGAACCTATATTCTTGGATACCCGATAACTGTGAGGAGCGATCATAAGTCAATATCTTTCCTAAAAAATTGCAAGATTAACCATGGAAGATTGGCAAGGTGGATACTCGCACTACAGGAATACCATATAAATTGGGAGTATGTTCCAGGAAAACAGAATATTGCTGCAGATATATTGTCCCGGATTAACATAGAACAACAAACTTTTGAAGGGGAAAAAGAAACAATCATCAAGGTATATACTATAATAAAAAACAAATCAGATTTGGAAAACATCATGAAATGAATTTCACAACAACAAACAGAGGATACAAAAATCAACAATTTTAGGCAAAGACTGATCCAGCAGGATGAAAAAATTACTGCATATTATTGTCTACATGAAGACATATTATTTTACAAACCAAATAATAACCAAGGCTCATGGAAGGTGGTAATACCTAAAGCTTTAGAAACAGAATTAATACTGGACTACCATAGTCGATATGGGCATATGGGTGCAATAAAAGTAATGAAAGCACTTGAGGAACACACTTACATTAAGAATATCAACCGGAGAGTCAGAGAATGTATTCGGCAATGTCACATCTGTCAATTGGCAAAATGCAATAACGAAAAAACAGAAGGAATAATGCAACCAATTACATCAACTGGTAAATTAGAGAGAGTATTTTTAGATGTGTGTGGACCGTTACCTCGTAGTGGAGGGAGAAAACAGTATAAATTTATTATAATCATGTTCGACCATTACTCCAAATTTACAAAACTATACCCCATTAATCGGGCGACTGCAAAAAAGATTTTGCAAATAGTGATCCAACAATACATACCAGAGTTAGGAGCTCCAAGGTCAATTATTACTGATCACGGAACTCAGTTTCGAGGAAGGGTATGGAAGGAGACTTTGTTAGACCTAGGTGTCAAGACATATAAAACATCTGTCTATCACCCAAATAGCAACCCGGCGGAAAGAGTACTGAGGGAGGTTAGCCGTATCCTCAAGACATTTTGTTTTGATAAACACCAGAAGTGGAGTGAATACATTACACAAACAGAAAGCTTTATCAACTTAGCTTACCATGAATCAATACAAGATACTCCATATACCATAATGCACGAAAGACTACCACCCCGAGAAATTAGTGAAATAATCAACTTCCCAAACAACCCAGCTTACCAGTTCGATAACGTGAGATTCCACAGCAAACTGAATGAACAGGTGGAGAGAAGAAGGAAAAAGTACAAAATAATTCAGCAGAAAATGATCCAGTACAAGATTGGAGACAAAGTATTGTTAAAAAACCGTGAATTGCCAAGTTCTAAGGAAGGAATAGCAAAAAAAGCTATTATTACTGTATAATGGACCATATATTATTGTAAAAAACAATAACAATAATACTTATGTCATTAGTGATGTGGAAACAAAAAAGATTAAGGGAATATACAACCAAGTTTCCTTAAAAATGTATTATGAACCCAATAAACAAAGTTGAATAAACCACAAAATTCTAAAAAATAGTAAGATCAACTTACAACTAATTATTTATGAGAATTAATATGGAATTGAAGAATTTATTATTATAATACCTCAAAATTCAAAAAATATAGTAAGCTCATCTGACCAACTTTACTAATCCAGAATATAATTTTAAATGAAGCCAAAATAAACAAATTTGAATATCAAAAAATTCAAATAAATAGTAAGGACAACTTACAGTACATTTTGATGATGTTATTATGAATCAAGTGAATAAACAAATGTGAATAAATTTCCAAATTCAAAACAAAATAAGCACCTCTTATTAAATATAATTATGAACTTATTAATGGAATATAAAAGAAAGTGCAACATCCATGAAACAGAAGGAACCATAGTGCTATAAAATGAATAAGAAAAGACAAATGTAGACAATCGACGATGGAAATAAGACAAGACTAGAAACGAATTTACTACAAATAACCTATCATGATTGTGAGAGAATCAACAACAACGATAGATACAGATACTTGTTATGTTTTAATTGAATGAAGATAATGAATGAAAAATGAAGATTAAGGAGTACTGATAAAAAAGGAAAGAAAATAGTACCAATTGAAAATAAGAAATGTTATTGATATCGCCACAAGAAAATAAACATCTGAAAGAATCAATGGAAAGAAATATTTAGATCTGAGAAGTTAAACTGAGTGAACAATCCCAAGAATATATTATATTATTTTTATTTGATTTAGTCGTGAATAGACTAGTGATTATTAAATGTGATTGACTGATGAGATAGCGCCAGCAATCGATATTATTTATGTATTATGTATTATAAGGACAGCGGGGTATTAGGTCAAGAGAGCCCCCCGACTGATTCCAAAATATATGGTGATTAATTTGTTAGGGAAGTAACATGTTCCAGGGATAGAACACTTATAATTAAAGACAAGTATACCAGATCATAAAAAGAATAACAAATGATAATGTGAAGGATAAGATAATTGATAATTTCAACAAAAACAATATTTTATTAAAATAATCAAATTTGGTGCCAGGGTAGTATGTAACATTACATTTGGAACACCTTAGTATCGTAATATCGATTTTAATAATAACTGTTAAACACATAAACTGGACATAACCTATAATAACTAGCAATCACTATCCGACTGCCTGTGTGCACATTACACTCTAAACTTTGTAATATCCTTGAACTGTAAAATTTGTACTTTGATTTATAGAATAATATTTTGTTTAAATGTAATCCCCGAACCAGATACGCCCTGAGGTATTTTATTTTAATAGAAATAATAACCAACGCTTTATTTTGGTCTGAATACAATAAGAATTGCAACTACTGTACCAACTGGTAAAGAAGACACATAATTTTTGCCACAATTGTGATTATCATAAAAGAAACGAGAAACAATTAACCAATGCTTTACTGAATAAATGGTTTCTATAAAGATATATGTTTGTTGTTATATTTGCGTCGTTATTATTGCTGTTCCATTTAAAAAATAAGTTCACAGAGCACGGCGGACACCACAACGGTTGGCAACGGTGGGTGACGTCATTGAAACTGTACATATAGTGGGAGCGAGCGGCAGATTACAAAATCATTCGCCGTTCAACATATTTTATTAATAGTAACATAATTACAACAACAACGGTGTGGTTGAAAGTAGTTAATACACATATATTGGTAACAAATTGAATTTTCCAACGGGCGGCGTATATAATTTAAGTGCCCGCAACATAATACAAACAAGTAATAATAACATCAGTAACACAATTAGAGTGTTATAAATTGACGAATCCTACGTGAGGCTTATAGAAATAAGACGTAACATATTAATTGGTTACAATATTGATTTCTTTAAAAACAACAACAAATTAAATAAATATTGAGACTTCTTCAGCTCAAGGCTGGTAACACTGTTACAAAGTACAATAATATGGTGAACTAGGTTATGTTCACTTTGGTCATTTGTATTACCAATTTTCGTGAATTCTTTTAAGATACATGATACAAGATACAAAGATGTGTTAATAATTAACAATGTTTACTTATTTATTATGATTAAAAAGAACAAAATTTCAAACTATTAATTTCAATACGATAGTCAATACTATCGTACGGTATTCTGATGTCTAGTGAAGCTAAGATTGTAAACACATGCTTGTAACGTTGCACTATTAAAATATTATTATTAATTTATTAGTTATTACTACTATGAACTGGAAAGAGAAAAAAGTTGAAAAAACTCTTATTATCGATTTCACTTATAAAAATCATTTTAGGACAGAAGTGTTTCTCTGTGATAAAATATACGTTTTGGTTCTAGGTTAGTTTACCTAGATGAGAGTAAGTTATAACGTATAATAATTAATATCATATAAAACTCTTAATACTATTTTTACAAACACTTTATTTATTAATAATATGATGTAGAATTATCAGTAATGATAGTATCCACAAAAGAAAGTTATTATTTATCAAGACTAAATTCATAGTCAATTAAGCGACTATATTTACTAGGAATTGTGTGCGGTATTTAGAATTGATTCCGCTTTTATTAATTATTCTTTAAATATAAAATACAATATCTTTTAATTAAATATCGCCATCACATTGGACGATAACTTTGTTCATCAAATTCTGATAATTATTCATCGTTATCGGTGAATGCACTCAAGCGTGTTTACTTGACTAGTGCAGTCAAACAATAATTTTCGTTTAACCAACGAGAATTATTTCATTAATATTTTTTAAAATTGTTAAAGTATTATACTCCCTGTTTCCTTTCACTTGACATGACCCTTATTATACACTGGTCATGTCTTTTGTTCACTATTCACTTATTACACTGTCACTCGATAATAGGGTGTTCAGTATAGGTTAATGTTTGACCACGTTACTGGGGTGATGCACACATTTTAAAATATGTCTTGATGACTGTGACACGCTCCTCTCGCCTCGAGTGTTGGAAAACAATTAATTCATCTCGCTAAAGCGTCTCTCTTCGTCTGGTGAAATTGAGTCATTCGATTGGTTTAGAAATCCATACTCTCTACCCCAAACGCTTTGGTTAAATAAATATTTTAATTTTTAGCGTTACTAACTTCGGGTTAGAGATTATCTCTGACGTGTACATGGACATTCGAAAATGATTGAAAAACTTATAATGGCTATAAGTTTCTTATTTTTTGTCATATCGTCATTTGGATAGTGGCATTAAATTGCGGACACTTGCGTCTTTATTTTAAGTCCAAACAAGCAATAATTCCGTCCATTAATAATTCACTTGACCTTCTTCAAAACTCATATAGCGGTTCTTAACATAAATAAGTCCTTTTCACTATATTTTGTTGTAATTACATCTTAATACTTATGACTAAACATTTTGAGTCCATTTCTCCTTCATGCTAATACATAATATTGCTATATTTATAGTTTTAACAAAATTTGCTAATGGCGTATAAGCCAACTATGTCCGATTGTTTACATTTACTTATATCGCTATTATCCCTTATTCTACTACATATTTTTTGTATTATAACATTAATAAGTATATCTATATACATTTGTTCATACTTTATTTTGGTAAAATGTTATTTTGTTTACATATATAGTATGGTTCAAAATACATTATACTCTCATCTCGCCATTTTGTCACACTTATTTAGTTATTTTACTACACATTGGATATATTGTTAACAATTAAAATTGTGTACAATTGTTGTACATGGTTAGTTTAGTGTATTCACTAACTTTTTGTTATCTGAAATCTCTCTAAGTTATTGTATGGTGGTTATTTACACCTAGTTCTATGATTGCAGTTAGTTAGTTTATTAAATTTCAATTATTAAATTACTAGTATAATATTTGTGAGGTGTTCTCATAGTAGTATTGAACATTTCTCTAACTACTGGTAACACTTTTTACATTCTCTTTATAAGTTTTGATAATGTTTTTTGACTAACTCTCTTGTCACCTTGGGGTTCTGTCTATTTGGTTTATTGTTATTGTACTTAATCTGATTCATTTGTTGTGTCCTTCAGTTCATATAGTATTCATTGTTTTGTATTTTTATTCTTATTTAGTCTCTATTTGAAACAATTATGGATAATTACTTTGTTTAATTAATGTATATGATTTTATGTTGTAGGTCCAATTCATGTGAGGTTATGTGTCATTTGTTTGACAACAATGTGCTTCATAGTTTTTTACAGTATTCATCTCAACTATTGCCATCTCATTATGGCATGTTACTACAATGGTTTATTATTATGTTTTACACATTTTGTACACATTTTTATACTATCTGTTGAAACAATAATACTGGGTTTCTTAGTCTAATTATGTTACATATTTTGGTGGATTGTATCTAGGCTTTGGTACATTGACTTGTTTATACTCAACAAATTAGTTTATTTACTACTATTTGTCTTGACATTCATCTACATTTTGTCCTGTGTTGCTATGACATTCAGACACATTTCATATCAAGGATTATAAAGCTTTTATTATTGATCTCTATGTACAATTAATTCACTTTTCTGTATTATATATTTGGTGGTCTTATTGATTATATCTGTGGTTTTACAATCTTGGATTAAACTTGGTACACTAATTGTCTGTGCATTTCACTTGTTAATCGTTGATTCTTTCACTTACAAATGGTTATTCACTTCCCTCCGTTATAAACACTTTCACTGTTATTGTTTGTGCTGTTTACTTGGGGTAAATGTTATTATATCATATGTTGTTACACTTATATTAGGTATTCACTGTCATTGTTTGTGATCACTTATTGATGCTCAACACTTGGTTTCTTTATTATTGATAGTCCAATAATCATTACACTTGTTCTGGTCACTACATTGATTTTGATGCTTTCCATATCTTGTGAATGTTGATGTCTTGTACTGGTCATACATAATCTTCATTCTTCATGGTACATTTTTTTCCTCTTCTTCTTCTTCTTCTTCTTCTTCTTCTGGTTAGTTGTTTGTCACTTTTGGTGCTTTTCTTGGTTACACATTATTTGTAATAATTCATGTTCACTGAATATAGTCATATTCTTCCATATTTTCATTCATTATTATGATAGTCATTGTCCTATATTTATTTCACCCTTATAACAAATTAGTTTGTTTTTTCACTATGGTGATTGTATTTGATTCGTCTCCTTCTTACGATGATAATCATTTTCGGCATATCCCCTCACTATTTTGATCTATTGGGCCTGGATGCTAACGTATTATATCGACTCATGGTATTTTCTCTTTCTTTGTTATACTCGATGATATTCTTTTTACTCTTCCTTCTCCTTCGTTGGGTTATTTCAATATTATTTATTCGTAGATACACATTTTATTTTTATTCTCCTGTTCCTTCTTCTATGCTTGACGAAATATTTTCATGTTATTCTTCTACTTGATGTATTAGACATTTTTTTTATGTAACTGCTATTTTGGTACGTTACAATATATATATATATATATATATATATATATATTGCAACGCTACCTTTCGTCTAACACATTTATCTAATATTTGTGATGTTAGATAAAAAGTTACTTACCCGTGATATTACTTTACCTGGGCGCCAGAACAAATCCCAGATACAAATGACACGGTTTCAGCTTAGCTCAGCGCATGGAGACACTCTTTCTCAGGATTCGTTCAGTGATTGTGCTTTTCAAGCGGAATCGTTACAAATAACACTTTAATATTTCTTGATTATTTTAATGAACGTTTAATTAATTATTTTTAAACTTTAAATTGTTAATGGTAGGACTTAATTCTACCCTAACACTTATAATTATTGAGTGAGTGTGAAAAGTAATGATTAAGACGCTCAAACGACCTATAGCTCTTATCTGGTTTGATTAAGAGATTTCTATCTCCCAAACCAGTGCTAAAGAACAGGTCTGCAATAATTTGCACGTCCAATACTACACACCACTTTCCATTCAACACTCCTATCCTATATTAGAGCTAATCTTATAGTTAAAATACAAAGTGTGCTTTTCTTAGTGTCTTTTTTAAAATTGTTTATTGTTTTATTATTTGTTTAGCGCTTATTTCATTGATCAATGAATCTATTTCTTACTGTTTGATGCGTTGACCGAAGATCAGAATCCGTAGAGGTCCTCCTTTTGATAGTGTTGCATAGAAGAATGGATGTTGATCAATGCTGTTGAAGATGCCCTGGCAATTACAGGATGCTGTAGCCTTCTGTAGCACAGGTCCTTCACGGCTGATGCTTAATTAATTAATTATTTAATTAATTAACGGTTGTTTTACGCAGCGAGTGTTATTGAACGTTATGTATTCATCTACACTGCGGACTACTTCTCGAATTAGAACTTAATTTGCACTTTTGCATTATTTAAAAATTTCTGTTTGTGAATTATACACGTCTAGTGTGTTTAAGTACCGAACGAAGAGTGATGCTACCCCTCGCTTTGAGCTGGCGTCAGTTTTAAATACGGGCTGCTGATTGGTTGTACAAATAAATCAGGCGTTTTTCCAGTTTTGACAATCTCAAACAGGTCGGTCAAACACTCCATGACAGGTTCCAAACGGCAGAGAATTTCTTGTCAAAATCGTACTTCCTGTATTTGCAAATCGATTGATTACAGGTATTTGGAAATGTGTTTCCAAAGATCTGACCACAGAATATTGTTGCTTTATCTGTGTGTGTGAAAACACCTTATTCCTACGTAGCATAATTCTCTCGTTATTCCTGTTGGCGTGCATCATCCGTATAACTTCTTCAATTGTTAATTATATTAACTGAGATTGCGGCTACTTATAAAGCTTTTCTTGCGGAATACAATGCTGTTTTCAGAATTGCCGTATATTTATAACTTTTGAAGTTATCGCAGGTTGAACTGATAATTTGCTTTGAGTAATTAATGTTTGAACTGGATTCTGATGGAGCGGTGACGTGGTTAGAGTGAGATGGCTGTGATTATACGCTCTCTCTCTTACTTACGGCGTTACATTCGTACCGTCTATAGCTTTCATATAACGCTCAGATAGGACGCTATTATGAATCATTATATATACCCCCACTCGGTATAAAAAAATTGATTATTTAAATCATTAATATTTTTCTAATGTACAGTTTTACACTGATTAAAATTTTGCACATTTACTTTAGCACTTTTTCCCGCACAAAACGTGCACTACTACACTGTTGCTTACATCTATCTTATTACTAAAGATTACAATGTTGCTTAACCTAACATGGTATATTGAAATTTATATGATCATTTTTAATCATCATTTTGGATTAATTAATGTCAATAAATTTAATAACTATATTGACCTTTATTTATATAAAATTTATTATTATTATTATTAATATTGATTCAAAACAATTATTTATTTATTTTATTTGACCAGGTTTGATTTATATACCTTATTGCTCAAATTATTATTTCTTCATGGGTCATTATTTTGTTTATTCTTTCTCCTATGGGAACATAGCTTATATAGCTTACCTCCATATATAGAAAATCCTGGTTTGGAGTTGGTAACTGCACTCCTTCAAGCTACACTAACCCTAGGGTCTTGTTTTTGATGAGTCCCTATTTCCTTAAGTCGTCTAACTACTTCAGGTTTAGTTATATGTTTTACCGCGTAAATACCAATATCATTGCTACTACATTTAATATTATCTCTGTTTCCATGTTGTTTTCTGATGGTGGATTTCTACTGAGTACATCTGCTACTAAGTTGTCTTTCGCTTTGCAATACTGTATATCAAATTGATACTCTTGTATAGCCAAGATCCAACGAGTCAGACGAGCACCTAGCAATTTACACTTTAATAAAAACACTAACGCCTTATTGTCGGTGATTATAGTAAGTTTAGCACCCAGAATATAACTTCTAAACTTTGACAGGCTATGCACTATCGCTAATAGCTCTTTTTCTGTCGTAAAATAGGTTAATTCTGCCCCTTTAAGTGTGCGACTTACAAATCCTAATACGCTTTTTGGCCCTTCTCATCAATCTGATACAAGTGTGCTCCAATAGCAATATTGCTGGTGTCTGTTTGCAAGTAAAATCTTTCTCCTATTCTTGGATGATTTAATACAACAGTATTTATAAAAAGACTTTTCACTTGTTGCAGTGCTTCATCGTGGTCCTTTGTCCACTTCCATTTAATCCCTTTATTTAATAACTTTAACAATGGAACAGTACTTTCCGCGTATTTACCTGTAAACTTCTGATAGTAGTTAGCTAAACCTAGAAATGACTTTAGCTGCTTACAATTCTTTGGAGTTGGAAATTCTTGTATGGCTTTTACTTTCTCTGGGTCCGTGGTTATGCCTTCCACTGAGATTCGGTGACCTAAGAACTTGATTTCCTCCTTACCAAACTCTGATTTCCGTAGATTCAGCGTCATGTTTGCTGATCTTAATTTTTCAAAAATATTCTTTAAATGTTTTAAGTGCTCCTCGAATGTTTGTGACACACATAGAATATCATCTATGAACACTAATGTATACTTCTCTACCTCATTACCTAAGGCACTGTCTAAACACCTTACCATTGCTGCTAAGCTGGTGCTCAGGCCAAAAGGTACCACTTTAAATTGGTAGCACTTGTTTTTATACAAAAATGCCGTATACTTTCTATCACAAGTTCTAATGGGAATTTGCCAAAAACCTGATGTTAAGTCCAGTTTGGTCATATACTTAACCCCATTACATTTTTGAAACAATTCTTCCACACTCCTAGCGCACTCGTAATCTGGTACTAATAAAGAATTTAACTTCCTAGCATCTAAGCATAATCGGATACTCCCGTTCGGCTTGGTGACAACTACTAAAGGGTTTATATAGGGACTACTTGGTCTCTCTATAACACCATTCGCTAGCATCTGTTGGATCTCTTTCTGCACTTCATCTCTATAATGTAGAGGGGTTGGATAAGTCCTTTGTACAAATGATGCATTTTCAGTTAGTGTCAACTGATGTTCATAGAACCTAGCTCTTCCAGGCTCTGTTCTGAACACATCACTATACTCACCAACGAGTTGCTGAATTTTGTTCTGTTGCTCGTTGTTCAACTCAGTCCCAATGTTGATTTCTGGAGTATCATCAATACAGTGCTGGTCACTCCTAACGTCAACTACAGGTTTCTCTATATACCCTTTTACGACACTTACCGAGTTCCAATGCTTAAACTCTTTAATACCTAGATTTATTTTATTAGCATTTATTTCCATCGTAATGGTATTTCTTTTAAAATTTATCTCCGCCTTCCATTCGAGCAACATATCTACCCCAATAATACAATCATGAATGAGTTTAGGGACTATTAGAGCTACAATTTGGGTTTGGTTACCATTTAAACTGACAGGTAAATATATTTGTTCAGTTATCTTTTGCATTTTGGCTCCAGTGGCTCCCTGTACATTACAATGTTTTACGGGTAGTCTGGGACAATATCGCAACTGATAATTATCTACAAACTTTGAGCTAACACAGGT
The DNA here is from genome assembly GCA_034769895.1 of Magicicada septendecula. Lineage (NCBI taxonomy): Eukaryota > Metazoa > Arthropoda > Insecta > Hemiptera > Cicadidae > Magicicada > Magicicada septendecula. The sequence continues at coordinate 134,646,759 of CM068372.1, forward strand.
AACTTCACTGCCAGTGTCAATAAGCGCTCTTACCAGTAGATTACTGATCTTACAAATTATTTCCGGGCATTCAGGATATTGGTTTCTACCCACTTCTTGCTCATCTTTTAACAAGAACTCCCTATCGCTCACTTGTTTTATATTATTAGCTACGTTCTTTTTACCTGTTTTCTTTAGTTGTTTCACTGCAGGTAATGGTAGGTTTAGTTTTGTTTCTTTTCTACCTGCAGTGGCTTCCCGTTTCCCGTATTCATTTTACTAGTCGACGGTTGCTGCTCGGTAGAGGTTATAGTTGTTTTACACACTTTATACCCTTTATTAGGTTTGTTCTCTACACTTCTACTTCTACCTTTCTCCTCCACTTCCTGTCGATTTTGTGGTTTATTACCCGGATATGGGGTAAACCTTTTTTCTTTCATACATTCATTGTCTCTCCTCTTATTTGAGTAGAAAGTTGGTTATTGCTGATCGCCTCTAGAGTAGTTACTCAGCTGATTACTTACACGCTGTAGGTCCCTCTCTAAATCTAGACACTCATCTACAATCATAATGAACTTTTCTAGAGTATCCACTCCTCTAGTAGTGGTTGCTACTCTAGTGCGTTCTGAAAAATGACGCGCTAGCTTATATACTAGGTCTCTCTCTTCTATTGGTGGTGTTAGATGTTTAACTTGCGCCATTACATTAAGCACATAATTGGTAGTTGTCATATTCATTGACGGATGATACTTACCAAATTCTAGATGATTGCGTACCCTTCTTTGTATCTGAACATTCCAGTACTGAGCAAGGAATTTTTCTCTGAAGTCTGAGTAGGTTTGGACTCTGTCCGAGATGACTTTCCACCACGTACCTGCCCAATTCTTGAGAAATCGGCCTAACATGTCCTTCTTATCCTCGTCGTCCATCAGTGGATTTACACGAGTTACATACGCTTCAAACAGTTTTAGGAATTCCACAGGATTCTCATGTGGGTTTCCTGAAAATGCAAGGTTTTCCAGTTCTTCCTTATAGCCGCCACACCTCACTACTTTCGTTTGCTGTGACTTCATTGCTTTAGTCAGATCTTCCCGCATTACCTTTAACTGTTGTTCCATCTTTTGATGTACTTCGTCACTGTTAGCCTTACTCTCTACCTGTTTCTTAACTTCATTAATATTTACACCCAGTTGGGTACACTCTTCCCTAGTATTCTGGATTTCTTCTTTATTTAGAAGCGATTGCGTTTTTAATTCAGCTGTTATTTCACTGAATTGTTGATTAATGAGGGTTACTTTTTGTTCTAACCTTTCATGTAATTCATTTCTAAACTTATTTAGCTTTTTGTCTTGATGGCGAAAATTAGTGTTTACTTGTTTTCTAAACTCATCTAGCGTAGTTTTAACCTCTTCGGTATGCTTATCAAACCTACTATTACTCTCGTCTATTTTATTATTAGTACTATCTAATTTACTAGCTAGATTAGATATTTCTTCATCTATTTTAAATGTAGCCTCTTTACTACTTTGTTCTATTTGGCTAGATAAATTTTCATTTATTTGTTTCATTTCACTGGACAAATATTTATTAGTTTGTTCTATTTTATTATTAACATCTGTTAACAATTTTTGATTACTTTCCTCTAAACTTTTATTATTTTCTTCAATTTTCTTTGATAATTCACTATTTGTACTTTCAATTTTACTATTAGTAATTTCGATTTTATTATTTGTATCATCAATTTTACTTTCAATTTTAGTGCTCAACTGCTTAAACATTTGCTCAATTGCTGCCATATCTACTGCTGATGATTTAGCCATTTTTACAATTTATTTTTAACAAATTAATTTAACCATTATTTAATAGTTATTTGTAACCTTGAATTCCACTTTCTTTTCTAATTTATTAATATTACAATCTAACTAATCACTTGGGTAATAGCAACGCCAAATTATATAACTTTATTTATATAATTTGTGAGTTTAATCGGGCTTAATCGAGCCCCTTAGTTGGCTGCGCCAAATCTATACAACGCTACCTTTCGTCTAACACAATTATCTAACATTTGTGATGTTAGATAAAAAGTTACTTACCCGTGATATTACTTTACCTGGGTGCCAGAACAAATCCCAGATACAAATGACACAGTTTCAGCTTAGTTCAGCGCATGGAGACACTCTTTCTCAGGATTCGTTCAGTGATTGTGGTTTTCAAGGGGAATCGTTACAAATAACACTTTAATATTTCTTGATTATTTTAATGAACGTTTAATTAATTATTTTTAAACTTTAAATTGTTAATGGTAGGACTTAATTCTACCCTAACACTTATAATTATTGAGTGAGTGTGAAAAGTAATGATTAAGACGCTCAAACGACCTATAGCTCTTATCTGGTTTGATTAAGAGATTTCTATCTCCCAAACCAGTGCTAAAGAACAGGTCTGCAATAATTTGCACGTCCAATACTACACACCACTTTCCATTCAACACTCCTATCCTATATTAGAGCTAATCTTATAGTTAAAATACAAAGTGTGCTTTTCTTAGTGTCTTTTTTAAAATTGTTTATTGTTTTATTATTTGTTTAGCGCTTATTTCATTGATCAATGAATCTATTTCTTACTGTTTGATGCGTTGACCGAAGATCGGAATCCGTAGAGGTCCTCCTTTTGATGGTGTTGCACAGAAGAATGGATGTTGATCAATGCTGTTGAAGATGCCCTGGCAATTACAGATGCTGTAGCCTTCTGTAGCACAGGTCCTTCACGGCTGATGCTTAATTAATTAATTATTTAATTAATTAACGGTTGTTTTATGCAGCGAGTGTTATTGAACATTATGTATTCATCTACACTGCGGACTACTTCTTGAATTAGAACTTAATTTGCACTTTTGCATGATTTAAAAATTTCTGTTTGTGAATTATACACGTCTAGTGTGTTTAAGTACCGAACGAAGAGTGATGCTACCCCTCGCTTTGAGCTGGCGTCAGTTTTAAATACGGGCTGCTGATTGGTTGTACAAATAAATCAGGCGTTTTTCCAGTTTTGACAATCTCAAACAGGTCGGTCAAACACTCCGTGACAGGTTCCAAACGGCAGAGAATTTCTTGTCAAAATCGTACTTCCTGTATTTGCAAATCGATTGATTACAGGTATTTGGAAATGTGTTTCCAAAGATCTGACCACAGAATATTGTTGCTTTATCTGTGTGTGTGAAAACACCTTATTCCTACGTAGCATAATTCTCTCGTTATTCCTGTTGGCGTGCGTCATCCGTATAACTTCTTCAATTGTTAATTATATTAACTGAGATTGCGGCTACTTATAAAGCTTTTCTTGCTGAATACAATGCTGTTTTCAGAATTGCCGTATATTTATAACTTTTGAAGTTATCGCAGGTTGAACTGATAATTTGCTTTGAGTAAAATAACATGTTTGAACTGGATTCTGATGTAGCGGTGACGTGGTTAGAGTGAGATGGCTGTGATTATACACTCTCTCTCTTACTTACGGCGTTACACTCATACCGTCTATAGCTTTCATATAACGCTCAGATAGGACGCTATTATGAATCGTTATAATATATATATATATATATATATATATTAAACTTCCACTATGAACCCTTACTTTTTGGTTTTGTTACCCAGACGTTTCGACGTGGTATTCGTCTTCCTCAATGGGATTTAAATACTGAATGTCTGTACAGTAACGGTTATGGGATGTAGGTGTGTGTGGTGGGGGTTGCTGGTGGGAGGGAATTGGCGCTGGGGTTCGAATTTTGTGTTGGAATCAGTGTATCGAAAAGTATGTGTGATCTATAATGTAATTGTTCGTTTAATATGTTGTTTGGTTGTAGTGTGTGATATCTGTATATTTAAAATTGTTCTGCTGTGTTTAGTTTTCTACTTTTAGGTAAGTAGCGTAGTATTTCCATGTTGTGCTCTATGTTTGTGTAACTGTGGTTTTCGTTTTGTAAATGTGTGGCAATGTGGAATGTCTGTAGTTTGTGGTGAGGGCTTTTAAATGTTCAGAATATCTAGAGGAAAAAGATCTTCCCGTCTGGCCGATGTAGAACTGGTGACATTGCAGTTTAATTTATAAACCCCTGTTTTGCTGTATGTGTCAGTGTCTTTGTTAGTATTATTTATTTAGCACAGCCTTAAACTTAATTTTTATAAATAAAGTATCCAGATAAGAAGATCTTAATAATCCACTGTAGAAACCTAGATGAAATATCTATAAATGAAGAGGCTAGTTGAACGGGGTGGGGGTAATTTTCTATAAAGAAAATTATAGTTGAAGGGGGATGGGATAATTTGTATGTGTACTACGTTATCGGCAACAAAGTAGTAGTTTGTTGTTAAAATTCCTTCCCGGGCTGTTTGGCCATAGTCCAATGTTTTCTGCAAAACCAGACGTTTCGGCTGTGCCGTCGACTGCCATCATCAGTGAAAATCGAGTGCGATAACGTGTGGTGGTTTACGTTAGTGACCACAGTACTGTGGTTAAGGCTGAAGGAATAAGTGGAAAGAAGTAGTTTCTATGGAAACACTTCATTTCGTAAATGATTTTAAATATAAATCTTAGAACATGGAAGTCATGTATGGTTCTCCATACCGATATTTCATATTGCCTTGGCCATTTTTAATTGAATTAAAAGCTTTAATTAAAACATTTAACATGAATAAACAAGAAAGGTAGCATTTATTTATTGCACATAGAGCCATATTGAATTTATATATCAATATTTAACATTGATGAACAAATTGCAGAAACTAAACAGTTTCAATGTAGGCCTATATAATGTGTTTGTAATCTGTGGGCCACTAATGAGATTGCATGTAGCCTCAAAACGTACTTGCGGAAAACACATAAGTTTTTTTCAGTTTGTTTGACTAAAAGTACGAGCTTGTTTGTAAACAAGATAAAATAATTTGCAAGCCTTTTCTGAAGTTTGTAGTTTGAAATACATGCTACTACTCAGCTACTACCGCCAGCTACTACTGTATATTTCAATGTGTCCAACCTAACATTAGAAATTATGCCAATTACTGCTGATCATTTGCTTTACATAGTAGTAAAATTGTGACATGTTTATAAGACACGTAAACGAGTGAAATAATAACTAGGAACGTTAGCTATTTACACTTACTGAATTATTAAAAACATGTAACGTAAAAACGGTGGCGAATTATACAAGATTCTTACTATTTCTAATACGGTCAATTTCATATGTAGCCTACTTATTCAATTACTTGGCTGCAGTGTAATATGATATCTATATTCTCTGTAGACAATTTAAACTAGTTCTTAAGACTGGATTTAAAACCAATAAAACAATAAGTATGTAATAAAGTTGCGTTAATAATTATAATAAACATTTTTCGGATATTAAAACAAAAGTACTAATATATTTACAAGTCGCAAAAAACAATTTTGTTACTTACTAATTGCTAATTGACGTTTTTTTGTCAATATCTATAAAATAAGGATACGTAATTTGCAAGTAAGCACAAGTTATTGGTAGTAAGCATGACTTTATAAATTTTATTCAAATTCGGGCTTTAACCGGAAAGTGGATTACACCATAGGCGTAATGTTTATCTTCATGTGTTTAAAATGGCGTCAAATTTGGTAGGTTGGGAATTGTTGTATCATTCCGTGGAATATGTGATAGAGAAGAAGGAAGATGTTTTGATTGCTTTAATACACTGGGTTTTAATTAAGAATGGATACAAGTGCATAGGAGTAGGCAGTGATACTGTAAGTAACTGAATTTGTCAGTTTAAAAATATTTTAGGTTAGATTTAGTGGTAAAGAAGTATTATTATAATAATAATTATTATTATAATTTAACTCTCCTCAAAAACATGGACGTGAGCGGCCTGTGTATACTTTTCGTACATATCCGAAGAATGTCGAAGTTTACTTTGCTTAACACTAATTTCACATTCCGGTTATATGAAATGAAACTGTATGCAAGCCACTTGTGAAAGTAGTCAAAGTTTCGTCTATTTTGTGGAATGTACTATCAAAGAGAAGATAACAGAAGATCTTGTTACTGAAGCATGTGACAATTCAAAGGAGAGAGGACAATTCATAATTAAGTAGGGGAGGGTTATATTTGTGAATAGGCCTACAACTGTAAAATTAAAGCAAAAAGAACTCATTGTTTGCTGTTTATTTTGTTTTAATATCTATTAATGTAACATAAGGTTTATGTTAGTAGATATATAAAATTTAACAAAGTCATGAAATAATAAAGATGGCATCTTACATTACAATTTAATAGAATAAAGAATACTGGAAAACTGGCACAAAATTTTATCTTGCCTTCTGCAGATGCTGATGTTAAGTGTTTTCTATGAAGTTTTTTAATTCTTTATCTTAGTGAGTACATGTCTGAAAATATTTGTAGCAAATGGAATTAAATTGGTGTACTCGTTTTGCTTCAGAAATTAATAAAACATTTTCGTAACATGGGGATCGAAAAACTGTATGACAATAGGCATATCTGTAACAAGATTCAAATACTGTAGTAAGAAAAAAAGTTGCTAATATATGCCTACCAGCATTATAAGTTGCTGTGGAATAAATTACTGCTCTATCAATATCATAAACTGAGTTGGATACCCTGTGGGTTGAATAATCTTTCCTTCTTGCGAAGAGAATGAAATTTGAACCATCCTGCAATAACCAGAAAACTAGCAATTTTTATAGGAAGCTATTTTTATAGCAAGATTGCTATAAACTTAGCACAAGTCAAAAGATTGCTATAAGCGTAGCATCACACAATAAAATAGCCTAATTTTTTATTCAACTTGTATGACTACTTACTGGTACATTTTATTTTAATTTTTCACATTTCCTTTTTTTGTAACCTCTACATGTAGTGGGGGGGGGGGTTAACCTCAAAACCCTCCTTTCTATACTACATATTTCACTAACAACATAGTAGGGTGTATTATGTTTTTCAAGTCTTCTTCCAGTATGGACCGTGTCAAAAATGTCTTGTTTCACTCATATTACAATGATATCCTCAGGTCTAAGCGACCCATTACTCATTGTAATATGAGTGAAATATTGTCATACTAGACATTTTTGATGTGGTCCATACTGGAAGAAGACTTGAAAAACATAATGGACACCGGCCGCGGAAACCTAGGTGAGAACATAGTAGGGTGTAGTTCTCGTCTTGAAAAATTTTAATGTAAAAACTGTAAAACTATCTACATTAAATGTGTAGTATAAGTAGTGCCAACAACCGCTCAAATTCATATATCTGATAAATGAACAAGCAGAGTTTAGTAAATGTCATATTTAATGTGCATTGCCCATTCCAGTAGTTTCGATTTTAGTGTTCAAGAGCTTGTTTATTTTTTGCAGAAAGAATTAACTGGTGATGAACCAGCCAGTGAGCTATTGCCAAAAGATTGGAACAAATCAGCTTCCTACGGACTAAGATATGTGAACAATAAAGAATTGTTTATTTTGAGAGGTGTAACAGCAGATGATGACATTGTCTTTAATCTTATGGTAAGAAGAAATGTGTTTTTGTTATTGTAATTATACCCAAGATTAATGGAAACAGAGTAGTAATTATTAAATAATTAACCTTCCAGTGCCTCTGTGTGTGGTCCAAACAAATTGGTATCACATTGGTGATAACTCAAGGCCCTGTAAGGGAGATGTTTGACCTGGGTCTATTGAATTTAGGCCTATATGTCTTTTTATTGGTTTAGGATAGCAGCTTGAGGGCTAATGTGTTACAATAGATTACTCATGGAAAACAGGGGGACAGCAGTGATTTACTCCCATTAACCTGCAAACTTAGAAACAATTTAAGTAGGCCTACCAGTATCTTTTAGGAACACCAAATGTCTTTAGTATAGTCATTGCCGTTGACAAAACCTGTGCACATGGAGATATCATTTTATAATACTAAGCTGTGTAACTTCTTGTGAATCGTATAAGAAAAACACTTTGCTTAAGACCTCCATATCTTTTAGACCCAAAATGGCTGCTTTATCTTGCCCTACAGTTTGTAGCATGGAGAAAATTTAGCAATTTTTTCATGCAGAAAAACAGTATGCTCCCCTTCTTCCATAATACTAAAACATCTGAGCAAGTACTTTACCAGACAAAAAAGGTTTTCACTTTTTGATGACCACTCTATTTTCCCTTTTCCCCCTAACTCACCTTTGTTACTTTAAGACTGGGATATAGTTATACATCCAGTCATCATATATGACAACAGAATTTAAAAATGTAATCCCTTCTGTGTCAGTACTAATTCAACAGGCATGAATCCATCTAATCATAACTCTCAAAATCTAACTCATTTCAAATGAATTGTGAATGGATTGCACACTGACGCCACTTATCACAGTTTCTTTACAAATGTTGTCTACTGTTGTCTTCCATTACATTAAATAAGGTCCTCAGATATTGGCTAATATGGTCTTGGTCTTGAAGTGATGCTATTGTGAAATGTTATCTTAAAAAAATATTTGGTTTCACGGTTTCCTCACTTATGTGATCATGTTGCATTGCACATGACATTATGTATTTTCTGTTCTCTTACAATATTCTTTACCATTATCATGTTCATTATCATTTTAAAGAAATGAATATTATATGTTGTGCATGGCAAATCATCGATTAATATTTCCAAAGTTCAGCTTCATGTGTTCATTAGTATGAAATAATGTTGTAATGGTGGAACCTTCTCGAAAAGTCGACAGCGTCCTTCCACCCATTTCTACACCAGTAGAGCAGGTGTAGCGTTTCACAAGGTAATATTCAAGAACCTTCAGAGAGTTCGAGAGCACTTGAAATACCCATTAAGCTGCCACACAGTAAGGATGGAAAGTTATTCTGAAACCCTGTGTGACCTACAAAAGCAAGAGCGTCTGGCTTTGTCAGTCAGTTTACAGTATGTGATTTCCTTAGTGCGGATCGAGTGATTAGTGGCATTTATTCAACGAGGATCAAGTAGTTGCTGTGCAAAGTTATTACTGTGCCATAATTAGTATGGGTTTCTATTACTTGACATTATTGTGTGTGAACAAATATAACTTGAATTATTGTACAAGTTTTTTACAAATTGTTATTAGTGACTTCAATGGTGTCTGTATTTTGTTTCCACTGTACCATACAACGATCAGCAAGACCATAGTCACAGTATATACTTGACTGAGCTCCTTAGATTTTTTAGATGCCATGCTTGAGATGTGTGCTCTCTGTGATGGATAATCTCAGATATTAGTAACGTAAGAAAAACATGTGACTGATATTTCTGGGACATGTGAGATGGGCAGAATTAGCAGATTTGTTCTTCCAGTACCTACAAAAAGTAATATTTTGAGTGTAGAATTTGAAAGTATTAAAGCATAAGTCAAGCATACAGGACGAGTCAGATGTTTAATTATGTATTTTTGAAATACAGTTGCAAGTTTCATTTGTCACTTTATCAGAAAGCACATTTAAGACTTTTTTATTTGTAAATAGGTTTACATTTATATACCTGTTACACAGTACTCAACAATAAATAATAACTTAGTGGTATAGTATTTATAGTCAGTAAATTTTTGAAACCATTGTTATAAATAGAATATCCCTTCAATCTGTAATGCACACTAGTTGCTTGTATGTAACTATAATGTAAATGTTGAGATGTGACAGTGAAAGAAAACAAATTCATAAAATGTGTTCATATGATTGTTGTTACAGTCCTCCTGTTCCCCTTGAAACACTGTAGCAGTTGTATACTGATAGGCTGCTTGTACACAATGTAATATGTATGTATGTATGTGTGGAAGCCAGTGAGTAGATCACCTTGATAAGATGACATTCAAACACAGTTATCATGTGTTCCATTTGTTTTGCATACACTAACTAGTCTCTATAAAGACATTACAACTAGATGTGTGTGCTCCACCTTTATAAAGATCACCACCAATTATATAATTAGTAACATAAATAGCCAGGAAACCACCAGAACTTTCTGCACTAATCAAAAATGTACACAAATGGCCATGACCAGTCTTGTTTAATGTCCAGTGTTCTGGAATACAGTATTCCATTTACAGTTGTTTATGCTCTCAACATTTTCCATTGAATCATGTTACACAAACCTCGACTTATTTGTTGTTTATAATTGCTTTATATTGTGTTGCCATTACAGTAGTATAATCAGTTATTAAGATCAGTTTGAGTGATGCTTCTGCTTTATAATTGATAGTGTTATGACGATCTACTTGATCATTGTAGGTACAGTGGAAAACAAAATACAAGACACCAATTAACTCACTAATCACCAGCTTTAATTTTCACAGTTAAACAGTTCGTAATTAACAACACAGTCTCTTACAACAAATCAAATAAAAATTGTTCACACAATAAAATGTCAACGAGTATAAAACACATAATATAGAGTATAACACACAATTATATTACAATATACCGCCCGATTATAAACACAACTTGATGCGGTTTGGAAGCTCTTGAAGAATCGCGAGTTATTCCAAAGACGCTAATAAGGAAAGCTGGATTGTTTGTTAGAAAGAAGTGGACTGTATTTGAGATATTGAACATGCGTTTATTGAATAATTTGGTTTGTTAGTTACGATCGGCACGTGCGGAAGCATTTGAGGCGATAATGCCCGAGATTAATTTTGAATGAAATCGTGGTCCATTGCAGATGGACGCAGGTAGACGATTAAAGTGAAATGTTATAAATGCATGCTGTATAATAGCCAAAAGCCGCGGCTGTAAGAGAAGTGTTTAACGAGAGTTGCGCTCGGAGTCGTGTTATAAACTAAACTAATACTGGCTTGCAGTCGGCTAGGCTGGCCGATTGCAAGGTTTGATAAAAGCGTGACGTCATCCGCGCGTGCCGTGCAATGTTAGTAGGCTGCTTACAACTGACAACACAGTACAAAGTTTAAACATACTGCCCGCCAAAATCGGGACGATTTTGTACATTAACGGTTAAATTGAACAATATAATAATTAGACTTACATGTCGTAAGCGATACAATAATTGGCGCACTGGCCAGAGAGCAATGACATAATGGACATAATATAAATTCAATTAACAATCACCAAGCATACAATAAATTGATAACACCATAAAAATACAATAATTTCCCCATGATATTGACATAACAACCCCAATGAATTTCATAATGTTTTGACCCTTAGAAAATACAATACATATATAGAATAATTGCCACTATAACTGACACTTGTGGTTCTCAGAATTTGAATCACACAAACACATTAACGATACACAACATTCATAATAATTGATAGTACATATGAGACACAGTCACTATTTCTGTAATAGCTAGCGACACTTAACAATGTTACAATGCTTATGATACAATTGACTTGTATGCTCGCCCCGGGGAATGTCCCGGGCGTGTTCCATGTAATGTGACACGCGCACACCCATGCATACACACACACACACACACACACACCGTAAGGCACGCAAACGACTAGCTTGTTGCCACCGGAAGGGGGCATAATTTGTGGATGGGTCGGCGTAAGATACCTAGCGCGGTGCGTACTTCTGCGACGCGTACTAAGGAATCTTGACCCGGAAAAACATTGGTAATTACCCCACGCTTCCATTCTAGAGGGGGGGGAATTGTCATCCAAAATGAGGACAAGTTGTCCGACCTTCAAATTTTTAAATGGGGTGCGCCATTTGTTGCAGCTGGTGCAGATAATCCCTAGACCACCGTTTCCAGATGGTCTGCGTAAATTTTTGGAGCAGAAGCCATCTGCCCAAATGAGTATTATTGCCTTGTGTATAGTCGGGTTCCGGAAGTGCCGTCAGTGGAGCACCGACCAAAAAATGAGCGGGTGTTAAGGGTTCAGGGTCTCTAGCATCGTCGGACACGGCGCATAACGGGCGTGAATTAAGGCAAGCCTCAATTTGAGAAAGAAGGGTAGAATATTCCTCAAAATTCAAGATCGTACTGCCAATTACGCGACGTAAATGGAATTTAACACTCCTTACACCACTTTCCAACAAACCACCGAAATGAGGGGCTGAAGGGGGGATAAAGGACCATTTGATGCCGTGGAGACCGCAAAACTCCAGAGAAGATTGTTCAACTTCCTTGGAGGTTAAAAATTTGTACCAATCATGCAACGTGTGGTTGGCACGACGAAAATTCGTGCCATTATCCGAAAATATTTGCGCGGGAATACCTCGGCGCGATATGAACCTTTTTAAAGCCGCTATAAAGGCGTTGGAAGTAAGATCCGACACCAATTCTAAATGGATGGCCCTAGTACACATGCATATAAATAGAGCGATATATGCCTTGGTCGTGGACTTAGAGCGCTGCCCGCCATGGCGCAAAAACACCGGACCTGCGTAATCCACGGCCGACTGTGAGAATGGCCTTGACGGCGTGACCCTAGAAGAGGGTAATTGACCGAGTAATTGATTCGCGCCTTTAGCCCGGAAACGAAAACAAGTGACACACTTATGTATCACTGAGCGGATATAGGACTTATCGTGTATGATCCAATACTTACGCCTAAGCGAAGCTTGAGTTGATTGCACTCCAGCGTGCAACAAACGGATGTGTTCGTATTCAATTATTAATCTCGTGAGATGAGAGTGCGGGTGTAAAATTATTTGGTGTTTAGTCTCGTAGCCAAGTGGGGAGAATTGCAAGTGTCCACCCACTCTTAAAATGCCTGATTTATCCAGGAATGGGTTGAGAGCAAGAATTTTACTACTGCGTGGAAGGCACCGGTGTGCCTCAAGTTCCCTAACCTCTACGTCGAAATGCAACTTCTGAGATTGCCGGACAAAAACCAAGAGCGTGTCAGACAATTCTTGAGCCGACAAAAAGGACGTGTCTCTTTCAACCACCGCGAGCCTAGAATTGCGAAGAAATCGACGGCAGTATGCGAAGACGCGAATAAGCCTCGTAAGAGATGAATAGTTTTCAATGTAACTATGTGTTGAGGACGCGACAATTAGTGAGGTTTGAGCCTGCTTGTGACGCTCCTCTTCAATGTCGGGAAAGGTACAGGGAGTATTAATGTCGAACGCGCTGACCGGCCATGAGGCCGCATCACGAGCCAACCAGGAGGGACCATGCCACCATTGAGCATGACAGTGCAGACTACGGGGGAGGCAACCGCGCGATAAAACGTCGGCAGGGTTGTCATTCGATACTACATGACGCCAAGTTCCCCTGCTGCTAACAAGACGCTGTATTTCTGCGACACGGTTAGCCACAAATACCTTCCAGCGGGAAGATTGCTGATGTATCCAGTACAACGCTATCATCGAATCCGAATAAAGATATAATCCGTCAAAATTGTAATCGACGGCATTTAAAACCTTGGACGTTAATTGAGCCAACAATAAACAAGCACAAAGTTCAAGTCTAGGAAGCGTTATCTGTTTCAGCGGAGCGACCCTAGATTTAGCACACAACAAGTTTGATGATATGGCGCCGTTCGAATAGACCGCCCGCACATAAATGCAACACGCGTAACCTTTAACCGAAGCGTCGGCGAATCCGTGCAGCTGCAATGAACTAACTGGGCAACTGTTCGAACTCTTAACCGACCTCGTAATCTCAAAATGAGTGTCGGAGACTAATTGGGTGTATAATTCCGACCATTGATTGGCTAGTGACCCGGACAAGGGTTCGTCCCAATCAGTGCCCGCCAACCACAACTGCTGCACGAAATGCTTGCAGCAAAATGTGATGGGAGCAATTAGACCTAGTGGATCATAGATCCCGGCAATGATTGATAACACGCTTCTCTTGTTGAGAACGGTTAGATTGTCATCACCCCTAACGGTGTACAAAAAGTTATCCCCCTCAACATTCCACTGTATGCCCAAGGTACGCACGTTTTGACCCTTGCTGAAGTCACGGGCTACTTGGGCGCGAAGAGTCATAATCTTATGGTGGTTAGAGAACCATTTGTGTAACGAAAAACCATACCTCCTCAACAACTTCTCGATCTCGCCTTTCATTTCAGCTAAGCTGTTCGGATCATCCGAACCCGTTATGAGATCGTCTACGTAAAAGTCATTTGCTATGGCCTTAGCAGCGGTAGGGTAGTCGGCTTTATTTTCATATGCTATTTGAGCCAGACAACGCGTAGCAAGGAAGGAGGCACTAGCAGTGCCATATGTAACCGTCCTTAACGCGTAATGTCGCAATTCCTTATGCGGTGCATCACGCCAAACAATGCGTTGCAAGTTTGAATCCTTAGGATTAACAATGATCTGGCGATACATCTTTTCAATGTCCGCAATAAGTACGTATCGGTGGGTGCGGAACCGAACCATTATCGAAAACAGATCCTGCTGGATCGTAGGACCGACCATTAAAGTGTCGTTAAGGGACAAATTATTGGTGGTTTTAGCGGATGCGTCAAATACCACGCGCAATTTAGTGGTTAAGCTAGAGTCTTTGAAGACTGCGTGATGGGGCAGATAAAAGATCTCTGACCTGTCAAGCGACAGATCGTATTCATTAAGCGGCGACATGTGGCCAAGTCCTAAGTAGTCATTCATGAACTCACTATAATCCTTATAAAGGGTAGGGTTCTGCTTGAATTTGAATTCTAACGATTGGAATCTTCGTATTGCTCCGCGGAGAGAATCTCCCAAATAAGATTTATCAGATCTGCGGGGCAGGGCTACCACGAATCTCCCGTCGCGATTGCGGCTAGTGTTTTTCACGAAATGCCTTTCACACGGTGAGTCCTCAGATCGGGTTTCGCGACTAGAGATTTCCTCCAACTTCCAAAATTCCTTTAGTTGCGAGGAAACCTGATTATCATCCTTACAGACCACAAATGAAGAAACCGTTCTAGTCATGTCGACGTTGAATGGTAAGTCACCGGCCAAAATAAATCCTAACTTGGTTTCCTGAATTATAGGAAAGTGTGGTCCGCACGTATATTTCACAGGTTCAATTAATTGTAGAAAATATTGAGCGCCGATTAATATATCGACTTGCGATGAGCAATGTAGGTGAGGATCCGCCAGGAATATGCGCTTGGGTAAATTTAAAGAGGTAAGATTGAATGACTCCGCCGGTAAATTATTAGTTATACTGGGTAATACGGCACAATGTACGTTTAACGTGAAGGGTTTATAGCGTGAATGTAGCCTTACATTAGTGCTGAAGTCAGCCTGGGAAAGCGAGTTGTTTATACCCGTGACGGGCAATTGCGATTTAACTAATTGGAGGCCCAACCTGCGGGCGAAATCCATTGTGCAAAAGTTCGCTTGAGAACCGGAATCCAGTAATATCCTAACGGGAAATTTTTTGCCGACCTTATTATATGTCATACAGACGGCGGTAGATAACAATACCGATTTATTGGTCTGTGATTTCAGTGAGCACTGGTTGTTAACAGAAGTTACGTCCCTGTTGGGGACATGAATCATGGTGTGGTGACGCCTAGAACATTTTTTACACGAAAATTTGGAGGGACATTTTGAACCCTCGTGTCCCGAACGGAGACAGTTTAAGCAAAGTTTGTTTTTAAGTAACGCATTTTTTCTATCAGGGATAGACAGCGATATAAATTGTGGGCAATCGCTAAGTCTATGCTCACCGTTACATAGCCTGCATAAATTATTTCTAATATGTGAGTGGAATGCGCCCTTTGGATTGCTTATCTGTTTAACTGCCTTGCGATAAGGAGACTTATCGCTTTTGTTCAACCTGCTCGTTGGGCTAGTCGCGTTATCGATATTTTGCAGTAGTTTCCTACATGAATTTAAAAAATTTATAAAATTATTAAAATCAGGGAGATTATGCTCCGATAAACTCTCTTTCCACAAACGTAAAGTGTAACTGTCAAGTTTTTTGGCTAGATAATTTACGACAATAATTTCAAACGTGTTGACTGGCAGTTTGAGATTATTTAAAGCGTTTATATTTCCAGAGATTTGATCAATAAATTGCGATATGCTACCTTGGGATTCCTGCTGAACTAATGGTACGTCTATGACATTCCACACGTGGTGAGCGGAGACAATCAGCTTACTATCATATCTATTCCTCAACAGATCGATAGCCACCGCGTAATTTTCATGTGTTATGGGTAATGATTTTATTACGTTAAGCGCCTCGCCATGTAATGACGAGTGCAAATAATGAAGCTTCTGTATATCTGTCAGGTCTGTTCTGACATGAATTAGTTCCATAAAAATATGGTAATAATGTTGCCATTCCACAATACTACCCTCGAACCGTGGTAATTTTATTGGTTCCAATTGAATGGGGGTTGTTTTAGGCTGTTTACCATCAGTATTAATTAGTGGTTTTTGGTTCAAGTGCTCAGATTGCTCCAACAAGTGTTGCAATTTACATTCTATAGCACAGAGATCGTCCTCCGTTTGCACTCTATCACTTGTTGACGCAACGTCTGCTTCCTCAGCCTCGATTTGTGACTATCTCGTCATATTTGGTGGATAATTCCATCAAATGACGCAGTTTTATTTTGAGCGCATGAGGATCGCTGTTTAACAAATCAAAATTATCCGCGAAGGTATTTATTCGGGATATTGAGGCCTTAATTGTACCTCGTTTTTTTATCAGAGCCCTTACATCGGCCATTATTACAGTTTGAGATAAAAAATGGAAAGATATTTAGAAACAATTGAGCATCGAGCATGTGAACCACAAACTTAATTTTGAATGAGTTTCAATACGTTTGGTAGCTAGCGATCGTTGGTTTGAACATAAACTTACTCTCTCTAACTAATCAAACTCGTTGGCAGTTAAATTATTGAAATTATAAATCTAAATGATTACAAAGTATAGCTTTATCTTTAAAGTTCTGACTGATAATGAGCTGCCAACCATCTATTAATTTATATTGTGTAATAAGTTAATTGTTTATATAAATATGTCAAAAATACACACTGGGTGAAATATTATTAAAAATAAATCAAATATAGGTAAAGTTTATAGTCACGTGGCCGTCGATCCATTCGTGATGAAGCTGGCTTCGATCCCGTTTGGAGCTGCTACACCTCCTGTCTCTGCCGGTTAGCCGTTGCCTCATGTTGTACCCTCCATCATTTAAAGCTGTGGAATCTCGTAAATGTTGTCCTGTTTCGTCCCGTCGTCTCTGGTCTACTGCTTGGCTGAATCTTGTCGAGATGACTGCGACGTGCTTCACGATAATGGTGTCGCTCAGGACGAAAATGATGCCCGTCTGTCGTGATTAACTTCAGATTGGTTTTTCCAGAAATGATGTATATAAATAAATGTTGTCGCCTGTATACTCAGGTATGAGAAATCTGTGCCGTTGGGACCAAAAATGATGTAGTTTGTTTTGGCCTGAAAATGTGAAATCCTGCCTGATTGGACCAAAAATGATGTCGTTTTTGGCCTGAAATGTGAAATCCGGTCCGGTGGGACCAAAAATGATGCGGTTTGGAAGCTCTTGAAGAATCGCGAGTTATTCCAAAGACGCTAATAAGGAAAGCTGGATTGTTTGTTAGAAAGAAGTGGACTGTATTTGAGATATTGAACATGGGTTTATTGAATAATTTGGTTTGTTAGTTACGATCGGCACGTGCGGAAGCATTTGAGGCGATAATGCCCGAGATTAATTTTGAATGAAATCGTGGTCCATTGCAGATGGACGCAGGTAGACGATTAAAGTGAAATGTTATAAATGCATGCTGTATAATAGCCAAAAGCCGCGGCTGTAAGAGAAGTGTTTAACGAGAGTTGCGCTCGGAGTCGTGTTATAAACTAAACTAATACTGGCTTGCAGTCGGCTAGGCTGGCCGATTGCAAGGTTTGATAAAAGCGTGACGTCATCCGCGCGTGCCGTGCAATGTTAGTAGGCTGCTTACAACTGACAACACAGTACAAAGTTTAAACACAACTTCACTAATAACCACTCGAATGCACACAGTAATATCGCCCGATAATAACTGAAACTAAGGCCGCTGCTGCCTAGTATTTATACTCTGTTCACAGACCAGAACATTCCACAGCTACGTGTTATTTCTACTACACTATGACGTAATTAATTGCGGCCTTGACACAGTGCGTGCGGCCGCGCGAATTCTGGCACAGTCTAGCAAATGCGCTGAGAATCACGTATGGCACAACATTCAACTAGATTCCTCTGGAACATTCGATAAACACGTAGATTGTTCTGTAATGTTGTAACAATAGCAATTTTGTTGTTTTATAGAGAGCAAAGGATCAGAAGGTGTCGAGTGTAACTTTGAAAACGAGTCAAACTGTTCGAACACTGAAAGGATCGCTCAGCGAATTAGTGCCATCTTATAATGATGTTATTAAACAGATTAACGACTCTTTGTTAACACCAGTCGATGTGACAACAAGCAAAGCTGTACATACTCAAACAACAAGAACTGAGCAAACTTCACGTTTCAGTGAGTACCGTGATCCACTACAAGTAGGACCAACCAGGGAACCAGACAGGTTTGTTATTGTGAATCTAGTACATATTGAAACGTATCTATGCTCTGATTGAAAACTAATGTATATCAGCACAATTATATTTTTCCGAGACGTCTTTTTACGTGTATTGCCTCCGTCATAGTATTTTTAGACTTGGATGTTTTGATCCTCAGAATGTGGGATCATCCTCTTGAACGACCTAACAATTAGCTGTTGTTAGGTCTCTAAGCTTCCAATCATGGCTTCTGGGCAATCCCAGATTCTGGAGATTGAAACTTCAAGTGTAAAAATACAATGATGGAAGCAGTCTGAATAGGGGAGTCACCTGATAGAAATCACCCATTGCTTAATTGTTTTGAAGAATTTTATTTCCAGCATGTGTATGCACATGTGCTTTATTCAGTAAACACGTCTTTCTGACATACACAGTAACTATTTATCACTAGTAAAATCACTTTAAGTAAAATCTTCATTATGAAATACTGTAAGCCGAACTATAAGATTCTGATCTTATGCATAAATTGAGTAACGGTTTCTTGATACAGTTGTTAGAATTCACAAGTATATCATGTGTATCTCCAAGTAAATAAATAAAGCCAAGTAAATAAAGCCACTTGTTTAAAATACATAGACATTGCATTGCATTCCAGTGCATTGTGTGTACGGGGTGTCTTTGCACCCGTGGCTTGACTGCAGCATCTGGAGCGTGTCCAATGGCTGCCAGTAGTTATACATAGTGCTGGTACTATTCAGCAACATAGACAAATCGATTTTGAAAGACATGTTTGAATAGGTATTCAAGTCACTTATTGACAAAATATATATATTTACCATATTTCTCCCATCGTGTGACTTCGTGTTGTGTTCTATTGATTTACGCGTTTTGAAACATATGTTTCGTCTTCAGAATAAAAAAATCACTCAAAGTGAGGTCGTTAAATATTAAAATTGCAAATATTGAAAACAATTCCACACATATCCGCGTTACATGAGTGCGCACTCGAGTGGGACCAATCGGACACTGTCTGTTAGTAGCTATTGTGTAAACAGGTTTGTTGCGGTATCGTAGAGTAGGTTTGATTTGAAATTTAAATGATCGTTTAGCACAAAGTCATGACTGTGTACATCATTGTACGCTCTGTATATCTCAAATTCTTCCTAGGCGTTCATGTAAGCGGGCTTACTACAAACATATGTGTTTCAAATTGGAATTAAAGCTCGTATATTTATGATTTTCATTTATCAAGTGACGTGCGTAGTTGGATTTTATGTTGGATAGTGTTGTCTGACCCTTCAAATTGTGCTTTGGTTTGTTCAATAAACGTTTTTGGAAACCCCTTCCCGTTTGGCCAATATAAAAGCATTCAGAATCGTCACATGATAATTTATATATCCCCGTTTTCTTTTCTAAAGGCATAGTTATTTTATTATGGAGTATGTTCATAAGATTATTGTTGGTTTTGAATATTGCGGTTCTATTGTTATTATTTAATACAGTAGTTAAAATTTTTGGCATTATGTTGATCTACGTGGTTGAAATAAAAGTGGTTTTTGTGTCTTTTTCTATACGAGGTTTAGAGCACTTGTACTTAACCTCGTATAGAAGTACAAGCGATCCAAACCTCGTATAGGAAAAGAATGTAAATCAATCGAATGCAATACGAAGTCACACAACAGAAGAAATACAGTAAATATTATATATAAATCGATTTTGAACTATTTGTTTACTAATATGTAATATGTGTTTTTTTAGGAGTCGCTATGCAGATCCTTTAGGCCTAGGACGTTCGGGTTCTGATTTGGGTCCTTTAGGCATCGGGCGTTCCGATTTAGATCCGTTAGGTTCATTTGCTCCTCCAGGTTCAGGTGGAATGATTTTTGACCCATTTCCAATCTCAAGACCTCCTCCTGGTTTAGGTGTTCCCGGTGGATTACCCAGGTATAATTTTTGCCTTTGCTGAGCTTGTGATAAAGCATTTAAAATAAAAATGACCGTAAAAATGCTCAATTATAGTTCCACAGAATTTACTACAAATTACTTGATAAGTCAGCATTGAACCTACAATACCGTCAACTTTGTATTGATTGACATGAAATTATTCATAATTTATTGTAGATTTTATGGTAATTTAGAAAAATTAAAACTGAAATTAAATATTTTATTGTTTAAGCTAGCCAGTTTGAATGTAAGTGTGCATTATGTTGCACAAAAAAGAACATGAAGCAACACTGCGTAAGCTTCATAATGCAAGGGGTTGCTTTATAAAAACATTCAAGTTTCAGAAGTTAGTAATATTGTAAAAATGTACAAAACCAATCAAATATGCAATTGAGCAGTATTGTGTAGTATGTAACATATAAACATCTGTTTACTGAGAACTTAAGTCTAAATCAGCAGTATATACATGTGCATCAAGATAAGTAAGAAGTTCCTTTAACATTAAGTCTGGAAATGTCTCATTTTCCATCTGGGTACAATTTTCAGTTTTTTTAAATGGAAAATTGCTATTTCAAGAAGATTTTCTGTTATTAGCATAAGATTTGGTAGATGTATTTATATTAATGTTCTTTAATAAATGATAACATCATTCTTGGATTTCGTTGTCCATGACATGTCCGTTGATTAACTAAATATAATTATATTTAGAAAACATCATGGTTAGATTGTGATCCAAAATTTGAAAATGCCAGCTACTTTAATATTTTGACACTAATAGCTCTGTAAATTTTAATTTGATCAACTTATGATTTATCAGATAAATTTTTGAACAGTTTATTGTGAACACGATACTTTCTGTATTCAAATTGAGTAACAAGTAACAAGTTATGATGGAAAACAGACTACTGTATTAGAAGAAAGTGCATAGTGTATCAATTAAAATAAAAAAAATAAGGTCCACTATACAGGAATTCATAATAAATGTCCAAAATGCCCTCCATTGTTTTCAATACAGACCTGTAGTCTACAATGCAAGGATCTTCTCACTTGCTCGAGAACTCCTGGCGTATTTCAGATTTGCAGACAGCCAACAGTAATTTTTGCTGTGAATCCTGAATATTTTGAGCTATAGTTGAATACACTGTGGTTTTAAAGAGTCCCCATAATTAAAAATCTAATGGCTTTAGATCAGGTGACATCCACCATGATCATGACAAATCCACCTTTCACCATAATGCCCATCTACAAAGTGACGTACAATGTGATTAAAATGTGCTTGAGCACCGTTATGCATGAAAACCATTTGATTTTTTGTGGCTAGTGAAACCTCTACGATGTAGTTCGGTAAAATGTTTTGAAGAAATTTAAGATAATTCTGGCCATTAACTCTTGGTGGGAAAAAACATGACCAATCAAGAAGTTACCATCAATGATATCTACCCAGACATTGATAGAAAAGAACTGCTGGAATCTAGACTGGAAGATGTGATGAGGATTTTCTTCTGTCCAGTAATCATTAGTTTGGACATTATTCCATTTTGTGTAAAACTTGCTTTATAAGTGAACATATCAGAGACAAAATAAATGTGGTTCAATTCAATTTTGTGTAGAAAAATAAAATCCCTGTCTCTGTTCATAGTCAACATCTTCAAGAGCTTGTAGTCTTTTTAGATTACATTCATTTTTGCTCACATTATTCTTCTATATATTTTATATTATTATTAACAATAAATAAAAATTTTCTTACTTTTATTATTTTTGTATTTTTTGAATATTACATTGTTTTGATAGTATAAACGATCATCACCTGAAATTACAAATTAATGAATTTTAAAAATCAGTTGTTCAAAACAGCTGTTTATATATGTAGACTAAATTTATGTTTTTATGTATGTATGTATATAATAAATATGTTACATAACTGAGTATAAAATATAATATAAATATTTATTATTTTATTAAATTAGTAATTTTGAAAATACTATCATTTTTCATATTAATCTGGATTTGTTCTGGTATTAATTTATTATTTGTTTTATGTTTCAATCTTTATAAATTTTCCCATACGATAATTTCTGGACCTTTCGAAATGTGTTTTAATAAAGTGATATTATTTAAATTTGGAAGTGTGTGATCATTTTTGATCGAGTGAGTAGATAAATTTGGTTTGCATATATCTGGGTTTAAATCTGAATTACAGTGTTGTATAAATCTTATATATCTCATGGTTGGTACTTGATGTTCCCTTGTGTTTATCAGTATCATCTCATGAAACGATGTTCCCACAAATGTTAACATTCCGCACTGATTATTTGGCAACAAACAATTCTCACCAAAAATGTAGAGTTCAGTTAATATCTAAAATTTACAATCTTTTTAGAATGTATGGTTTTAATTGTTGGCTTTGTAAAATCGTGAATATGGTCATGTGATCCACACATTTCACCATAGCATTCTCCTATTAACTTCAGGATTTTCCCCAATTCTGTTCAATATTCTTTCCTTCTTCTTATATAAAGGTCTAATTCACTCAACAGTTTGGAAATCCAAATTGTTGAATTTCGGTTTTTAAAAGCCTAACAAGCGTTTTCTCATTCAACAAGTTTTTTTTAGGCGATTTAATTACGGCTGGCGCGGCCTCTCGCATCCTAGCTTCCACTGGCGCGGGTCTAAACAGTCCTGTTCTGTAAGTCCTCTTGCATTAATTGCATCTTCGATGTCCATTTTCCATGAATGTTTAGGTCTTCCTTTTTTTCTTCTAGAGGGTGGAGTCCATTCCCATACCTTCCTTGGCCATCTCTCATCCGACGTTCTTTTTAGGTGTCCAAACCAATTCAGTCTTCTTGCTCTATTGTTTCTATAATGTCAAGGTCGATTCCCATCGCTTGTCTTATCTCTACATTTCTCACTCTATCTAGTCTTGTTAGTCTACAGCACCACCGCCAGTAATCCATCTCCATAGCTCTTATTATGGGTTTATTTCTTTTATTAATTTCCCACAGTTCTACTCCTATACTTTCGACTACAGTTGTATGTATTCTGATTTTATTTTTTTTTTGTTATTCAGCAAGTTTCGGTTGGGAAAACGTTCTGCATAAAGTCGCCGTGCATCCAATTGCAATTTGGAAGTTTATACTGAGATGCATATGACATTTCAGCAAAACTGTGCTTAGCAAATTGTAATATTACTTTTTTATTACTTTACTTTAGTACTTACTGTGCTTTTTGACGACTTTGAGACGCCATCGTTAATTATAGCCAACTGTGAAATACTTACCCGGGTTCGGTTAGGCGAACGGGAGAACAGAATCGGGTTATTCAAAGAAAACAGGTTGAGTACCTTCATACATATCTTCTTCTTCTTATTCATCAATTCAATTTAAATTCATTTTAAATAAACAAAAGAAAAACCCATTTAAATTCTTTTCAATCCCATCAAGAATAAAATATTCCTCCTTCCTTTCTTATTTTTGATACTATCTGTTCGATATTTCGGATCGAACCGGTCAACAATTTTCATTTTTCCGAAGTTGGCACTATGACGTTTGTAGGGTTCATTCATGCACTGGACCTGAAGCCTTTGTCGTACGCCAACCATCTTAGTGTCACCATCCACGAGTCTGGACTCCTCGACAGGTAGAAATCCTTGCATGTAACCTCTCCTCTTCCCAACCAGTCTATCCTGCCTGAATGTCAGGATCAACCCAGTCGTGAGATTACGGTAAGTCATTTTAATATTATTTATTTCTTGTTAGCAATTCTGCATGCTACACTACTATAGAGCTCACCAGAGGCTATTAAATTATACAGTAAGAAAGCCGTCTTACTTTCAATCTCAAAATAATATCGTACATCTATTTACTACCAGAGGATTCATGAGGTTGCTAGCTTTTTCAATTAAGTTGCTTGCCATCACGACTGGGAGCACGTGTTTCGTAATTTTGTGCATGTTGCTGCTGGTGGTTCGAGTGAGTAAATGGGTTATAAGCCAGTTTTGGCTGCGCGATTTTTATTTTAATTACCAACGTGCCATGCCGTTTCGTTTTTTGTGCCTGCTCGTGGTTGTTTTGCATGCCATTAATTTTTTAAATTACATGAATGTTCGTCATTTGCATGCTATCGCACGGAAACACGTTGGTATAATATGCATGTGAACTACGAGTTTGCGTTTAATGCTGTTGGTTGTGGTCAGCAGTTTCGTCGTGAGTGCATGGCCAGGTGGGCAAATATTGTATCAAAATTTTGCACCTTGTTTTGTGGGTAATCGTTTGATTACTGGGTCAAGTCTGGTGAAGTTTGTTTTCGTCCTGTTAAGGTCTGCTTTCCACGTGAAATTGCGCTTTGCGCTGTCAGGCGTAAAGGGAGCGGTTTGGTTTTAGGTTATCCGGGTTTCGGTATAGCCTGCCTTATATTTAATTCTTTTGGCATTGACTATTACTTTTTGGTGTGGTTTATATTTTGCATATGCGATATCCTGTCCATACACGCTGCGTTGATAATCAATTTTTGCATGTAATGTGTCCAAGTTATTGTGTTTGGTTCGGTAACTGGTGAATTGTTGTATATTGTACTTTGCTGTGTTGTTGTTTTTATTTATTCTATTTGGTATTATACATGTCTTTTGGGTGCACTTTTGTGTACTATTATTTTGCACCGTATGTGCTGTAATCTTGTGCAACTTGTGTTTTTTTTTTGTCGTGCTTTTGCACTGTGTAAATCAATTTGTTGCGTGTTTTTTGAGTATGTAATTTATTGTGTTTGGTACTATTCGCCAGTTGGATTGTGTAAGTTGTATTTTGCCTTGCACTAATTTACTTTTGTATTTATCTTGCTCGGTATTGTTTATGAAAAGTAGTTGTGTCAGACGCCTAGTTATCTCGATCACTGTTAGGCTAGGTCTGTTCGTGATTATTGTTCAATTTCGAATTTTCTCATTCAGGGTGGTTGTCGGTTGCGCGACATTTTTTAAGTCAGTATGCCTGCTAAATTGTCGCTGGCAGCTTTTGACCGGACCACTTCGGTGGGAATACTTGCATTTCAACATTTAATAAATAGGTTGGAAGGGTTGCCGCAATTGAGGGTCGTGGATCAACATGAAGCCGGTATCTTGGCCTCCAGGTTGTCCGAAAAATATCAAGATCTTCTAGGTAAGGTGGATCCTTACCTATCGGCAGAGTCATTGCCTAAGGGATTGGACGAGGACCACATTTTTTCAGTGGTAGCTCAAATTGAGGATATTATGTCCGGGGTAGCATTTTAGCTAAACCGGAGATACCGGTTGGTTCCGGTCGGTCTTCATCAGCAAGTGGCGGGCACTCAGGTGTTCTCGTTCATGAGTTGCCGAAGCTTTCTTTGCCTTGTTTTGATGGCCAGGCCAAATGTTGGTCCGAGTTTTGGTCAAAGTTCACCACATTAATGGACGAAAGTCCTGCCCTCACTCCAAAACAGAAATTGTTATATTTATTGACTCATCTTAAGGGTGAGGCGTATGAGAAGGTTGCCGTGCTTCCCATAGTTGATGATAGTTATTCGCTTGCACTGTCAACTCTTAAAAACCGTTATCACAATCCTCGTTTGGCCGCCCGGGTTTATTGTACCAATCTGCTTCAGTTACCAGCCGCTTCTATGCGATCAGCTGCGTCTATTAGAAAATTGGTGGACAGCTTCAATGCTGACTTTTCAGCATTGTCAGCTCTAAACATTGCTGATATATATCAAGCAATATATGCGTCTTTTGTATTGTCAAGGCTGGATCTATCATTGCGTGAACGCTTCGAGGCGTCTGTTAGGGGACAAAGAGAATCTCCCTGCCCTAACAGAAATGATGACATTTTTAACCGCCATGGCAGAACAGAAAGAACAGGCATCTTTAGAATCGGCTTTACCTGCTCTTCCTAGCACTAGCCACCAGAAAACCCAGAAGGTTTCCTTTTCTAAGGCTACTCTTGCTGTGTCTACATTATCTGCGGAGGTTACGCAGCGGGATTCATCCAGTTCACGTTGCCTTCATTGCGATTCCCGGACCCATGTGCTTCTCAAGTGTCTGGCGTGGCTGAGTAAGGACCCTAGGGCTCTATTTCAAAGCCTTAAGAATAAAAAATGTTGTCTTTCGTGCCTCCAACATAAACATTCGGGATGGTGCAAAAATAGGTGCAAAACGTGTGGCTCAAAGTACCACCACACTTTACTTCATTTCAAAAATGCCCGTCCGTCTCCGTCTCGTTCACAGATTTCTGAAACAGCTGAACTCAAGGCTTCGGAGTTATTGCTTGTTGACCAAGTTGATCTGTCTAGCACTACTCTGACCGTGTCTCTGCCCCATCCTGCAGGGGTTCTGTTGGCCACATGTCTAGCAGTCTTGTCATCTCCCAATGGTGGTTATATTGTAGTTAGGGCCATCCTGGCTGGCGCGTCCCATGCTTCTTTCATAACTGAAGCATGTGCATCTCGCTTAAAGTGCGCTTGTTTTGACGCTTCAGTAAGTGTCAATGGGGTAGGTGATATTGCCACCAAAGCAAAAAAGGTGTGCCATCTGTCCTTGGAAACTTTAAAACGCGAGGTTGTGGCATCTAACCATGCTTTCATAATTCTGTCTAAGATTTCGTTGGACTCACCTAGGTTCCAGGTGTTGCCTGAAGTTAAGCAGGCTACAAAAGACCTTTTGTTAGCTGACCCTACCTTCGATGTAGCAGCCCCAATTGATGCGTTGTTTGGAGCCGATATTGTAGCGGCTATTCTTTTGGGAGAGACTGTTCCCTTGGGTGCAGGTTTGCCTGTTGCAGTTAGGACACGTTTTGGGTTTGTGATTATGGGTAGAACCCCAATTTCACTTAATTGTGCATTGACTTGTGCTAGCGGTCTCACTGGCCTTCCTTTGGATCTAGTATCTGCACATCAGCTTCACTGTCATTTCCACCACTTCTATCCTTCCGTCACAACGTTATCAACGGATACAACAAACCTACTTGAGCAAGTTCATCGTTTTTGGGAGGTCGAAGAGCCTCCAGCTGTGCCCCACCAATTATCTGAAGAGGATCACTTTGCTGAAAGGTTTTACATGGAGTCGACAAGTCAGTTGCTGTCGGGTCGTTACCAGGTGCGCTTGCCGTTCTTCAAAAACTCTTCTCACACTTTGGGAAATTCCCTTAAGGGAGCCATGTCTCGGTTTTTTGCGTTAGAAAGAAAATTTGCGTCTAACAGTCAGTTTAAGAGCCAGTATGTGCAATTTATAACGGATTATGTCACTCAGGGGCATATGTCGTTGGTGTCTGACCCCAATTTTCCAAAATATTTTATCCCTCATCATGGTATCTTTAAAGTTAGAGGTGATACTTCAAAAATAAGGGTGGTGTTTGACGCCAGTATGAAGACGTCCTCTGGGATTTCCTTAAATGACGTGTTATGTGTCGGCCCTAAGTTGCAGACCTTACTGTCCGACGTTTTGACTTTGTTTCGGCGGTTTAGCCATGTTTTCACGTGCGACATCGAACAGATGTATCGCCAAATTGCTATGCATCCTGATGACTCGGCGTACCTGTGTATTTTATGGCGTGAGGAGGTTACCGCCCCACTAAGGGTTTTCGCTTTGCGTACCGTTACTTACGGGCTGGCTTGCGCCCCTTTTCAGGCGTTGCGAACCTTGCAGCGGCTGGCTCAGGATGAGGCAATTAATTTTCCTGCGGGAGCGGCGGTACTTAGCCGTAATATTTTTGTTGATGATATTGCTGCTGGCGCTGATTCAAAATCAGAGCTTTGCAAATTACAATGGGAACTAATTCTGTTGTTGTCTTCAGGAGGGTTCAATTTGAAAAAATGGTGTACTAATCAACCCGACTGCCTACCTTAATCAGCCGCTCCGAGTGATTGCATCGTTGCTAAGGATAAGGATATTCTGGGTTTAAGTTGGGACCATTCAACCGATTGCTTCTCATTTCCTCCATTGGCCTGTTGCAAGAATGCTCCGGCACCATTCACCAAACGTGTCGTGTTATCCCAGATGGCACAATTATTTGACCCATGTGGTTGGTTTTCGCCAGTGATTTTCAGGGCCAAGGCTTTTTTCCAAAAACTCTGGGCTGAGGGCTTGGAATGGGATGCTCCTCTAAGTGAAGACTTAAATGATTATTGTAGTCAATTCCTGTCCTCTCTGAATCATCTTTCGGTAATAACTATTTCTCGGCCATTCCTCCCTAAAGGTGGGCATATTGAAAGGGTTATCTTACATGGTTTCTGTGATGCTTCCCAGTTGGGTTACGCGGCCGTCCTTTATCTGTCCATTTATACAGACTCTGGTCCTCCGGTGGTATCGTTGGTGTCTTCTAAAACTAAAGTGGCACCTCTTAAAACTTAATCAATCCCACGTTTGGAGTTGTTGGGAGCTTATCTTTTAGCCAAACTTGTTCGTCATTATGTTGGCTTATTCTCGTCATGTATTCAATTGAGTCAAGTTTTCTTATGGACGGACTCTACGATTGTCTTGGATTGGCTGAATTTGCCTACTTTTAAATTGAAGACGTTTATTGCTAATCGGGTGGCTGCCATTACCGAGTGGACCAATACTAAATCTTGGCGTCATGTTCATGGTGTTTCTAACCCCGCTGATTTAGCCTCTAGAGGTACGTCACTCTCCAGCCTCCAGTCGTCGACATTGTGGTGGTCAGGGCCAGATTGGTTAAAGCTTGATGCTCTGCACTGGCCCCCTATTAATTATCGCCCGAATCACGACGTGCAAGATGTTGCCTTGGAGACCAAGGTCTCTTCATTTCTCACTCAGGAGCCCCGGGTGGAATTGTTTGAGCACTTGTCCTCGTGGCCCTTAGTGGTGGGGGTTACCTCAGTCATCTTAAGGTGGGCTATGCCTTCGCGGATTGAAGCTTCCATAGCCATGGGTTGGAAGAAGTTGGCTGTTAAGTATATTTTACGCTACATTCAGCGCAGCATGTTTGGACAGGAGCTCGCGGCTCTTCGTTTAGGTAAGCGGCTCCCGGTCCGCATTCAGCGCCTGGTCCCGTTTATAGATGATTTTGGCCTCATTCGAGTACGCGGTCGCTTGACCAACTCTGCGGTTACTAGAAATCGTTTTCCGGTTTTACTGCCCAAGCATCACCACCTAGTAGGGTTGCTAATTCATCACACCCATGTGTGGTTAGGTCATGCCGGGCCCTTGCAAGTTCAATTTCAGCTTGCCCAAAATTATTGGATTTTGTCCGCACGTCAGGTCATACGAACCATAATTTGGAAATGTCTTCCTTGTTTCAGGGCGCGTCCTCGTCCCACCAACCCGTTAATGGGGGATCTGCCAATTCCTAGAGTTAATCCGGCACCTCCATTTTATTCTTCCGGCATGGATTATGCTGGCCCCTTTTTGGTACGGGCTTACGCTGTTCGGAAGGCACCTATAGTCAAAGCGTATCTATGCATTTTCATCTGCTTAGCCACTAAAGCAGTTCACTTTGAAGTAGCTATGGATCTTTCAAAGCCCCAGTTTATTGATGTGTTGAGGCAGTTTATTAGTCGTCGTGGTGCTCCGAAAACACTGTATTCGGATTGTGGTAGGAATTTTGTGGGGTCGCGCTCCGAACTTAAACGGGAGCTCAAGAATGTTCTTTCCGATCCTGACCTGTCAGCTCAGATAACAGCTTTTGCGGTTGATAATAACATTGAGTTTAAATTTATCCCTCCGTTTGCCCCTCATCAGGGTGGCTTGTGGGAACGAGCTGTCCAGTCAGCCAAGTTTCACATGAAACGCATGATTGGGACCAGGTCGTTGACCGTAGCAGAATTTCGTCTTTATGCATTCGCATTGAGGCAATCTTAAATTCCCGTCCTTTAACTGCCCTATCTTCAGATCCAAGTGATTACCAGGCTCTAACGCCTGGTCATTTTCTGGTTGGCCGCCCCATTTCCGCGCCCCCGGAAGCTGAAGTCTCGTTAAATGAAGGGACTGTCCGTCATTACAAACAAATTGCCGCTTTGCTCCAAGCATTTTGGAAAAGGTGGCGTTTGGAATACTTGACGGCACTTCATGCCAGATCGAAGTGGTCGTCTAAGTCAAGAAACTTAATGGTTGGGGACCTGGTGGTTATGGAGGAACAGAATTCTCCCCCCCTGATGTGGCCTCTTGGCCGAGTTTCAGCTGTGTTTCCGGGGAGCGATGGGGTTGTTCGTCGCGCTTCAGTTAAAACTTCCACAGGTTCTTTTGAACGACCTGCTATTAAATTATACAGGTTGCCTATATCTTCTTGATTGGGTTTGTCTTGTTTTTCGGGTGAGCAGAATTAGTTTCAATGATTGTGTTGTGGACTTACTTGACACTTTTCTGGGAATTCCCAGGTGATTCCTTCCAGCTGTTGTCCGCAGTGAAGTTTACATTGTGAAATGTTTCTGGCATGGCGTTGTGCCAGTTTATTGGGAGTTATGGATGCTCAACAAATCAACAACAACAAAATAAGTAAAAAAAAAATGATAAAAAAAAGGGGAATAAAGGGAACAAAAAAAAAAAAGGGAAAAAATGTAAAAAACTAGGGAATACTAACTAAGTTGATTTGCTGAGTTTTACATTGTGTTTGGCTGGGCCATTGTTTATTGCATGTTGTTGGGTTTTGTCTGCTCTACCCGAACCTTTCGGATTGCTCGCCTGGTCGATGCGCCCGCGGCGGAGTTATTCGGCATGGTTTTCTAATTAATTGCATGTTTTTCTGTATGTTTGTATTTTCTTGTGTTTGCGTGTGACCCCCTCGTATGTTGGAGGGTAAATTTCAGAGAGTGTTCCTGTTCACCAAAAGCCAAATTTTTTGTAATGTATTTTGGCCATGTCTATTGGTGTAGTTGGTGGTTGACCCATTGCGGTCAACGGGGGCCGGTGTTCGATATTTCGGATCAAACCGGTCAACAATTTTCATTTTTCCGAAGTTGGCACTGTGACGTTTGTAGGGTCCATTCATGCACTGGACCTGAAGCCTTTGTCATACGCCAACCATCTTAGTGTCACCATCCATGAGTCGGGACTCCTCGGCAGGTAGAAATCCTTGCATGTAACCTCTCCACTTCCCAACCAGTCTATCCTGCCTGAGTGTCAGGATCAACCCAGACGTGAGATTACGGTAAGTCATTTTAATATTATTTATTTCTTGTTAGCAATTCTGCATGCTACACTGCAATAGAGCTCACCAGAGGCTATTAAATTATACAGTAAGAAAGCCGTCTTACTTTCAATCTTTCAAAATAATATCGTACACTATCTTTTAACGATAAAAAATACAATGATTACATGCTTGTATATATTTGATACTACATTGATTACAATAGAAGTATTTAAAACATAGAAATAGTTAAATTTATTTTTTACGCAAACCAGCGCCTCTTACTTTTGTTATATAATTATGACACACACACACCCACTCTCACATGGTACATATTTTAGATTTCCCCTTTGAGCTCATATTTAATTTTGAATGGTTTTAATTTTGGATGGTTTATTTTACTCTCCCCGTTTGTTACTTATCTGACATTTTAATCCAAAACTGTTCGGTCTCCTTAGGTATTTCCCGTCACTCCGCACATTTCTTCCTTCACTGTTCTATGTTAAACAAAACTGTTACTTCATTTTATTATTAATTCAACACACCAAACTGCTTCCTTTTACAACATTTTTATATTTTTTACTTTTGGGTGCCCGATCATTTTTGTTCTGCGGAACTTTTTCAGCTGTATAGCACAAGAATGTAATTTGCACTGGGTATATTAAAACTGGGGCGAAAGCTGCCCGCGTCCGTCGCCGTGAGATGTTGTATGACAACTGCCTGTCGCACAGACGATCACGTGGTCACACACTGCATTATTTTATGAATATGACAAAGACAGATTTTGAGGCGGAGTTGACCGCGCCTTGCATACCAAACTACGTAAACAAGGTTTGGCCATGACGTCATATGTTGTGACCTCTGTTTTACAAAGTTCAAATGTCATGTAGTTAAAAATAACTGCTTCTCTCCGTGAACTAGTCAACCTTGACTCCAATTTGCTACCCTACACTGTTTATCATCCCCATACAATTCATAAATAAAATTATTAAAATTCCCAATGTCCAAGGACGGTAATATTTGTACCATTACATACACCCTCAGTGAGAGGTTTTATGCCGAATCAAAAACTCTCATTGATACTCACATACTTCCTAAAGGGATCAGTCTGGATATGTCGCCACAACCCCCTTTGTGTTTTTATTAAAAATCATGGGTAACTTACCCCCCTGATCCAGTGACTGCAGCCGCACCTGACTGACCTTACTGGATTTCCCTCTCGAGATCCCAACACCGCAAGGCCAGACAGGCACTTGATGCCCCTGCTCTGACACGCAGGCCAGCACAGGACTGTCGCCACAGCATCACCATACACTGAAACATGAAATCAGAATATCAAATAGTGGCCTTGTATAATACCATATCCCTAACTGATCTGGTTCCCCTTAGCTGTGCTGGTTTGCGTTAAGAAGCACTGGTTTTTCTTAACTTCTAACGTATACATTGTACAAGTACTTACTTTTACATAAATTAATAAATAAATAAACTTTGTTTGTTTACTAATTTTAGACTCTTGTAGCCGCCATGTTGTTGGCTACCAACTACGAAAAGTTTACTTACCGGGTCCAGGTTTTGAATCAGCGAACGGGAAGTTCAGAACTGGTTATTTCAATAATAACGATCATTTCTTAGTTTACTAAGCATAAAATTTTTATTGATCATTCCTTGTTTTTCTATATCCCTTTCAGTTCCAATAATTCTTAAAAATTTTTTACATATCAAAATGAAAATTATTCAGACAAAAACTTAATTTTCTTGTATATGAATTTATATGTAAAATAACATCCTTAAAACTACCATCAAAATTTAATTAACCCAAACCAGCGCTTCTTATTTTTATCATTTTTATTCACGCTCACATTCATACATATGCCCCATGCCCATTTGAGATCTCAATTTCTTTATTCACTGGTAAATAGAGTACTTTAAAAGAACATAATTTTGAATTTGGTGTACACCGGTGGTTACTTATCTGGCTATTTTATGTCCGAAAGAGTCCAATGTTCCGTAGTACCTTCCATCACTTCGCACCATCTTTTATCGAAACTGTTACTTTAATTATTTCATTACTCACTGTAGAATTATATTCTGACTGAAATTATAAATATCATTCTAAAATCACATTTTTGTTTGAGTTGCGGGCCCGCATTTTTGTTCCGGAACTTTTTTCACAACCGGCCGGTTATAAGCTATATATGCGACTGGGGCGAGACGAACTGTTGTAAAATCTGAGATGGAGGGGGGTCACGTGATCACATCTCATTGTTCTTATTTATGTGACGAACCCTTCCAAGGCGAGGCTAACTACGCATCACATTCCACGTGACGTATTTACAGGCTTGGCCGTTATGTAACTGGTGACTTCATCGGTCAGAGTTTGTTTGGTATTGTTTAACTGTTTTTCGGCGTATTTATGTTGACCTTGACTCCTTTTCAATCGCGTGCTTGCTACGTCTTATAAAATTTTACAATTATTTATGTTGTTATCCCAAAATT
Source organism: Magicicada septendecula (assembly GCA_034769895.1). Classification (NCBI taxonomy): domain Eukaryota; kingdom Metazoa; phylum Arthropoda; class Insecta; order Hemiptera; family Cicadidae; genus Magicicada; species Magicicada septendecula. The sequence goes on from CM068372.1 coordinate 134,680,724, forward strand.
ATTATTTATACTTTTTATTTCCCCTTTCCCATTTTATCCCGGGTATACCCAAATTGTCCCGTTGCAACATGTATACATATACTTAACATAACATGATACATTTTTTTAAATTCAATACCAACATTCGGAATGCCCTTCTACCTTTAATTCTTATTCCAAAATTCAAAATATTTCCCTGATTCCAATCAGAGTTTAAATAACCACTTCCCATTACATCATTGCAAATATCTTTCATTTCCCAACTTACATCTCAAAATAATGAAATTCATTATTAAAATTCTCTTAAACACATTTAAATTAACTACACCATAACAAATTATTTACTTATATCTTTCTCAAACTTTGTTTATCATCTCCACAATACTCCTCAAAACAACACAAGAATCATTTAACTACATCATAAAATCAAGTACATATTCTCTATTATCAACATAATAATCATTTAAACGGGTTATTCACCCCAGTTATTATAATCAACTTCCTCCTTCACACATCATCTTCTAATATCCCCCTTAACCCAGTTACAATTAGGTAAATCACCTTCCGGGTAAACCGGACGAGGCATTTACCTTGTTACATAAATACTGTATTTATGTCCCTGGCTTGTAACGGCCAGCTCCTTTCCACACACACTATTGCTTTGTGATGTTGGACTGTAGCGTCCATTTGCTTCCACAAGAACTGAATTTTATTAGGGTGCAAACGCTGCTTACACCGTTCTTGCTTCGGCGTTATATAAAAATTCGGCATTACTGGTATCCGAGGACACCACTAATCCTACTATAATGATTCATATGCCCTTAATGCGGTTCTCACCCCATTCGGTGGTAGCCGCTGTTCCAAAGTTATGTGGATTTCCCTGCTTCAACCCCCGGTTAATTTCTAAATTGCACCAATTTCACAGGCAACCAACCATGGTCAATGTACAATAAATCTGCCCACAACTAGTTGTCATCCAAAACCACGGTCTGGGCTGGTAAGGCTGGGACCGCCCGAAGTGGGGAATCACTTTTAAAACACAATACATGTTTAAGATTCCTACACTTACATCCTACTCAATTACACTTAATCAACATAATACAATATAATATTTTTTTTAAACATTTTTCTTGCCTCCAGAAACGATTAAGACTATAAAATAGGTTATTTACCTTCTGTCGACGTTTCTTAAAATCCTTTTAGGATTACTCGAGTTTCGACACCATTTGGTGTCATCATCAGATCAGAATATGAATTAAGTTAAAACATTTCGATGTATATGCATCTCGTCAGATATTTAAAGATTAAAACAACACATAAAATTATATATAACAATAAATAAACTATATCACAATAAAATAACATTAATAAAAGAATATAAAAAACAACGCGGCCGCAACGAACCTGCACAGGAACGCACTCCACGGTAAAATTAATCAATGCCGGTTTGACCTCGGTTCAATTTTTCGATCTGATATCGCCAATCTCTCGTTCCATAAGATCGATTCTATTAAATAAAACATTATTGTTATATATTGCTTTTTCATTAAGGACACGATTGTGATCCTTCTTTATGGCTTTGTATATCTCGAATCTTTCAAGGGTGTCCAGCTTTAGTGACTTTTTACATTTATGTAGGATATCTAAATTATCATTGATACTTTTGATATTATGGTTATATGGTTATATCTATCTATATAGACTTAATTGTTCTGATTGCACACAGTTCTATATAGGACAAACAGGTCGTTCTTTCAAATTACGCTATAAAGAACATATCCCAAGCTCCAAATCAAATATAACAAGATCTACATTTGCAGAACATTTGAGCTCATATAACCATAATATAAAAAGTATCAATGATAATTTAGATATCCTACATAAATGTAAAAAGTCACTAAAGCTGGACACCCTTGAAAGATTCGAGATATACAAAGCCATAAAGAAGGATCACAATCGTGTCCTTAATGAAAAAGCAATATATAACAATAATGTTTTATTTAATAGAATCGATCTTATGGAACGAGAGATTGGCGATATCAGATCGAAAAATTGAACCGAGGTCAAACCGGCATTGATTAATTTTACCGTGGAGTGCGTTCCTGTGCAGGTTCGTTGCGGCCGCGTTGTTTTTTATATTCTTTTATTAATGTTATTTTATTGTGAAATAGTTTATTTATTGTTATATATAATTTTATGTGTTGTTTTAATCTTTAAATATCTGACGAGATGCATATACATCGAAATGTTTTAACTTAATTCATATTCTGATCTGATGATGACACCAAATGGTGTCGAAACTCGAGTAATCCTAAAAGGATTTTAAGAAACGTCGACAGAAGGTAAATAACCTATTTTATACAATATAATAGACACTCAAATTGAACATTAACATTGCTACATTAAAATATACATCTCACCTTTAAATTTGCATCAAATTATGAACCTTACAACTTTAATTTCAATTGAACCTTTCAATAATCAACCGTTAATTATTTATCATTTATTATACAATTTAAATTCTCCAAAAATTTAAATTTTTTTATCAACATTTATCTTATAAAACATTTCATTTATTAACTCCTTTCAAATTAATTCAGCTATTTTATTAAACACATTCTAATTACTTTAATTAACAAATTGCTTTAATTATTTTAACAAAATTCACAATGACCAACTGTCAATTGTTAAAGTTGAGTATACTTAACCTTACTACATAAGTAAATTTAACATCAACACAAAAGTATATACAATCTACATTATTATCTGTTATTGTTTACCATAAATCATTTCATAATTCAGTCCATTTCGAAACCCACTACTCACATAATGAAATGTTCATGAACAGTAAATATTTACCCTCCATTATCAAATAATAATCTTGTCTTACGTCTACACAATTCATTTTTAATTAAATACATTTTGTTATTATTATATTAACTATTTAATATTTTAAATTGTTCCGTTACCCCAGAATAATAATCCTCTGGATTAATCCATATTATTCTATCATAAAACTTTGTCTACCTCAGTATTTTTGTTTAAGTCTCCTTTGTTATCTCTTGGCACAATTAAATAGGTAAGCGATTCATCATGACTCTCACCTGCTGTTACAACTGTTTCATCTCCAGGTAAGTGCATATTATCTTCGATATCAAATTCATCTACTACTACAGTACTCATTTCTACATAAGGTAAGTTTTTCATATAATCTACTCCTTCAAATTTTAACTTCTTAACTAACCCTTCATAACTTCTACTAACCTCAAACTACTCTTATATCTCTCACTCTCTCACAATACCTCTCATCATAACACCATTTCACTTTCTTTCTATCATTCCATGCAGAGGGTACTACTACATTAAAACACCTCCTGGCTCTTCCAGGAACACCACCAAAACTCAGGGAACAATTTGAAGACACATCGTCTTCCACTAAGGGACACTCACCCTTCAAAAACACCAGTGAACACCTTGGTTCACAATAAACCCGGGGAAAATTTACCCTCTGCCCCATACTTCTACTTAAATTCACCTCATATTCTCTCTACTCACCTTGTCTACTGCCACCTGTTTTGCATTTAAACTAACACCATTACTATTATCACTTATATCTCCGTTATTTTAACTTGTATTAACCACATTTCTTACCTTGTCGTTTATTTCTTCGTTATTTTTTGTCATTTTATTACCATCATTATTTTCACCTGTATTGACACCATTGTCGTCTGTTATTTCGTTATTTTCGTTTGTATTACACTTATCTATATCTGTTCTCCACATTCCCATCCTCTTAATACTTTGTTCTAATTCGTTAAATTTGCTTTCAAAATTTTCGTTAGTGTTGTCAAAGTGTTCTTTCAATTCATTAAAATTACTATTTAATTCATTGAATCTACTTTCTCTTTTAATGTCTTGTTCTTTGAACTTTTCATTGAAATCACTATTTCTTACCATATTCTCAGACATTGTTTTCATAAGGTTAAATATATCATCCATCGACCACTCTCTTACTGTAGTTGTTATTGGAGTGGACTCTGCTTCTACATTACTCATTATTACCGATTCGGTAAAACTACTTTCATTATCTGGCATTTTAATCATTACTTATAACATAAATCTGAACAAATAATAACCTCCCCAGCACTTTACATTACTACATAACCTTCATACCTACATTTATTTATTTTTCATTTAGTTACTTTAAACAACCATTCTGCTCTCCCAAGTAGGCCTACATTTACATATAACTTATTTATGTAAACATACCTGTTCGGAAGCGCCAATGTAATATTACCTTTTTATTACTTTAATTTGCTACTTACTGTGCTTTTCGACGACTTTGAGACGCCATCGTTAATTATGGCCAACTATGAAATACTTACCTGGGTTCGGTTAGGTGAACGGGAGAACAGAATCAGGTTATTCAAAGAAAACAGATTGATTACCTTCATACATATCTTATTCTATTTATTCATCAATTCAATTTAAATTCATTTTAAGCAGACAAAAGAAAAACCCATTTAAATTCATTTTAAGTAAACAAAAGAAAAACCCATTGAAATTCTTTTCAATCCCATCATGAATAAAATATTCCTCCTTCCTTTCTTATTTTTGATACTATCTTTTAACGATAAAAAATACAATGATTACATGCTTGTATATATTGATACTACATTGATTACAATAGAAATATTTAAAACATAGAAATAGTTAAATTCATTTTTTACGCAAACCAAAGCCTCTTACTTTTGTTATATAATTATGACACGCATACCCACTCTCACATGGTACATATTTTAGATTTCCCCTTTGAGCTCATATTTAATTTTGAATGGTTTTAATTTTGGATGGTTTATTTTACTCTCCCTGTTTGTTACTTATCTGACATTTTAATCCAAAACTGTTCGGTCTCCTTAGGTATTTCCCGTCACTCCGCACATTTCTTCCTTCACTGTTCTATGTTAAACAAAACTGTTACTTCTTTTTAGTATTAATTCAACACACCAAACTGCTTCCTTTTACAACATTTTTATATTTTTTACTTTTGGGCGCCCGATCATTTTGTTCCGCGGAACTTTTTCAGCTGTATAGCACGAGAATGTAATTTGCACTGGGTATATTAAAACTGGGGCGAAAGCTGCCTGCGTCCGTCGCCGTGAGATGTTGTATGACGACTGCCTGTTGCACAGACGATCACGTGGTCACACACTGCATTATTTTATGAATATGACAAAGACAGATTTTGAGGCGGAGTTGACCGCGCCTTGCATACCAAACTACGTAAACAAGGTTTGGCCATGACGTCATATGTCGTGACCTCTGTTTTACAAAGTTCAAATGTCATGTAGTTAAAAATAACTGCTTCTCTTCGTGAACTAGTCAACCTTGACTCCAATTTGCGTACCCTACACTGTTTATCATCCCCATACAATTCATAAATAAAATTATTAAAATTCCCAATGTCCAAGGACGGTAATATTTGTACCATTACAATGAAACTAAGACTTTAGGTGATTTGAAAACAAATATTTTTTTTTTCAAAGAACGATTTATTAATGAAATTATTTACAGCGTTAATTATAAATTGTCATTATTTATAATGTCTTTTTTCATTAATTAAAAAGTCTGTATTTATTTACTTATTTAATTTTACAATCTGGAAAGGTCGTAGGCGGGAAGATTGACTAAATCGGAAATGAAATGAAGAAAAAAATTAATATCATATTTTTTTTAAATGTTAGGAGCAGTGCTGTGTATTAATTCTTGTATTTTTTTAGCAATTCAAAGTTATGTTGACTTACCGCAGTCACTCATCGGTGTCTGAAGATTCTCCTTCCTCTTTGTTGGTATTGCCTAACTCTGGTGGTACAGTTCCGTTGTCGCTGATGCAAGAATCGTTTTCCCACAGAGCATTATCTTCAGTACCATCTAGTGAATTTCATGTGCCTGTTTTCTTGAGCTTTTCACTATGAACTCAGCTTTTATCAAATTCCAGCTATTAATCACCTATGCACACAATACTTCGATTGATGGACGCTTAATTTTTCCACTTGGAGTCAACTGATGGTCACCGTTTGCCATCCAGTCTGAGTAGAAACGATGTAAATTATCCTTGAATGGTTTATTAATGCTTACGTCAAGTGGCTGTAGAATTGATGTAAGGCCACCAGGGATAACTATTTGCCCAGTATTGCCTTCTTCCAAAAATTCTTTCCGTACAATGTGACCCTGGAAACTGTCCACAACGAGAAGGGCTGGCCGCTTCAATAACGCGCCTGGTGTTTTGTTCCAGACAGATTTCACCCAGTCTATCATTAGTTCCAAGTCCATCCAACCTTTCGATTGCACCCAAACATGAAATCCTCGCAGTAATTTTAGTCCCTTAGGCATTGTTTTTCTTTTCAAAATAACGAAAGGCGGCAGTTTGTTGCCATCTGGAGTAACAGCTAGAATTACGTTGCATCGCAATTTTTCGTTAGCAGTTGTTCTAACAGTTACAGCTGATACACCCTTCTTTTCAATGGTGGTATTTCACGGCATATCAAAACAGACGGCAGTTTGATCTGCATTACCAATTTGTGAAAGTAAATAGCATCTACTTTTCCGTTCACTTATAACACAACGATGAAATTGTACTATATTTTCGTTATAATCAGCTGGAAGTTTTTGACAATTTGTTATTCTCCTTCTAAGAGATAAATTGTAACGCCACATGAATCTATGCGCCCAGCCACGACTACCCTTAAATTGATTCTCTAAGTTTTTATTTTTTGGTATTTCACAAGCTTTAGTTTGAATCATATAAAACGTAACACAACAACTATTGTTTCTTAGTTCTTCAATGTACTTAAATACGTCATTATCAACTTCTAAAAACTTACCAGTTTTAGCTCCCCTAAAAACATGCCTTGAAACATTAGTGTTTTTTAACTTGTCCATCATTTTTTTCCAACCACGCACTAACTTTTCACTTAGGTCTACTGAAAATTCACATTCCGTTACCGTGTTGTTCGGCAAATGCAATAACTTTTAGCTTGAAGCCAGTGGTGTAACTGTTACATTTTCCCATTACTGTATGGTTAATCTGTTCACGACACAGAAATGCACAAGCAGGAAGACGTGGCAGACGTTCACAGTTCAACAGTCAAACAATGACTCAGCATAAATCATGCAGCGTGTTTGTGAAGTAGCCTTACTTTAATTGTTTAAGAGTGAGGGAGAACTGGAAATACCGGTTATGTAAACACGTTCTACCACCTACCAAAGGATCCCATGAAAGATAAAGAAATACATCTCTACTGAACTACATATAGTGTAAATTTCCCTAAGAATTTTTTTCTTAGAAAAAGAAAAACAAAATTGTATTAAAAATTTAATTCAAATTTTAGCTTTCAAAAGTAGGGTGCGACCTTTATGCGGTAAAATACGGTAAATCGAGAAAAGAGACAATGTTGAAATTTTTTTAAACGGTAACAGTACCCACACTTACATATGGCAGTGAAATCTGGATTACAACGAAAGCACAAAAGAGAAGAATACAAGCTCCAGAGATGACGTTTCTAAGAAGAGTGAAAGGATTTAACCTGAGACATATGATAAGGAACAAAGTAATGAGAGAAGAACTTAAAATATTTGATTTAAATAAAAAAGGAAACACTTAAATGGAACGAACGTTTGGAAAGGATGGAAGAAAATGGACTACCTTTAAAAGCAAGAATATATATAAAGCAAAAGGAAGAAGAAACATAGGTTGACTGAAGAAAATGGAAACCATAATGAGAAGCAATTTGTAGAAGGTGAAAAGGAGATGAAGATGGTGGTGTTGATGAAATTAAAGATCAGATTTAATAATAAGACATATGCTTTTGATGTTGGTGTCCGCGAGGACCCGCTACAAAGGACTGTGTATCATAAATAATAAACATTTGAGAAATATTATGCTAAAGAGTAGTAACACGGAAAATCTTCACATAAACAAATTGTTAGACATTTTGACAAATATTATTCATTTGAGTGTTAACCAGTTCCTGATCTAATAAAGTTCCTCCGCTTCTGCGCCATGTGGTAAGAAACTTTTTTTTTCGGTCATCTAAGGACCACATGCCAATTTCAATTCTTTACTCTTTGTTCTTTTCTTTTTTCCAATATTCTTTCATCTTCTCACTGTGTCTCTTCTTCCTGTCTTCAGTCCACTTTGAACATGCGTTTTTCTCTCTCCTACCCTGGACTCCCTCCATTTTTAACACTTTTGTCCGAAAAACTTCTCTTTCAATTGCTTCTTTTGCGTGTATATTATTTTTTTCTAAATCCTTTTGGACTTCTTTAATCCAACTTATTGTTGACTTCTTCCCCCATAGATATTTGAAGATTTGCTTTGTCAACCTATTGTTGTCCATTCTATATAAATCTCCAAAAAATAATAGCAGTCTTCTTTTTCTCATTGTTTCTGTTATATTTTCTATACTTTGATATATTTCATCATTACTTCTTAATTTCCAACCTTCGGAAGTTTTTCGTGGGCCTAATATTTTCCTAATAATTTGTCTTTCCAATATTTCTAGTTTGTCTAAATGATAATTCAATGCTAGACATTCACTTGCATATAGGCATTCTGGCTTCACTGTTGTACTGTAATGCCTTATTTTCGCATTTTTAGATATGCACTTTTTATTGTAAATATCTTTAGTTATACCATGTGCTCTTTCCATCTTATGAATCCTTTCTTCTATAGCAGATTTTCCAAGCCATTCTCTTGAATTATCTCTCCTAGATACTTAAATTTTTGAACCCTCTCTATTCGACCAATATCTGTTACCAGGAAGTTTGGTGCGTTTTTAATGTTTGTGAGAAATTTGTTTTTTTCTGCAGAAACATTATTTATTCGGCCAGTCAAATATGTCTTAGGGTTTCTCCCAAGTGTATTTCTGTCTGTGACGATGGAAGTGCAGCATAGTGGACTCTCAACAACTGCTAATGTCAGATGCGAACCCGCGCATGTCAGTTTATAATTAATTTACAGTGTTTTACCTTTAATTATTGTAGACTTAAATTTTAAAAAAATAATGAAATTCATTTGTTGAAATATTTATTGAAAATATTATGTACAAGACTGCAAAAAACTTATTAAAAATCCTAAAACCCCTAACTGTAATATTACAGTCGATGGACTAAACAAAGAAATTAAAACGTCTAGTTTTTCTAAACAATATTTATTACCATTTTACATTTATTTTTCTTTTATAAAATTGCTAAACTGCTATAATTGTTTTTATTATTTAGACAAAGCTTTTCGTCATTACTGACATCTTCAGGTCTTAAACAACGACAAGATTGTTTAAGACCTGAAGATGTCAGTAATGACGAAAAGCTTTGTCTAAATAATAAAAACAATTATAGCAGTTTAGCAATTTTATAAAAGAAAAGTAAGGATGGCTGCTAATTTAAACAATACGAAGAATTTTACATTTATGATTGTACACAATGTATTTAGTATTTGTGTCTCTGCAGTAAATACATTCCCGACTGTTTGCTCACAGTGAGTACACTCGAGTTGGAAAGTTTTACTATTATGGTTGCTACAATTAAAACGACAGAGCAGTGTTTATGTGTTTGTGTGCCCTCCCTCAAATAAATACAGAATTTAGAAGCAACACACCCCTCGCTCCCTATTAGTAACAATGTAATGTAAAGACAACCCACTGTTTAATAAACACAGACTCCTAAATAAAATAAACAAGGAAATTTGAGGAATCCTAGTGTCCAATAAACACGGAATCTTTAGAGCAGTGAACATGGTATTTAAAGGTATTTGTCCAATGTCTATGAATGCGGAAACATGAGTAAAACGTATATAAAAATTTGATGTCTGGTAATGTCAACCATAGCAAAAGGACGACAAAAATACACGATTTTGAGCTATGTTAAAATCTGATGAACACAGAACATTCAATAAAATGAGAATGTCATTTTAAGGTATACCAAAATCTAATTAATATGGAGGTTTGTATAATGAACTGCGGGATTTAGAGTTATGCCAATATGTAAACGCGAAAGATTGTAAACTGAACTGCGGGATTTATAGGTATGCCAATATGTGTAAAACACAGAAGAGTGTATAATAAACTGCGAGATTTTGATGAATGCCCATGTAAAAAACGCGGAAGATAGTATAATGAACTACGGGATTTTGAATAATGCCAATAGGTATTGAACGCGGAAGATCATATAATAAACTGCGGGATTTTGATGAATGCCAATGTGTAAAACGCGAAGATTGTTAAGTGAACTCCGGGATTTAGATGAATGCCAATATGTGAAACACGGAAAATTGTATAATGAACTTGGGGATTTTGATTAATGCCAATAGGTATTGAACGCGGAAGGTTGTATAATGAACTTCGGGATTTTGATGAATGCCAATGTGTAAAATGCAGAAGATTGTACGAGGTGTGATTGGAAAGTTTTAAGACTGGGTTTGTAATTTCAAAATGGCAGTACTTACAGGCTATTGCGGTGGATCTTCTTCAAAGTAGTCCCTTTCTGACTGAACACACAGACTCCAACGGTGTTTCCACTTATGGAAGCATTCCTGGAAATTTTCTTTCTTAAGGGTTTTAAGAACCCTCTCCATATTTGCCTGGATGTCTTCAATTGAGTCAAATCAGTCCCCTTTCAGCGAAATTTTCAATTTAGGAAACAGGTAGAAGTCGGCAGGGGCTATATCAGGGTAATAAGGGGGTTGTGGAAGCAGAGAAATTTTGAATTTGGCCAAAAATTCCGTGATCGAGAACGCACGATGAGCCCGGTGCGTTGTGGTGGAGGACCCAATTCTTGTCTCGCAAGAGTGCAGGCCTTTTCTACCGCAAACGCTGAAGGACACTTTTATAGTATTCCTGGTTGATTGTCTGCCCCCTAGGGGCAAATTCGTGATGCACGATACCCGTAGAATTGAAAAAAACCACCAACATTGTCTTCACATGCGACCGACTTTGTCGCACTTTTTTCGGTCGTGGCGAACTTGGACCCTTCCACTGCGATTATTGTGTCTTTGTTTCTGGGTCATACCCATAAACCCATGTTTCGTCGCCTGTAATTACCCTATTTAACAAATCTAGGTCAGTTCGGCCCGATTAAACAATTCTTGGGACACTTCAAGTCGGTATTGTTTCTGCTGGTCTGACAACAATTTCGGAATGAATTTCGCGGACACTCGACGCATGTTCAAATCTTCACTTAAAATTGACTGAACCGCGTAGAAACTTAAATTCAGTTCATTAGCCACCTCCCTAATTGTAAGTCTATGGTCAGGAGCGCACTAAATCGCGAACTTTCACAATGTTTTCGTTGGTTTTTGAAGTGGAAGGCCGGCCGGACCGGGGGGTCATCTTCGACTAATTTGCGGCCATCTTTGAATCTGTTGAACCAGATAAAAACATTTGACCGGCTCAGACATTTATACCCGAAAGCTGTTTGTAAGAGTTCATAAGTCTCCGAAGCTGATTTCCCGGTTTTAAAACAAAATTTGACACAAACTCATTCATTTTTTTCATCCATTATGCAAAATCAAAAATCCGCCAAGACCCGATCACACGTCCTCACTCCCCAGGATGCCACTCTCTACTGAACAAAAAAGTCGCGGTGATCGTTTCATAGTGTTTCAACGACAAAACAAGCTTACCCTTCCTCACCCGTGGGCAAACCTAGCCCCTCCTATAGAGCAGTGGCGGCAGCTGTCTAAAACTTTCCAATCACACCTCATATAATAAACTTCGGGATTTTGATGAATGCGAATAGGTATTGAACGGGGAAGATTATAAAGTGAACTGCGGGATTTTGAGTAATGCCAATAGGTATTGAACTCGAAGAATGTAATGTCAACTACGGGATTTTGAGTAATGCCAAAATGTATTGTTTGCGGAAGATTGTATAATGAACTTCGGGATTTAGAGGTATGCCAATATATGAAACGCACAAGTATGTATAATAAACTTCAGGATTTTGAGTACTGCCAATAGGTATTGAACGCGGAAGATTGTATAACAAAACTGCGAGATTTTAATGAATGCCAGTGGTGTAAAATGCGGAAGAATGTAGAGTCAACTACGGGATTTTGAGTAATGTCAAAGTGTACTGATCGCGGAATATTGTATAATAAACTGCGAGATTTTGATGAATGCCAATGTGTAAAACACGAAGAATGAAAAGTCAACTGCGGGATTTGGAGTAATACCAAAATGTACTCATCGCAGAAGATTGTATAATAATCTGCAGGATTTTGATGAATGCCAATGTGTAAAACGCGAAGATTGTAAAGTGTACTCCGGGATTTAGAGGTATGCCAATATGTAAATCGCGAAGAATGTAAAGTCAACTTCGGGATTTTGAGTAATGCCAAAATGTGCTGATCGCGAAAGATTGTGAAGTAAACTGTGGGATTTAGAGGTATGCCAATATGTAAAACGTGAAGATTGTAAAGCGGACTCCGGGATTTAGAAGTATGCCAATATGTGAAACGCGGAACATTGTATAATGAACTGCGGGATTTTGATGAATGCCGATATGTAAAACGCGAAGATTGTAAAGTGAACTGCGAGATTTTGAGTAATGCCAATAGGTATTGAACGTGGAAGATTGTATAATGAACTTCGTGATTTTGATGAATGCCAATGTGTAAAACGCGTAAGATTGTATAATGAACTTCGGGATTTTGATTAATGCCAATAGGTATTGAACGTGGATGATTGTATAATAAACTGCGTGATTTTGATGAATGTGTAAAATGCGGAAGATTATAAAGTGAACTGCGGGATTTTGAGTAATGCCAATAGGTATTGAACGCGGAGGATCGTATAATAAACGGCAGGATTTTGATGAATACGAATGTGTAAAACGCGAATATTGTTAAGTGAACCGCGGGATTTAGAAGTATGCCAATATGTAAAACGCGGAAGATTGTATAATGAACTTTGGGATTTTGAGTAATGTCAACCGGTATTGAATACGAATAATGTAAAGTCTACTTCGGGATTTGGAGTAATGCCAAATTGTACTCATCGCAGAAGGTTGTATAATAATCTGCGAGATTTTGATGAATGCCATTGTGTAAAACGCGAAGATTGTAAAGTGTACTCCTGGATTTAGAGGTATGCCAATATGTAAAACGCGAAGAATGTAAAGTCAACTTTGGGATTTTGAGTAATGCCAAAATGTGCTATTCGCGAAAGATTGTGAAGTGAACTGCAAGATTTGGAAGTGTGCCAATATGTAAAACGCGGAAGATTGTATGATGAACTGCGGGATTTTGATGAATGCCAATGTGTAAAACGCGAAGATTGTAAAGTGAACTGCGAGATTTTGAGTAATGCCAATAGGTATTGAACGCGGAAGATTGTTAAGTGAACTGCGGGATTTAGAGGTATGCCAATATGTAAAACGCGGAAGAGTTTACAATGAGCTTCGGGATTTTGAGTAATGCCAATAGGTATTGAACGCGGAAGATTGTATAATGAACTTCGCGATTTTGATGAATGCCAATGTGTAAAACGCGTAAGATTGTATAATGAACTTCGGGATTTTGAATAACGCCAATAGGTATTGAACGTGGATGATTGTATAATAAACTGCGTAATTTTGATGAATGTGTAAAATGCATAAGATTGTATAATAAACTGTGGGATTTTCATGAATGCCAATGTGTAACATGTGAAGATTGTAAAGCGGACTCCGGGATTTAGAAGTATGCCAATATGTGAAACGCAGAAGATTTTATAATGAACTGCGGGATTTTGATGAATGCCGATGTGTAAAACGCGAAGATTGTAAAGTGAACTGCGAGATTTTGTGTAATACCAATAGGTATTGAATGCGGAAGATTGTATAATGAACTTCACGATTTTGATGAATGCCAATGTGTAAAACGCGTAAGATTGTATAATGAACTTCGGGATTTTGATTAATGCCAGTAGGTATTGAATGTGGATGATTGTATAATAAACTTCGGGATTTTGAGTAATGCCAATAGGTATTGAACACGGAAGATTGTGTAACAAAACTGCGAGAATTTGATGAATGGCAATGTGTAAAATGCGTAGAATATAAAGTCAACTTCAGGATTTTGAGTAATGCCAATATGTAAAATGCGGAAGATTATATAATGAACTGCGAGATTTTGATTAATGCCAATGTGTAAAACATGGAAGATTGTATAATGAACTGCGAGATTTTGATTAATGGCAAATGTGTAAAACGCGGAAGATTGTATAATGAACTTCGGGATTTTGATGAATGCCAGTGTGTAAAACAGGAAAAATGTAAAGTCAACTACGGGATTTGGAGTAATGCCAATAGGTATTGAACATGGAAGATCATATAATAAACTGCGGGATTTTGATGAATGCCAATGTGTAAAACACGGAAGAGTTTATAATGAGCTTCGGGATTTTGAGTAATGCCAATAGGTATTGAACGCGGAAGATTGTTAAATGAACTGTGGGATTTAGAGGTATGCCAATATTTAAAATGTGGAAGATTTTATAGTGAACTTCGGGATTTTGAGTAATGCCAGTAGGTATTGAACGCGGAAGATTGTATAATGAACTTCGCGGTTTTGATGAAGGTCAATGTGTAAAACGCGTAAGATTATATATTGTACTTCGGGATTTTGATTAATGCCAATAGGTATTGAATGTGTATGATTGTATAATAAACTCCGGGATTTTGATGAATGCCAATGTTAAAACCCGAAGATTGTGTAACAAAACTGTGAGATTTTGATGAATGGCAATGTGTAAAATGCGTAGAATATAAAGTCAACTTCGGCATTTTGAGTAATGCCAAAATGTACTGATCACGGAAGATTGTAAAGTGAACTGCGGGATTCAGAGGTATGCCAATATGTAAAATGGGGAAGATTGTATAATATACTGTGAGATTTTGATTAATGCCAATGTGTAAAACGCGGAAGATTGTATAATGAACTTCGTGATTTTGAGTAATGCCGATAGGTATTGAACGCGGTGGATTGTACAGTAAAACTTGTTCAAAGCGGAATCGCAAGGGACCGAATTATTTTCCAAATTGGCCAAGTTTCCGCACTATACAAAATTATATAATGTGTAAGAAATTGTATTAAAAACATACAGCCTTACTGTATATACCTGTTTATGAGTGAAGATCGGCGGGGCTGGCTGTTGTACGTAGGTGAAACATATGTTATTATAGTATTATATTATTATTATTATTATTTATTACAGTATTATTATTACACTACACATTACACAATTCAAATGTACAAATCATTCAGTTTTTTTTTCCACAGATCCAACAAAGAAACTTGTTTCCACTTTTTTGTGATCATGTCTTTTTGAATGCAGTCCTTAACTGTATACAATAGTTCAAGAAGGCTGGAAGCGTTCGAATCACTGGCAAACTGCATTACGTCACTGATGCAATGAAGGGCTGGTCATGTGTGTGAATCTTCGTTGAAATATCTTCTCCTCCTCCTCATTCTTCTTCTTCTTCCTCCTCCTCCTCCTCCTCCTCCTCCTTCTCCTCCTCCTCCTCCACCGTATTTCTTACCGCTAGAAGAGCTGTAGCAGACTCAAAGTTGTAATGTGTGGCTAGATGGTCATCACTTCGAACAAAGTTCTCTGTATCACAGGAAAGTTCTTTTTCTTGGCAAAGATTGAATATTGCCACTATGTTTTCACTCACCTCCTCCAAATCATCTGCAACATCACTTTCCCCAAACCTTGCTTTACCAAAACACTTTTTTACAGTTTCTGCTTTAATTTTCTTCACTGCCAACCCAATCCAGTTCACAGCATCCAGAACTGATACAGATCTTGCTAAAGCGTAAGCGCTATCAGCTTCTTCTGTATTGGCAATCAAAGATTGCATCAGTAACCGTCTGTAGTGTGATTTGAATGTGTAAATAACACCCATATCCATGGGCTGTAAAACACTTGTTGCATTTGCTGGGAACCAGGCGATTATCACATTTGAAAGTGTTACCTTTGGGTGGCAGGTTGTAATATATCGTTTTATTGATATTTTATATTGCACTGATTTTAAAGTTACTGTCCATTATTTATTTACTGAATTCTTCGGGCGCCATCTTGCGTACTGCAAGAAATTAATTATTGTAAAAAACATATGTGCTTACCATTTTCTCGGGTCCTTTTCGGCGAACACAGGAGATCAGAATTGGTTGTTTGAAATGACTAATTCGATCTACTATATTCAAACAAACTTGTGTTTATTCATGATTTAGTTTTACTGTTGCATATTAACGACAATGACAAAATTACTCCTCCCATCTTTTACACTTTTACTATTTTAACATTGACAGTGTACATGCTTTATTCTGACCACAACTTTCAAGATATTATTGATAATTAAACTGTTGAACACTAAAACAAATGCTGTAAAGAAATAATACTAAACTAACTTCTCTTAACGTAAACCAGTGCTTTTATGTTATATTAAGATAGGTACCTACGCACACTCACGCATACCCACACACATACTATTTCATACGGTACATTTTTATTTATTGAGCTCAATTGTAAAAATAATTTAGTATTTTAAATGATTTGAAAATGTTTACTTTCCTGCGGTCGTGGCGAATTTGACCCCATGGATATCAACTCGTGGCTTACAGTTTGTTGGTTCTCGTATTTCTCATTTTTATGGCCGAACTGTTAATTTATTTCCAATTTCACCCACTGTCTCTACTGTGTTGTTGTAAAAGACTGTTTAAATACCGAAATATATAAAATTTACATTTTTGTTGTTCTGCGGGCGCCCGCTATTTTACGTTCCGGAACTTTGTGTGTCTCACTCGCGCGAGTGTTGAAATTAGACTGGGAATAGGCCACCGGCACTATTTTATGAAGTCGCCATGGTGGTATGACCAATTCTCATTGTTTTGTGTTTTGTATTACTACGCCAATATTGTAACGTCCTGCTTTGAGGTATAGTATAGTTATATCCTACCCCACGTTGTACGCGTCAATTTGTAACGTCCTGCTCTTTTCTGAGGCACTTTAGCGAAACGTACACCTTTAGTCAAGCCCCAAATGTTGGGTTCGCCAATTTGTAACGTTCTGCTTATTGATGAGGTCTTTAGCGAAACGTACACCTTTAGTCAAGCCCCAAATGTTGGGTTCGCCAATTCTGTAACGTACCGCTTTTTTCGTGAGGTGTTATGGAAGTGTTATTATATGCCTCACGCAGTATGCGTCACTTTTGAATTATACTAACTGACGTTTTAAAAGGTATAAATAAAGGATTTTGTTTATCTTGTTTTACTCAATCTAAAAAGAAATCGAGAGTGTGTGATTTGGGGTCAAGGAAGTAAGTTGTTCAGCCTTATGCAGAAGAGAGAGTAAGTATCATTATTGCCCCTCAGTTGTGACGATTTCTTCTGTATGTTGTGCTGAAATTTTTATTAACTACCCACTACAATAAATTATAACACGTTATAATTCAATATTAATTTTCAATAATATTGCTTTATTTATTATTGACCTTTGTCTCCTGCCACCAAAATATAGGTATCACAATTACTCTTATCTGAAAAAAACATCATCTCGACTTTACCGAGTAAACATAGATCTGTCTAAGGAGCAAAACATATATGTTGTTATTTACCCAATATTACGCTATAATAAAAAACATCAATTATTACATAATCCTTAATAATTCCCCAGGGTTCAGGGTGAATTCTTTGTGTTATGAGAGTGTCAGAAATGGATAATTGCTACGCTTTACAAATACCGAAAAATTAATAAATAATTTTGTTTATTTTTTCAAGTATTACGTAGTTTCCGGAATTGCCGTAAGAGAGCAGCATGTATTTGTTTACTTTGAAAAAAACATAGGCTAAAATGAATATTTTTGTTCTATTTCACTGTTAAAAAGTGAGTTTTCTTCTGGACTTATTACGAAAAAATGTTTATATTACCTCGCTCCGTATTGTTCTTACTGGATTGAAGTTTTATTCTGTGATGAGGTCCGTCTTGCGTTATTATTTCCTTTTCGTTTGGAGTATTTTCTAATTGTCTACTGGAAGTAGGCCGAACTATATTGGATCCTCAGAATGTTTTCATCCACTGGTTTTTAATGTATATCACCATTTAATTTGGATTACTCAGGTATAATTAGTTAGTAGTCACTAACTATCAGTTATATTAATTATCATCCTCCTTCAGTTTCATTGGAGTCATTAAATTATTCGTTATTCTTCTTATTGTACCTTCTTATCTGAGCACATTACCATTAATTGTTTATTTATTTATTCTTCTTTTGTTACCATCAAAATATTATTTTTCCTATTAGTCCATTTTAAATCAGTTCTTTATAAATATTATTTAATCATCTGTTCTCTTTTTCTTGGTGGTTTGTTGTTTGTTAAATTATATGGTTTCAAAATACCTTGAGTAAGTTGTTCTTACATGCTTTTTATTAATTCTAATGGTTGCAAAATATCTTAAGTAAGTTGTACTTACACACTTTTTGAATTTTGGGGTTTTAGTCTCTTCACTTTAAATGATATTGTTTCAAAATAACTTGAGTAAGATGTCCTTACATGCTTTTAATTAATTCTAATGGTTGCAAAATGTCTTAAGTAAGTTGTACTTACACACTTTTTGAATTTTGGGGTTTTAGTCTCTTCACTTTAAATTATATGGTTTCAAAATACCTTGAGTAAGATGTCCTTACGTGCTTTTAGAATTTTGGGGTTTTATTTACAATGGGTTGCTTGGTCCTGTATCCATAAAATCCGTCCCTTTTTTCTGGTTTGTTTGGAGTCTGTTTAACCGTGGTCCATTATTTCAGGTACTCCATGTTCTCGGATTGCTGGGGTGTTCGTAATTAATTCTCTTCTTGATAATCTTCTTACCATCCGGCTCTCCCACTTTGCTGCTATAAAACTTTCACTTAAGTACCGGTCTTCCGTTATAATTTGTTCCTTTTTAACTAACCAGTATTGTACCTCCTCAAACATAACATAGTTGCTCATATTTAATCTCATTTCATTCCCTTTTACCTCTGAATTATTTGCCAAATATTTGAATGTTATATTCCGTCTTGAAGATACGGCTGATATCGTCTGATACACTTCCATCGTTGACACATTTAACTGGGATGTAAACTTAATTAACTCCCTCTGTTCGTTAATTGGAAGGTTGAATACATTAATTAATCCACCTGTAATCATCTCCCATTCTTCCTTGGTATTTATTATTTTCTTTCTACTTGTTTTTATTATTTCCTTGGTCTTCTTTTCCACGGTTTGAACATCCTTTTTGTTGTGGCTATTTTTATTTTCAGATGGCATTACACCTTGGTATTCTGTAATTTCTATTTCCTTCCTCCTCTCTTCTGTATTTGGACTTACTTTAATACCTTCTGGTGCTGTCCAATGTTTCATCCAAATTATTGGAACTATGGTCCATTTGTTTATTTGTCTCTTGGTATGTATCTACTTTTTGGACACGCGTATTAACATTTTCAAACTTCTCTCCGAAAGTTTTCCATATCTCCTTATTGACGTTCTCCATTTTACACTCAAATTGTTTTAAATTCTTATTATTCTCTTCAAATTTTGCATTCATCTCTTCTCTTTGCCCTTCAACCGCTTCCTTCAGTTCATGGTATTGTTCATTCATGGTTTGTTTTAAGTTTTCCTCCTGTTTCTTAAAATTCTCCTTATTTTCCTCATTGGTCTGTCTATTTTGTTCCTCCTGTTTCTTAAAATTCTCCTTATTTTCCTCATTGGTTTGTTTCAAGGCTTCCTCCTGTTTTCTAAAATTTTCATCTATTTTGTCATTGGTTCGCTTATTATCTTCCTTCTGTTCCTTAAATTGTTCTGCCATAAATTTCATCATGTCTTGCCAATTAGGTTCTTCTCTGGCTACCGCTTTGTCTGGTTGGTCCCCTTGGGCATCCTCTTCAATTATTTCCGTTTCCGGGTCCATAACTACTTCGGTTTCTTCTTTATCACCTGTCTGTTGGTCCATTTCACTGTCCGTGACTAACTCTATTTCTTGTTCCTGTCCACCTTCTTCAGTCTCCTTTTCTTCTGCCCTCTTCTTCGATTTTCCTCGGGTATTAGGCATTTCTTGTTTTCTCATAACTGCCAACGATAATTAGATTTTTTGATATATATTTTTATTAAATATCAAAATTCTTTTCTAATTACCGCCCTTTTACGTTGAGCGCCAATTTGTAACGTCCTACTGTGAGGTATAGTATAGTTATATCCTGCCCCACGTTGTACGCGTCAAATCTGTAACGTACCGCTTATGTGAGGTACTTGCGAAAGTGTTATTATATGCCTCACGCAGTATGCGTCACTTTTGAATTATACTAACTGACGTTTTAAAAGGTATAAATAAAGGATTTTGTTTATCTTGTTTTACTCAATCTAAAAAGAAATCGAGAGTGTGTGATTTGGGGTCAAGGAAGTAAGTTGTTCAGCCTTATGCAGAAGAGAGAGTAAGTATCATTATTGCCCCTCAGTTGTGACGATTTCTTCTGTATGTTGTGCTGAAATTTTTATTAACTACCCACTACAATAAATTATAACACGTTATAATTCAATATTAATTTTCAATAATATTGCTTTATTTATTATTGACCTTTGTCTCCTGCCACCAAAATATAGGTATCACAATTACTCTTATCTGAAAAAAACATCATCTCGACTTTACCGAGTAAACATAGATCTGTCTAAGGAGCAAAACATATATGTTGTTATTTACCCAATATTACGCTATAATAAAAAACATCAATTATTACATAATCCTTAATAATTCCCCAGGGTTCAGGGTGAATTCTTTGTGTTATGAGAGTGTCAGAAATGGATAATTGCTACGCTTTACAAATACCGAAAAATTAATAAATAATTTTGTTTATTTTTTCAAGTATTACGTAGTTTCCGGAATTGCCGTAAGAGAGCAGCATGTATTTGTTTACTTTGAAAAAAACGTATGTTAAAATGAATATTTTTGTTCTATTTCACTGTTAAAAAGTGAGTTTTCTTCTGGACTTATTACGAAAAAATGTTTATATTACCTCGCTCCGTATTGTTCTTACTGGATTGAAGTTTTATTCTGTGATGAGGTCCGTCTTGCGTTATTATTTCCTTTTCGTTTGGAGTATTTTCTAATTGTCTACTGGAAGTAGGCCGAACTATATTGGATCCTCAGAATGTTTTCATCCACTGGTTTTTAATGTATATCACCATTTAATTTGGATTACTCAGGTATAATTAGTTAGTAGTCACTCTGTTTATTAATCCTGCGTGAATTTCACCTCCTCCAACGTCCAAAAAAGGTTATTTTTTATAATTTTTGTCGCATCGTTTCTTCAACTCTCCGGTTTAGTTCAAAATTTTATATCTTATTAACAATACTTGTTATTTTTCATCACTCTTAGTAACACATAGTATTTTTATTATGCAGGCAGTTTGTAATTATTATAAATTTATATTTTATTTATGGAAAAATAATTCCTTTCCATTCCGGTTTCTTTACTAATTTAATTTACATAATAAGTTTTGGTTAATTTTTTTTTATGACATTGTATATAAGTATTTTATCATTTTATTATCCTTAAATAAATTTATATATTATTTATTTAGTCTCGAATAGTATTCATACCCGGCACTACTTCCTGTTGCCATTTCCTTCATAGGATTATTTTAATTTTTTATTATCTTTTGGTAATTAAATTTTTATGTCCTTTAAAACTAACCCTGGGTTATCCCATATTACAACACAAATATTTTAACAAATACAACATTAACTTAGGTATAACAAGTGGTTGTCCATACACTATAAATTACAATAAATAAATAAAATTACAAAAATCAATCAGTATTATTACATCCTACTTCCATAGTTTTATCCTTTCCAAAACATACAGCACAGTTTGGTAATACGTTGCTTTCACTTTTGTTTTTTCATCTCAATGGATACACTATCACTCACTTTGCACTGTATACCACTCAAATTGTTTATCATATTGAGTGTATAATTAAATTTTGAGCGAGCTTTAGTTTACCCATTTCTGACTTTTATTATCATGAGTTAATTTATTGGGACCGGGTTATGTAACGTTACAATATGCACTTAATATGTGAGGTCTGGGTGACACACCCTGCATAGCAGCGTGACGCATGCACTGACGTAATATGGTCTGATGTTCCGTTACATAACTTGTTGACAGTTTTGTGTGTCATTGGTTGACCTTGGCACAATTCCAGCTTGTTAAGTCTGTCGCTTCAATAATTTTCACGAATAATTGTCACACAGCAGTGCTACCACCGTCGCTTTCGTCGCCACCACTGAATTTACCTTTTGTTTATACGGCTGTCCCTATCGTAGTAAAAAATGTTATCTGCTTTAATAAAAAAAATACAAATTGCTTTATTACCCCAAAATATGCCCAAAAATGCCCCGTTACAATACCCCCTCAATGAGATATTTTATGCCGAAGCATAAAAATCTCATTGACACATTCATACTTGCTAAAGGGATCAGCCAGGATATGTCGCCACAACCCCCTGTATGGTTTACATAAAATATAATCAACTCACCCTTGGTCCGGTGACTGTGACCGCACCTGAATGACAATACTGGACTTCTCTCTCGAGATCCCAACACCGTAGAGTCAGACAGATACTTAACGCCCCTGCTCTGACGCGCTGGCCAGCTCAGGTCCGCCGCCACAGCATCACCAAACACTGAAACAATAAATCAAATATCAGCTAGTGGCCTTATACAACATCATATCCCCAACTGATCTGTTTCCCCCTAGCGGTGCTGGTTTGCGCTAAGAAGCACTGGTTTTGTTTTTTACTTATTTCTAACATATATCAGAATACCTAACAACATAACATAACATAAGAAAACATAGTACATTCATAATTCACATTGTTATTATTATCAATTTTATCTTAAAAACTTACACACTTTACATCATTAAATTTGCATATAAAATCATAAAATTTGCATTTTAATCTCAATTTAACTTTTATTAATTCGTTTCTCAAAATTTTTTTTTTTTTTCAATCTTCGTTTTACACATTATTTTATTTATTATTCCCTTTCATTAATTTGGGTGATTCTATGTTATTCATTATAATTCACTTTATCAACTTGGCATTTACTCATAATCTTACCCCTTTTATTACTCTAACGCTCCCTTACAAAATCTTTAACTAGTATGACACCCCTCTATAAAAAAATGTACTAACCTTCTCTACCTCTTAACTACTTACTACTTTAACTCAATTCGCCACCTTCTCTCTATATATAAAAAAAATACTCTCTAACCCTTTGTACATAGGATATGTTTCCCCCCCCCCAAAAGCTCAATTCCCTTATCTGGTTCCTGGATTCTACCTAAGGCAACCCCTTTCCACTGAAATCGATCCCTATCCCGTCCCAACTTATCATTATGTTGCGGACTCCCACATTACACTACCCCCTACTACAAAATTGCCATCCCCAAAATCTCAATCTCATTACCTTACTACAATACAACAAAATAACAACATCAATTAATAACATCAATATATCACTCAAAACTCTACAATTATTCTCCCTTACTACTGTGTCAACATCAATACTTCTCAAAATTCTATAACATACATTAACTCAAAACAACATTACATTATTTTCATCTCTTGTTCTCTTTAATACCTCAATATTTTCCAACTTGGACTGACTCAAATGTTTTACTTAAACAATTACTATCACCCAACTTCTATCTTTTGCAACCCATTGAAAATTTTAACTATCATAACTTTATTTCATTTTATTTTAAAATCTATAAACACATTGAATACATATTATTATATTTTTATAATCCTTATTCCTAACATACTACATGCAATTAACACAATAAGACATAATAAAAACAATATAGGAAGTATGTAGTGCATCTATTTTTCAAATCAAAACAAAATTATTTAGTAGCGAGTCATCATTATTAAAATACAACAAATTTCTAATACGTTACCCCCCTGGATAACCTCCCTGCCACACATCTTGTATAATACATTACATAACATAATAAACAAATAGACATTAACCTTGATTATGCATACATTAAACAAACAATTCTCCTTTAAATAATTTATATAAAACTTATAAACATTCTTGTTTAAAATTTTTCATTAACTCTTTTATATATCATTATTTCATTATTTATCCTGTGCTGCAATTAGATTTTCAAATTTATTATTAATCTATATATTTTTAACCATTATGTTATTCCACAAACTAAACCATTGAACATTTATTTATTCATTAATTATTATCAAATTTAGAACTCATGAAATCATTTAAATTCATTATAAAAATTCAAACATATAACGTTCAATCACAATATTATACATCTCATATTATTTACTTCCAATTTAGTATTAAAACACAACATATTTCAATTATTATCAAAATTTACAAATCATTAACTATTGTCTTCATATTTGTTTTATTTATTTATTTAGACTGCAAAATATTAATAATATTATTATTATTATTATTACAACATTTTCTACTACATATACACATTATTTACCTAACATTTCATAATACACACAATTGAATTCACTACATTATTTACAAAGTATTCGTCAATAACTGTTCAATTGTTTCACACTTCATATGTCCAAATTTGCAAGGTCATTACCAAAATTTACAATATTAAAATTGTCCATTCACTGATTTTTTATTTCAACCTCCATCATCGTATAGATATCTAATATATTTATAACATGTATCATTGTTATCCACATACACTTTGTTATTATTATTATTATAATAATCCATTAACTTTATTTCATCCGTGATGCCATTATAATTCATAGGGTTATTCCCTATTAATATTTCATAAACCTTGTCAACATAAGTTATTGTTGTCCAGTCTCCATCAGTATTATTGGTCAATGTCAGGTAAGTTGTCTGATCATTTTTATATTCCTCTACTATTACGTCAGGTAAGTCATTATCATTTATACAGATATTATCAAAATAATTCTCTATCTCTCTTTCGGCAGGTAAGTATATTATATTGTTTATCTTCACCCCTCCTAACCTTTCTCTCAATTCATCATAATTTCTTTTTAACTTATATAATTCTATCTCTCTCTCCATACACAACTCTCTCTCTTCACAACACCACATCACACTCTCACAATTATTACAGACAGAGGGTACAACATTATACAACATCAATATACACTTCAATTCATCTACTAATACGGGTCTCTTACCCTTCAAAAACAACATTTGTGAACACTCTGGTTCAGAAAAATTAATGGAAAAATTTACCCTCTGCCCACATTCAACTACTATATTATTTTTCCACTCTCGTTCTAACTCCTTAACACACATTAACATCTCATAATCACATTCTAAAACTTCATTATATGTTTCTCCATTATTCTTTACCCCCACTATACTCTCAGAATTGTAATTTATATCATCACTATTTAATACTACATCTTCCATTATTTCGTCATTTTTAATATTTGTCATACTTATAACATTGTCACCTAACTTCTCAACACTCTGTTCTAATCTGTTAAAGGTATCTTCTATTATGTCATTAGTTCGGTTTAAATGCTCATTAATTTCGTTAATTTGGTTTTTTAACTCATCGAATTTAACATTTTGTCCATCTAATTTACTGTCAAAACTATTCTTTTGTTCATCTAATTTGTTATAGATTTGGTTTTTCAATTCTCTAAAATTACTATCTTGTTTTTCTACACTATTGTACATCATATCATACAATCTTGCTAACATATCTATCTGACTGTCAGATAAGTTGACGTCATTATTATCTGCCATTTTTCTTAAAATATTTTATATATATTTCTTTGCAAAATATTTTTATATGTAACACATACTTATTAAAAAAAAATATTCTACTCACCCATACTACACATAATTATGACATAACCTTACTACTTATGTTTACACATTTTTAGTTACCTCAAACAACCATTCTGTTCTCCCAAGTAGGCCTATATTTATATAAAAAAAATATGTTTTATATAAATGTCCCTACGTTCGGAAGCCAAATGTAATATATCGTTTTATTGATATTTTACATTGCACTGATTTTAAAGTTACTGTCCATTATTTATTTACTGAATTCTTCGGGCGCCATCTTGCGTACTGCAAGAAATTAATTATTGTAAAAAACATATGTGCTTACCATTTTCTCGGGTCCTTTTCGGCGAACACAGGAGATCAGAATTGGTTGTTTGAAATGACTAATTCGATCTACTATATTCAAACAAACTTGTGTTTATTCATGATTTAGTTTTACTGTTGCATATTAACGACAATGACAAAATTACTCCTCCCATCTTTTACACTTTTACTATTTTAACATTGACAGTGTACATGCTTTATTCTGACCACAACTTTCAAGATATTATTGATAATTAAACTGTTGAACACTAAAACAAATGCTGTAAAGAAATAATACTAAACTAACTTCTCTTAACGTAAACCAATGCTTTTATGTTATATTAAGATAGGTACCTACGCACACTCACGCATACCCACACACATACTATTTCATACGGTACATTTTTATTTATTGAGCTCAATTGTAAAAAGAATTTAGTATTTTAAATGATTTGAAAATGTTTACTTTCCTGCGGTCGCGGCGAATTTGACCCCATGGATATCAACTCGTGGCTTACAGTTTGTTGGTTCTCGTATTTCTCATTTTTATGGCCGAACTGTTAATTTATTTCCAATTTCACTCACTGTCTCTACTGTGTTGTTGTAAAAGACTGTTTAAATACCGAAATATATAAAATTTACATTTTTGTTGTTCTGCGGGCACCCGCTATTTTACGTTCCGGAACTTTGTGTGTCTCACTCGCGCGAGTGTTGAAATTAGACTGGGAATAGGCCACCGGCACTATTTTATGAAGTCGCCATGGTGGTATGACCAATTCTCATTGTTTTGTGTTTTGTATTACTACGCCAATATGCACTTAATATGTGAGGTTTGGCTGACACACCCTGCATAGCAGCGTGACGCATGCACTGACGTAATATGGTCTGATGTTCCGTTACATAACTTGTTGACAGTTTTGTGTGTTATTGGTTGACCTTGGCACAATTCCAGCTTGTTAAGTCTGTCGCTTCAATAATTTTCACGAATAATTGTCACACAGCAGTGCTACCACCGTCGCTTTCGTTGCCACCACTGAATTTACCTTTCGTTTATACGTTTGTCCCTATCATAGTAAAAAATGTTATCTGCTTTAATAAAAAAAATACAAATTGCTTTATTACCCCAAAATAGGCCCAAAAATGCCCCGTTACAAGGTGACATTGTCAAGAAAAAGGATCACCTTTCAATTTTCCTTCTTCATTTTTGCATTGAACCCATTTAACCACTCTTCCATTGTAGCAGCAGTCATCCAAGCTTTTTTATTGTTTCTCCAAACCACTGGTAGATTATTAATTTTCAGGTTCTTGAAACATCTCGGTTTGGCTGCCTTTCCAATCACGAGAGGCTTTTCCATTTCTCCCACCATATTCCCACATAATAACACTGTGAGTCTTTCTTTGGACATTTTGCCCCCCGGCGCACTTTTCTCTCTTAACCGCAAGTGATTTTGTTGGTAATGCTCGGAAAAACAATCCTGTTTCGTCTGCATTGTAAATGTTTTTAGGTTCATATGGTGAAATCAATTCTAACAGTTTTGGTTTCCACTCACCACACTTTCATCCACATCCTTAGATTCCCCACAAACTTCGTTCCACACAATATTGTGCCTCTTCTTAAAACTGTCCAGCCATCTGTAGACGCCTTAAACTGATCGTTTCTGAGAGATTTGGCTACTGCGAGAGCTTCACTTTGGAGCGTTGGACTGGATATATGAATGTTTTTTGACCTTGCATTGGTGAACCACTCCCACACTACCTCGTTGATTTCCTCATTGCCAGTTATCTTTGCCTTCCTTTTCATTCGACCGTTTCCTTGCAGCCACTCGTTCATTATTTTATCTTTTTGTTTAAGCGTGTTGTAGAGTTGTAGATTTGCATTTTGCCACACTTGAACCGCATCATTATTTCCCGTACCGAGAGTTTATCTTTTTCCTTAGCTTCTATGACTTTAACTTTTTTGTTTAGCGACAACGCCACGTACGATTTAGCCATGATGCAAAAATGAACTGACCGATTTATTGAAATTCCAGTTACTGAACATGGACACTGAAAAGTTTGGGCTTTTCCATGAATTGGAAAGTTCAATTCCCCTCCCCTCCCTCCCTCCCCCCCTCCCCCCTCTCTCTCTCTCTCTCTCTCTCTCTCTCTTTCTTTCTTTCTTTCTTTCTTTGTCCCTATAACTGTTAGGCATTAAGTTAATAATCCGTAGTAAGCTTCAATTTATTGTTTACCTACCAGCTTTCTAATCGTCTTAACATTTTTCGATACAATAGAGAGGCAGGTATTTGACCTTGTTCTATTGTATGTATTCTTGCAGTATGAAGCTACTTGTCCGAACAATGACCACCTGACTAACATTAATTCTCAAACGAAACAGTAAAAGGTGGGGAGTGCAAAATCATTTTTACACATTTTCCGCATTATACCAGTACTTTTTAATAAATTCTTGAAATATTGCTTTCCGTTTCCGCGTTGGGCAGATTCCGCATTATAGAAAATAAATAACACTATAGTGCCTATTCTATATGCCGGGACTAGAGAATTTGTTCACATTGGGCAAATTTCCGCCTTATTCACGTTCCGCCTTGGACAAGTTTTACTGTATAATGAACTTTGGGATTTTGATGAATGCCAATGTGTAAAACGTGAAAAATGTAAAGTCAACTACGGGATTTTGAGAAATGCCCAAATGTACTGATCACAGAATATTGTAAAGTGAACTGCGGGATTTAGAGGTATGCCAATATGTAAAATGCAGAAGATTGTATAATGAACTTCAGGATTTTGAGTAATGCCAATAGGTATTGAACGCGGAAGATTGTATAATGAACTTCGGGATTTGAGTGAGGCCAATATGTACTGAACTCAGAAGATTTTAAAGTGCACTGAATTTTGTGGTATTTTGTGTCAAATATATTGGTTGATATTCCCTATCTTAAGTAAGATGGAATTTTGCCATAGTCGTCTTGTTGATGAGTTCAGTTTTGAAACATGTCGTATCCAACTAATGAAATTCGATACTCGAAAAATACAGATGCCGCACCACCCTGTGGTGAATGTTTATATGTATGTGTGTTAGTGTGAACTACCCGCGTTTTAATCGTGGCAACCATAATCTTAAAAATTCCATATATCTCAAGTTAATACTCACAGTGGGTAAACGTGTGCCGTGGACATGTATTTACCTGCAGAGACGCATCGTTAAGGCTGCAGTCGATCCGCTGACTTCTTCTCTTGCTACAAATTAAACTAAATAATTTCATTGAATTTTCGTTGCCTGGAAACTGTATTTATTGTCAACAATTGCAATAATGAAAATTTTAATGTTATTTCTTTCTTTCAAATCCTATTTAATAGGAAGCTTTTTCCTCTCCAATTCATACCCTCAGATCAAGATTACATATGTGTTTATTTATCCAACAGGGGCGGCTGGTGTTAAGGTTGTAAGGTTGCACAACGGCCAGTATTTATAGGTCTAACAACCACGTGTGTTGTGTGTGTGTGTGTGTGTGTGTGTGTATGTATATATTGTACTGCTGTTAAAATTCACACAGTACATAATAGGGAGATAATAAATTTTAAAAGAGAAATGATGCAGATTTTGTATTGAATGTAAACAAAAAAACATTGGGAATATCGACTTACTCAGTCAACATAGAGGTCGATTCCTATATGATATAAAACCATATTTAGTTATATGTTCAGAAAATAATATATGAAATTGGAATGAATGTTATAAGAAGAGTAAAGAGTAATAAAATTATAATTTAATAAATAACCAATAGAATTACGAATATTAGAGGTAAAATAAAGATGTTTAATAAGAAATAGAAAAATGATATATGTTTTAATAGGTATATGATAAACAGATGTAAAGAAATTAGGGAATTATCATAGGGGCAATTTTGTAAATTGTTAAAAAATTGTATTGTATAGTGAGGAAGAAAATGTTTATTAGTCTAAAATTAAATGCATTAAGAGTAACGTTATTAGTCTTAAATTAAATTCATTAAGAGTAACATTATGAGTCTTCAATTAAATTCATTAAGAGTAACATGAAGAGTCTAATTATATATCTGATAGTAACTACATGAAGAGTCTTAAATTATATTAAATAAAATTTGTACATCATCAAGTTAATGTAACGAGGAAAAGAAAATACAGTAAAGGAATTTAAATTGTGATACCAGAGTTTTGATTATAATATTTAATAAATAAATAATAATACGAGAAATGTAACAATATCCTTGATAGAACGACGACAGAAGAGGAAAACCTTGGACTGAAGAAGAGTTTAAGTGGCCATAAAGGATAGTTAAGTGTTCCGAGGAGACACCTGTGTTGCAGTAGTCCTGGAGAGCGGCATTCAGCGGTGAGAGCAATAAGAAATTTGTGTAAAGGAACGATTGCCAAGCCTAATATTGCTTTCGAAAAAAGGTAAACGACAACCAGAAGTGAACCCGTGGCAGCTGGAAGAATTCAGAGTCGGATAAGTTACATTAGTTTATTATTTATTTCTTACATGGTTAATTATCAAAATACTACATATTAACTGAATCTGGTTTGGTTTAAAGAAAGAAAATAATAGATACAATCGTAAATACGATCAAATAACTTAATAATCATTAACCCTGAGAGAAAGAGTTGCTTTACATGTACTGGTAAATAAAAAAAAAAAAAACTAGGTACATTTATTAATTGTATTATACTATTAAATAATTACAATACCTGTATATTCCATTGTATTCTATCAGTAAAAAACAACAGTACAGATAATGGCGCCCATACGTGAAAGCAAAGATTTTCTTTAAACCAGCACCAAATAACACAATTTTGTTAAATTTAATTAGCATAAAAATTGTTTTCCTTGTAATTAAAATTAAGTTAAAGATTGTAAAATGGCTAACAAACCAGAGCAACGATATGAATTAAGGAGTAATAGTGCTGAAGAGGAAGAAACTGAAATGGAAATAATAGTAAGGGATGCCCAAGGGGACCAACCAAAGAAACTAAACCAACCAGTGGATGCAAATTTACCGGAAATTATGAGGATTATGATGGAGCAATTCGGAAGAATAGAAGAAAATAATAAACAAACAAACGAAAAGTATGATAAAAAGAATGAGGAATTAAATAAAAAAATTGATAGCAATAATGAAACATTAAAACAAAATATTGAAGAACTCAAGAAACAAATGAGGGAAGATAAGGAGGAATTAAAAGGACAATTGAAGGAAGAGAGTGAGAAAAATAAAGAGGAATTGAAACAACAGTTAGATGAGTATAAAACAGAAATAAGGAATAGAATTACAGAAACTAACCAGAAAGTTGAGAAAACTAATGAAAATGAAAATTTAACTCAATTATGTGGAGAGGTAATAAATAAAATTATTGAAGTGGAAGAGAAATTAGGAGAAAATAAACAAGAAGTCATGGAACAGATGACGAGAGAATTGGTTAAACACAAACAGGAGGTAACGAGCAATATTCAATCCATGAGACAACAGTTGGACAGCAATAATACCAAAATAGAGGATACCATGGGACAATTAGTATTAAGGGTCAATGAAATAGAACAAAATGGTAATCAAACATGTGGGATACGAGAAGACAAGAATAATAGTCATGAGGTGCCACATATGAAAGGATATATAAAAAATCCTATGGAGTATTTAAATAGAATGAAGGAATATTTGGATAGTACCAAGGAAAATAGATGGGAGAGAATTAAACTAATGTTAGATCAGGGGTTCCATGAAATGAGTGATTATTGGTGGGATGCTGTTAGAAACACCTTGAATAGCTACCAGGAATTTGTGGACAGCTATAAAAATAAATATTGGACGCGATCCATACAGACAAGGGTGCGGGAGACCATAGTATATGGTAGGTACAACCCAAGCATAGGAAAAACACCGACCTCGTATTTTTTATCGCATGTTTGCAGGGCAAGATATTTAGACACACCCATGGATGACAGATATGTGGTGGAAGCTTTGAGTCACCATTTTCCTGAAACGGTAAGCTTAGCACAATTTGCCAGTCAAGCCAATACTATAGAAGCGATGACGTTATTACTCACCGATTATGAGAGAAAAATGAATTATGACAGTCGTGCTAAACAAGGGAATATGAGAAGAGACAGCTACCCTAACAGATATCCGGAAGAACAAAACCGTGGTAGAAATCAAATAGTAGAAAGGAACGACCAGAGAAATGTTCCAAGATACCAAGATAGGAAAGGTGGAAGAAATTACTACAGAAATGATAACCGGAATGACCGGAGATATGATAATAATAATAATAATAATAATTACAATAATAATTATAGGGGCAACCACGCTTCAAATAACTATCGAGCAAATTTTATACGCCGAAATTATGATTCCCGAATCTACAATAGTCGTTACCCGAGGGAGACTGATGGAAATGGATATTCTCGCAGTGAGGAGAGACAGAGTGAGGTGAACAACAACTATGAACAGTTAAGAAATAGAGAGCAACATAGTTCCCTTTCCCAGTCAGGAAATAGTCAACAGGAAGGAAGGAGAGAGGAGAGAGTAACCATAAATGAAAATCAGGAAAACTAGAGAAGACTGTGAGTGAGTGCAGTGGTCAACCACAGTCAAATAGCCGATCACTGTCTTGGATAACCAGTTTAGGTCAGGATTTTATTTACAACGAGAGAATCAATAAAAATATCATTGAAAGTGATGTAGTGTCTATTACCGGTCAATATGGGAGAACCAATCAAAATTTTATTATTGATACTGGTGCCAAAATATCATTGATGAGTATGACTAAATACCATGAATTAAAGGAAATGGAAAAGGGAATCACGTCATCCGAAGGAAAGGCTAATAGAATTTATGAATTACCTGTGAGCAAAATTACTATAGTGGGTGTAACAGGACGAGCCAATCGAACTGCTCGCAAACAAATAATGATGAATATACAATTCAATGGAAGAGTGATACCATTAACATTTGTAGTATATCAAAATATAGAAACGGAAATATTAGTCGGATGTGATAACTTGCGGAAGTATGAAACTATTATTGATTTAGAAACTAATCAGGTGGTATTTACATACGATAAACAAAAAATACCTATAAAAATTATAAATAGAAATGAAGAGGTAAGGAAAATGGCCAATTCAACCAAATTAAGTGATAAATTTGAATACTCGTATAAGGATAGACTAATCAATAGAAAGTCACTACACCAGTTAACAATAAATAATCCAATGTGGGAGGAGAAAATGCAAGAAATCAGACAATTCTGTAATCATAATAATCAACTAAACAAAGAGCAAATAGATCAGTTAATGGAAATTTATTTGAAACATTATAAAGTATTTTCAAACAAACCTGGCAAAATAGTAGGAGTGCAGTGTAAGTTACCACTAAGAGAAAATGTGACATTTAACAAAAGATCATATCCCATACCATACAAATTAAGAGAGCAAGTACAGGAAGAAATCGACAAAATGCTTCGTGAAGACATCATTGAACTAAGTCAGTCAGAACACACTAGCCCATTAGTAGTAATTCCCAAAAAAGTTAAGTCATTAAGATTGTGTTTAGATGCACGTCAAATTAATCAGATGATAATTGCTGATAAGACGTCGCCTGAGAACATAGGAGAAATTTTAAAACGTTTTAATAACGTACAATTTTTTAGTAGTTGGGATGCTGTATCTGGATATTGGCAAGTAGAATTGCATCCAGAAAGCAGAAAATATGTGAGTTTCATAGTAAACGGTAGGAATTATCAATTTAAAAGATTACCTTTTGGTCTGGTCAATAGTGTGGCTATATTTATAAAATGTCTTAATGAAGTATTGGGTAAGGAGATTTTGGAATTTACTACAGTATATGTCGATGATTTGGTAATTGCATCAAGCAGTTGGGAAGAACATTGTCATCGAATTGATAAGGTACTTACCAGGTTGGGAGAACATGGAATTACGCTAAAATTAGACAAGTCAACATTCATTGCCAGCAAGATTAAGTTTTTAGGGTTTATAGTTTCGGATATCGGCATATCGGCGGATTCTGATAAAATACAATCAATACAGAATTTCCCATGTCCAAAAAATGTAAAACAATTACAAAGTTTCTTAGGTCTTTGTAATTATTACAGAAGTTTCCAAAGTAATTACTCCGACCTAACACATCATTATCAACATTTAATTTGTAAGAAGAATAAGTGGAAGTGGACCGAAAAGGATGAGGAAGTATTCAATAAAGTGAAACAAAGGTTTTTACAGTGCATCATGTTAAGTCATCCAGATTTTAGTAAAGTTTTTTATTTAAATTGTGATGCCAGTGGAGTAAGTTTAGGATCGGTGTTATATCAAGAAAATGACAAGGGAGAACCAAAGGTAATAGCTTTTGCAAGCCGTACACTAACTAAAGCAGAATTGAATTATACAATAACTGAAAAACAGACATTGAGTGTTGTATTTGCAATAACTAAATTCCGAACATACTTATTAAACAGTGAGGTAGTAGTACGAACCGATCATCAAGCAATAACCTTTTTTAAAAACTATAAGATGTCACATGGAAGGCTCACAAGATGGATGCTCCAGTTACAAGAGTATCATATAAAATGGGAGTACTTACCAGGCAATAAAAATATAGTAGCGGATATATTATCCAGAGTAGGTGATCAAGAAGAAATAATGGCCAAAGAAGCACGTAATGTTTTGGCATGCTTTAGGAATAAAAGAGAATTAAAACTCATCGTGGAAGAAATAAAGAAATTACAGCCAACCGATATTAGAATACAAAAGTTGAGGAAAAGGATGGAAAGCACTTCCAACACTACATCATATTATATGATTCTTGAAGGAATGATGTGTACCGACAAAAGAAATACTGATTGGAAAATTTTAGTGCCAGAAGAGGTATGTAATAAATTAATTGTTGATTATCATGAGAGATATGGACACCAAGGCCAGAAGAAAGTAGTGTCAGCACTCAAGGAACACTTTTACATGAATAAATTAGAAAAGAAAGTAATTCGATCCATAGAAACATGTGATATTTGTCAGAAAGTCAAGTTATCTAATGTTAGATATGAGGGAAGGTGGATAAATAATCAAGCATTGAGATCGCTAGAACAAGTTTTTATTGACATTTGTGGACCATTCCCAACTAGTGGTAGGAGACGTAGCAAGTACGTATTGATTATCATGGACAGTTTTACTAGATTTACAAAATTATATCCCATCACTAAGGCCAATACTTACACTATAGTTAAAATAATTAAAGAAAAGTTTATAAAGGAGGTAGGATTGCCTAATAGTATTATATCTAATTGTGGAACACAATTTAAAGGTGTCAAGTGGCAGAATGCTATGAGAGTCATAAAAATTCGTACGTATAAAACATCGGTTTACCATCCCAATAGTAACCCGGCCGAAAGAATGGTCAAAGAAGTGGGTCGTTTATTCTGTACATATTGCCATGATCAACATAATAGATGGAGCGAATATGTTAGTAAAGCAGAGGAGTTTATAAATTTAGCCAATCATGATAGTACTGGTGTGACACCGTATGAGGCAATGTATAAGAAACGCCCTCCCAGAATTATCGAAAGTTTAGTTGATTTTACATGGTTCACTCAACCACAGAAGGACATACAAGTTATTATGGAGAGTTGGATTAAAGTGAAGGCAGAGGAAAGAGCCAGACGACAATACAAGAAGAGTACAAACAAATAGATTATCATATAGGAGAGTTAGTACTGGTTCGTAACAGACAACTTCCCAGCAGTAAGGAAAAGTTGATGAAAAAATTATTTTTATGTTATGTAGGCCCATTCATAATTAATACAGTGAATGATAACAATACGGTAGTAATAAATTCATAACGATATTTTCTATAATTCAAATATCAAATCAATTTACTATTTATTTTGATAATAAACTCTACTCTCTCTACGTTAAATTCTCTTTCATTAATTCTTTTTATATGCGATCGCTCATTCTTACGACTAAACATTTATCTACATTTTAAAATATTATTACTAAGTATAAATTTTTCTTTGTTTTACTTTATTGTCTTTTGATATAGTCTTTATGAGCTCTTTTTCTTTTTTTAAAACATCATTTAAAATGCATTACGCCTGTCACCTCGAGTTCTGATGATCTTACGACTTGTTGTCCGGGGTCCAGAGTTAGTTTTCCATTCCTCCTGTCCTGGCGTGGTCCTGATACATCTAGAGTCCAGCGTCGCTCTCCAGCAGTGTGTGTTCCTGGATACGTCTAGAGTCCAGCGTCGCTCTCCAGCAGTGTGGTCCTCATCAGAGAGTTGTTATCTGCTGCAAGGTAGATCTTAAACATCTTCTAACGTCCAGCATTCCTCATCGCTCTGGTAGCTTTTCCGTATATACTCTTGGTAGACTTACTATTTCGGTATTTACTTTTTCCGGAATATTGTCGTGAATTTAACGAACGTTATTTCTTTCGTTACTGCGACATGTAATAGAAATAAAAATAAAACTGTTTTGCCGACGGACAGCATGTCCGACTGCAACTGTGTCTTGAAATGAAGAGAAGGGTTTTTGGTCAAACCCTTAATTTATACCCTCTCGAGATTCCGCGCCAGTTGGCTCCAAAATCGTCCTGTCGATACCTGCATATCACGTGAGCCCCCACTCCCGAACCTTTTCATCTATTTGCAATTATTAGCAAATAGCAATGTTTTGCACGGAACCAAGATAGCACAAATCATAGCTAATTCGATTAAGCACTCACTATATTAATTTGAGCGTCTTAGGGTAATTTGCGTATTTTTTGGCACGTTTATTTTGCACTTACTTCGCATAGCGTGTTCTATTAACGTCATCTTTTCACTGGGGATAACTATAAATTTTACACACACTTTGGTGCCTTTGGTTTGTTCATACACTAATTAGTTTTCGCACAGTGAATTAAAATAATTATTTTATTCATTACTTGGGGCGGGTTGCTGAGATTCCTGTCTTTGCATGCATCACTAACACACATACAATTGAGCAGGTGTTCAC
Source organism: Magicicada septendecula (assembly GCA_034769895.1). Lineage (NCBI taxonomy): Eukaryota > Metazoa > Arthropoda > Insecta > Hemiptera > Cicadidae > Magicicada > Magicicada septendecula. The sequence continues at coordinate 134,717,962 of CM068372.1, forward strand.
TGCGTGTCAGAACAGGTTAATTTCTCCCCTAATCTAACAATGAAATATTTTTACAATCTCAGACCTGTCCATTTACCCGTAACTTATACAAATGTATATATATTGCAACGATACAGCCATACACTGTATTAGGCATTAATTTAAATAAATATAAAATTTGTAGAATTTGTATAAGTTATGGGTAAATGGACAGGTCTGAGATTGTAAAAATATTTCATTGTTAGATTAGGGGAGCAATTAACCTGTTCCGACATGCAGTGAACACCTGTTCAATTGTATGTGTGTTACACGTGTATCTTGTGTGTGTTAGTGATGCATGCAAAGACAGGGATCTCAGCAACCCGCCCCAAGTAATTAATAAAATAATTATTTTAATTCACTGTGCGAAAACTAATTAGTGTATGAACAAACCAAAGGCACCAAAGTGTGTGTAAAATTTATAGTTATCCCCAGTGAAAAGATGACGTTAATAGAACACGCTATGCGAAGACAGTGCAAAATAAACGTGCTAAAAAATACGCAAATTACCCTAAAACGCTCAAATTAATATAGTGAGTGCTTAATCGAAGAAGCTGTTATTTGTGCTATCTCGGTTCCGTGCAAAACATTGCTATTTGCTAATAATTGCAAATAGATGAAAAGTTTCGGGAGTGGGGGCTGTCACGCGATATGCAGGTATCGACAGGACGATTTTGGAGCCAACTGGCGCGGAATCTCGAGAGGGTATAAATTAAGGGTTCGACCAAAAACCCTTCTCTTCATTGCAAGACACAGTTGCAGTCGGACATGCTGTCCGTCGGCAAAACAGTTTTATTTTTATTTCTATTACAAGTCGCAGTAACAAAAGGAATAACGTTCGTTAAATTCACGACAATATTCCGGAAAAAGTAAATACTGAAATCATAAGTCTACCAAGAGTATACACACTGCTGGAGAGCGACACTGGACTCTAGATGTATCCAGGAACACACTGCTGGAGAGCGACGCTGGACTCTTAGACGTATCCAGGAACACACTGCTGGAGAGCAATGCTGGACTCTAAAGATATCCAGGAACACACTGCTGGAGAGCGACACTGGACTCTAGACGTATCCAGGACCACGACAGGACAGGAGGAATGGAAAACTAACTCTGGACAATGCTGGACCCCGCACAACAAGTCGTAAGATCGTCAGAACTCGAGGTGACATGCGTAATGCATTTTAAATGATTTTTAAAAAAGAAAAAGAGCTCATAAAGACTATATCAAAAGACAATAAATTAAAATAAAGCAAAATTTATACTTAGTAATAATATTTTAAAATGTAGATAAATGTTTAGTCGTAAGAATGAGCGATCGCATATAAAAAGAATTAATAAATGAAAGAGAAGTTAAAGTAGAGAGTAGAGTTATTATCAGAATAAATAGTAAATTGATTTGATATTTGAATCATAGAAAAAATTAATTTAAAGTTGAATATTAAAACAAATGCCAGTCTACAAGCAATTAATATAATTTTAAATTGAATTTTAAACATTGGTATAGACTGAGCGAGTAGAGGTCAGATCTGAGATAAGAAAATTTATTTCAATTTATTTTCATTTTTATATTTAATTAATAAGCCAATTTATTAACATGTCTAAATATAAGATTATTAACATGTTTAGATATAAGAGATTTTTTTTAAATCTGTGTAATGTTTCATATCATAAGATATAAACATTTAATAATGAGCAATATCGTGACCGACAATTATTAATGATGTTTATGAATATTTATAATATTGAGTAAATAATAAATATGAGTTTTAAATACTGATAAATAAAATACTCTTATTATAGTTACTCCTGGTATCATTATACAACCTGCATATATAAATTCGTTGTATAATTTTGTCGCCCTTGAACGTGAGGCCCGACATGCCTGCATTTATGTATATATATATATAGTACTGATCTATTTTTTATGTCTTTCTATTTTATTATAATTATTTAATTTATTATTTAATTATTGAGTTGTATTTAACATAAGATTAAGATGTAACTAGCCACACGTTGTGGATGCCATTTAATGTACTATTCTTTCTTTTAGGTATTATGTTTGTTTCTATTTTAAATAGTAATTTCCCTTTATTTGGGCGATCAGTACGAGTTGTCTATATTATTTTAATATGTGGAATAATTTTTATGTATTGTTTATGTTTAACGGCTGCTCATGAAAAACTATCTCAGTGTAGACAACTACTAATTCGATTTATATTATTTAATACTGGCAATGATGGATTATTTTCTTTAATCAGTACCAAATAACGTTAGTTCATAAATTTTGAAGAAATAACAGTGTAATAATATCTACCGTGTAAATGTGAATAGTTTGAATCTTAGCTCTTCACAACTGCAATGGGTTCAATTCTCTCTGATGTTTATCATCTTAAATATAATGTTAGGCTTCGTTGCTTGCTCCTTCTCTTTGATACCGTGTAAATGTGAAATTATACTTTCTTCTTTGATTATTAAATTCAGCCTTCTTTAAACTGTCAATGTTTATCATGTTGACTATAAAATTATACTCCTTGACGGGCTTTCTCTTTTTGATCTGCGTTCTATAAAATATATACTTAGACTTCTTTGAACTATTGATGTTTATTAAGTTGAATACAGAATTATATTTCTTTCAATATTACAGGTTTTCTCTCTTTTATCTGTTTGTTATTAAATATAATATTAAACTTATTTACAGGTTTATTCTCTGATGTTTATTCTATATTAAATACAGTATAACTCTTGACTCTTCTTTTTAATGTTTACTCTTTTAAATATAAAAATTGACTAAACAAATTTTCTTTCATTCCATACAATTCAATTATAACAATTTACAATTTGCCATATAGATACCTAAGTAAATTCGTCACATATTTTCCTCATATTACTCTTAAAAACATATAATTTTACTAATTATTATTAAATACATTTATTTGATTTTTACATTATTCATTCTCATTTGTATCTATTAGATTATAATCTTATTACCCTTTCATTTTATTTTAATGTTTATTTTAATTTTATTATAATAATTGTCAACATATATTTTCTTAATGCTGTTCTGTATTATACAGTTCCAATACTGGAGTTTACCTCTATGTTGGTCATGACTAACTAATCAGTTTTTGTTTACAATTCCACCATATGTTCCAAATACTATTAAATTTATATCTTTGATCCTTCTGAAATTACTATTTTATTCTTATGTATTGTGGTTCATTTTTACAGTAGTACATAATATATGTATATATATATGACTAAGTGATACAACACAATTTTTAATGTTAAAACAATCTTATTTTTTGCACAGCTATTTTTCAAACGAACTTAATTTCGTACAGCTAGGCAAATGTTGAAATATAATGTTTAACGCAGCACATCACAGACAACTAATGCTGCGATCACATGCTGCCGGTAGTTGCTCTGGACTCGGCTGGTTGTCTGAGCTCTCCAAACCAGTAAATGCGATCGTTGTGATACGACTTAAACACAGCACAGTGACAAAAACAGTAGTAGGGATGAAATACATGACAGTTGGAAATAGGTTCAGCTGGTGCATTTGAGTACTGCAAACCGCCACCGCAAGCGCTGCTATGCAGTACAGCACATGCGTATCAGAGATACCAGTAGACGTTACCGAATGTTTGAATTTATAAAATTGTAGTCATAATTTTGTATAATTGCGGTTGTGATAATAAAGTGTCAGTCAACTTTATATTAATTAAACTATGTGTTTAGTATCATTTTTTCTTTGTTTAGTGCCGCTGTGTGCTTCTGTGTTTGTGCTTTTTTGAAGTTAGTGATTCTGCGTGCATTTAAACGTGTTTCTTTTTTAGTTTAAAATGAATAGCGTTAAGAACCAATATACTAGGACACCAAATGCCCCTTTAACAATAAATGAAATTGTGATATCAGGCGGTCAACAATTTAATCTATCATTTAAACTAGAATATAATGAAAATACTGACTAGTTATGTGGTTGTGATGAAAGAAATTCTTTATTTTGTTTTCCATGTTTATTGTTTGGAGGAGATGATCCTGGACAAAATTCGTAAAGAAAGATATTAATCGTCTAGCCGAAAAAAATAAATCAGGCGTCAAGTGTACGTATAAAGAATGATTTTCAGTTTTCTTTTTTTTTTGGTACAGTTAATATAGGCCTACCACAGCAGCTGGGCAGTGAATATAGACGAAATATTGTTTTACACAACGAAAGAGTTAGCAGTAGTCACTACATCTTAAATATAATAATAAACTGTATCCGCTTTTGTGGAACTTTTGAATTAGCTTTGCGGGGTCGTGATTAGACTGAATCTTCATCAGATCCTGGTGTATTTCGAGGCTTAATTTGTTTTAGGTCTGAGCTTAACACAGCAATGAAAAATCATTTAGAGAAAGCAACTGTATTTAAGGGGACCTCAAAAACCATTCGAAGTGAACTTTTAAATATAATGTTATAAATATGCCATGAAGAAATAAGATACAAGAAGCGGATTATTTGGCTGTAACTGTTGATGGGACCACTGATGTTGATTGCTAATGTTTTTCATATGGTCATAGAGTATCGTTATATAATAAAAGGTAAACAGGTTGAAAGATTCTGGGGCTTCATTGCTCCTCCTAAACATGATGCTCAGTTGCTTGCATCATGCTTGTTAGCTGAACTGTCTCGACACAATTTACTTGGAATTTCCCACAAATTAACTGCTCAAATAATTGGAAAACAGTAACTTTCTATTTTTCCCATAGGACAGCACTATGTATGATCCACATATGAAGTAAGTCTGCCTTTTGTTTAATGTGTTCTTTTACCCCCCCCCCCCCTCAACAACTACTGCAACCACCAAAATGTGGAACCACCAGCCACCACTATTATCCAATATAAATTGTTATAAATATAAATTAATAGTGTACCCAGCAAATAAGGGTATTGTATATATCAAATATGTTCTTGTTGGAATTAATGATTATCTCTTTGTATGCATGTGAAAAGATATAATTTTTAACACATGTTCAGTGAAATATTTGATTTGACAGAGGTGCAGTTCCTCCCGGAGCACGATTTGATCCTATTGGTCCAGATGTTCATCCTGTGCCTCAGCCACGTAGACCACACCCGGATTCTGATCACTTCCCACCTCCAGGATACGACGATATGTTCATGTAAAAAGTATGTTATATATGCAATTAAGAGATGGAAATTGTATGACTTATGTAAATTTTTGATAATATTTTAATATTGTTGTTATTTTTGTGTCTGTATAAGCAAATAAAAATGAGCAATGTGTAAATAGCATTGATTGGTTATTTCAGTACAGAACAAAAACTTACACCCACTAGTAGAACAACGCAAATGAGCATTCCAATTACGTTTTCAGTGTAGCACAAAGATATTGGCACAGTTTAACTATTTAAGGCTATGTGTATTAGCATTACCTTTTTTCCAGATTGAAGTAAATCATGATGTAAGAGCTGTTCGTCTCAAGGAGAGTTTGAAAGGCCTATCTCTCTAATGTTAAATTAGCCAGGTTTATGCCCCTGTACCACTTAAACCACTAGATGTAGGACTTCCAAATTTTTACAGCTCTCTTTGCGATACTTTTGTGCACACTGAAGCAGAATTAATTAATTACAGCCACAGAGAGCAAAGTTATTAATTTTTTTAAAAACATTCTATTTTTTTAGAAAATATTTGTATTTAAAAACTTCTAGCTTCAAATGTATGCAAAACTGTGCTCTAATTCTGCTTCAGTGGCTGTTGTCCTATATGCTAAAACAACTCAGAAATTTTCAGGTAGCTAGCTTAAGTAGTTTTTAAGATAATGGGTCGTAAGTAATAAAAAAAATCAATTTGAGAAAATCACATTTAAAGTTGGAAGTAGTAAAACTCACTTGTATTTGTAAATGAAGACTCATAGCACCCAGCAACATGTTCAGCGTCCCCTTCCTTGTCTTCCTCCTTCTCAAGAAGTCTTCTCCTTCTGTTAGATCTTGCCTCTTTAGTCCTGAACTCAGCTGTTCGCTGTGCCTTTGCGATTCTAAATTTGTTCATTAGTTGTAGTCCGTGTATAGTGTGAATGGCAGGCATTATGTTGAGATTCATTAACACACTTATTCGACCCATGTTCCCATCATTAAATGTTAACACAGCATCACTGACTCCCCATTTCAAAGTTTTTATCCCCACAAATACATTCTTGGATACTCGAGTCCATATGATGTTGTTAAATGACTCATTGGGATTTTGAGTTCGCCCATGTAGACACTTGCTGAGGAGGTCTGGATGTGCCAAGTCTCTGTAGATGGACTTGATAGCTTCCATAACAGCTTCAGGGATTGAGGTTTTGTGTTCAAAGCTCTCCCCTGTTGCTTCGGTATTTGAATCTGTTGATTTTTTTTTTTCTTTACAAATTACTGTACAAATAAAAGTAGCTTTGACTTGTCTGACAACAGATGATTTGGTGGGGTAGTTATGTTGGCCCAGGTGGATAAATAACATTACTGGCTTCATATAAAATAAGTATTAAATAGGCTGACCAATTGTTCCAGAAATCTAGGATTCTTCCTGGATTGTAAATGTTTATTCTACTGTCCCAGGAATGGATTACCAGGGGGACAATATTGGACATTTGTTCTGGATTTTAAATAGAATTGTTGTTTTGAACTTGAGGATGAAAGAAATTAAGAACAGGGAAAACTAGTTACAAAAAAGGGATAGATTTATATTTCAGTTGTAAGGGTAAAGTAAAGAATATTTTCAACTCTGAAACTATCAGTATGTATTTATTCATGATACTGCCTCAAATGCCAGCATAGATTATCTTATATAAAAATTCAATGGCCTGAAGAAAAGGCAGGCTAGAAGTTCACAGATTTATCAAGGTCAACATTTCTCAAATGGACAGGTAGAAATTTATGATTATGTTTCTGAAAAAAATTCCTAAAACTGCTGATATGCTTGAAGGTACTTATGGTTGAAACCATCAACCTCAGAAGCACCAAAATGTGGTAAATGGTAAGTGCGTGTATCTGAAATAATAAACTTAATAACAATAAATAATAGCAATGGAATAATTAGTGTAAAAAATAGTTCAATATAAATGTTTTGTGAGAAAAAATTCTTTCTGTAGAAACGTCCTGTATTTTGACTCAGACAGTTTAGTCAGCCTGTATTAAATAGATTGGAAAATTTGCAGAAAAATAAAACAATGGCCAATTTCTCAAGACTTTATGAAAACTGCTTATAGCATTCAGAAAATAGTTTGCGATTTTTCATATGAAAACCTATTTAATAAATTGAATATTATTAACACAAAAGAAATTGTAACCTACAAATATTTTGAAAATGCTGTAGTTTTTAGTATTTTTGAAGAAATGTTAATATATTAATGGATTGATCATGTTAAAAATTTAATCCCATGAGTCCCATGACTCTGTGAAAGTCATAATGAAAAAAAAAAAAAAAATACTTTAGTTACAAATAAATGGAAACTCTTATCTCAGTCATTATTAGAAAAGGATGTGAAAAATATTTTTAATTAGTTTCATATGAGGGCTGTCCAGAAAGTAATGTTTTGGAATAAATAAATAAAAACATGAGAAAAATGTCTCATTATCACAGTTGAAAACCACATTCATAGACTAATTTTCCACAGAGTCTCCAAGTTCAGACACTTATCATAACGACTCACGAGTTGTTTAATGCTCTCATCATAAAAATCTGCCACTTGCGATTTCAGCCATTCATTAATGCCTGCCATCAACTCTTCATCATATTCAAAGTGCTGTGTTGCCAGCCACTTTTTCATATGCAAGAAAAAGTGATAATCGCTAGGTGCAACCAGATCAAGGTGGTATGGGGATAATCGAAAATCCAAAAGTTCTTGCGTTCAAGCTGCAGTATGCAGTCAGGCATTTTGTGCAAGAACAATACCCCGGAGCACAACTTTCTGCATCACTTGTTTTAGATTGCTCTCCGCAGCTTGTTTAAGGTTTTACAGTAAACCTCAGAATTGACTGTGGTATTATGTTCCATAAAGTCTACCAGGAGTACCCCTTTTCTGTCCCAAAAAATTGTCACCATCATTTTCCTTGCTTACATGGTCTGCAAACACTTCCTTGGTTTTTTGGGCGAGTGAATATGGCCCCATTCCATGGACTGATTTTTGTTTGTCTCACAATTCATGTACCTGACCTATGTTTCATCCCCCGTTACAATACGGTCCTCCAGTAGAGAATCATCATCCTTGTAGGTCTCAAAAAATGACAATGCTTTCGATTTTTGTGCATTTCTGTAAGCATTTTTGGATCCATCCATTACCATACATTCTGTGTGTAGGCACAGAACGTTTGATAACCAAGCTTTGTTATGACAACTTCATGAAGCAAAGTACATAAAATTTGAGGAAACTCATGTGATAGCTCAATAATCGTAAAGTGGTGATTTTCACAGATTTGTTTATTGATTTTGTCTACCAGTTAATCAGTCAGACCACTCAGCTGGCCACTCCACTCATCATTGTGCACATTGGTGTGGCCATTTTTAAACATAAGACCGCTGATGTACTCCTCCCTTACTCATTACATTGTTCCCATACACCGTACATAATTGTCGATGAATGTTCACTGGTCTGCAGATTTTTGCTTGCAGAAATCTTATTCCCGAGCACACTTCACAGCTCATGGGATTTTCAATTGCAGCACCCATTTTAAAAATTATTAGTGATTTTTACCAGTCCTTTACCAGCAACAAAATATCTGTATTGGCTATTTGGAAGAAAACTACTCTTATTACTAGAAAATAAATTGTTGTTCCATAGCTGTTGTTAAACCAATATGGACATACATGATTTAGCTGCGGGCATATTCGAGCAAGTCAGAGGTTAATATCTTCTAACAATTTCTATCTGAAGCTATTAAGAATCCTCACACATACTCAGTACATATTCAATGATACACTACATAGCGGCTTCAACATATGTCTTGGAGAAGAGGAATGCAGAAAGAAACCAAAAACATTATGATAAACTCCAGAACCATACACATGTACTAGGATTAATCTTAACTCCATCATCAGTCCAAGAAGACTTCAAAAGAAGTAGCTAAATTATTTAACTAGATAAAGTGTCAGCAGCACGACTACATCGATGGATGGTGTTCCCTTTATGCCTACTACCGTAATGAAATTAACTCATATAACTATTATGTCAGTGCGCATGCATGTACACACACACACACATACACAGAGTGTCCCACCAGGAGTGGACACTATTTTGGGAGTCGACTTTAGAGCTAAAAATAAGAAAAAAGTTCATGTAAACATATGGTCTGCAAACGATTTGTTAGTGAGTTACGGCTAGTGAAAGATTTCGCGCATATTTTTGATCCGTGAATGAAATAAAGCTCTGCTGAATTTTTTTAACTACATTAATGCATAAATTTGATGGCTTTATATGGTTTTTGACCAGAAACATTTAATACAACTGGTCTGAAAACCATACCTTTTTTAGGTTTGGCTTAAAATAATTTTGTTAAATGGACAGTAAATGCAGTAATCTCTTTAATAAATTTTTTAGAGATTTTAATTCTGAGAAAACGCATGCAAATAAAGTGATTAAAAGACAAATACTAGTTTTGGAAATTCGGCTTTAATTGAATGGAAAAAGTCAAGCAAAATGTGAAAAGTCACAAATTGTTTTACCCTTGTCTTACTATTGTCAGCTGTTACTCACAAATCAGCTGATTATTACAATTATTTTCAATTGAATTTTATTCTGTTGACCAATAAGTTGGCATCACTGACTAAAGCATTTTAAATGTAATTTGAATGTGATCCATTGTTGTACCTTCAGTATTATGCATTCATAGATGCTTGGCAGTTAAAGTTGTAATTACTTTTGTTTAAAATTTTAATTCAGTTTGTGTCTGTAAGAACTACAATTCCATTTCAACTGTGTTTCAACAATGCCTCACTTATTTACTCACGCCGATATGGTTTACGTGTATAGATTTTGCAATGGAAATGGTAAAGCGTCAGTAGCAGAATACCAGCGTAGGTATCCTAAACGCAGAGTTCCTGACCGTAAAGTATTCTATAGGATTTTTAATAATTTGCATGAGAGTAGCATTTTTTCTAATGCTAATATTTCATGACAACGTGGAATTGGACACGATGAAGTTGAAAATATTCTTAGAACAGTTGAATGAAGTCCTACAACAAGTGTGCGAAGAATATCTTGACAACTTCATATTCCCAAATCTAGTCTGTGGCTAACATTACATTTCAATGGATTATTATGGTATCAACAACACTCGAAATTCTTATCAGTGGTCAGGCAAGAATCCACATGCCACTGTGGATACAAATGTTCAGTATAGATTTTCAGTTAATGTGTGGTGTGGTATGATAGATAACCAGTTAACTGGCCCCATCATATTAGAAAATCGCCTTACAGGGCAAAATTACCTAGAATTTTTACAGAATGAATTTTTTCCTCACTGGAAGATGTCCCACTGTCAAAACGAATGGACATGTTTTTCCAACACGACTGAGCTCCTCGTCATGTAACAGAATTTTTAAATGAACATTTCCCTAATAAATGGATAGGTCATAGAGGATCTATTAATTGGCCACCAAGGTCTCCAGACCTCACACCATTAGATTATTGTTTATGGGGTTGGATGAAGAGTGAGTTTTATAAATTAAAAGTTAATACACGAGATGAACTGGTCACTCGAATTTTAAATGCTGCTGCCCTCATAAAAGGGATGTGAAGTTGTTTTAAGATGAGCAACACAAGATCTTCGGAAACGAGTTACGAAGTGCATCGATTTCAATAGGGGGATTTTTGAACAGTCATTAAAAGCTAATGAAGATTAGTTTATTTCAACAATCAAAATTAATTTATCTTCAAGGTAAATTAATTTTAGTTTTACAAGCTTGAATATTGATAATTTTGATTTTTTGTTTATTATCTGGGATCATTAAAATTTCAGCCATGTTTTGCATTCAATTGAAGTTGAATTTCTAAAACTAGTATTTGTCTTTTAATAACTTCATTTACATGTGTTTTCTCAGAATTAAATTCTCTACAAATTTTATTAAAGAGATTACTGCATTTACTAGCCGTTTAACAAAGTTATTTTACGCCAACCTAAATAAGTGTGTTATTTGAAACCAATTTTTTGAGATTTCCAAATTTTTTCTCAAAAACTTCTAGAGATATGGTTTTCAGACCTGTTTTATTAACTTTTCAGGTCAAAACCCATCCAAAACCACCGAATTTACCCATTAATGTATGTTGAAAAAAAATCAGCAGTGCTTTATTTTACTCACGGACCAAAAATATGCGCGAAATCTTTTGCGAGCTGTAACTCGCTAACAAATTGTTTCCAGACCATATGTTTATATAAACTTTTTTTCTTACTTTTAGCTCTAAATTCAACTCCCGAAATAGTGTCCACTCCTGGTGGGACACCCTGTATATGCGTGTGTATATGAAGTGTAAGATGTGATTGCTAATTTATACATTATTGAAAATGTCGGTATGGAGAACCACACATGACTTCCCCCACTCTCAAAACTATTTTCACTATAGATATTTTTGTTATTATGGGGTAGTCATTTAATATAATGTTATTTTCGAGTCACTTTATCTATAAAAATTAGGTACTTTATTCTTATAAAGAAACTAAACTACGCAGATAATCATCCCGCCTCCTCAACTGATCCCCCCCATTAATGATATTTACACTTTCATAGAGCAATTTTTTCATCATGTGTAAATGCTAAGGTATCTTATCCTTCAAAATTAAATGCACATACTTTACTTAATATCAGCAAAGTAATTTTCAAAAAATCAACCCTCCCCCTTCAACTACCCTCTCTATTTATAGATATCTCATTTACCATTTTACAGTGGATTAATATGACTTTTATTTTTGTGGCACTTATTTTTAAATCTTAAGTACTTTACTCTCGTTAAAACACAAAAAAGTGCAGATAGCCTACCCCTCCACCTTAACTAAACCCCACTTTTTTTATATTTACACTTTTATTGAGTAATAGTTTCATTATATGTAATTACTTAGGTATCTTAACCTTCAAAATTAAGTAGTTTATTCAACATCAGAAAGGTAATTTTCAAAAAATTACCCCTCCCCCTTCAACTACCATTTTCATTATTTATAGATATTTCATCTACCTTTCTACAGTGGACTATTATGACCTTCATTTCGGGATACTTTATTTATCAAAATTAAGTACTTTACTCTTGTTAAAACATAAAACGTTGCAGGTAAACTACCCCTCCCCCTTAACCGAACTTCACCAAAATCAATAGGCCTTGAGTCCTCTGTAACTTGGGCATATATACAAAAACTTATTTGCTTCTGTTTGAATTTGCAGTTTTACTAATAATTATGCAGGTCTGAGAATTGGTATGTGTTGTATGCATATTTATTAATGCTTGAAAACGAAGGAAAGTATTCTGGGCTATTTTAGTTCAAGTTCAATAGGTCTACTAAAAATATCGGTATGGAGAACATGACTTCCATGTTCTAAGATTTATATTTAAAATCATTTTCGAAATGAAATATTTCCATAGACACTACTTCCTTCTACTTATTGCTTCAGCCTTAACCACAGTACTGTGGTCACTAACGTATACCACCTCACGTTATCGCAGTCGATTTTTACTGATGATAGCAGTCAGTGGCACTCCCGAAACATCTGGTTTTGCAAAAAACATTGGACTATGGCCAGACAGCCCGGGAAGGAATTTTAACAATAAACTACTTCTTTGTTGCCGATAACGAAGTACACATAAAAAATTACCCCCACCCCGTTCAACTAGCATCTTCATTTATAAATAATTCATCTATGTTTCTACAGTGAATTATTATGATCTTCTTATCAGGATACTTTATTTGTCAAAATTAAGTACTTTACTCTTGTTAAAAAATTAAATGTAGCAAGTAAACTACCCCTTTCCCTTAACCGATCTTCACCAAAATCAACAAGCCGTGAGTCCTCTACTATTCAGGAACATTATTTGATTATGTTTGAATTTACGGCAGTTATCGTTCGCCATATAAAAAAATTACCCTTGTTAAAACATAAAACGTTGCAGGTAAACTACCCCTTTCCCTTAAGCGATCTTCACCAAAATCAACAGGCCTTGATGTGCCGGGGTTTGAATTTTCCCGGCGTGTTTTGAACGATTGGTGGCGCCAAAGTGTGTGGACACTGAGAGACATAGCTAAGCAATTAGTAAGGCTCTGTCTGATCCACATCGACGCGATCTAGTAAGCCAGCCAACCATAACAGCTGATGCATTGGTGGCCGAAGGTTATGTTTGACAATTCGAAACAAGTTGAAGTTCTGTACCATGTGGGAACGAAGAATACGGGCTTCATTCTCATTTCATTGCCAACCTTTCCGATGGCAAGTTAAATGGTCTGACGGCCCAGGGGATATGTGTTTTGTGCATCTTAATATGACTTCGTGATCTCATAAAGGGTTTTCAGGTGAGGTCAGTTATTTTGTTCGATGCTTATTTAATGATGGGTTATGTGTGTTATATTGTGTATGTGTGTGATCCAAATTTGTAAAGCCTATTATTGCAATACTTTTCTATTGTAAATTAATTACATGTTACTTCCGGTCAGGGTACATGTAGCGAACTTATAGTTTACTATCTTTGATAAAGTTAAAAGCAAGTGCTACAGCAAACAAAAATATAAAAGTAAAGGTAGTTAAAAATTAAATGTATAAAATAAACAAATTAATAAGAGCAACTAGAGTGTTGACAAACATTGTGACAGTGAGTGTAGTGTGTGTTCCTTGCGGAGAGACTGTGGGGGTGGATGTATTTTCTGATGGCCAACTACAAATAAAAAAATGTTATAGGGTCACCATCTGCAGAGCAGTGCCACTGTATGCTCCCTGAAGCCGTCAGACCCAGAAAGACTCTACTACCAGACTTCCTAAAGACATCTGCCTGGAATGAGACCACTGGAACTTCTGCACACCTCATGGACCACCACCAGCACTCAACACCCACTGGTCTACGGTACCATTTCAGTTCTTCAAAGTACAGGTGGGAGCATTCCAATTACTTCAGTCAACAACAACTTCAACTGTTTTATAACCACAGTAAGTTAACTGAAATTTAAATTTGAAAGAAATGCTCTTAAACAAAGTGTACCAGAAGTTCTGCTGTTCCTAATAAAATTGTAACTAACATTTTGATATAACTTAAGTAGATGTTATTAAGACAATGGATATTAGAATTCAAATTATTTGAAAGAATTATAGCAAAAATTTTATGATAACGTAATGAATGTTGTTAAACAAAAATAGCACTATTAAAAAATAATTGTTACTGGTTACAAGAATATTTTATTGCAAGTCCTGTCACTGGGCTCCAGCACATTTTTGCTTCGTCTAGGCCAAGTGGTCTAGTTTGTAATTTTATGTAACGGTCTAAGTGGCCGTTACAAATGGTCCGGTAATTGGTGTCACGCCCAACCATTTGACCTCTTGATTCATCATTTGCTTGGCTGTTCCTGGACATTACACACAACCGGTCCAGCTCAATGAAACAACGCAGACGCTTCGCAAAAACCAAGCGCGTTCTTTCTTGGGGCATCATGCCCTCCAAAATTACTTGAACTATTTCCAGTTCCAACAATCCCAACTTCAAAATCCGGGCCGAGTCTCTGATACTACAAACAAAAATCGACCAACCTTTCGTCATTGACCTGTACCCGATAGAACCGTTTCAGGCATAATTGATCTCGTAGCTGGCTGGGTATAAAAGAGTCCAACACCTCTCCATGGAATGAGTCTAAATTGCCGCCACGTCGCATGACATGTGTTTCCCGCTCAGCCATTGGATCCCGGCAATACGGATATATGAGTGGAAAGAGGGCCTCATCAGACACCCCAGGGAAGTCTGATAACTGTAAGACAATCCCAAGGAAAAGTAACAATTTGTCCTCATCTTGTCCATCAAGTTTCTGGATGATGCTGGTAAGGGGGTTGGGCAGTTTCTGGAAACAAGCCCCCACCAGAATTACACAATTAAATTCCACATATTAACAACTCACTACAAACAGACGACAGAAGAGGAAAACTTGACTTCCTACAAGTGGTTTCAGGGTCCCCTAGCGAAGCAGGAGAAAGGGGTGAAGACGAAAGTCAGAGCAAGCTCCCCAAATTCACCAAACAAACAATAACAATAACACCAGAATAAATACAATAACACGACACCTAATAAGCAAGTACAATTCATTAAGTCATCCAGAGAACTTTATAAAATCAAGGATCATTTGAAATCCAACTCAATGTCAACAAACGAGGGTGCATGGTCCAACCATAACTGCATTCTCCAAAAAAATGAGAATTTTTTCTGGAGTCTTTCTGGGCCTGACGGCTTCGGGGAGCATCCAGCGGCACTGCTCTGCAGATGGTGACCAATGGAAATGTCACCATCTCTGCATCTCCCTATCTCCCGGCTGTACGGGGACCCTATAAAATTTTTTGTTTTGTAGTTGGCCATCAGAAAATTCATCCACCCCCACACTCTTGCCACAGAATACACACTACACTCACTGTCAACTATATATAAGTGCAAGCTAACTCCCCTATCGCGACCCAATAACTCAACAATTAAATTCAAACCATCAGCACAAACACTTCAGAGCCAGGAGATCACCAAATCACATGGTACCATTCAAAAACTCAGATCAATTCCCAACAGGGTCGAACAGGTTACAACCAACTCCAACAAGGTCCGACAAAACCAGGGGCATGCAGAAAATTTTTTCAGGATGACGCAAAACATACATAAAACCTGAAATGGAATGTACCCGGTTTAATTCCTACACCGTAAATTAAATCCAAACCGAGAACTAGGCTCAACATCCCCTATAAGCAAACTTGAATAAATATACATGACATGCAAACATATAAATGTGTGTGACCCCACAGAATTATATAAGTTACATCCGGTTTACAATTCAATAATGATAACATTTAAAATAAGGAAGCAATTGTAACATTCAAGGACATAATTTGCGCTAAGAATAACAATGGTAGTAACACATCTTTCAAAAATACCTCAACATTTTGTTAAAACAATTAATGCCCACAAACACTAATAAAATTTCAATTCATTTCATTTTATGAATATTAAATATATATGTAACTACTCAACCTTCCTCTCAGACCCAGAAAACATGTGAATTCTTAAATCCCATTGCAAATCCTGTCACCTTCAGGTCAGCACATATAGATCTAGAAATGACACTCTGCTACCATTTGTAACGGCCACTTAGACCGTTACATAAAATTAAAAACTAGACCACTTGGCCTAGACGAAGCAAAAATGTGCTGGAGCCCAGAGTGACAGGACTTGCAATAAAATACTCTTGTAACCAGTAACAATTATTTTTTATTAGTGCTATTTTTGTTTAACAACATTCATTACGTTATCATAAAATTTTTGCTATAATTCTTTCAAATAATTTGAATTCTAATATCCATTGTCTTAATAACATCTACTTAAGTTATATCAAAATGTTAGTTACAATTTTATTAGGAACAGTGGAACTTCTGGTACACTTTGTTTAAGAGCATTTCTTTTAAATTTAAATTTCAGTTAACTTGCTGTGGTTTTATAACAGTTGAAGTTGTTGTTGATTGAAGTAATTGGAATGCTCCCACCTGTACTTTGAAGAACTGAAATGGTACCGTAGACCAGTGGGGGTTGAGTGCTGGTGGTGGTCCTTGAGGTGTGCAGTAGTTCCAGTGGTCTTATTCCAGGCAGATGTCTTTAGGAAGTCTGGTAGTAGGAGTCTTTCTGGGCCTGACGGCTTCGGGGAGCATCCAGTGGCACTGCTCTCCAGATGGTGACCAATGGAAATGTCACCATCTCTGCATCCCCCTTTCTCCCGGCTGTACGGGGACCCTATAACATTTTTTTATTTGTAGTTGGCCATCAGAAAATACATCCACCCACACACTCTCTCCGCAAGGAACACACACTACACTCACTGTCACAATGTTTGTCAACACTCTAGTTGCTCTTATTAATTTGTTTATTTTATACATTTAAGTTTTAACTACCTTTACTTTTATATTTCTTTTTGCTGTAACACTTGCTTTTAACTTTATCAAAGATAGTTAATTATTAGTTCGCCGCGTGTTCCCAGACCGGAAGTAACATGTAATTAATTTACAACAGAAAAGTATTGCAATAATAGGGTTTACAAATTTGGATAACACATATAACCCATCATTAAATTAACATCGAACAAGATAATTGACCTCACCTGAAAACCCTTTATGAGATCACGAAGTCATATTTCACTTATCCCCTGGGCCGTTAGACCATTTAACTTTCTATTGGAAAGGTTGGCGATGAAATGAGAATGAAGCCCGTATTCTTCGTTTCCACATGGTACAGAACTTCAACTTGTTTCGAATTGTCGAACATAACCTTCGGCCACCAACGCATCAGCTGTTATGGTTGGCTGGCTTACTAGATCGTGTCGATGTGGAGCAGACACAGCCTTACTAATTGCTTAGCTATGTCTCCCAGTGTCCACGCACTTTGGCGGCACCGATCGTTCAAAACACGCCGGGAAAATTCAAACCCCGGCACACTGAGTACTCTACAATTCAGGGACGTTTGCAAAAAATTATTTGATTCTGTTTGAATTTGCAGCTGTCGTCGTTTGCCATAGAAAAAATTCTACACAAGACACTTTTTGGAAAATGACTTTTCTTCATGTTTTGAGGGTAGTACAATCAGAATCAGCCGTTATCTCGAACACAATTTTTTTTGCCATGACCATACTTCCATTTCCTTATGGAACATGGAAGTAAAAACAAACCGGAGGAATAGAACATTTATGATTGTCCTGTGAAACATCCTGATATAAAAAAATAATTTATGAAGCATGTAGAGAAGTTCAAGACTGACTGAAATGATCATAAGTTCCTGTAGCTCTGCACAACTTATTGGTACACAGTACTGTGGGTAGAGGGTGAAAACCATTTTTCCATGGTGGTAGGTTTCTGACGGTAAGGTGGAAGAGGGCTGTTGGCAGGAGTAGGAAATTTTCCAGTTATAACCCACTGTTATGCTATAGACTAACAACAGCCACTAGCAGTTGCAACTAATAACTAACAGTTATGCAGTTGCTATAATTGGCTGAATGCAGATGTTATGAAACAGACCTTATTGGAAACCTGTCTAATTGGGGGGGGGGGGGCATGATGCTCTAGACCAGGGGTCTCCAAACTTTTTCACTTGAGGGCCAAATTGAAAAATCTTGGAAGTCAGGCGGGCCAACAACATATATATATATTGTAGCATAACGGAAATTTTGCCTTATTTTACAATTTAATAACACACAGAAAAAGAAAGAAAGAAGCAATCTGGAATGAGTAGAATATACCTAAATAAAAGTAACATAAAAGAAGTAATCATTATAATAAATAAAATGCCTTAACAGTACTATCAAACCTCTCGATCCAAAGAAATTAAATAGATTCAATTTAGAACAAAATGTGTTAAACCATATAGGATGATTATTATCCCAGTAACATCATCAGTATACCCAGTAAGATAAGGAGCAGTAAGGAAATTGAGATGTCCATTAGTAAATGACATAATAATAATACAAAATAAACGTTAAGAAACTTCTACTTAACATCACTCGGCTTCAGGGTTGCGTCATACGTACTTTAGGATACAGGCGTAATTTCTTAAGGTTGTGTGAATAATTTGCACAACACATTTGTATGAAGAGAATTGAGATTTTAATTTTAATCAAGTCATTTAAATTTACATATAAAAACAAATGTTATCCTGCTTTTTGCATCTTACTCGTAATAAAACTTACAACTATGGCTTACCTTATGTATCGTTTCTAATTATACAACTGAATTTACACACTAACAGCCCAGCATTGCTCACTCACTACTCACATTCCATTATAAGACCCCATTACCCCAATTACCCGATTGAATGCATGATATAGGGTCACTGCCGGCAACGCGTTCTTCCGTGACCTCGTGGCCACACCGCGGTAGGTCGTAAACGTCTCGAAAAAGAACAAAACTGAAGCACGAATTTAGATGTTAATGCTCTGCGACTCTTCTTCCATACTGTCACTAGTTTTAAAAAATGATTACTTCACTTTTATATCAAATACTGATGAAATTTTGATGAGCATATTTAGCTCTCGTGTCGGCGCCGACACAGTCAGTGACAAACTGGGCAATGTGCTTCTCTGAACGGGAGGAACAGAGTATTCACGGCCACCTGCTTTGCGTCGTCGTTCATGCTTAATTTGCTGTGACTTAGGAGTTCTGTGCATGGAACATAGTGTGGTTTTCCTAGTGTTCTAGTAATCCGTGGTGACGATATTTGCATCGGCTCTACTGACGTCATTAAAATGGGTGGTCTTTAGCAGCATTTCCGGATGATCTGTGAAGAGACGATGAATAATTTCGTTTTCTAGCCATCTTGGTTTTTTGGTTGAAAGCGTCCCTTCGAGCGTGTGCTTGTATGGTTGCGCTCGTGCGTCGACACACATGTGCAGATTTCTTCGAATTTCGAAGGGGGTAAATTCTTCGTTTGCCGCGTTACACAATAGAAATTGCGTCTCCGCTACACTGTTCCTTACCACGTGTTCCGTTGTAAATGAAATGAATCTTTGTCGTAATATAAAATTTCACAATGTTTTCTAAAACTCCCGCACAAAACGAAATAAATAAAAATACAAATGCCCCTCACGGTAAAAAAATAAAATACCCAAATTTTGACACGCTACAATACCCCCTCGATGAGAATTCTGCTGTTCACAACAGAAGAAATCTCATCGATAAACCCCGAAGAGGACCGGTGAGGAACTGGTGCCAACAACCCCCTTGTTCTTAATCTACATGGGTACACGACCCCCCTGGCTCAGCGACTATGGACTCATCTGCACGAGATCACTGGACTTCTCCGTAAGAGATCCCAACACAGAGAAATCGAACAGACTCGTACCACGGCGCACCTCACCTTCTAACATGCTACCCCCAAAATCCTCAATCCCTGGCTCAGATTATGCCAGATCCTCCACCGATATGTTTCCCCTTTTATGCAAGCTGGGCTGCCTTTAGCAGATACTGGGCTCACACACACTCGCATTACATGTTGACATAACGCATCGTAAAATTAAAAAATTCTTTTAAAATTTATGAAAAATTTAAAAAAGTTCAAAATTCAAAATAATATACTTGACAAAAAATTCTCTTGCTGGTTTTCTGTTTTTCTACTTAAAATGCATTAAGTTAAACATTTCGTCTAATCAAAACACATCCTTAATCTAACATGTAATCACTTATAATCTAACAGTACAATGCCATACAATCAATCAATAAAAACAAACATGTTAAGTACACACATAATAAAATAATCAACACTTAAAATATTCATTCGCTGGCAGGCAAAAAAAATCATTTTTTTTTCCAAAATTAAAATTTCCAAAAATTTTAAAATTCAAGAAAAATATTTAATTTTATTTAAATGTTTACTTTATATGCAGAAATTATTTAAAATTCGGTTTAAATTGATTAAATAAACAAACTGAATTGACTTCCTACTGTACAAGCTTAGTATGTGTATGACCTCATCAGCTGATCGAAACTAGGTCAAGTCCAAGACCCTTGACCTACATATGTTATGTACACTCTATCGGAAAATACCTTTAACATCTGTAACAATCTAACTAGAAACACAAAACATAATAAAACATTCAGAATAAACAAAATATTAATATAAATAATGAGAAAATTGACATTTATATTATTTACAATAAACACCTTATGTCTTTACATTATCAAATTCTCTCAAAGTTTTGTTACTGGTTTTAAAAAATGACAATTTTATATTCTTTATTATAAATCTCTCTCTTTATTAATAATCTTACTCTAATCTACTGTGGGTGATGTAAATTATTTGTTCTCCTTTAATTTACTCTTTGATCTGTATATACCTATATCAACTTTCTCCCTATGGCTCTACTACTAACAACTTCAACTCCCATGACACCCATCTCTATCAAAATCTCTACTAATCAAGACACTCTCTAACCCCAACTTATCATTTAACTCAATTCGCCACCTTCTCTACATATATAAAAAAAATACTCTCTAACCCTTTGTACATAGGATACGTGTTTCCCCGCCCCCTAAAACTCAATTCCCTTATTTGGCCCCTGGATTCTACCTAAGGCGACCCCGTCCCCACTAAATCGGTCCTATCCCGTCCCAAACCTTGTTGCGGACTCCTACATTACACTATCCCCTAATACAAAATTGCCATCCCCAAAAATCTCAATCTCATTACCTCACTATAAATACAACAAAATAACATCATTAATTATAAACAACAATATATCACTCAAAACTCCACATAAATTCTCCACAACTACTGTGTCAACATCAATACTTCACAAAACTACATTACTTCAAAACAATATTACATTATATCATCTCTACTATTTCAACTTCACTTGGACTTCAATTTGGACAGATCTATGTGTCCCACAACATATTCATCACCCAAAACTATCTCTTGTTAACTCTGACAATTGTTACTTTATTTCTCATTTCATCAAATTATTTTTATCATTACTTTAAAATATCTATAATACATTAAAACATTGCATCAAATCTTAATTACTTGAAACATTTATAAACCATTATACCAGTGACATGTTATTGCTGATCAGCTGATCCTACTAACACAATTAGAACACATCTCATATTTGAACCAATTACTAATATATATATATATATATATATATATATATATATGTTTATTTATACTCACTTCTCACCTCATTGTTTCCTCTCTCTCTCTGATTCTGATAATTCATTTTGACCACCTGCCAGACGATTTAATTATTGGCTTAGTTTAAAGTATACATATATAATGAAAACACATGTTTTATCAACACCTACATCTAACTTACAACAATAAAATAATACACTTAAAATTATAGTATGAACACCTTATATTACGAGTCTGAGCATCTAATTATTTGAACAGAGCACAAGCATTTTTTAACTTTGCAAATCAAACTTTGCATTAAAAAATAATTTTTATGTGGTAAAAGTTAAATTCGTGACTCACCTGAGCCACCTCCCAGCCACACACACTATTTCAAATTATGGAGGACTGTCTCGCCCTTGCGCTTCGACAAAGACTGTATATTTTGGAGCAGGCTTACCTCTCCGTGTCTTTGCTTCCGCTATTACATTTAAACATTATCGAATATCAACATATTCTTGTTACATAATGACATACCCTTAATGCGGATCTACCACCTGTCTTTGCTACCCCCAAGCGGGCAGAGTGGCAGCCGCTGTTTCATAGTTCCGGGAGATTTCCCCTAATTTCTCCCCCCATTGAATTTCTAATATATACCAATTTCAAGTCAGCTATGGTCAAGGGACTTGATATGACCATAGCTGGCCGCTAGCCAAATCCACGATTAGTGCTGGTAAGGCAGTAATCGCCCGAAAAGTCGGGGAAATCTAACTTCAATTTCACTGCCTGTTACATTCATTACTAGTATGTGCGACACGGTCGTCTATCAGTGTGTAAAATTTTAATTTACATGGAAAAAGGTGTGCCGCACATTTTCGCCATTTCGGCCTCCGATGGGGGTAACACTCTCTGTTACCCCCAACCCATTCCGCTATTTACGAGGGCACAGGCCACCCCCGCAATAGCAACCTAATAACTAATTAATTAACATTTATACACTAAAGCTTTCAACCTTTGCAGTTCCACACTCCATTGTTCTATCACTTCATTGAGCACCAATCTACCCCCCAAAATCATCCCCACTTCTTGTATTGATACCAAGTTTATATTTTGTTACACATCTTTTCAAAACGTTCCCATACTCTCTGATACTAAAACTTGACAATTATATTTGGTCACTTAATTCTAAAATTTATTTAAATTTAAAATTATATACATCCAACTTTTTTTTTTTTTTTTTTTTTTTTTTTTTTTAAATCTGCGATTATGGACGCACCTGAAACGGGGGTGTTTTGCTATGAGTCACAGTTTTGATGAAAATTCAGATCTGCTTTGTGAAATTACTCCCCCCTTTACTTCCTACTATTCTCTTTCTGATTCTCATTTCTCCAGACCCACCGTCTGAATTTCCATCAAATGTGACTCCCAGCAAAACTCTTCATTTCGGTGTAAGCAACCTATTGCCAATGGCTCAATTTTAAATTTGCCAGTGACACTAAAAGTATTTAAATTTGTATGCACTGCCCTTATATTTAGGTGTAGCCTCCTTTATTTACAACACTCTAGGGCAGTGCAGGCACGTGACAGGTACATCAAAATTGTTGCACCTGGAGTGTATAAAAAATTTTAATTCGTCATGTACCTGTTTGGGGTCCCCCTCCCCGTTCAAATATGTAGCTAAATTTCTAGTTTATACCAATTTTGGTGGAGCCGGACCATCGTTGCTTTCACCGCCCGAAAGAAGATCTGCCAACCATGGCCCGCCTCCGAGTTCCGAATTCCACGGCCAGGACTGGTAAGATCGTGACCGCCCGAAAATGGGGGAGGAGCCCTTCTAAAAACATAAAAGAAACAATTAAATGACATTCATACATTTACTATTTAATAAAATCCTTATGCTGACCAAAATAATTTCAAATTTGTAGCGTTGTGCGTACCCACTATCTCCCTGGTTTCTCTATTCTGTAACACATACGAATTTTTCATTTTTATTTCTACTATCTCGTACGGCCCCTCGTATAATAAGAAAAATTTCTTGATCTCCTTATCTTGAGCGCTCGATAAATCATGTCGTCGTACCAATACCAGCTGTCCGACCTCGTACTGCGTCCACTTACCTTTCATATCATGTCTCTGTTTTCTCCGCTCCCCCTTCGTCAACAATTTTTCATTTGCTAGTCTCAGTTTAACATCGTTACCAATAGTGTTGGTTTCCGGTGGATATTCAATTAATTGTTCCAAAATCCTCTGTGGACGCTTTCCTCTTATTAACTCATAAGGTGTGAACCCTGTCGACTCGTGGGTGGTGCAGTTAAGCCAATTTTCAATCTTCTGGACATAGAGTGGCCACTCGCTGTGTTTGGCGTGGCAGTATGTTCGAAAAATTCTGCCCAACTCCCTCATGACTCTCTCCGCCTGATTGGACTGTGGATGATACACTGCGGTGTGCTTTGGGATGATACCTTCCCATCCGAGAGTCTGGCGCCATCTCCCGCTGATGAACTGCGGCCCATGGTCAGATAATATCACCTTCGGCTTTCCCACGTTGATCATGTAGTCGCGTGTGATCTTCTCGCTCAGCACCTTACTTGTTGCTCGCTTCACGCTATACAATCTTACATACTTGGAAAAAGTGTCAAGTACAACAAAAATATGCATCACTCCACCCCTACCTTTCGGCAATGGGCCGTACAAATCTACAGCTACTAAATCGAATGGCTTTTCTACTTTAATATAATTTAGTTCTCCTTCTAACCTATAATTTACAACTTTAGACTTCTGACATAACTCACAAACTCTAAGTATTCTTCGGACGCGTTTCTCCATATTCTTAAATAGACAAGATTCCTTTAACACATTCACACACTTCCGTGCCCCAAAATGCCCGTACCTAAGGTGACAGTCCCACACTATTTTCTCTATCAAACCTTCAGGTATAACTAACCTCCAATCTCTCTCTCTCCCCTCTACTTTTTTAAACAAACTCCCTTTAAACACTTGAAAATACTGTTTATACCCAAACGCATCTACATCCGATTCTACGCTAGTAATGATTTTATTTAATTTACTATCAACTCTTTGCATTACATTTATATCCTTTAATTCTTCCCCAAAAAGTTTATCTTCCCTGGACAATCTATAAATCTCTATTTCTTTGATATCTCTCCCCGTTCTATTTCTGTCTATGTCTACTCGTGATAGTGTGTCTGGCACCCTGTTCTCCACACCCTTAATGTATTCCCAAGAAAAATTATACTCTTGAAGAGCTAACACCCACCTGGTTATCCGGCTGTGTGTGAGTTTGCAAGTATTCAGGAACGACAGTGCTTTATGGTCCATCCTGATGATGGTTCTATTACCCAGCAGGTACGTTCGGAACTTCCTCACGGCGAACACTATACTGAGGAGCTCCTTCTCGGTTGTAGTATAGTTGCGTTCTGCGGCTAGCAACGTCCGGCTGGCGAAGGCGATTGTTTTATGTTCTTTCGCCTCGTCTTCTTGGTATAGTTCTGCTCCAAGTGCTATATTGCTTGCGTCTGTCTGTAAGTAAAATTTTTCATTAAAATTGGGATGATTCATTAATATCATATCAGCGAACTTATTTTTGATGTCGTTGAACGCTGCTCTTTCGTTATCGCCCCATCTCCATTGTTTGTTCTTTTGCAGCACTGCGCTGAGTCGGGCCGTCGTCTGGGTGTAGTTCCGCTGGAACTTCCTGTAAAAATTACAGAGACCAAGAAAACTTTGCAATTGTTTTATATTTTTAGGCTCC
The DNA here is from genome assembly GCA_034769895.1 of Magicicada septendecula. NCBI lineage: Eukaryota > Metazoa > Arthropoda > Insecta > Hemiptera > Cicadidae > Magicicada > Magicicada septendecula. The sequence continues at coordinate 134,743,591 of CM068372.1, forward strand.
GGGAACGTCAGGATGGATTCTACTTTATCCGGATTGGCACGTATTCCTGTAGGTGTTATTATGAAACCTAAAAAATGTATCTCAGTTTGCAAAAATTTTGATTTGTCCCAATTCACCGTCAAACCTCCCTGGTGTAACCTCTCCAATACATACTCTAAATGTTCGACATGCTCCTCAAACGTTCTAGAAGCTATTAGTATGTCGTCCACGTATATGGTTAAAAAGTCTAAGTTATGGGGTTGCAAAATCTCATCTAGACACTTAATAAAGCTGGCTACACTGGTGTTCAAACCAAACGGCAAACGCTTAAATTGATAATTTTTTCCGTTGAACAAGAACGCGGTATACTTCCTGCTATTTACTGCCAACGGGACTAGCCAATACCCGGCAGTCAGGTCTAAAGAAGTCATATATTTCACACCGCTGAATTTTTGAAAAATCTCTTCTATCGCTTCAGGTGACTCCCGGTCTGGAATAATTATTTGATTGATTTTGCGGGCATCTAGACATAACCTCACTCTCCCATCTTTTTTGATCACTACTACTAAAGGGTTGGAATAAGTTGATACCGATCTTTCTATAATATCCCCTGCTAACATCCTATCTAATTCTAATTGTACGGCCTCCCGTTTCGAATATGGTACCGGATAACTACGTTGGACATATGGCGCATGCTCCCTCACCTTTAACTCGCATTCATAACCTTTTGCCCTTCCTGGTTCCCCGGCAAACACTCCCCTATAATCCTCGACTACCCGCCACAGCGCTTTACGCTGAGAACTCCCTATTACGCCACCTTCCCCGCAAAATTTAGCCTCTCTATCCGTCCATATTCTCTCTCCGTTCTCTTCACTCACACTCTCTCTACACCCATGTATACTAAATTCCATATCCCTATTTATGGTCTTATCTGGTATAACCCTTATACCCGAAATCTTTACTGTGTCTAAAACCCGTTCAAAATTAACCGTTATTTGTTTGTTTTCATTACTCAATTCTAAAATTCTTTTTCTAAAATTGATGACCGCATTGTTTCGTATTAAAAAATCATTACCCAAAATCACTTCTAAATTTAAACCCCTTACCACTAGAAATGTATTCTCATAGCTTTCCCCATTTATTGACATGTTCAACTGGACTTGTGTTGTAACCCGTTTACTTCTAACACCCGTAATGCCTACAATTGTTACTCCCGCCACTGGCAAAGACGGAATATGTTTGTTAGTCTCTTTCAATTTATTCAGTACATGTTCTGCTATTACAGATATTTCACTACCTGTATCTATAAGTGTCAAGACTGACTTACCTTCTATCTCCAGTTTTACCTCAGTCAACCACGCCTCTTGTCTCCTCGTTTCCGCCTCCTCTTCTTCCATCAATTCCGTAGCCAAGTCCGTGTGATCGTGTTATTCCTGTATTTATTTTCGTGGACCCCGTGATTATTCCTCGACAATGGCCGGGCCTCCTCATCCATTGTCCTCCTTAGTTTCCCGTCCTTTCGTCTGCATTACGGGGCGTATACACTCTACCCATATGCTGATTTCCTCCTTCGTTTCTCAGATTCTCTGCTCATCGGTCACCGTTCCTCTGCTGTGGGTTGTTGAATCTCTGTGGTGTCCTCTGCTGCTGTCCGGGCCTTGCCCTTCTACATCTATAACAAAAATTACAGTCAGCATAATTTTCCACCAGACACCCGTCACATTTCCACATCGGGTATCGTCTGTCTCGTTCTCGACCATTTTGTGTGGTTCCCTCGTTTGGTCCTCCTCTTGGTGTATAATTACCTCCATTTTGCATATTAAATTGTTGTATGCGTCTGCTGTCTTCCTGGTCCTTAATATTCTGAAAAACATCCAATATTTTTTCTAACTCATTTATATCGCTTACCTCTCTGGTCATTAATGTGATCTGCACTTCCCTCGGTAGGTGCTTACTGATGTGGCGTACAAACGACTGGAATGGCAGCGGTGGTTCTAAATACTTTGCTTCGTTGTATAGCTTCATGGTATACACGGTAATATTCCGGTTGTTTCTTCCAAAGCTCCCAGTTCCCATTATTTGGCTTCGTAGTATCTCCTGATCCTCCTCCGACCAGTATTTATTTCGAAAGGCTTTTTCAAAATCTTCATACCTCTCCCATTCGTTTCGATGTGTCTCCGCCCATATCTCTGAATTGCCTTTAAAACATTTCAAAATTTTTATAAGTTTAACCTCCCAACTACTACCATTAAATTTGTCAAATTCCCGTACTCGATTCAAAAATTGCATCGGATGCACTCTCCTAGTTTCACTACTAAAAGTTTCTAATTCTATTTCATTGTTTGTGTCTCGTGTCATGAATATGCGTTCAGTAACATTGTTTAAATTTTGTTTTCTTACTAAACTTAATTCGTCTCTCATACTACTAATGTTTTGTTCAAGTGAATATAATTTTTTGTCATTACTATATTCAGACTGTACATTATTCTTTGATATTACTTCAATAGATTCATTTACTGCTTGTATTTCTGTCTTATAATTATTTTCAATTTCATTTATTTTAGAGTCTACCTTATTTTGGTGTTCATCAATATTTTGACTAATTTTTTCAACTGTCATTACTACGCTATTAATTTTACATTCAGTTTCAGTATTACACTTATTTATTTTATATTCTATTTCATTGTTATGCTCATTCATTGAATTTATTAATTTTTCATTATTCTCATTTATCTGCTTCTCCACTCTATCTATCTGACTATCTATTTCATTAAATTTAACATCTGTCTTCTGTATTGAATTTTCTAATTTGGTTTCTACTTGGTTAATTTTATCAGTAAATTCTACTTTGGTATTTTCACAACGTCTATTAATTTCTTGAATCTCATTTTTTAACTCGTCAAATTTGTTATTCTGAATATTAAATTTAGCGTAAGAATCACTTTGTACTTCATTAAATTTAATACTTTGTTGTTCCAAAATTAACTGCAACATATTCATAACTTTCTCCTCTTTATCTATCTCTTGTTTACTTTGGACAGGTGTCGCTAAACTTTCTATTTTATCGTCAGTGAAGCCGACTTCATTGTCATTATTTTTATTTTCTCTATTTGATTTTGGGGTCGTTTGGATCCCCGAATCATCTGTATTATTTGATTCATTTATACTACTTGTGTTCAGAGTTTTGTCGCCTTGACCTACATTCGGCGTTGAATGTAATTCAAAACTATTCATAACAGCTGATTCATTTAATTCAGCTATTTCGCTTATCACAGTCGAGTCGGACAAATCGACTCCGTTCTCTGCTGTATTTTCCATTATTATTATTTTTAGATATTTACTCTGTTTCTTATGTGAACAAATATTCTTTACTTATTTTGCGTAACTTTACATAAGTACCTTTTGCGTATTTTCACTCAACCTCTAAATTACGCTTGTATCCTATTTGTAGGTATGGAATTTATATTATTTAAATTCGTTCCGGTTCGTGGCGCCATTGAGATGTCCATTAGTAAATGACATAATAATAATACAAAATAAACGTTAAGAAACTTCTACTTAACATCACTCGGCTTCAGGGTTGCGTCATACGTACTTTAGGATACAGGCGTAATTTCTTAAGGTTGTGTGAATAATTTGCACAACACATTTGTATGAAGAGAATTGAGATTTTAATTTTAATCAAGTCATTTAAATTTACATATAAAAACAAATGTTATCCTGCTTTTTGCATCTTACTCGTAATAAAACTTACAACTATGGCTTACCTTATGTATCGTTTCTAATTATACAACTGAATTTACACACTAACAGCCCAGCATTGCTCACTCACTACTCACATTCCATTATAAGACCCCATTACCCCAATTACCCGATTGAATGCATGATATAGGGTCACTGCCGGCAACGCGTTCTTCCGTGACCTCGTGGCCACACCGCGGTAGGTCGTAAACGTCTCGAAAAAGAACAAAACTGAAGCACGAATTTAGATGTTAATGCTCTGCGACTCTTCTTCCATACTGTCACTAGTTTAAAAACATGATTACTTCACTTTTATATCAAATACTGATGAAATTTTGATGAGCATATTTAGCTCTCGTGTCGGCGCCGACACAGTCAGTGACGAACTGGGCAATGTGCTTCTCTGAACGGGAGGAACAGAGTATTCACGGCCACCTGCTTTGCGTCGTCGTTCATGCTTAATTTGCTGTGACTTAGGAGTTCTGTGCGTGGAACATAGCGTGGTTTTTCCTAGTGTTCTAGTAATCCGTGGTGACGATATTTGCATCGGCTCTACTGACGTCATTAAAATGGGCGGTCTTTAGCAGCATTTCCGGATGATCTGTGAAGAGACGATGAATAATTTCGTTTTCTAGCCATCTTGGTTTTTTGGTTGAAAGCGTCCCTTCGAGCGTGTGCTTGTATGGTTGCGCTCGTGCGTCGACACACGTGTGCAGATTTCTTCGAATTTCGAAGGGGGTAAATTCTTCGTTTGCCGCGTTACACAATAGAAATTGCGTCTCCGCTACACTGTTCCTTACCACGTGTTCCGTTGTAAATGAAATGAATCTTTGTCGTAATATAAAATTTCACAATGTTTTCTAGAACTCCCGCACAAAATGAAATAAATAAAAATACAAATGCCCCTCACGGTAAAAAAATAAAATACCCAAATTTTGACACGCTACAAAATATAACCAGGAACAAATTAATTAAAATAAAAATATCAAGGGGACCAAACCTATTTTAAAGACAAAACACTATATAAGAGTCAATCAAAATAAATCAATTAACTAAAAAATTATTATTATACAAAAAATTAGAAACCCATATGAAAAAGTAAGAGAATACAATACCAGTAGTCTGACCTAATGTAAAGTTAGTTATAAATAAAATATTGTGTAATTAAGGGGAAACGCCCCAAACCAATTTTAAAAGGACAGCAAAAGACTGTAATTAGGCTTAGAATGTAATTTGTTATTTGTTTAATTATTATATTGGTATTCATTATCTACTATGTTAATAATAGGAGATACTAAATGTTAGGAAATGTGTTTATTGTATTTAAAAAAATGTTAAGTCAGAATTTTGTTAAGGAAGGAAAGGCAGTATATTAATTCAAATATCTTATAAATAGTAACTCAGAAAAGATGATAATAATAATGTGAAATAATTATAAAATGGATAGAAAAAATGAAAATTGATAATCATGCCAAATTCAACTTTGACCCTGTAATCAAATCACAGAGGAGATAAATTAATGAAAACCTAGACCAAATTAATACAAATTATTCCCTTTAGCGTACAAATACTTTATTATAATTATCACAACAACCTATAGTAGTAATTAAAAGAGTCAGAGGGTAAAATTGACTTAAATAAGAATGGTACCAGATAATACCTAGGCAATGAACCAAGTATAAGTAAAAAGTAAATAACTCAGTAAATGTTTAGTATAATGACACAGTAGTGAAGGCAAATTATAATGATTTAATTAGTAATCTTATTTGAGTACAATGATAACATGAAACATAGTGTAAACCATTTAATGGGTAATTATGTGAATCATGATAAGGCCTAGAAGTAAGGTTCAAGGAATGTAATTTTTGAGTTTAATTCAAATCAAACTAGGTCATATTTAGTATTAATTTGTATAAAATCAAAGCAGGAATATGGTCATGTAATTAAATTTTATAAAAATAGTAAATAACTAAATTATAGCCAGTAAAATATAAAAAATGTCATTTATTTCTATAAAATTAAATCGGTAATTAGGCAAACAGCTGATTGCAAACAATGAAAAGTGAAGCCAAAATCTTGCAGAATTTTCTATATGAAGAAACAAATATAGTTAGTTGATTGTTAGACTCCAAGCAAGACGGATGTGTTAGAGTATTGAAAAGAAATCTGAATTAAAAAATTTTTAAACTCACTCAAGCCAAGATGTATTATGGAATTATGAAAGAATGAAGAATATACAGTAAATTAATAAATCCAGTTTGAATAGTCATTGGAATAATAAAACAGAGTTGAAAAACACTAAACTGACTCCCAGAACGAATGGTCACGACGGAATTATAATCTAACCTAGTATACGAACAGCGAACTGATTGAATAAACCATTCGCCACAATACACGTATTACCGGACGAAATCCAGTGGAGGACGAAAACCAAACACCACAATTTGAAGATCTTGCACTAACTACATCACAAAAGAGGAATTTATCAACTACTGCACTTTATTGAAGTAAAATCTCAGAGAAGGATTCTTAGCGTGTACAACGCATTGGAGTCAGCCATCTTTTAATTTCAAACCAGCCCGAAAGGACGAAGGCGTGACGTCAGCATACCCAGCCTGTGGTTCGAATAACATTTTACTATATACTATATATTTTTTTAAATTATTTGTTAATAAATAAGTTTTCTAATTGTAAGTATTGAATTCTCTCACTTGCCTTTCCTGACTATTTCGACAGTTCAAAGAATCCATGTTAGATAATAATTTAATTTGAAATAATTTTGGAATACGTATTAATCGACCTCAGATCCAGTCTCGACTCCGAAAGCAATAGTCGACGCAAGTCGAATAATCGCATTGATCATAATAAACTTAATTATTTGTGTTAAATTGTTGTTTTATTGATTAGTTAAGAACTAAATATAAAATACATTAATTCTCAATTCATAAACGAGGACTTGTGAGGGAAAAAGACGAGCAGAAGAAGAAATAAAGACACTGAATTGACCACTACATTCAATCGATTTGATTACGACAATCTATTTAACTCGGTGAAACAAATATTTCATCACCAAGTCATACACAATTGATAATTCTTCAATTAATTAATTAATTGAAAATTTAATAAAAAAATAAAATAAAATTACTTAACATAATTAAATAATAAAATAAAAATAATTATAAAAAATAAATAAATAAAATAAAATAAAAATTTTATTAAACAATTAATAAAACACAATAACCAGATTTTATTTGTTTTATTACAAATATATATATATTACAACGATACTTATGTGTACAAATTTATATGTAATTTAATTTGTATAGCCCCACGTTTTTTTGGAGCCATATTCTACAACGATACAACGTTGCAAATATAAAGTTATTTGTGTTTGCGGAGCCCCACAATCTGGGACGCCATATTATGCAACGATATAACGTTGTAAATATAATATAATTTACATTTGTGATGCTCCACGTTGGAAGCGATAATTAATATGCAACAATACGATATACATAAAATAGGCGTGACTGGTCTCATGTTCAAGATTGACAAATTATGTAACAAAATAGCATTTAAATTGGGTTTCAGGTGTATCTGCAATAAGAACTCTATGTAACTTGTAACGGTATTTCAAATTTATTTGATATTAATAAAATTGTGTACTTAGCACTCATTTCGACTTAAAACATTCGTTATTATTTGTTATTATGCCGTAAGGCTTATGCTATATACATCCTTACTGACTAAATATTCTATTCTACTAATTATTATATTAAAGAAAAAATCTCATTTTCAGACTACTCAGTCAATTAATGTGTTTCAAAATATCAATATTTAAATATCTTTTTATATTTTGTAATGTACTTAAAATATTAATAGTTATTGAATTTATCTTTTGTTTCTCAGTACTGATTTATATCAACCACTAATTGTTTTCATTTAAATTCTTTGTATTCGTTTTATTTCAATACTAATTTGAGCTCTTGTTGCGTTAATCGTATTTCTAAAACATCTATGATTTTAATTCTACTTTAAAATAAACATTGGCTCTTACTTTTAAATACAACAAGAATGTCTTTTAATTGTCTTTGAGTTCATTGTTCGATTAAGAGATAAATAAGTTGTTTATCACCTTATTGTCGTCAATTATACTCGATCATTTGATCCATCTGTAGTCGTCCTCGGCTCGCACTCCAGCTCCTCTTGTCCAGCATCAACTCTCCTCTTGTCCAGCGTCGACTCACTCCTCTTGTCCAGCATCGACTCGCCTCTTGTCCAGCGTCGACTCGCTCTTCTGTCCAGCGTCGTATCACACTCTGGAACTTCTCCTCGTGCTGTTTCTGACGTCAATGGATCTTCTTATGTGGATCTTCTTATATAATTTTGTTATTATTTAAAAACAGTTTGTTTGACAATCGAGTTACATAACTGTATGTAACTGGAAGGATGAAATTATTTACAAAATTTTAAATATTCTGTGTGGACGGGCAGAAGCTCCCGCTGCACCGTGGATGATTTAAGAAAGAGAACCACTGTAGCTTGTGTGTCCTATTTATACCCATGTCTTGGTCGACACCTGCAGTGGTACGAAATCGACATGTCAGAAACTGTCTCTGGATTCAGTTCCCCCACTCTTTGTCAATTTTGCTATTTCTTATATTTCTGCGAATTGCAGAGTCCTGTAAGTATACTCTTATACTTATCTTATAACTATTTTTACAACACGTGTTCACTGTAATTTTGGACATTGGAACTTAACCCTTTCGATTTGTACACAGTTATTTCACTATTACACTCGTACGGTGTGGCACTTTCACATGGTTTTCGTACACTGTATTTAGTAAATTTTCTTACATTTTATTGTGTTTTTGGATTTTACTCTTTAATTATAGTTTATGAATAATTACGGAAAAACAGTAATTTGCAATTATTCATCTTGGGGTGGTAAACTCGCCTGCATAGACCTGCGTTCACACGCACTAGCAAAATACTGGTGTACACACTTTCAGTTACATTTGTGTGTGTGTGTGTGTGTGCACGTCGATTCAGGTCGAAACACCTGTTCATATTTTTGTCTGAGCCAAGCTTGCAATCCCTGACATGCTTATTTATAATATATTATTAATTATTTACAGTTTATTAGGTATATTTAAATTTTTATATTCAATGCTCAGTACATCACTTATTTGTACTGTCGCATTATCCCTCTGCTTGGTAACAAAAAAAAATTTAATAAATTTATTTATTATAATTTTTTTTGTATTATTATTATTATTATTATTATTATTATTACACTTAAAAAATGTAACTAATAATAAAGAATAATATTCGTCATTTCACCCTTAATTGGAGTCTATACAAATGTCTTACCTCCCCTCCTTATACGCTCACTGCTCGTGACCTTGTAGTAGGGTGGCTTCAACAAACAGCTGATCAGACTGGTTTCATTGACCTCGTTGTTTTCATGTGTAGAACTTCCTAAACGACGTTGCGTGGAATTTACCAATTTCTTTCTTCTGTATCTCATCATATACGATGAAAGTGTTTTGTCCTACTCGCTGTCTTAACGTATACGGTCCATTATAAAGTCTGAAAAATTTCTTCGCTGTATTATCACTCCGTTTTCCCACTGGATTAGCTTTGAGTAGTACACTTTCTCCCACGTTGAATTGTTGTAGCTTGTGAGTTAGATTAAATCTTTCTACTCTCTTGCTACCTCTTTCTCTTATCCGTTGCTTTGCGTATTCAATTTTCACACTTATTGGTACAGGTACATTTTGGTTATTAGGTTTGTTTATATACTTAGTCCAAAATCTGTTTGGCTTCTTATCTTCTTCTAATTCCATTGGAGTATATCCTGTTGCTTCATTATAATTTTCGTTAATGGCTTTCTCAAGAAATGGTAAATATTCTGCCCATTTATTGTGTTGATCATGACAATATATTCGTAAATACTTACCTAATTCTTTGTTAACTCTCTCAGCAAGGTTTCCTTGAGGATGTCTTATGGATGTGAGTACAGGTTGTATTCCATTTTCCCTTAACGTCCTCTCCCATTTTTCACTTTGGAATTGTACACCTTGATCACTGAGTACCTTCTTCATTTTTCCATATGACGGAATATATTTCTGCAGTAGTATCTGTAGAACAACTTTGGTTGTGGGTCGCATAATTGGGTACAGTCGGACTGCCTTGGAAAACACATCGATACATACCAATATGTGCTTCACACCTCGACTTGATCGTGGTAGTGGTCCCAGAAAATCCACTGCAATTAGCTCTCCCTTGTTCTCCTTCTGTACACTCTGCATTCCTACGTATGTGTGTATATTCGGTCCTTAATTTTACATTATCTTACTCAGACATTCTTACCTTCACTTCTAATCTTCCTTAACTCTTTTCTTAACATGACATTACTTTATCTAATACATTACTTATACAATACATTAACATTCATTACCTTTTATTACATTTCTTTAACATTACCTTTCTGATCGCTATTACTTTCCTGAAATACACTTACGTAACAGAATACTCTTTTAGCTTTGTAGTGTGTCGCATGATCGGTTACAGAGGAACTGTCTTGGAAAACAACAATATTTTTCCCGAAGTCCTTAATCCTAAGTAATCTCTGCCCTTTTGACTTTTCACTCTTGCTTTCTTCTGTGTCCTTGTATATCCATTAAGTGTTCGCTTGATCAGTCGTTCTGACAATTATAGCAATTATTTTCCATTCCTAACCCTTTCTTCATATTAATAACAACAATAACATCTTTTACCATTACTTTCTTAAATGTTCCTCTACAATAGCATTCCTTACCATTAATAATACATTTCTTAATTAACCCTTTAAAATAATATTCCTTATTTCTTTTCACTAATATTCCTTTTTATTTGCTATCATATCCTTAATAAATAACATTTCTTAATTATACTCTCTTATATTATTATTAATAATTAATAGTAATATTATTTTTCTCATTTAAAATATAATTATTTATTTTCGGGTATTGAGTTCGGTTCGGTGTGTCATTAGAACTGACACCCCTCATTATAACAATTGGTTGTTGTACACAGGAAATTCATTGTGCTCACCCTCGTGACAACATTCCATTTGGTTACCCCCTCGTTACCTTTCCGTTGCATTGCTGCGACGTTTGTGTGCGTACTTACCGTGTGAACGTTTGTTTTGATCGTATAAGTCACCTGTTTATAGGGTGAACACTTTATTTTCCCTCTCTTTCTCTCGTAACAAATGCTTCGCTCTTTCTCAATTCTCTCAGCACGTTCCACAATTCTCTCATCACTAATGAATTGTGTAAGGTCAGTGTGTTTGAAGCCTATATAAACAGCTGTCGACGGTTTTTTCGTTCGTCTTTTATGATAATATTCATTGTACTTACTATAATTATAGTTATAATTATCGTTCACTGTATAATTATCGTACGTATACCTACCGTCATATTTACCACAATTTTGTGTAGTGTTTCGTCTAGACAATTTAATACGTTTCTTGTTAGGCCTACAATGATATTTATCTCCGTAAGTGTGGTGTCTTAAGTGTTTCATATGTGTCATCTTGTGTGACTTACTATTGTGTGCGTGTCTCACACTTGGAATATCGCTATTAATAAGGTACGTTTTATTAACCTTAATTTGCTTCTCTTCCTTAATGTTAATTACTTTATAATTATCGTTAGTAATTACACACGTATTTTCAACTAGTATGAATTCTTCGCATATTATCTCCGTTTGTTTATTAATTATTTCACAGACATTTTCTGCGATCGTGTCAATACGTAAATTTGTATTAACAATTTTTTCGGTTAATTGTGCATTACTGTCAATTATACTTTGTTTTATTTCAAGATTATCAATTTTTAACTCTTCTAACTTTCTGTGATTTTTATGGTGTCCTGTCTAAAATTTTCGGACTGTAGCTCTAATTTATTTTCTAAACTTTCTGTTTGTTTCTTATTAGATTCTTTTAATTCGTCTATTCTAGCATTTAAATTTTCTGTCTATTTTAATTTTCTGTCTGTTTTGTGCTTAATTCGTCGACCCAGGCACGCATCATCATCTGGAATGCCTCTACGTCTAAATTTCCTGAAGTCGTCATGTTGAAGTATTATTAAAATATTTATTTAGTAGTAATTCTTTAACAATTATTATTGATAACCGTTCCCTACTTATTTATTTATTTCTGTATTTTTATTAATAGTTATTATTAATACTCATTACAGTTACACCTGTTACATAGACAAACAATATTATTTGTGGGTGCCAGCTGTGTGATTACACAACAATTAACATTACATTCAGTTACTGTTTAATATGAATAATTATTACATATTGTAACGTACCAAATTTGGTAGTTACATAGAGTAACCAATTATAACGTCAAGTGACGGGAGATCATGAAAATATTTCAAAGTACATAAAATAATGTACACAAAAAGTGTGTATCTACAGAGATATATTATTGTAAAATTCCAACAAAGAAGAAGGAAGAGTAATATAGCATCATCGAGTACAAGGGAGAAAGAAAATGACAACGAGCCAATATAAAATGTTAGAAACCAGCCCCAATAGATTCCAAACAGTGAGGGGAAGCAACAAAGACCATAACTATGTAAAATGAAGAGAAGACAACAGAGTTCCAAACAGTGAGGGGAAACAACAAAGACCATAACTATGTAAAATGAAGGGAAGACAACAGAATCCAAACAGTGAGGGGAACCAACAAAAATCACAACCCTTAAAATGAAGAAGAGACAAATCAAGAGCAACCACAATGATGGCAAAACAACCAATTTATTTATAAATATAAATACTATGGAACAACGACTACCACAAATGGAAATATTGAAGATGACGAGAATAAGTGAACATTGATTATCACAAGTAAAATACAACCCAGGAGAACACTGATAGTGAACAACAATTAAACAGAAGAAGAAAGGAAGAAGAAGAGCAAAGGAAACATAACATGAAGAATGAAGATAATATATGGACAATACAAGAAATCACCATTCACCAAGTATACAAGGAACTATACTAGTGACCGGAAGAAGAATAACGATTATCAACTATGAAGAAACCAGTGTTTAGCATAATTAAGCAATCACAAACAGTAATAGTGAAAACTTAATGTAATTGTGAGAACCTGTAACAAGTTAACCATTTTTAACCCAAATAAACCCCACAGACAATACAAGTGAGAAGGTTTATAACAGAGGAAAATGCGTTACCATTATAGTGGAAGAATCAAAGATTAAATAGTTAAAATGCACAGACAATTAGTGTGACCAGTTTAATCAAGATTGTAACCCAAAATAGATAATCATAAGACCACCAAGAGAAATGTGAGATAAAACAGTAAAATCATTGTTCATAGAAACTGATAATAAAAGCTTTGTAAACTTTAAAATGAATTATAACTAAATGCCACAGCAGGACAGGACAAGATATAAATAAAGTCCAGAATAAATAATAACAAATAAGCTAGTTTGTTAAGTATCAAACAACCAATGTACCAAAAACTAGGTACAACACAACAGGAAATGTAATACTATTAGATTAAGAATACTTGTGTTATTGTTTAGAAAAATAGTGTAAACATGTGTATTAATCAACAATTAAACCATTGTAATAGAATACCATAATGAAATCACAATAGTAGAATCAAATACTGCATAAGAATATGTTGCACCATTGTGACCAAATAACATGATACATAACCTCATAGGAAGTGCACCTATAACATAGTCATATATATTAATTAAACCAAGCAACTATCAACAATTGTGTCAATCAAAGACTAATTATAAATAGTAATGCAAACTAATAAATAATATTTATACTGAAATACACAGCACATAAAGCAGATTCAATATGATAGCATAAAGATAGAAGAACAGAAACCCAATGTGACAAGTTAGTTAAGCAAAATACATTATTAAAACTTGTTAAAGGATTACTGAAAATGTTACCAGTAGTTAGAAAAATATCTAATACTACTATGAGAACAGATCACAATTATAATAATAGTAGTTTTATAGTCAAATTATTGAAAACTAACTGACTGTGATTGTAGAACCAAATGTAAACAAACACAATGTGACAAGTTAATTAAGCAAAATACACTATTAAAACTTGTTAAAGGATTACTGAAAATGTTACCAGTAGTTAGAAAAATATCTAATACTACTATGAGAACAGATCACAATTATAATAATAGTAGTTTTATAATCAAACTATTAGAAACTAAATGACTATAATTGTAGAACCAAATGTAAACAAACACTATGTGACAAGTTAGTTAAACAAAATACACTATTAAAACTTGTTAAAGGATTACTGAAAATGTTACCAGTAGTTAGAAAGACATCTGATACCACTATGGGAACACATGTCAGATGTAATAATAGCAATTTAGTAGTTGATTTATTAGAAACTAACTGACTGTCATTGCAAAACCTGATGTAAACAAACCCAATACTAAGAATTGGAAAGCTTTCAGATAACGAAAGACTGATAAATACATTAAATAAACAAGGTACTATAGTTGTACACTATTTTAATTTGTAACATTATATACCTTATGTGGTAAAATAATTGAAAAAGTGACAATTTAAAGAAAAGAGAACAGAAGATATTTTAATAAGACTATTAGTATATGAAAAACAACATTTTTCATAAAATAAAATGTAAACCAATGTAAATAAATGTATATAGTATTGTTAGAATGCCAAACAAGTGTAATTAAGTAAGAAATAATAGCGTTATAAGCGATTATAAACAATGAATATGGTCGTTTGAGGACGCCATTACCAAATATTGTTTGAATGGTAATTACAACTATTTCTGTATGAAAACGGAAGAGAAATGGACTCAAGACGTTTAATAATGAGTGTTATAGTATAATTGGAGCAAAATATGGTGAAATAAACTTATTAATATTAAGATTCACCATATGGGTTTTGTGAAATGTTGTAGGGAGTTAATAATGGACGGATTTTATCCTTGTTTAGACTTTAATCAAAGCCGCAAATGTCCGCAATCTATTGCCACTAACCATTCGACGATACGATGATTAATAAAAAAGTTATAGCATTTATAAACTTTTCAGTCATTTTGTGTATCAACGCTTACGTCATTTATAGCCTCTAACCCAGACAAAAATTTGTAAAAAATTAAAAGTTTAATTTAACTAAGGTGTTTTGGGGTAGAGAGTTCGACAATTTAAACCAATCAAATGACTTAAAATAACCAGACAAGCAGGAGACGCTTAGATGAAGCGTTCAGTCATCATTCAGTCGTCAAACAGTCTACCAGCATTATTCAACGAGCAAGGTTGATGAAGAAATGCATCAAGTTTTATTTAAATTGTGCGCGACGCATTCATAAGTTACGCTATACACACATAACCTGTACACAGCAGAGTAATAACGAGTGTCCAGTGCTAAGTGAATTAAAATAATAAACCGGCCAGTGTATAATAAAGGTCGTGTTTTGTGTTTTATAAAAAACAGGGAGTACTCTATTTTTATTATTTAACGAATTGAATGGAAATAATAATTTTCGTTAGTGAACGAAGATTTATTGTTTGGGTACCGCTCTAGTCAGAAGTACCGAAGGGCATTACTCATGATGAAAATAATCAGAATTAAATAAAAGAATTATCTCGCATTTATTAATTTAAAAAATAAATGTGTTACGATTTTATCGTAATTAAAGAAATCAATATTAATTTAAATATCGAAAATATGAGTGTAATGAATAGTCGCTCATTTGACTCATTTCGTTTGAATTGACGAATAAATAGTTGATTGCGAAAAATATTCTAATCAACTGATAATTATCCATCAGATGCAACATGAATAAAATATGTGTTTATATTATATTATTAAGAATTTAATGAATAATTTAATTATTCAAAATAACTACTTATTTTTGTTAACTAACCTAGAAATAACAACGACAACTTTGTCACCAAGTAATGATTCTGTTCTCAAATAATTTCAATCCAATGAAAGCTATCACAAGAGTTTTTTTTTAATATAGATCTTTTTCTCTTGCCAATAAATGATTTTTATAACCAACTAATAAATAATAATAGTAATTTTTAACAGTGCAGCACAAAGCACGTGTTGTCAAAGTAACTACTGTACCCATTATACTCACCGTACGATAGTACGATATATATCGGTTTTATGGTACCGACTTTTATTTTTAATATTTGTTTGTTTTTTTTTTGTAGTAATTCTTTATTAAATATTGTTAGAAAAGATAACATCTTGTATCTGGTATCATGCAACTTCCAAGAACACACGAACTTGGTAATGTAACTGTGTAAAGAGGACGTAACCTCGTTAACTAAAATTATTGTACCAGACCCCAGTGTTACCAGCCTTGAGGTTAAAAGAGCTCAAGAATTGTTTATAATAGTTATTATTTTGTAAAGACATTGTTGATTGATTGTTTTAAAAGAGTTAATGGCATTTCAGAATTGTTAATAAATCCCGATTTATTTACCAGTGGAAAGAGTTTTGATTTTTTTTTTAAATAATTTAATTTTCATAACTAGTTCTATCAGAAGGTGGCGGTAGAATTTGAATGTTCATTACAACTCAAATTACAGTTAAGCCATTATTTTACTTATTTGTGCATGTGTATTACTTAGGATATTCAAATAGAATATCCGTATATGTGTATAAAGTATATGTTGCAGCAGAAGAAGTCACCAAACAGAACATTGATAACATCCACATATGGTAAGTGGGGAGGTGAACAGTGAAGTGCTAAATACTTTTTTAAACTGAAAGAATTAAACGGGAACACCCACAACACGCTACTAATAATCAACACTAATAATAATAATAATTCAATTAAAAATTTAAACCTTATTATATCGTTGCAACCAGTAGATCTTCAAATATTGAAGATTGATTGAAGACATCACCTTCAATAATAACATCTACATTTATCTGTTCTGTAATAGATTGGCGCCCAACGTCTGAGCGCGAATTAGGAAGAAAACAATTAACAATTTAGGCAATTAAACCAATAATTTCCTAACCTAATTCGACGAAAAGACAGCAAGTGCATTACCAGGGTAACAAGATGTACAGAAGCTCAACTTCGAAAAAACGAGCAGCAGAGGCAGAGAGGGAGGCCAGATTAGAAGAAAAAGAAGCAACATCAGCAGAAGATGTTGAGGAGATATTGTTAGAAGTGGAAGATAGGGAATCTGAACCGGCAGAGGAGGTTCAGCAACCGGAAGATGAGCCGGAAGTCATACCCCAGGAAATACGCCAACCGGAGAAACCAGTGCAAACAGAGAGCATGATGATGCAAGAAATGTTCAGGCAGATGATGGAGTCGTTGAAGGAGGAAAGCCGGTCCACGAAGGAAGAAAATAGGAAGAATATAGAGTCATTGAAGGAGGAAAACCGATCCACCAAGGAAGAAAATAGGAAGCATATAGAATCAATGAAGGAGGACAACCGATCCACAAAGCAAAGTATTGAGTCACTGAAGGAAGAGTTGAACAGCAAAATAGAGGAAACCAGTCAGTCCACTAACCAGAAAATAGAAGAAGGCCAGAAGGAGAGCCAGAAAAATATAGAATTGTTGAAGGAGGAGTTAAATGACAAAATAAGTGAAACCAACAGGAGGATGGAAGACGGACAGAAAAAGACTGAAGAGCTATTGGAAAAGAAGATGGAAATAATGAAGGAGGATTTGTCTGCTGAATTGGGAATTAAAATTGACGAGACTAACAAGAAGATTGACGAAATCAATGAGAAAATTAATCGAGATATCAAGTTAATGAGGAACGATAACGAGAAAATGTGGCAACAAATGGCCATCAATAATGACAGAGCGGAAGAAATTGCCAAAAATACAATCAAAATAGTTGACAAGAAATTAGAAGAGAATTTAGAAGCAACGGAGGAGGGGATTGTCATCTTAACAACTGAGATACATGAAGAAATATCAGATATACGGAGAGAAGGAGAAAATAAACAAAAAATAGTACAAACGGAAACATATGTCAACCACCGGATCGACAATATTGAGAGAATCCACAACACCCAGATAGGAGTAGTGGAACGGAAGCAAGCAGAGATGATGACAGCACAGACCACACTGGGTGAGAAATGTGAGGAAATTGCAGTCAAGGTGGATGCAGTCAAACACCAAGTAACTAGTGACAGAGACCAATTGACAGAGCGCCAACAAAGGGAGTTCAACGATATTCGGGATGAAATGAACCGCTTACGAACATTCCCAAATATCTTATCTGGACTGACGCACCTGGAAGGTAGAGAACAGATAGATTTCCGTGCTTACGTGAAGAATCCACTGGAATTCCTAGAGAGGGTGGAGGAAATTATAAGCAGAAACAGAGAAAATAGATGGTCCGTTATAAAAGGAATGCTAGATGAATCATTCCGGAATACCTTTGACAACTGGTGGACAGCGACCCGGCATGAAGTGGAGAACTATCATGTTCAGCATTCACATTGAAATATTGGTCTGATTCTACCCAAAACATTATTAGGGACGACATCACCAACGGTAAATATGACCCAAATGGCAGACAATCCATGACTACTTACTTTTTAGGTAAGATCTGCCTGGCCAGAAATCTGGAGCCAGCCATCCCGGAGGAATGCTTAGTCACAAAATTAGCGTACCATTTCAATCAGGGAGTATCACAGGGTAGGCTCAATTCACAAATAAAGACCATACAAGGAATGTGCACTCTGTTGGAAAGTCACGAGCGAGAACGCTACTACCAGAGGAACCGCCAGGGTCCCGGACAGACGTATGATCGGGGCGGACCAGGAAACGTGAATCCCACCAATAACAGTGACAGGAACAATTATGGAAGGACATTCAACAACCCTCCACGTTTTCATAACCAACAGGGGCCACGACAGAATGGAGGTGGTAACCATAATGATCATGCGGACCGAGGGAATATTAATAACCCCTGCCCAAATGGATATCAGAGGGACAGTAATTACCAACGAGGTAATAATTATTGTCAACCCTACAATAATCAATCCCCAAATAACCAGCATCGACAGGGTAATGGGAACCACAACGACAACCAGTTCCGGAGAGTGAATTACACTCATGCTAGCAGAGGGGGAGGTAGGCGAAATTATTACCAAGGGCGAAGAACCTTCCCGAATCACCATAATAATTCAAACCACAGCGAAGGAGAGGATCGAGAGTCTGGTTACAGGTCGAACAGAAGCGATAGTAGTGAAGGTAACCGACCAGTCACTCGAACCACCGAAACCTACCACAATGGAAATGAGCAAGGAGCCCAGGAACCAATAGCATCAACCTCAACAGACAGGCACACAAACGGTGACCTGCCTTTAAATGGGAACCGGCAGTGAAAAGCCTAACAACACCCTCACTGAACCGGACTATTGGGTCTAACATTTTGGCAACGGAATTGACATCTATTAAAATACATCGCAATAATTATCTCAAAAACATTAGGCAGGATCTAATGGAAGAAAAAGAAGACAGTATCAGCGACACAACTAATAACGAGATAGCGTATATCTCAGTAAAAGTCAATGGGATAAGTACAACGGCTATGGTAGACACCGGAGCGAATGTCTCTTCAATCGACAAGTTAGAGTTAAACCGAATACAATTGGAAAACCAAACAACAATACCAACACTACCCATCAATAATATCATACTCATTGGAGCCACTGGGTGACAGAATAAAACCATTCGACACCAAGTACAGTTGGAAGTATCGAGCAATGGAGAGACGATTCCAATGGTTTTCCTCGTAGCAAGTGGACTGCCATTCACAATACTTATTGGATGCGACATACTGCGAAAGTATGCAGCCATAATCAATATGGATAAAGATACAGTATTATTGAAAACAGATGAAGTTGAATGGACTGCAAATCTCATAAAACATAGGGAGGCACCCCCAGAGCATGTAATCTATTATATACGGGAAGGCCATGACCATAAAAAGACGTCTATCGACAGAGAAATTCGCAGCAATCCAGAAGATGTATTATGGGTAGAGAAGATTAATGAAATTAGAGCATTCCAAACAGATAACATTAACCATGTGTTGACTAATGAACAACAAGAAAACCTGATACAAATCTATAATCGATACCGACATGTATTCTCTGATACACCTGGCAAGATAAAAAACTTTCGGTGTGAATTTAAATTCAAAGATCAAACGGAGTTTAAGAGAAAGTCATATCCGATCGCTTTTTCACTTAAAGAAACCGTTCGTGAAGAAATACAGAGATTAATTGAAAATGATATCATTGAAGTTAGCAACTCTCCGTACACTAATCCCATTGTAGCTGTACCTTAGAAAAACGGCGCAGTGAGGATTTGTCTGGATGCGAGGGAAATAAATAAGTCCATAATTAATGACAGGATGTCGCCTGGAGAAATCGACGAGATATTAAAGAAATTTTATGGCATGCGGTATTTCAGTATATGGGACACTGTATGTGGTTATTGGCAGGTGGAGTTACACCCCAATAGCAGGAAGTTTACAGCATTTATTTTCGAAGGCCGTAACTATCAGTTTAAAAGGTTACCCTTCGGCCTTGTAAATTCTGTGGCCAGTTTTGTTAAATGCATGGATGAAATATTAGGACATAATACATTGCAATTTACTACAGTGTATGTCGATGATCTGTTAATTGCATCAGATAATTGGGAAGAACACTGTAACCGGGTGGCACAAGTACTAAATAAACTAGAAGAAAATAACATAACGCTCAAACTAGACAAGTCAAAATTAATAGCCAAGGAAGTGCAATTTTTGGGGTTCAACTTATCAGAAATTGGAATAACGCCAGCCCAAGAAAAGATGGAAGCAATACAGCGTTTCCCGATACCAAAGAACAAAAAACAATTACAGTCGTTCCTCGGTATCTATAATTACTACAGGAAATTCCAGCACAACTATTCGGAATTAACGGCTCGGTTTTCATCACAATTATCGTCAAAGGAAAAGTGGAGATGGGGGCCTGACCAAGACACAACCTTTGAGCTAATAAAGAAAAAATTTCTCGATACAGTAATGCTACACCATCCTAATTTTGAAAAACAATTTTTTATGAACTGCGATGCTAGTGATGTTAGCCTTGGTTCAGTATTATATCAGGAGGACCAGGAAGGCAATCATCAAGTGATTAGTTTCGCAAGTAGAACACTTAACAAATGCGAACGAAACTATCATACGACGGAAAAAGAGCTCCTGAGTATAGTGTTTGCATGTGAGAAATTTAGAACCTTCATTTTAGGATACCCTATTACGGTACGAACCGATCACAAGTCTATATCTTTTCTAAAGAATTGTAGGTTAAAACATGGTAGACTGACAAGGTGGACACTGACGCTCCAAGAATATAACATCCAATGGGAATATATACCAGGGAAAAGCAACATAGCGGCCGACGTGTTGTCCCGAGTGAACATCATAGCCCAGACATTCGAGGGAGAAAAAGAAACCATCGCCAAGGTCTACCATATCTTAAAGAACAAGTCTGAATTAACCAACATATTATCTGACATAAAAATTTATCAGAATAAGGATCCTAAAATCTCACAAATAATCCAACGATTGGCAGAAAATGATGAAAAAATAATACCATATTACTGTACTCACAACCAATTACTATTCACTAAAACTCAAAAATATTGTGAACAATGGAAGATTGTTATACCGAAAACTATTGAGAAAGAACTAGCAATTGATTACCATGTGCGTTACGGTCACATGGGAGCGGTCAAAGTAGTCAAGGCACTACAGGAACATGTATACTTTAAAGACATGAACCGCAGGGTGAGAAAATATATTCAAAATTGTCATGTATGCCAATTGGTCAAGTATAGCAATGAAAAAAGAGAAGGGGTAATGATACCCATAACTTCAACAGAGAAATTAGAAAAAGTATTTTTAGATATCTGTGGACCATTTCCACGAAGTGGTGGAAGGCACCAATACAAATATGTGGTAATCATATTTGACCACTATACGAAGTTCACAAAACTTTATCCCATAAACAGAGCTACAACTAACAAAATACTAGACATTGTGATATCCAGATATATACCCGAGGTAGGAAAACCACTATCAGTAATTACAGATCACGGAACGCAATTCCAAGGACGAAGATGGCGGGAAACTCTAATCCATCAAGGCGTGAAAACGTACAAAATGTCTGTGTATCACCCCAACAGTAACCCTGCTGAGAGAGTGTTGAGAGAAGTAGGAAGGATTTTAAGAACCTACTGTCACAGCCAGCAGAGGAGATGGGAGGAATATCTATCCCCGGCTGAAGACTTCCTGAACTTAGCTTACCATCAATCAACAGATGAGACACCATATATGGCTATGTATGAGCGAAGACCACCCCGGGAAATTACAGAAATTATAAAATTTCCTCCAGAAAATGAATTCAGATTTAATAAAACCAAATTTTACAATAATGCAGTTGAACGAGCTGACAAACTTAGGCTCAAATACCAGAAATCGCAACCTAAAATCATAAAATACGAAGTGGGAGACAAGGTACTCATAAAAATCCGAGAACTCCCAAGTGCAATTGAAGGTATTGCGAAAAAACTGCTACTGCTATTCACAGGCCCATATACTGTTACCAAAAACAACATGAATAACACTTATGAATTACAAGACCCAACAACTAAGAAAATAAAGGCCACATACAACCAAACTTCAATGAAACGGTATATCGAGAGTTAATTTATAAGGTAAAAGTGAAATATTGCGATGAAGATTATTTGTTGTTTATACTAAATAAGGAGTGAATATATAACTGTGAAAATAAACGTTGACTATATTGTAATTATGTAATGTAAAAATATGTTCTAAAGAAGTTATGTAAAGGATAGAGAAAATTGTATTTACAAATAATACTGCTACTACAATTAATATTATACGAGACTGACACCCAAGATCTTTGGCATATATAATGTAAATTAATATATTTCCTAGAGCCAAGTCAACAAGTAAACAACAACTTACCCGTACTACAATTAATATTATATGAGACTGACACCCAAGATCGTTGGCATATATAATGTAAATTAATATACTTCCTAGAGCCAAGTCAACAAGTAAACAACAACTTACCCGTACTATTAATAAAAACAATTAATTATATGAGACGGACACCCAACATCAATGGCATAATTATATATAAATATATATTTCCTAGAGCCAAGTCAACAAGTAAACAACAACTTACCCGTACTATTAATAAAAACAATTAATTATACGAGACGGACACCCAACATCAATGGCATAATTATATATAAATATATATTTCCAAGAGCCACGTCAACAGTAAAGTAACAACATACCCGTACAGATAAAAGAGGAGACAATGAACTAGATGATATATAGAAGAAGAAGAAAATAAGAAGTTGGAGGAACAAAACCGAATAAATATCATTAATGTAGATAAGAGATAACACACAACCATAGTGTTTTCTAGTGTCTTCTACTAGAAGAGAGCCTATATCAAATGGACTATATCTCATTTGAAACCATGAGAATATATTCATGAATTATATCCAGAGAAGTGAATCCCAAAAATTAAGAAGATTATGAAATGCCGTTTAATGTAATACCAAGAGAAAAGATTAATTTATGACAAAGAAGAATGAAAAAATAATATATTAACGAAGATGATCATGAGAGTATACCAGTGATGAAATGTAAAACAAACTATCCCTGTAATATGTGAAGAATTTAGTTAAGTTGAATCAAGAAGAAGAGAGTATAACAATGTATAAACCGTAGATGCGTGAGATAATTCCAAGGATATTTATTATTTGTCGAAAGAACGACCACTTTATATTTTTTGATTAATTGAGATGAATTGACTGATGAATAATGCCAGCAATCATTTATATTATTGATGGAGATGATGTGCCTCCGTATTTATTGATGTTAGTATGGCCAGTGGAGTTGTATGTCAAAGTGAGCCACTCTGAACTGCCCCAGCTAAACTTATGTTAGGGAAATAGGGAACTAAATAAACAAGGGAGATAATTACATAGAAAAGAAATAATTATGATTCAAATAGAAGAAAGTGAAGGGTTATATAAAAAAGCATATGAGTCGACATGGAAACGTACAACAATTGATGAATTCTTCAATAAAATATAAATATACTAATTCAGAATTAATCAATTCTTATAGGAAGGCATATGTAACGTACCAAATTTGGTAGTTACATAGAGTAACCAATTATAACGTCAAGTGACGGGAGATCATGAAAATATTTCAAAGTACATAAAATAATGTAAACAAAAAGTGTGTATCTACAGAGATATATTATTGTAAAATTCCAACAAAGAAGAAGGAAGAGTAATATAGCATCATCGAGTACAAGGGAGAAAGAAAATGACAACGAGCCAATATAAAATGTTAGAAACCAGGCCCAATAGATTCCAAACAGTGAGGGGAAGCAACAAAGACCATAACTATGTAAAATGAAGAGAAGACAACAGAGTTCCAAACAGTGAGGGGAAACAACAAAGACCATAACTATGTAAAATGAAGGGAAGACAACAGAATCCAAACAGTGAGGGGAACCAACAAAAATCACAACCCTTAAAATGAAGAAGAGACAAATCAAGAGCAACCACAATGATGGCAAAACAACCAATTTATTTATAAATATAAATACTATGGAACAACGACTACCACAAATGGAAATATTGAAGATGACGAGAATAAGTGAACATTGATTATCACAAGTAAAATACAACCCAGGAGAACACTGATAGTGAACAACAATTAAACAGAAGAAGAAAGGAAGAAGAAGAGCAAAGGAAACATAACATGAAGAATGAAGATAATATATGGACAATACAAGAAATCACCATTCACCAAGTATACAAGGAACTATACTAGTGACCGGAAGAAGTATAACGATTATCAACTATGAAGAAACCAGTGTTTAGCATAATTAAGCAATCACAAACAGTAATAGTGAAAACTTAATGTAATTGTGAGAACCTGTAACAAGTTAACCATTTTTAACCCAAATAAACCCCACAGACAATACAAGTGAGAAGGTTTATAACAGAGGAAAATGCGTTACCATTATAGTGGAAGAATCAAAGATTAAATAGTTAAAATGCACAGACAATTAGTGTGACCAGTTTAATCAAGATTGTAACCCAAAATAGATAATCATAAGACCACCAAGAGAAATGTGAGATAAAACAGTAAAATCATTGTTCATAGAAACTGATAATAAAAGCTTTGTAAACTTTAAAATGAATTATAACTAAATGCCACAGCAGGACAGGACAAGATATAAATAAAGTCCAGAATAAATAATAACAAATAAGCTAGTTTGTTAAGTATCAAACAACCAATGTACCAAAAACTAGGTACAACACAACAGGAAATGTAATACTATTAGATTAAGAATACTTGTGTTATTGTTTAGAAAAATAGTGTAAACATGTGTATTAATCAACAATTAAACCATTGTAATAGAATACCATAATGAAATCACAATAGTAGAATCAAATACTGCATAAGAATATGTTGCACCATTGTGACCAAATAACATGATACATAACCTCATAGGAAGTGCACCTATAACATAGTCATATATATTAATTAAACCAAGCAACTATCAACAATTGTGTCAATCAAAGACTAATTATAAATAGTAATGCAAACTAATAAATAATATTTATACTGAAATACACAGCACATAAAGCAGATTCAATATGATAGCATAAAGATAGAAGAACAGAAACCCAATGTGACAAGTTAGTTAAGCAAAATACATTATTAAAACTTGTTAAAGGATTACTGAAAATGTTACCAGTAGTTAGAAAAATATCTAATACTACTATGAGAACAGATCACAATTATAATAATAGTAGTTTTATAGTCAAATTATTGAAAACTAACTGACTGTGATTGTAGAACCAAATGTAAACAAACACAATGTGACAAGTTAATTAAGCAAAATACACTATTAAAACTTGTTAAAGGATTACTGAAAATGTTACCAGTAGTTAGAAAAATATCTAATACTACTATGAGAACAGATCACAATTATAATAATAGTAGTTTTATAATCAAACTATTAGAAACTAAATGACTATAATTGTAGAACCAAATGTAAACAAACACTATGTGACAAGTTAGTTAAACAAAATACACTATTAAAACTTGTTAAAGGATTACTGAAAATGTTACTAGTAGTTAGAAAGACATCTGATACCACTATGGGAACACATGTCAGATGTAATAATAGCAATTTAGTAGTTGATTTATTAGAAACTAACTGACTGTCATTGCAAAACCTGATGTAAACAAACCCAATACTAAGAATTGGAAAGCTTTCAGATAACGAAAGACTGATAAATACATTAAATA
Source organism: Magicicada septendecula (assembly GCA_034769895.1). NCBI lineage: Eukaryota > Metazoa > Arthropoda > Insecta > Hemiptera > Cicadidae > Magicicada > Magicicada septendecula. The sequence continues at coordinate 134,769,782 of CM068372.1, forward strand.
AACAAGGTACTATAGTTGTACACTATTTTAATTTGTAACATTATATACCTTATGTGGTAAAATAATTGAAAAAGTGACAATTTAAAGAAAAGAGAACAGAAGGTATTTTGATAAGACTATTAGTATATGAAAAACAACATTTTTCATAAAATAAAATGTAAACCAATGTAAATAAATGTATATAGTATTGTTAGAATACCAAACAAGTGTAATTAAGTAAGAAATAATAGCGTTATAAGCGATTATAAACAATGAATATGGTCGTTTGAGGACGCCATTACCAAATATTGTTTGAATGGTAATTACAACTATTTCTGTATGAAAACGGAAGAGAAATGGACTCAAGACGTTTAATAATGAGTGTTATAGTATAATTGGAGCAAAATATGGTGAAATAAACTTATTAATATTAAGATTCACCATATGGGTTTTGTGAAATGTTGTAGTGAGTTAATGGACGGATTTTATCGTTGTTTAGACTTTAATCAAAGCCGCAAATGTCCGCAATCTATTGCCACTAACCATTCGACGATACGATGATTAATAAAAAAGTTATAGCATTTATAAACTTTTCAGTCATTTTGTGTATCAACGCTTACGTCATTTATAGCCTCTAACCCAGACAAAAATTTGTAAAAAATTAAAAGTTTAATTTAACTAAGGTGTTTTGGGGTAGAGAGTTCGACAATTTAAACCAATCAAATGACTTAAAATAACCAGACAAGCAGGAGACGCTTAGATGAAGCGTTCAGTCATCATTCAGTCGTCAAACAGTCTACCAGCACCATTCAACGAGCAAGGTTGATGAAGAAATGCATCAAGATTTTATTTAAATTGTGCGCGACACATTCATAAGTTACGCTATACACACATAACCTGTACACAACAGAGTAATAACGAGTGTCCAGTGCTAAGTGAATTAAAATAATAAACCGGCCAGTGTATAATAAAGGTCGTGTTTTGTGTTTTATAAAAAACAGGGAGTACTCTATTTTTATTATTTAACGAATTGAATGGAAATAATAATTTTTGTTAGTGAACGAAGAATTATTGTTTGGGTACCGCTCTAGTCAGAAGTACCGAAGGGCATCACTCATGATGAAAATTATCAGAATTAAATAAAAGAATTATCTCGCATTTATTAATTTAAAAAATAAATGTGTTACGATTTGATCGTAATTAAAGAAATCAATATTAATTTAAATATCGAAAATATGAGTGTAATGAATAGTCGCTCATTTGACTCATTTCGTTTGAATTGACGAATAAATAGTTGATTGCGAAAAATATTCTAATCAACTGATAATTATCCATCAGATGCAACATGAATAAAATATGTGTTTATATTATATTATTAAGAATTTAATGAATAATTTAATTATTCAAAATAACTACTTATTTTTGTTAACTAACCTAGAAATAACAACGACAACTTTGTCACCAAGTAATGATTCTGTTCTCAAATAATTTCAATCCAATGAAAGCTATCACAAGAGTTTTTTTTTAATATAGATCTTTTTCTCTTGCCAATAAATGATTTTTATAACCAACTAATAAATAATAATAGTAATTTTTAACAGTGCAGCACAAAGCACGTGTTGTCAAAGTAACTACTGTACCCATTATACTCACCGTACGATAGTACGATATATATCGGTTTTATGGTACCGACTTTTATTTTTAATATTTGTTTGTTTTTTTTGTAGTAATTCTTTATTAAATATTGTTAGAAAAGATAACATCTTGTATCTGGTATCATGCAACTTCCAAGAACACATGAACTTGGTAATGTAACTGTGTAAAGAGGACGTAACCTCGTTAACTAAAATTATTGTACCAGACCTCAGCGTTACCAGCCTTGAGGTTAAAAGAGCTCAAGAATTGTTTATAATAATTATTATTTTGTAAAGACATTGTTGATTGATTGTTTTAAAAGAGTTAATGGCATTTCAGAATTGTTAATAAATCCCGATTTATTTACCAGTGGAAAGAGTTTTGATTTTTTTTAAAAATAATTTAATTTTCATAACTAGTTCTATCAGAAGGTGGCGGTAGAATTTGAATGTTCATTACAACTCAAATTACAGTTAAGCCATTATTTTACTTATTTGTGCATGTGTATTACTTAGGATATTCAAATAGAATATCCGTATATGTGTATAAAGTATATGTTGCAGCAGAAGAAGTCACCAAACAGAACATTGATAACATCCACATATGGTAAGTGGGGAGGTGAATAGTGAAGTGCTAAATACTTTTTTAAACTGAAAGAATTAAACGGGAATACCCACAACACGCTACTAATAATCAACACTAATAATAATAATTCAATTAAAAATTTAAACCTTATTATATCGTTGCAACCAGTAGATCTTCAAATATTGAAGATTGATTGAAGATAACACCTTCCAACAACAACAACACATCAACATTTATCTGTTCAGTAACAATATAATACATTTTTTATTTAACACACTCCTATATTTTAGAGCAACCATTTAGCTACATAAAAAAAATTTTAATAGTTAAATGGTGGGGATTGGGCCATACGTTCATGGGCTACAATTTATGTAACAAATTTTTGCACATAAATTTAGGCATGTCGTGCCCCACGTCCAGGGCGCCATATTCTACAACGATACTTATGTGTACAAATTTATATGTAATTTAATTTGTATAGCCCCACGTTTTTTTGGAGCCATATTCTACAATGATACAACGTTGCAAATATAAATTTATTTGTGTTTGCGGAGCCCCACAATCTGGGACGCCATATTATGCAACGATACAACGTTGTAAATATAATATAATTTACATTTGTGATGCTCCACGTTGGAAGCAATAATTAATATGCAACAATACGATATACATAAAATAGGCATGACTGGTCTCACGTTCAAGATTGACAAATTATGTAACAAAATAGCATTTAAATTGGGTTTCAGGTGTATCTGCAATAAGAACTCTATGTAACTTGTAACGGTATTTCAAATTTATTTGATATTAATAAAATTGTGCACTTAGCACTCACTTCGACTTAAAACATTCGTTATTATTTGTTATTATGCCGTAAGGCTTATGCTATATATATCCTTACTGACTAAATATTCTATTCTACTAATTATTGTATTAAAGAAAAAATCTCATTTTCAGACTACTCAGTCAATTAATGTGTTTCAAAATATCAATATTTAAATATCTTTTTATATATTGTAATGTACTCAAAATATTTATAGTTATTGAATGTATCTTTTGTTTCTCAGTACTGATTTATATCAACCACTAATTGTTTTCATTTAAATTCTTTGTATTCGTTTTATTTCAATACTAATTTGAGCTCTTGTTACGTTAATCGTATTTCTAAAACATCTATGATTTTAATTCTACTTTAAAATAAACATTGGCTCTTACTTTTAAATACAACAAGAATGTCTTTTAATTGTCTTTGAGTTCATTGTTCGATTAAGAGATAAATAAGTTGTTTATCACCTTATTGTCGTCAATCATACTCGATCATTTGATCCATCTGTAGTCGTCGTCGGCTCGCACTCCAGCTCCTCTTGTCCAGCGTCGACTCTTCTCTTGTCCAGCGTCGACTCACTCCTCTTGTCCAGCGTCGACTCGCCTCTTGTCCAGCGTCGACTCGCTCTTCTGTCCAGCGTCGTATCACACTCTGGAACTTCTCCTCGTGCTGTTTCTGACGTCACTGGATCTTCTTATGTAATTTTGTTATTATTTAAAAACAGTTTGTTTGACAATCAAGTTACATAACTGTATGTAACTGGAAGGATGAAATTATTTACAAAATTTTAAATATTCTGTGTGGACGGGCAGAAGCTCCCGCTGCACCGTGGATGATTTAAGAAAGAGAACCACTGTAGCTTGTGTGTCCTATTTTACCCATGTCTTGGTCGACACCTGCAGTGGTACGAAATCGACATGTCAGAAACTGTCTCTGGATTCAGTTCCCCCACTCTTTGTCAATTTCGCTATTTCTTATATTTCTGCGAATTGCAGAGTCCTGTAAGTATACTCTTATACTTATCTTATAACTATTTTTACAACACATGTTCACTGTAATTTTGGACATTGCAACTTAACCCTTTCGATTTGTACACAGTTATTTCACTATTACACTCGTACGGTGTGGCACTTTCACATGGTTTTCGTACACAGTACTGTATATAGTAAATTTTCTTACATTTTATTGTGTTTTTGGATTTTACTCTTTAATTATAGTTTATGAATAATTACGGAAAAACAGTAATTATGCAATTATTCATCTTGGGGTGGTAAACTCGCCTGCATAGACCTGCGTTCACACACACTAGCAAAATACTGGTGTACACACTTTCAGTTACATTTGTGTGTGTGTGCACGTCGATTCAAGTCGAAACACCTGTTCATATTTTTGTCTGAGCCAAGCTTGCAATCCCTGACATGCTTATTTCTAATATATTATTAATTATTTACAGTTTATTAGGTATATTTAAATTTTTATATTCAATGCTCAGTACATCACTTATTTGTACTGTCGCATTATATATGTATATATAGTAAACTTATTTTGTTTTAAGTTTACAAAATAATCAAGTCAATAAAATAGGTATTTAAATAAAAATTAAGCAGACTTACCCAAAGAAAACAAATTTATGTATTGAAAATAATGTATATAAAAGTAAGGAAAAAATAACATTCAAAGATATTTCTTATGTATTATTTTTTGGCTTTTTTATGTATATATATGGGATGTGTGGAGTTGCTTCTGACACATAATGTCTGTCCATACATACATACATACATCCTCGGCACTACAGCCCAGTCCGGGCCCTGGCCTCCAAAAGAAATCGTCCCCACTGATCTCTATTCCTGGCCAATGTCCACCAGTTTGCTGCACACAGCCTCACTGCCTCCTTACCAACCTGGTCCAGCCATCTCGTACGCGGTCTTCCTTTCCTTCTCCTTCCCATTGGCAAATAATTCATAACTCTTTTTGGGATTCTATCCTCCGCCATTCTCTGCTCATGTCCAGCCCAACGCAATCTGTTAATTTGTATGAGTTGCACGATCGGAAGATCTTTAAACCTTTCGTACAACTCTCGATTATGCGTTCACCTCCAAATGTCGTTTTCCTTCACAGGGCCATAGATTCTCCTCAGTACCCTCCTCTCAAACACGGATAGTTTCTGCTCATCTAGTTTTTTTAGCATCCAGCATTCCGAGCCATACATCAGGACTGGTCTGATCAAGGTGTTTTATAGGGTGGCTTTTGTCTCTTTACAGTAGAACCTTGTTAACCCGGATCAACTGGGGCCGGGGCCGATCCGAGTTAACGAAAATCCGGGTTACCCAGAGAATGAGGGAAAAACGATAAAAAAGAACATGTACTTACCAAAAATATTTTTAATGGAGTTTAAAAATTATTATCGGCACACTTTCACCTAAAAACACATAATATGTATTTACACTGTACACAATATAGGTACAAGCTAGTCGGTAGTAAAAAAGGCAGTGAGCTTTTGCTGCCTCAGTTTTGTGTATCACTTACGAGCAGCGCGATCTCGCATCCGCTTTAGCATTAGAAGCACGTTTGGCGATGTTTCGGCTTGACTCTCGAAATAAACCATCAATTTATCTATGTTTGCTACTGCTTCTGCGTGGGTCATAACCACAGCTGGTTCATCAACACTGTCTGAATCCTCTTCATTTTCATTTTCTGTAACACTGCATGATGCAATAATTTCTTCCTCTGTGATCGCTTTATAACTTCTGTCATTGTCAATTTGCAACCAATTATCAATGTCTTCTTCATCAACATCAGAACAGCCATCGATATTTTTAAAACTGTCTATAAAATCTCTTCCACACTTGTTTTTTCTTCTTCTTCAATTGTATTGTTTTCTGGCAAGTCACACACACCAGGCCACAACTTTTTCCATGACTTTATCAAAGTTTCTCTTCCAACCTGGTCCCAAGCTTCCGCAATCATATAAATAACAGTCTTTTCGTTAAATGATTTCAGCACCTCTACCACACCATGCTCTCCTTCGTCCTCTACCAGTTGACTTAGCATTTGCCTTTTGTACACTTTTTTTATTTTTTCTAGAACTCCTTGGTCCATCGGTTGAACGAGAGAAGTTACATTAGGTGGTAGAAACTTCACTGAAATGTCATCTTTGACTAGTTCATTGACAGACGGATGCGAAGGCGCATTGTCAATCAGCAAAACCGCCTTGTTGGGAAGGCCACAGTTCTTCAAATATTTTTTTACTGACTGCACAAAATTCTCGAAAAACCATTGTTTGAAAATGTCACTAACCATCCAAAAACTTTTGTGTGAGCTGTAAACGACAGGCAATGAGCCTCGTTTCACATTTTTCAATGCACGGGGGTTTTTAGACTTCCCTATTATAAGGAGAGGAATTTTGTGCTTTCCTGACGCATTACTGCAAGCCATTATGGTGAGGTGGTCTTTCCCTTTTTTATACCCTTTCGCTGAATCTCCTAATTTTGAGTCTAGCGTTTTACTTGGCAACATCCGGTAAAATAAACCGGATTCATCGGCATTGTAAACTTGATCTGCAGTCAGTTCTTCCTTTTTAATAAAGTCTTCAAAACTCTTTTTTAAATTTTTCTGCCGCTTCAACATCACCTGACAAGCTTTCTCTAGTGATTGTAAGTTGATGCACTCCATGCCGTTTTTTCCATCTGTCCAACCACCCCTGGCTAGCTGTAAAACTCTGGTCTCCATGGGGCAACTGTTTGTTCAAACTCAATGCTTTCTGTTGGATGATGGGTCCAGAAATCGGCAAACCACGTTCTCTTTCAGCACAAAACCAGACAAACAATGCTTCATCCAGAGTTTCTAGTTTAGCAATTTTTGCTTTACACCGATTATCCAAACTGTCCTTAGAAATCATTTTGAAACAAAAGTCTTCAATGCGTTTTCTGTTCTTTTTCCAATCAAGATACGGTCGATGTTCCTACTCCAAACTCAGCAGCAATGTTCTTTAACGATTCTCCCTTACCAATTCTTGTCAATGCGTACATCCTTTTTTTCATAGTCACAACAATGTTTTTACGTTTCATCGCCATTGCGAACAACGCGCTAACGAAACAGCACAACGATACTGTACCTCGACAGTGACACTAGGACAACACGCGAACACTACCGAGATTGCAGCGCAACTGAGGACTGTTGTTTGTAGGTCAATGTCAAGTGCGAGGCATGGGGAGGGGAAGGAGAGGGTTGAGTCACCAGTTTGCTGCGTAGCAACAGCAGGTGGGGTGAGTGCAATGAACTCGCCCGCTGGTGGCGTGGGGAGGGGAAGGAGAGGGTTGGCAGGTGGGGTGAGTGCAATGAACTCGCCCGCTGGCAAGTGAATTCGAGTAATGTACCTACTGAGAATAGCGATTTATCGTCTGTAAAACAAGTCTTCATTTACTACGCTAAACAATTTTTTTTTCCAAAACTGGTCCGGGTTAACGAGGTTCTACTGTACTTATTAATTTTGACTTAAAATGTTTCACCAGCCCGTAGTAACACCTATTAGCAGATAATATCCGTTTTTCAATGTCTCTAGAGGAGTCATTTCCAGAGTCCACATATGACCCAAGATATGGAAAACCCTGAACCTTTTCAAATTCATAATCATTAATGCGCAGGGACAGGGCACGAGTGTTGGCACCTACAACCATACATGTGGTTTTGATTTGGTTTATAACCAAGCCCATAGCCTTAGCGGACAACTCCAGTTCCTGAAAGGCTTCCTTTAAGCCAGATTCAGACCTACTTATGATGTCAATGTCACCGGCGTATGCCAGAAGCTGTACCTCCTTGTGAAAAATGTGTCTGCTAGTTTGAATCCCTGATGACCTTTTCTAGAGCTATGTTGAACAACAGACACGCTAAGGCATCTCCTTGTTTCAGCCCATTCAATGTTTTTAAGGAGTTAGATAGATTTGATTGTATTCTGATTTGGCACTTAGAATTGGACATAACTACTCCAACCGTACGCACCAACTTAGATGGTATATTCAACTCCTTCATAACTCTATATAGCATTTTCCGGTTGATTGAATCATATGCCGACTGGAAATCCACAAAGCGATGGTGAGTGGCCACTCCATATTCCAACGTTTTTCCAGGATTTGCCTTAGTGTAAATACTTGGTCTGTTGACCTATTCCTAGTGAATTCACATTGATATTCTTTTATGTTTCCTCAGCGTAGGGAAGCAGCCTAGAAAATATGATGTTGGACAATACCTTATATGCTGTATTAAGTAGAGAGATGCCCCTACAATTTTTACATATGAGCGGATCACCCTTTTTATGTTCCACTCATCAGGCATTACCTCCTCCAGCCATATTTGCTCTATGAGATGGGCAGATTCCTTTATGAAATCTCCTCCTGCGCTCTTTAATAGTTCCCCTGGTAAACCATCGGAACCTGCTGCCTTGTTATTTTTAAGCTTTTCTAGAGCTTCATACACCTCATCATAGGATGGCACCAACTCCTCTCTATCATCCTCGAATTCTCCTGCTTCCTCTTCACCCTCAGATGCCTCCATCGAAGCCTCCCCAACTGAGCCTAGCAAATAATATTTGAAGTATTTTCACGATATATTTAAAAACTCCACGTAGTATCGGCTGGGTTGCCACGGGCCGGATCTGGCCAGCAGGCCGTAGTTTGAAGACCCCCTGCTGTAGACGACCTGCCCAGTAACCCCTTTGGCTATGCCACTGGTGGTGTATCTGTTACATTGATGAAGCTGTCGACACTCTTACCATGATAATTGATGTTACTTTTCATAAATGATGTTCACACAGGGGCGTATTTGTGGATGACCGGACCCCCCAGAGGGTAAAAAAAAGTTGACGAATTTTGTTAATCTCTTAATTTTTAGTCTCTTTTATATTTTTTCTTCTAGTAATTCTTTTTTAAATATACAAACAGGTTTATTACACAGCATTTTTATATAGATTTGAAATATTAAATATAGGAAAATCAATTTAGTCAATAAGTATCTTCTAAGCAATGTTTCAGGTAACACATATTTTTATTGTGTTATTACCGTTTACTTTAATGAGATTGATTTGAGTGTGTTATCACACGTTTTCAGCCACTTTAAAGCTAGTAAAGTTCATTAGTCTTAACTTGTTTTTTCTTTTGAATGAAGCTGACTCAATCAGACCCCCCCCCCCCCAAGACCAAATTCTCGATACACCACTACATTTACATGTAATATATAAGCCAGAAATGAAATTACTGTAGATGTAAGAGTTGACAGATTTACAACCTGTTGTTAACACTAAACAAGGAATCAGAGAACTTGGTCCTATTAACAAACAATAAGTGAGTCGGAATTAGGTCTCTAGATGAGGATGTAAGTTTAAACTGCTATAAACACTAAATTCCAAAACAGTTTAGAATGTCTGTATTTCTAGATTGGAACAGAGAGGTCTGGCATCTTTGTAGCTATTTATATCATAGCTGCACATAGGGTTACCATGAACCACAAGAACAAAGCTAGGGCATTCCATAACCAGGAACAATCAGGACATAATTTAACTATTAGTACGATCAGTACAAGGTTGGATTTGTTGCTGAGAAACAACTTTAAGTTAGTATAAACTTCATTTATCGAGAACATGTATTGCAACAACATTATTGTTGTCTTATAATGCAAGCAACAACGTGGTGAATAAGTTGCATAAGTTCAACCTTATGTGCGGGACCATCAGGCGAACCCTTAAGTCAGCAAGTAAAGGAACACGCCTAAAATTCTACAAGGTGATGGCTCTTCCCACACTTCTTTATGGGTCTGAGAATTGGACTTTAACAAAAGGCCAGGCCAGTCGCATCCAAGCGGCTGAAATGAAATTTCTCAGGCATGTGGCAGGGTATACTCTCCATGATATACAGCAAGAACTGAATATTACGAGTATACTCGACAGGATCGGCTGAATTGGTGGGAACATCTTTGCCAAATGGATGACTGCCGCATCCCCAAACAACTACGGAACTATAAGCCGAAGGGATGGAGAGGTGTGGGACGTCCGAGGAAGCGCTCGCGTGACCAGCTGTAATATTTGCCTATTTGAGACCGGAACTATCCATTCTTAGTTTAAATCTTGAGGATGATGATGATGATGTATTGCAACAATTACAATAAATTTATGACTTAACTATTCATGTTTAGTTCTTCCTTGCTTTATACTTGGAAATTATTCCATACATTCTTCTCTAATCTTCGCTTTCCTTGTACTCAACATTATTGAAACATCTGTGGTATTTAGAAGGGAAGCTTACTCTTCTTTAGGAAACACTACAAGTTTCTAATAAATTACAGCACTCACAAGTGTTAAGAACATATATATGTACATACTGCAGAGCTGAAACATGAAAATGGAGCAAGCAGGTTAGTATGACTATCACCATGGAATCGAGGGATTTGTGTTCATATATATAAACCAATGTTTTTTATTAACTGAATAAATTGTTTTTACTAATAAATCATTATTAGCAAATAAATCCTTTGCAGTAATATTACAACAAGAAGAAATGTCTTACATTTATTGTTGTGTTTCTTCTTTAATAAAATTTATTTTTTTTATAATATTCACTTAATTTTTATTGTCTGAACATACATCAAATTTCTCAGAATTACGTTCTTTACAAATTTACATTTATTTATTGGCAATTTAAAAAGAGAATTCACATAGAACCTAAAAAGTGAGAGTTTCACCATCAATTTTCTGATATTTACACTATTTTTCTACAAAACTACAAACAGATACAGTTCTGGGACAATCTTTTCTCAATTTTTCAGGTCTAAAACCATATGAAACTATCACATTAAGTTTAAACTAAACTAGCCTTTAGTTTAAGTTCCAAGAATTTCAGTAGGGCTTAATTGTAGCCTTGGAGCAGAAATCAAGGTGACATTTTTTGCAAAGCATAAATAAAAAATGTAGCATTTTCAGACCTATGTTTATATAAAATTTCTTCTTTATTTCAGCCTACAGAATGTCCCATTCAACCTGAAGTATGTCCCATTCCTCATAGAACATGCTGTTTAAGCACTTTTTATAGCATGGCACAAGCTTTTTATCCCCTCCTCAAAGAAGTCTGCCGCCTCTTTTCCAACCACCCCTACACAGCATTTTCAAGTTCACTAACGTTTATGACTTTCTGTGAAGCCAAAAAAATTTTTCAGGTGTACAGAAAGACGAGTCACTAGGTCCCAAGCCTGGACTATAAAGGGATCATTCAAAAATATTCTACTTGAATTTATGGAGCGATACATGTATGGCTGTGCAGTCCATGATGTAGGATAACTCCAAAAAACAATAGACCATGACATCAGTTTTTCTATGTTTGACAATACACTGTGGAATTCACTGTTTTATGATGTTCTCAGAATTCCACAAGTCTCAGAGGTCTGAGAAAACTATAGCCAGTAATCTTCTTGCCAGCAAATGTTTGCATAAATTTCTTTTGTTTTCTTTAGTTTTAGGGTTTACATATGAAATGAAAGTCTGGTCTTCAGTGACAACACACGTGAGGAATTCATTACCTTGAGCACGATATGGTTTAAAAACTTCCTAGCCATTGCCATTCTTTGATTTTTACAAGCCTCAATGAGCATTTTGGCACCTATTTTACGGTTATGAAGCTTTTTGGTGACTTTTAAACAAAATACTTCATGAAAGTTATCACTTAACTAATTATTACGAACATTTGTTTGCACAAACTTTGTGGTCAATGTGTTGCACAAGCTCATCAGAGACAAGTGAACATCAGCCACTATGAATCATGAATGTTTGGATGGACTTGAGAAAACTCCTGACACCATTTCCACACTTCATTTTGTTTTGCATTCAGAAACTGTGTCACAGCATGGCCTTCACATTTTATACAGTTTTCAATTAAATTACTCATTTTCAATTACCTTACCATCAGCATATACAAAGCAAACAATGAAACATTTGTGTTTACTAGACTTGTCACGAACATACTGTGTATGTCCAAATTTGATCATGTCGCTTGTGCATAAGTTATTTCTATCTTTGGGAAGCTTATTAGCCAACGCTGATGGTCACTTAGCACTACCCAGGGGACACGTACAGCTTAAAGTATGCTATGGACACGACCAACTGTGTCCCCCATGGAACAAAGTCTATTGACGAGACCTTGGCTGAGAAAGGATTCTGTAATTCTGGTACACTCAAAATCAGCTATTGCAAATAATGACTCATCCAAGAGCATCATAATACAGTCCATCAGAGATAAGTACAAGACAGTTAAAAATAATATTTGCAGAGTGGTAATACAGTGGGTGCCATCACACAGGACTGAAAGGCAATGATGCAGCGGACAAGTTGGCTAAAAAGGGCACCGCTATAAAACAGAAACCTTCAAGACTTAGTACAATAGATAGAAGGATTAAACAACTTAAATAATATTGCTGGACTTACTTCCATCACAGAAGCAAAGAAGACTTGAAAGCCAAACTATATGAAATTATATCTAGTCTCGACACTTAGAACAAAGAACTTCCAAGGAGATCGTTGGTTGCCAATTTCTGCATGGCCACAGGACACGACTGCTTAGGAGGGCACCTCAATAGGATCAACATCCTCCCTTCTGGGATGTGCACCCTTTGCGAATGCCCTGGAAACGAAATGGACAAGGACCACCTCCTGGTCTGCGAAAAACTGGATAAAGAAAGACAATAGAAAAGACCTACCTGGTCTTTATTGGGAAGCTAGATCAAGAATGGCGTGAGCCATTGGAAATAACAACTTGTGCATAAGTTATGTGCGGTCTGACTGTATTTTCCAAACAGCTGTTGTATCAGAAATAAAGAGGTAAGTATTGTATGTTTATTATATTGTGAATCGCTGGTCTTCCTCTTTGTGGATGCAATGAAAATATGCTGCAGTTTGTTAATGAGTTCTTCAGTTGCATGTCATGCACATACACATTGTGCTTGCACGAGTCCTGATTATCTGGAGCAATTATTTACACTGTGGATATTTTATTGCTGGTCACAACAGAACGAACCATATTTTTATTTTACATTTATTTTTAATTGAACACAGGAGTTTAAATATTTGTGTCTGCGTACAAAGTGATCAGAGAAAAGGTATAAATGCTAGGTTTTTGTCAGGAAATCGAAGTTATGCTTTACAGCCTCTTCTCAGTGATGAACATGTCTCAAAACAACATAAAGAAAAGAAATAATTTACAAAACAATTGTTACATAACAGTTATGTATGGCTCAGAGATATAAGCAATGCCTAGAAATAAAGAAAAAAAGCCTTAATGGATGGGAATGTAAAAGAATCTACGGACCAGTAACGGAGGGGGATATCTGGAGGATTAGGAACAACCAATGACTCAGGCTTGTTGGCAAGTATTGAATTCAAAACGTTTAAATGACTTGGGCATATTCAAAGGATCAAGGACAGATGCATCCCAAAAAAGGTTTTTGCTGAGCAACCTCAGACAAGTGGGAGTCAGAAGGTAGAGACAACGGACATACGACAAGGAACAGTGGAAAGCCGTTGTAGAGGCTGAGGTTCTGCAAGGACCTCTTAGTGCCATAGAATGAATGCATAAATGAACAACAGAATGAAAGAAAATTCATTTCAATTACTAAACAATGAAAAAATATTATCAAAAACAAAATTAGAAAATCTGTAGCAGATTATGGTATTAGCCTGACAGTTATGAGGTTTATATTCAGCGCACTATAGAATCGTAGCACTGCTATCTGCACCAGTCAGACTGCCTCATTAGTATATTGACATTATATGTTCAGTCCACACAGTCATGTAGCATTACTGCCACAGTAGTATAGCAAAATTGAAAGTTAAGGGCATGGAAATGGGCGAAACGCTTACGGTCAGAGGGGAAAGGCGATGTGGAGGGAGTTGCTGCGAGATGTGAGAAGAGAATTGTTATCAGCCATGCTGAAGCCAACCTATGAATATCAATTCTAATAGTAACAAAAACTCGCAACTGTTAAGGTTTGTTTGTAAATGTCTCACCACGAATCTCTATGTGTATGTGTGTGCGTGTTTGCCTATGGTCACACAGCTGGCTTTAAAAAAAGAATTGTGCGTTTATTGTTTCCGAAGTAAATCAAATAATAATAATGTAATTGTATTACTATACAAATCAAGCATTTTGTACCACCAACTATACAAGTTAGGATTGGTGTTGGTGATTGATTAGCAATGGCTACCCCTATGTCTGTATTAAAAGAAATAGTTTTTTCAAGTATCTCTTTAGAAAAGAAACTCGAAATAAAACAAAGTGGTCGTCCGACCCCAAAGCTTAATATTGTACAAGTGACCAAAGATAAAGATAGGGATTTCAAAAGGGAATTTAAAGAAACTTTATATGAAAAGACTTCTTGGCTCTGTGGTTGTGAAGCTCTGAAAACTTATACTGGATTAAGTACGGTGTGAATGATTTGTCATTTAGCTTCAAAAATTTAAAAACATGAATGTTCTCAAGCTCATTTGAACTCCTTGCTGGAGTTTAACTTGCTTAGTAAAGTCGACATACGTCAGCTGTTGGACAGCGCGTATCGGAGGAATGTAAAAGAACATAATGAAAAAGTAGAGAAAAATCATTATGTATTGTCAAAAATAATTGACTGCATTAAATTTTGCTGCACTTTTGAACTGCCACTTTGGGGACACAGGGAAGGAGATGCCTTCAAATCCTGGGATTTTTTGAGGCTTAACTTAGTGGATTTTGCTGCTCAGCTTGATGCCGCACTAAGAGAACACTTACGTGATGCAACCATTTTAAAGGAACATCAAAAGAAATTCAAAACGACCTGCTCGATTGTATGCTTTTTGTTTGCCAAGAAAAGATTAAGGAGGAAATAAAATTTGCAGATTCTTTCTCTGTAATCGCCGACAAGACAACAGATGTCTTGACATTTCAATTAACTATTGTTTTTCGCTATGTATTACGTAACGGAAAACCAGTAGAAAGATTCTAGGGGTTTATACATCCCCCCGGACACGACTTAGACTCAATCGCCACATGCATTCATGACACCTTAAAAACGTTGTTGATAAGCCGGAAAAGTTAATCTCTCAGAGTTATGACGGAGCAAATGTGATGAGTGGACACCTAACCAGTGTACAAACAATTATTCAACGACATTACGAGTATGCTTTTTATATCCATTGCTATGCTCATCAATTAAATTTAGTGATTTCTCGAGCTGCTAGCCAAAATAACCAAGTGTAGATATTTTTCGCTAATTTGAGTGATATAACGAACTTTTTCAGCAACTCACCTCAAAGAGTAGAAATTTTGGATAATGTTGTCGGGAAAAGAATCCCCCGAGCTTCAAGCACTAGATGGAATTTTAAAAGCAGACCTGTAAATACAGTATTCGAAGATCGGGAAGACCTTGTTACCTGTATGGAGGAAATAGAATCAACCTCTGAACAAGAATCTTCTATTACCAAAGCTGGAGCAATCCGGCGAATGCTGAAAGACCCAACTTTTGTGTTTTGGCTTACAGTTTTCCATAATATAATGCCACACGTCGATGTTTTATACAGACAAATTCAACTTACCTATACAGATGCTGTGCGAACAAAAAAGAACATGGAAACCTTTCTGAGGGAAATAAATAAAGAAAGAGAAAAAATTGCTGTAGACCAGATGCCTCTACAATGCAAAAAAGTAAGACATGAAGAAGAAGGTCATGCTAATAGGACAATCATGACTAAAGAAGTATGTGACGTGATTTCAACGCAAATAAAAGAGCGGTTTTCATTTACATCACACCATTCAGCCATATCCCTTATTGAACCTCAAACATTTAGCGAGTACAGTAAATCATTTCCTCAATCTGCGTTAGATGAAACAACTGAAAAATACCCCTTTTTGGGCAAAGCAAAGCTAAAAACCGAACTGGGAGTGTTTTACCAACGTGATGACATAAGATATATGAATGGGGCTGTGAGCAACTTCAATTTCTTAAACAAAATGATTTGAAAGATTCATTTTCAAAGTCGTATAAGCTTTTAATGATGATATCAACAATCCCAATGACTTCAGCTGAAGCGGAACGATGCTTCTCAACTTTGAAGAGGATAAAAGCTTTTTGAGAAGTACTATATCTCAAGAAAGACTTAATGCCTTAGCCATGTTAACAATAGAGAAAGAACTGGTGAAGACAATCCCTAAGTTTAATGAAATGCTAATTGATAGATTTGTTTCAAAGAAAGACCGAAGGATGGACTTTGTTTACAAGAGTTCACTTAGTTTTTGTTAAAGATCCGATTAACCTACTGATACTTGTAAGTAGTACGTATATAATTTACTATTGTTTCAGAACATGATTGCTATCATTATTGCTGAATTTAACTTTTCTAAGATTAATTAAATAAAGAATCCAGTTGAAGCTTCGTAAACTACAATGTTAGATTCATTTGGTTAATATTACTTACTAATAAATTATTTAAAATTTCTTAGTAATGTCATTTATCTGAATTCATTATATTTGGTCTCCAGTCGCAGTGAAATTGAAATAAATAAATACCTTTTTCTTTATCCGTGCTGCGACTACGTCTTTGATGTCGTACGACATGTTTCGGGAACACGTTCCCATCATCAGGTAAAATTGTTTTTTCTTCTAGTTCATAACGAACGTGTCAAGAATATAATAATTAAAACACATCAACACATAAACACATAACACAATGAGTATGATAGAACTCAGTCCACGTAACAGTGCGCACTGCCGTACTGTAACTGACCACGTAATCAAACTATATACTCGGCTGGTGTACACAAGCGTTATCACTCTTCAATACAGTATCATATAAACAGTGAGATTTAAATGTTAACTGATCATTAAGCAGTAGGTTTGGTTGAAATAAAAGCGCTTTATATATTTCATATTCTTCCATGGCATCCATGTATCGGCTCTTACTGCATATATGTATGGGCGTAAAGTTATCTGTGAAACCACTATAACTGTGATTGCTGTTTACCAGATGTAAAGCAAAGTTGGATTTGATTGACTTGATGTTCCTTTTTGGCAAATGTTCTTTATATCTGTCTTTAAATTTCCTGCCCGTTTGTCCTATGTAGAATTTATCACATTCACTACATTGGATTCTATATATCCCAGAACTGTTTTCGGTTGTTTTTTGTGTTCGAGGTTTTAATATGTTCAATATGTTATTGGTAGTTTTGAAGGACACGATGATGTCTAATTTTCTTAATTCATTTTTTATTATATTAGGAATCACATTAGTATATTCAACTGAAATATAATGGTTCTTTTTACCATCTAATTTTAATTTTCTTTCCATTTTATTCCTACGTTTGCGAATTAAGTTATCTATTATATCACTTTTATATCCATTATTGACAGCTATATGTTTAATAATATTTACTTCATCTTGAAAATCTTCCTGGTTCATAGGTATAGTTAAAAGTCTATTTACGAAAGCATTAAAAGAGGCCATTTTCTGTGTATATGGGTGGAATGAATCAGCATGGACAGTTATATCCGTGGTAGTAGGTTTCCTGTATATTTTATATGTGATACAATCAGCGTTTCTTCGAACAGAAAGGTCTAAAAAGTTTAGGCAATTTTCATTTTCTACTTCCATGGTGAATTTTATGTTGTTATTTATGTTGTTCATGTATTTGAGTAACATGTCCATTTGTCTACAAGTGCCATTAAAAATCATGAACGTATCGTCAACATATCGCGTGTATGAGATAATTTTTTCGTGGTAACTGTTACAGTTAGATAGCAGATAATTATTTTCATAAAAGTTAAGGTATATATCTGCCAGTAATCCACTTAAAGGAGACCCCATGGCTAACCCTTCTCCTTGTTTAAAAAACTTGCCGTCAAATGTAAAATAATTTTGTTTCAACACTATTCGTAATATCAAGATTAATTCGTTAATTTCCTGTTGATTTAATATTGCCGTATTAAGTAAATTGTTTTGGAGAATCTCTATTGTTTCTTGTATAGGTATATTTGTGTATAAATTGACAATATCAAAAGAAACCAGCTTATAACTCGGTAATAAGTCGATGGAATTAAAGAACAATAAAGATTTCATAAACAAAATTAATTCCATCGACTTATTACCGAGTTATAAGCTGGTTTCTTTTGATATTGTCAATTTATACACAAATATACCTATACAAGAAACAATAGAGATTCTCCAAAACAATTTACTTAATACGGCAATATTAAATCAACAGGAAATTAACGAATTAATCT
The DNA here is from genome assembly GCA_034769895.1 of Magicicada septendecula. Lineage (NCBI taxonomy): Eukaryota > Metazoa > Arthropoda > Insecta > Hemiptera > Cicadidae > Magicicada > Magicicada septendecula. The sequence continues at coordinate 134,788,080 of CM068372.1, forward strand.
TGATATTACGAATAGTGTTGAAACAAAATTATTTTACATTTGACGGCAAGTTTTTTAAACAAGGAGAAGGGTTAGCCATGGGGTCTCCTTTAAGTGGATTACTGGCAGATATATACCTTAACTTTTATGAAAATAATTATCTGCTATCTAACTGTAACAGTTACCACGAAAAAATTATCTCATACACGCGATATGTTGACGATACGTTCATGGTTTTTAATGGCACTTGTAGACAAATGGACATGTTACTCAAATACATGAACAACATAAATAACAACATAAAATTCACCATGGAAGTAGAAAATGAAAATTGCCTAAACTTTTTAGACCTTTCTGTTCGAAGAAACGCTGATTGTATCACATATAAAATATACAGGAAACCTACTACCACGGATATAACTGTCCATGCTGATTCATTCCACCCATATACACAGAAAATGGCCTCTTTTAATGCTTTCGTAAATAGACTTTTAACTATACCTATGAACCAGGAAGATTTTCAAGATGAAGTAAATATTATTAAACATATAGCTGTCAATAATGGATATAAAAGTGATATAATAGATAACTTAATTCGCAAACGTAGGAATAAAATGGAAAGAAAATTAAAATTAGATGGTAAAAAGAACCATTATATTTCAGTTGAATATACTAATGTGATTCCTAATATAATAAAAAATGAATTAAGAAAATTAGACATCATCGTGTCCTTCAAAACTACCAATAACATATTGAACATATTAAAACCTCGAACACAAAAAACAACCGAAAACAGTTCTGGCATATATAGAATCCAATGTAGTGAATGTGATAAATTCTACATAGGACAAACGGGCAGGAAATTTAAAGACAGATATAAAGAACATTTGCCAAAAAGGAACATCAAGTCAATCAAATCCAACTTTGCTTTACATCTGGTAAACAGCAATCACAGTTATAGTGGTTTCACAGATAACTTTACGCCCATACATATATGCAGTAAGAGCCGATACATGGATGCCATGGAAGAATATGAAATATATAAAGCGCTTTTATTTCAACCAAACCTACTGCTTAATGATCAGTTAACATTTAAATCTCACTGTTTATATGATACTGCATTGAAGAGTGATAACGCTTGTGTACACCAGCCGAGTATATAGTTTGATTACGTGGTCAGTTACAGTACGGCAGTGCGCACTGTTACGTGGACTGAGTTCTATCATACTCATTGTGTTATGTGTTGATGTGTTTTAATTATTATATTCTTGACACGTTCGTTATGAACTAGAAGAAAAAACAATTTTACCTGATGATGGGAACGTGTTCCCGAAACATGTCGTAAGACATCAAAGACGTAGTCGCAGCACGGATAAAGAAAAAGGTATTTATTTATTTCAATTTATCTGAATGTTGAAAAATTCTTGAAAATGCTATTTTCAGTGCAAATATTAACAGGCACAAGGATTAATATGTATAATATTATCTAACTGTGTGAACTCCTGGAGAGTTTACTCACGAGCCGCCACTGGCCGTAACATACGTAAAGGAAACTAGACAGAATACCCGCTTAAACATGGCATTTCACTTTGCGTCATGTATTTTTTTAATTACTATTTCCATTAATTCAATTTTTCCTTTATAACTCGTGTTTACTTACGTCGAGTTGGATTCGCGCGGATGTGTGAATATTATAACATCCTCTTCAACAGGTATACTTTGTCTGATGTTTGTGTTTTTCTTCTGGATACGAAATTCCACTAAATAAAGAAGTCAATTTAACATGTTTTGCCAAGAACTGTGTATCAGTGTGGGTTCACGCCACGAACCTGTAACAGGAAAACTGAACATGCATCGCACCTCAGCAAAATTCGTGCTGCAATTTGTTTTCCAATGATCAGAAAGAGAATCGCATTAACAGCAGTCTGGAACTGCTTGACCGTACCAGTGCCAATGAAAACTTCATCAAAAACATTATAACAGGTGACAAGACATGGGTGTACGGATACGATGCCGAAACGTAGGCATAGTCTTCGCAGTTGGTGGGAAAAGAATTGCCTCGACCAAAAAAAGCCTGAATGAGTCGGTCAAACATGAAGGTGGTTTTTTGACTGGAAAAGGTTGGTTCATCACGACATTCATTCCATGTGGTCAGACAGTAAATAAGGAGTATTATAGGGACGTTTTAAGGCGTTTGAGGGAACCAGTACGCAAGAAGACACCAGACCTATGGAAAGAAGAGACTTGGGTGTTACAACATTATAACACACCACCTAAAGCGTCACTCCTAGTCGTCGATTATCTGGGAAAAAACAATACGACCACCCTACTCTCCAGACAGCCCCAGCAGACTTTTTCTTGTTCCCAAAACTGAAGGCAATCTTGAAAGGATGTCGTTTTGAAACAATAGAGGAGATCAAGAAAAATACGGAAGAACAGCTGCACGCCATTCCAAAAAGTTTGTTCCAGGAATCGTTCCAGAATTTGAAGAAACGGGATTGGCGCATTGCCAGCAGGAGGAATACTTTGAAGGGGATAAACATGCATAAAGTTGTAAGTACGTTAATAAAGTTTTTGTTGTAAAAGTTTGGTCTTTTTTTGAACATCAAAGTGAAACTTTTAGTAAATAAAACAATATTTTATTTTTTAGTGTTACTGGGTTTCTGGATATGACTGCATTCTTTCTCCCCACTTAACATTCACTCTGTCTTCCTCAAGAGTAGTTCTATTTCTGTTGCAGGTGGTTGTTAGATGGTTTGCCATGAGCATTCCTGCTTCATGGTGTACGTGTTAAGCATTCTCCACATCACACCCTATTATGTGCAGATATGAGTTGTAGTTTTTGTGAAAAACAGATAACATTAATTTCCAAATTGCATCAGTAAGTAAATTAACCACAAAAATTCTTGACTTTTTTTAATAATAATTTTATAGATTTTATGTTCTTTAATTTTTTTTTTACATTTTGAAGAAAAGTTTCATGTTGTTTTGAACGTTTCATGTTAAGTAATACCAGAGTTGTTGATGCTTTGTTTGATTTGCTCTTGTTATGACGTCTCAGTATAGTTGACTTATACATTATTGAGGTTCTAAAGTTTATGCCAAGTTTTGGGTGTGGAAGATGTGACTTTTAATCTTTTTTGATTTAGGCATATGACAGATTTTATATTATTCTGAAGAGCAGATGTGAATATTTTGAAGTGAGATACAACCCAGTCGAAAGGAGTAATCTATTTTTCTTGGTTTATGTTTGTTACCAAGTAGCATCTATATTAACCGACTTTTATTTTTTGCACTTTTTTAACAAAATTTTACATTTTTCTCCATAGTTATCTCTGAGAGTATTTTTTTGCCATAACAACATTAGGTGTTTATGCAGTTTGATATGGTTTGGTGCCATCTTTGTTAAATCAACTGCTTTTTTCATTTCATACGTGTGAAGGGGTTCAATGTGGTGTAATGTATTCATTAAGTTATAATCTATATATATATATGTAAAAGAGAAATACCACTGACTCACTGATTCATCATGAAATCTCCGAAACTAAACACCTAGAAACTTGAAATTTGGCATGTAGGTTCCTTCTGTGATGTAGGTATCCGCTAAGAAGGGATTTTTGGAAATTCGACCTTTAAAGGGGGAAAAGGGGGGGGGGAAAGTTTGCCTGACTGACTGACATAGAATCAACGTAGAACAAAAACTACTGAATGGATATCAATGAAACATTGAACATAGCTTCATCATAAGTCTTAGGTGCTCACTAAGAAACGGTTTTAAAAACTTTCACTCCTAAGGGGCAAACCCCCCCCCATTTTATGTATGTATCTATGTATGTATGTTCCACATCTCCTCCTAAACCACTGGACCGATTTCAACCAAACTTGGCACAAATATTTTACGCGATGGGAGAACCAACATAGGAGAGGTGCTTTTTTCAATGGGGTCCTTTGGGGTCTTCCACATCTCCTCCTAAACCACTGCACCGATTTCAACCAAACTTGGCACAACTATTTTACGCGACGGGAAAACCAACATAGGATAGGTGTTTTTTCGATGGGGTCTTCCACATCTCCTCCTAAACCACTGGACCGATTTCAACCAAACCTGGCACAAATATTTTACGCAACGGGAGAACCAACATAGGATAGGTTTTTTCTTCGATGGGGTCCTTTGGGGTCTTCCACATCTCCTCCTAAACCACTGGACCGATTTCAACCAAACTTGGCACAAATATTTTACGCAACGGGAGAACCAACATAGGACAAGTGTTTTTTCGATACGATCCTTCGGGGAGTCCTTTGGGGTCTTCCACATCTCCTCCTAAACCACTGGACCGATTTCAACCAAACTTGGCACAAATATTTCACGCAACGGGAGAATCAACATAGGACAAGTGTTTTTTCGATACGAACCTTTGGGGGGTCCTTTGGGTCTTAAAAACTATTAGATCTGGTTACTATGGCAATCCAATAAATAGATTCTGGTTACCATAGCATCGGTGGAAGTCTCCCGCGTAGGAAATAGCGTGGGAGTCGTCCGACGGGCCTTCCGCGGAGTTCATCCACGGAACCCGGGGAGACTTAGGTCGGATCCCGCGAAAGACGGCAGGGCCAGAGTCCACGGTTCTTATAAATAAAGATATAGGTTATGATATCAAAGGTGGTGTATGCATCTTAAGAAACTTCTTAATAGTGTGTGAATTCAGAGTTGTTTCAGTTTGAATTTAAGAGTGGATAAGTTAAGATCGAAGTAAGTTATAAGTGAGTATAAAAAACAAAGTTTTGATAGCAAATGTATTCAGATCATAGTGTTCAGGCATTATAAATGCACTTGCTTCAGTTTGAATTTAAAAATTGATAAGCTGAAATCTATAGAGGTATTGTATTGTTAGTTTAAGTTTAGGAGACACTAATTTAACAAATGCCTTATTTCAACATTAACACAATGAATTATAAAAGACAGTAAATACGCAGCGCGTGCAAGTACTGTAGACATTTTATTGAAAACTAATTTAGCTGTTCGCCCTCTCTCAGAGTTAGAAATCGAGCAGGAGCATCACGCGCAACAGAATTCTTACCAGATATAAGAATACAGTTTATGACATGTTCTTAAACAGGTGCACTACAGAGTATTCCTCCAGTGAGAATGCGAACGTAACAATATAAGGAAGATTATACAATATACAAGTAATATAACGTTAGAACAAGAATAGGTGCCTATGAGCCTATGAATAAATTATGAACCCGAGCAACGCTGGGTAAATCGGCTAGATATAGATATCTATATAAGCCAAATACCACTGACTGACACACTGATCACGATATCTCTGAAACCACTGAATGGATATCAATGAAACTTTGAACATAGCTTCATCATAGGTCTTAGGTGCTCACTAAGAAACGGTTTTAAAAACTTTCACTCCTAAGGGGCAAAAAACCAAATAATGAAATTTATCGCGGGAATTGCATGCTTTGTAAATGAAGTGGTTGACATCTCAGTTTATTGGAAACCCCGAATACATTTAGTTCTGAGTTTTTAATCACTGTTTTAAATTGAAAAACTTCGTTGTTTGCAGGTTCTTATAGTCGAGAAAATTTCGAAGTTCAATTAATTAATAAATGTGTCCTTTTTTTTCTCGGAAACGGCTTTAACGATTTTCTCGAAATAAATAATAAATAGCTGTTGCTATGAATGTAAATAAACAAACTAAGAGTTGAGAATTTGTACAATCTATCTAATCCTGTACTATTAAGCGAGCAATAATTGTACAATTACGTACAACATGAAACTCCGTAGCGAAGCACGGGTATTTTGCTAGTTATAATATATATTTTATAATATATAATCATAAGTTATAATATATAATTGGCTTCGTTGCACATTTCATCACTGTCACAGCGGCAATGGTGTTTCATACACTGCTGAAATATATACTGTGATTGATATGCTTAATGATACACGTTGGACTGCTCTTTACAGTCTTGTTAGGTATGGCTAATAGTTGTTAATGCGGTTTACTACATCCAGAAGGCTCATAAAATGGGTATCACTTTTGGTATCAAAATCTGTTTTATTTCACCCCACCCCAATAGAAGAGTTGTGTAAAGAGATACAAACATAGTTGTGCACTTGAGCCACTGTTCTCACCTCGTGATATGCTAATGTACAGCTCACTATTCTCATGCTTTTGTCGGCTATTCTCTTCTGCTGTTGAAAAAACTATACGTTTGCAGCTATTGGTGTCCATTTTGTGTACATATCATGAAAGTGTCAATTATTACAGCTGACAAAAGGTTCTAGGCTTTTCATAGTCAGTGCCGATATTGTTAAAACTTGCCAGGCTGTGGCCCAGGATATCTATTAATTAGTGCTAGACGTTTCAATTGAACCCACGACAGATGTCTTCAGAAGCAGAGCAATGTGATTGGTCCAAATATTGACCAACAAGCAGTCAGTTCAGTTTATACTTGAAACGTCGAAATGCCTCAATGGGTAGGACTGTCTGTACTCTTAGTCCTATGCAGGCATTCGAGAGCTCTGTTCACGCCACTGAATATGTCCATCATAGGTATGTTCAAAATGTCTGGCACTACTTATAGACATTCTGATCCACAGCCTGGCAAGTTGAACATCATTACAATTGACTTTGGATATTTGGTTGGTTTAATTGATACGATATATATAATGTAGAGAGCAGTAGTTCTTTTCTTTCAAGTAATCACAGAGTGTATTTTTTTTTTAATGTAGGCTATATAATTTTTTATTCATGTTGTTTTATTTTCATTTTCAATGGCTCAATTATGAGATAGTGTACAATTGCAAGGATGTGGTTTAACACTTTCATACCACTGAACGTCAATTAACGTCCTGCAGTTTTACTGTGTTTCTGTATCGTAGTACTGTGTGTATAAATAAAACTTTGAAGATTCACTTTCATAACAGCTGACAAAAACTTTATTACTTGTAAAATTCCATTGTGCTTAGAGTCAGGTTTTAAATTGCCCCACTAAAAAAATAAACAAATATGTAAATGTATAAAACTTATTATGTACCAATGTTTAACATGTCTTATAACTAACAATAATAACATTTTGAGTTTTTAATAACTACGTGTGTCTCAGAAAAATAATTTATTTTTCCCCAAATATTGATTGTTTTAACAAGTAATTACATGCAACATAGATGCCTAAATTATATGCAGCATGAAAAATATGAAACATTTAGCTCTTTATAAAGATATAGTTAACACACATTTTTAATATATGGTATAAAACTACAACATTTTGAATGAATCCAAAGAAGGCCTGGCCTGGACAAAGGATGGCCATTTTAAGGTCCCTGCATCAAAGTGTTAAAGCATATGACAGTTTCTGAAAGTCAACTGTTACAGAAATTAATTATCACTATCCATACAAGCTGGCTTCACAAGTATACAAAATGCAGCATATAAACAAGCATATATACAAAATATTTTTCTTGTTAATTTTACAGAACTTGTTGCACTGCTCACCAAAACTAGTAGAAGGTGAGCTACACTACTGCTCATTTTTTCCCTGCACATAAGCCTGAAAAATATCGTACTAGTACTTCACATATGCTAAGTCCTGAATTTAAAACAATCAACGAAATATTCGATATCTTGAGTTTGAAATAAAAGTTCAGACTCACAATAGTAGTGTTGTCTAAAATGTTTTTAGAACCAACTTCTCAAACAATGTATGCAAAATGATAGTAGTACGCCTACCTGACAGAGCTTGGCTTCTGGGCTGCCATTTCTCAAACTTTTCCAGTAGATATGGCATTTTATTTTGGAGAGCTGTGCCAGGTGCTTCCGACGAATAATGCTTATTGGAACGAACAACAGAAATTACATATGTTGTGTATGCATACCCATGTACAAGCATGTGAATCAGTCGACACATTTCATAAAACAAACTACAACCAATACTCTATGGAAGGAAGTGGTGCGATTATACATACTGAGACGTTTTGTTTGGCGAATTTTTATTAATTATTTATGACATACATAAATCTGTGAAGTATTTTATTTGGTTTCCTAATACAATCAGTTGATCTCATTCATCTTAGCTATAGAACATGCATACCAAAAATAGCAACATACAAAAAACTAACACGCGTCTTCACTTGGTTATTAGACAATGTCACAATACAGAAATTTAATGAATCAATAAATACTTTTGCAAACAAAATTTTGAAGAAATAATATAATCCAATGTGTTTGTTCTTTATTTAATTTAATGGTTTCCCCAATTTTCAAAAAAAAAAAAAAAAAAATATTCAAGGCTCCCAAACTTTTTATTTCACGCTCAATGGATTCTACCAAATAATGTTTTATGTTGCTACCTCAGGTTAAAAGGAGTCTTAATACAAACATCAAAATATAAACATTTGTTCACTATAATAAAATCCTTTATTTTAATAATAATATAGTGTTTAAAAAAACATGAGGTTACACAAGTTTAAATATATAGCATATGTTACTATTCCACTTTTGTTTCTTTTATGCACAAACATACATTCTAAATAGTTGATGAACATTATTACATCTGCAAAATAAGAGGATATTATTATGCACTTTCAGATACATTTACGGTGACAGGAAGGAACTCCCTGTAAATGAATTCTTGAATGACCAAACTTCACCAGGAGTTTATCAGTCAGTGGAACCAACACGTACAAACAAATTCTAACAGTCACCAACAACTTGATCACAACTGGTTGACTCTATTCATCTTTATTACTATTTTCCAATAAAATAATATGGTAAGGTAGATGGGTATAAATTAAAAGAAATATCTTGCAGAAGAATCCTTGTAGCATAACATTGGTGTCCATGTGTAAAAGTATAGTATATTTTTTTTATAATTTTGAAAATATTTACCACACAGCTAATCTATCTTCCACAATTATTATTATCATTATATATTAAAGGGAGTTACTTTCTTCACCTGTTACTGAGAAAAACCCAAAATCATTTCAGAATTAATGACTTCTTATCTTAATGGTACTGTTTATTTAAAACTGTCCAAGAAGAAACAACAAGAACAAAGACGTTGGCTAGTATCATTCGGTACAGCAGAAAGCCATGTGTGATGTCTGGAGAAATAAGCAACATTCATCCAATTGGGGTAGGGGAGGGGGGACAATCTAAATGGTAAAGGAGTGAAACCTTGGCCTGCAAGTTCCGCTCAGTAAATCAGTATACTACTACCTGATTCTGATTTGGCAGTGTTTTTAAATAGTGTTAACATCGATGTGCTCTAAACAAACACCATATACACACACACCACAAGTGTACTGAAGCCAAACCATACGCAACAGTCCTAACGTAAACAGTACTACGAATAACTCAACGCATGTTGTTACAAAATTTATACTTTCCAAAATCGAAAATTATGTGTGTATATATATATATATATATATATATATATATATATATATAACTCACCTAGAATAAAATAAAAAAAAAGTTATAATTATTGTAATCTAATAGTAATAATATTCTTTAGAGCAGAACTGGCACTATATATAACAGCAAAATACACGGTTATGGGAAGACGAGACTAGGTGAAGTAATAAATATATAAAACGATACCAATACTGAGAGACAAAAATAAATTAAGCACAAAAATCAGATGTCTACAGAGTAAAAAGAGCTTGCTTATATAATATATATTTAACAGGATTATACACCTTAGAATATTTGATTCAGATGGTAATCATCGCCTTGAAAAATTAATTACAACAAACGAATGGTAAGTACAACTAAACAATCGACTGTCTAGCTCGTTTAAAATAAAAAGCCACAGCTAAAAAGTAACTCGAGCATTGTCATTACCTAAAAATGTGGATTAGGCAACTCCTCAATAAATATTTCAAGGCTATTTACTGGTAAACATACACCATAAGGAATTATATAAAGATGCACTTTGAAATCAACACATGTGACTAAAGACAACAAAAAATATTAAACTACACAACGTAATACTTTGTACAACAAACAAATGTAGTACATATCTGAATATTATATTTTTATTCTGATATTTATTTTTATTGTTTTTTTTTTTAATATATGAAAGACAGAGCAGACAAAACCAACAGAAATATATTCTATTGTGTCTAAACGAATTAGTTACAAAAAAACAAACTTCACTTTACTGACAATAAAATTCCATGTTAGATTTTAAAAATTCTCACCCGATAATCGAAATCTAAGAGCAACAAAACACACAACATGGTATATTATATGTATAATATATATATTTTTATAAGAAAGGAATTCACAGGCTACATGTTAACTTTAATGGGCGTCAGAATTTACTGAACGCAACAAGAATTTTTATGGCCGTTCTTCATCTTCAGCCTCGACTTAGGACGGTACTTTTCAAGGAATGCCAGCTGCTTCGCATTTATAGCCCCTCTGCGTTTCCTGAAAACAGTAATTATAACGATATTAAAAAATATTTATATACTGTATGTATATAACAAAAAGTGAAGTGGGACAATTTAGAGACGTACAATCATTATAAGTAGCATAAGTACAGAAGGATTACAAGTAACAGATTTGATCGGTATTAAATATCGTGTGCTTTACTTCTTAGAATTATTTTATAAGATGTTCTCATGTGCCACGCTGTGGTTCTCATTAATTTACGGGGTCCCTGACTTAATTTAGGTATTTATTGTTATCAGTTTCCTTCTTAACACTGTGAATTTTTTATATTTATCTAGTCTGGTAATCGGTACATTTTGGGAAAGTTTTTTACAGTGACAAGGTGTGTGGGTATCTGAAGATTCGGCAATGACCAAATAAATGAGGGCAAGGAAATATTACTGTATTTACCTTTTGAGAACAAAACATACTGAAAAGTCTTTGTGACTGAGTCTCTGTGTTGAATAAGCATATAACACAATATAAATATGGTTAATGTCCTGACAATGGAAAAGAACCATACATTAAAACCTTGCATTGTTCAGCTGCTCTGTTTTTTTTTCTAATCCAAAAATTCGTTTTCTAATGCAAGAATTCTATCATCTCATTGTTTTTAATGTAAGAATGTGTTTGAAAACAATTACACTGCCAACAGAAACAAATTCAATGTTTTGGGTAACTATACTCGGGAGCACATATAAAAGCGAAAAGTGAAAGCACATTGCGCAGAGATAGACAAAGTGTAACACTGCGACAGCCAGTAAGCGAAACGAATGACTGGTTCTTATTGGCTGATACATCACGTGATACTATGTCCTTGCCTCTGCGCAGCTGGCAGCTCTCGCCTTTATATGTGCTCCCGAGTCTAACTCACTCTCATATTTCATATTCCTCTACGTTTATTTATACCTATTTATGACTGACAGCAACAGGTTGCACACTAAACCATATACTGAAGACAGAGGTTCATCAAAGTCTGAAGGCTAAAGTAATAGACGGGTGAACACTCACCATTGTTGTCACACACTGATCAAAGATCGACCACAGGAAACTGGCAATTTTTCAGAGAAACGTGGAAAGAAGTGTTTTAGGACTAACCAGGTGGGATTATTGGAATTCAACCAAGATAAGAAAGCAGACAGAAGTTCAGGATGCCCTATCATTTGGAAGAAAATTAAATGGTGACGACATATGGATAGGATGAAGTATGGATGCTTAGAATAAGGCATGAACATCATATGATCAAGCCCACAAAACAGAAAGACGCAAAGAAGGGATGATACTGTTAAAGTCTTTGGTATAACACATATTCCAAACAGAAGGAGCTAGTACTGAACAGAGGGGTGTGGAAAAGTTGAAGGAGTCTTTTGTACAGCGCTATGACGCTTGCTGATGATGGTGCTGCTGTAACAGTGGCGATCTGGGTCACTGATGATAATAAACTGTTTATATACAGAGCCTATTTTATTTTGTGAAACAGAGTTAAGACTATACTACATTACAACAAATCTATAAATCCCCACGACAGTTAGTCATCAGGAGAGTAAACTCTCAGTCTCTCAGGGTTCATCCTGAGGGAAGCGTTAGCCCAATGTCTTGGCCAGTAATAACATCATTACCACACACATTACTTAATGAATTGAATTTTTATTGCTCTCAGTGTCATAGTATTATATATGTCATTATACTTTATTTTACGGAAAGAATCAACTATTTTCATAATCATCACATTTATTCATGACAGTGGATTGAGTATTTCACAGTGGCGGCTGGTGGTTGACAAATTTGGGGGTTGCAGTTGGGTTAGATGGTATTAAATTGTTTTATTCTCTGAACAGAAAATGTCCAAGTCTTCTCGCCTCCAAACAATCAACAAGGAAACAAAATAATGCAATTTTAGTGTCACACCCACATAACCACGAATATTTATTGTATAAATCTTTTTTTTAAATTTACAATTAAATATTCTGTTCCCTGATTTTACACTTTTATTAAAATTTGAAAGGTCTGGTGTAGGCCTACCTACTCTCTTAATTTCAATTTTATCCTCAACAGGACGTAAAACTGAATGGCGTTTTCGATAAGTTTTCGACAGAATTCAATGTGTCTCTCTCTCCTATGGCGTTACAGCCCAAGTCGGGCCCTGGCCTCCACCAATCTCCGCCTCCAATCCACTCTATCCACTGCAACCCTCCTCCAGTTTCTTATCCCCATGTCTCTCGCGTCCTCTGCAATGCCATCTTCCCACCTCTTCCTCGGGTCTACCTCTAGGTCTCGTTGTGTCTACTCATTCATTGTGTCTAATCTGTTAAATATAATAAATATCTTATACTATGACACCTTAATCCTTTATATGTACTACTATTTACATTTGACGATGAATTGGACTGACACTTAACTGAGACTAACAATGAATTACATTCTTTTTATTCACCAATTAAAATTAAATTCACAAAAAATTCGACCAACACTAAAAAACTCAACTAACATAGCATAACCTTACAAATTCTAACCTGGCGCACCACGTGTTATTTACCAACAGACTGGTGGTGCCGTGACGTACAAGTGGGGTTTACAGTCCCTAATCACACCTAGCGAGCCTATATCATTGTAATAGGAACACCCGAGTCTAGCCAGCCAGAGCACTACTCCATTGTATTTCCCCATATACAAAGCGCAGCAAGAGCATGTACAGTGTTTAGTAATAGCTCTGCGCGTTTCAACTGGCAAATGATTACTTACGATGATTTAGCTTGAAAACACTATTATTACTTATTGTTTTATTCATAATTCTATAATTTAAATGGAGTATTTAATTTGGGTAGTGCAACCTAAGTATGGGCACTGGTATTTCACATAAGTATGATCTCTTGTAATTCACATGCCCCTAACTATGTAACTGTATTCAGCATTCAAATCAAGCAGTGACAATTGAAATCAATATTACAATGTCCATCATGTACGTTGTTTTCTTATATAACACAACTGAACAAGCATTTAGTGCTATACAATCTAAAACATGTTTACGTGTGTAATTTACGTAACAGAGAAATGTATAACTGAAAGTTACACTAAGGTAAATGTATACTTAGAACAATTAACTTAATCAATCTTGATATTCATAACAGTACACTATCATCCAAGGACAATGTTATATTATGTAATGCAGCTGTACGGTTAATGTTTCCTTAGCAGTATAACGTTTCTTAATATCGCTTTGGAAACTTCATACCGTCTGGAAATCATCCAAGATTAACAGTATCCGGGTCACTTACTCTCTGATCAGTTCAACAGCATCTTCGTACTTCATGCCTAGCTCAATAAGAGCCAAAGCAACAAGAACGGGAGCTCGGCCCAGTCCGGCTACACAGTGAACGGCCACACAGGCTTCTGGGTTCTCCTTGAACCTACGCTTCAGCAATTCAAACCACTCGTCAATGACCTGAAACACGCACAATGGCAGACATGAATAATAATATAAATAACGTGTTCTAAGTATGCATATGTTAATAAATATTTGTACAACACTCAGACAAAATTCTAATTATTTAAATCTGTTGCTTGGCAAAATAATTTATGTGCATAAAGTTCATTCTGTGCCTAATTTATCTGACGCACAGAAATCACTCTGTATTCAAACAAGACATGCTACAGAAAAAAGTTCAACAGAAAACTTAAGCAGAGGAACAAGTAACAGATCTGATTGGTATTAAATATCATGTGCTTTACTTCTTGGAATTGTTTATAAGATGTTCTCATGTACCACGCTGTGGTTCTCACCAATCTGTGAGTCTTTAAATAGGTGACTTATAATCAGAAATGATGAGGAATTCTCAGGAACACCACTGGGATTCAATGTAGAATAGGAATCAGTACTTTCAGTGTCTCAGACGACAATTTTGGTGATGAGAAAAGAAAATGTGTGCTACATACAAAAACATATTTATTATTTATTTCATTATAAATGGAAGCCTGCAAATGAAGCATCATTATTTCATTAAGACAAGCCAGAAAGTGAGAAACTGCAAATAGTTTCAGACCAAATATCTAATATTTTGATTGAAACATGTATCAAATAAAGCTGACTATGAAGCTAGTTTACACAACAAATTAAAAGCGTAATATTTGCACAATAACTTTGAAATACCAAGACTATTAGTTTACATTTAACATAATTTCTTGCCTGTAGCCTTTACTGAGCGTTCTTCACATGTTAAGCAATACTTTCAATTACTAAACATATTTTATTCATTATGGAAAATTAAATGACATGTCATTGTATTCACTGAATAAACTCAATACACTGAAAATACTGTTTGAACAATCACATAACAATTATGTTTTCTACTTTTAGACACACACACACACACACACACACACGTGCGTGTATAACCACAATTCACTTTTCATTAGACAATGGGTTCTCGCACCACAGACAAACGTTATTGCTGCATGCCTTGGGCATGTTGTGATTTCATTTCTTAATGGAATCTTTTTAACAGGGACGCTTCAAACCACAACACATGCAGCAATTTCATTTCTTTAAGCAGGGAGACAATGGCTTCAGGGATATGGCGACAAAAAAGGACTCTTCAAGCTGTAACTGAACAAGTGATATCCACAAATTTAACATTTTAACGAATACTGAAAAACACTGTAGCCTATATAAGACATACGATTCAGTATAATCCAATAATGAGTTTTCTAATTTGGGATGAATTCTATTTTGTTCGTAAACAGAAAAATTCCATTTTCAATTCAATTTAAAATAAAACAATGATTACGCTTACACTCCTAAATAATAACAAAATACAACAAATAAAAATATCTGTATACGGAAACACCTTTTATGAATTTTAGACATACAGAGAAAGGCATAACACACACACACACACACACAACTCAAAATATGGTGTACCAAAGACCCAACTGGACTCGCACCGTGTACCATTCTTGTGGCTTTGGTAGTCTGTTTTGTCCAGACTTTATACAGAGCAGAAAGGTATTTTGAGGGAGGGGATCAAATATAGAAAGAAGAGTGTTTCTTTTCCAAATTCATTCTTTCAAAACCTGAAATAAAGATCTGACTACTCTTGAATACTCTGGCAATTTTGAACACCTGGCTACAGTGTGTCTTATAATGCAAGCAACGACGGTGTGAATAAGTTGCATAAGTTCAACCTTATGTGCGGGACCATTAGGCGAACCCTTAAGTCACCAAGTAAAGGAACACACCTACAATTCTACAAGGTGACGGCTCTTCCCACACTTCTTTATGGGTCTGAGAATTGGACTTTAATGAAAGGCCAGGCCAGTTGCATCCAAGAGGCTGAAATGAGATTTCTTAGGCATTTAGCAGGGTATACTCTCTATGATCATAAAAGAAACACAGATATACAGCAGGAACTGGATATTATGAGTATACTCGACAGGATCACCCAGTATCAGCTGAATTGGTGGGAACATCTTTGCCGAATGGATGACTACCGCATCCCCAACAACTATGGAACTATAAGCCCAGGGGACAGAGAGGTGTGGGACATCTGAGGAAGCGCTGGAGTGACCAGTTCTAATCTTTGCCTATTTGAGACCGGAACAAACCATTCTTGGTTTAATCCTCGAAGATGATGATGATGACAACTACACTTGAACAGGATTTTAAATTTAAAAATAAGGCTTGCCAGACAAAAAAATGTTGATGAATATATTTTTGTTTTTTAAGTTGGTGACAAAATTCACTGTTATCCTCCTCTATGATGAAGCCGTCCCTAGATTTAATCACTTTCTCACAGCCATAGGTAGCTTATTGACAACTTCATGTTTTTAAAATCAGTTCCAAGCACTCAAAGAGCATCAGGCAGTCATTGGGCTCGCACGGACGCTGCTGTCACCGTGGCACGCCTGCATTGTGCCCCTCCATCTGGACATCTCTTTAAAATTGGTAATTAAATCTCAAATGGTATATCTCTCTTGAAGAAAAAGAAAAGCAACTGTACATATATGGTCATCTAAAACTTCACCTCAAATACTCGTACATAAGAAAAATCCATAGTGATAAACAAGGACTGGTGAAAAAAGACTAGTGAAAGCTCCAACGCAAACATCTTGGACTAAGGAAACAGAATGTTCTACAAGCATTTCTTGGCTTTTGTAAAGCTGCAAAAAGAGGCAAATGTCAGTTTGACAGACAGTAGGGAGAAAGCAGTCATTTGGATGCTCTGAAGCTGCGATGTCTGTAAACCCTGCAACAAAATATTTCAGAGAAAATGATTCTGTATTGACCCATTCATTAGTTTTAAGTTTATTAGATTTATATTGAAATTTACTGAGATCAACAACTACATATACATCTTTATAGGAAGAAGCTCAAAGTTACAGAGCTTGCAAGCCTCTTACACTGTAATGCCGGAATTTTTAGATTAACTATAATATAAATTAGGAGAAAAAAAAAACAGATACACATCAGACTGAGTCTGTCTAGCCATATGCTCTGGTTGAACAACCAAAGATGACCCTGTAAAGTTTCTTATTATAACAGACTTGTAAGGAGAAAGACAGTGTACCAGAGAAAGTGACAGGATGTTAGGAATGTGAAGGGCCTCTGGAATGTTAGTTGAGAACGAGATGTTCTTGCCAGTAATCAGGCAGTGGTCAGGATACAGTAACACAGCTGTGAGTACCCTGTGAGCAGACAGATAAAACTGTGTTACATAAGTCAGTTTCATTCATTGACAGATACAGTTGTACTGGCAGTAAAGCCTGGCAATTAACTTTTCATTAGCAGGCTGCCAAGTGTTGCATTATGAAAACCAGATCATTTAATAACAGAACATAAATTGAGAGTCCTATTATGCATAATGTACATGTATATAAGATGTTACACGATAAAGATGCTGAGAGGTTACATGAGACATCAGATCTTGAATCACTCAGGATAAATTATCTTGGACTGCCAAATAGTTCTGTGCAATTTGATAATAAACAAAACAGTTCATTATACAACAGTTAAGAGATATGGGCAGGAATCGACTATAGGTGAAAACTAGTCTACTGGAATGAAAGAATTCAACAACACGTATGATTGGATGAGACGATCGGCCAAAACATGTTTACCAGCCTCTGTGCTCTGGTATAATGCCAAACAGGATGTGACATACAAACTGTTACCATCTAGCAATGGGTTAGCTCACCTGTCAATCCACGTCCTCACCTGTAACCTAATTATCCATTTCCTTTTAGAAAATGTATGTTTACTCGTACAACAAATACAGAAATACATTAAACAAACTCTCTCTCTCTCCCCCCCTCCGCACGCACACACACGCGCGCGCGTGAATACATTAACATAAGTACATGATCATTATAAGTTTTCCCATGAAGGTGATTACGTTTATAGTTCTTCTTACATAAACATGTTCATGTAAGCCATACACACATGTAATGTGCATATGGGAGGAGCATACATATATGTTAAGTTTTTCTTTTATCACTGTTACTCTGAATACATTTGAGTAACTGGTTTTAAAAATTACAGTTCCTGAAAGTCTGTTTCACTTCAAACTGTTTTATAATCTTATATAATATTTTAACCACAGGAGGTCCATTTTATATAGACAATGCATAAACAAATGACCGTATTCTAATATAACCCAACCTTCCTTATTATTACACTCAACATTATTAATTATAATGGACAGATAATATTGCTTTATTGGTACACATACTACTGTTTAAAATTTCAAAATTCAATAAATGAATGTGCGAACAGCACAAAGTTTCAAGGATTGAAAAAAAAGATTCTCGAAAAAAAAAAAAGAATTTAGTCCTCCAGTGAAGATATATTATCATGGTGGCTAAATGTTAAACTGTACTAAATGCCATTTTGTAGAGTACACGTTTCTACAAAATTTTCATATTAACTTCTATGTAGCACGATAAAAAACGCGTTATCTTAAATTTGTATCACTCAAGAGTCGTTTAGCAATCAAAGTAATTGTTTCAGAACTGGAAGTTGGCATCCTTTTAATGAACTTTCAACAACTGGTCAATGTAAATTTGTGTAATCATAACTTCAGTTATCTTATTTACAATGACATGTCCCTCGAGAACAGTATGTTTGATGAAAAGGACACAAACATTTCTGGTTCCTGAGGATGCAAGATCATCAGAACCTACTCACATATGACTGAATATTACAAGAAAAGTTGTATGAATCACGCAAACGTTCATAAATGGGTGGAACAGTTCAAAAGTGGTTGAACAAGTGATAGATGAGCATCTTCTGGGCATCCAGTAGAGGGACTATCTTTTGGGGCACTAAAAAGCTAGTTTCTTGAGATTTCATTTATAAGACCAAAGAACAATAAATAGCAAATAACTTGAAAAAAGTGAAGTTTGCTGCTTGAAGAAACACCACGGTTTACAGAAAAAAGGTGTCAATCTCTTCAGGATAATCCCTGCCTCCTGGTATTGCACAACTGACCCTTGAAACTATCAAAGAATTTGGCTGGAATGTTCTACCAGTATCCTCTTTATGGCTCACATTTTGCCCCATCGGATTTGATCTTATTTTGTCCCTTGTAGGAAGCATTATGTAGAAGTAAGCCAATGCAGAAGTAAATAAAACTGTCCTAAACTAAAGAATTCTTCACAGCAGGCAAAAGAAAGCTCGTAAAGAGTTGAGTGAGTGGAGACTGAGTCTAGGGATCATGTTGAAAAGTAAGAAAACTATTGTATTAATTACACTGTTTTTCTAGGGAGCTGCTTGTGTCTTTAATTATGAAGAAAGACGTGGCCCATGTGGGTATTTGAAAGTTATTGTTTGAAAGAAGTTTCTGGAAGCCTACAGAATATACTTGTTGTTGGTATATAGTTTTCTTTATGATTTTTAAAAATTTAGTTGACATTAGAATGGCATTACTATAAAATTGGCACTTGAATTATTTCCATGACTGTGTTTAAGAAATTATTATAAATACAAAGGCTGAATTGGTGGGAACATCTTTGCCGAATGGATGGCTGCCACATCCCGAAACAACTATGGAACTGTAAGCCGAGGGGAAGGAGAGGTGTGGGATGTCCGAGGAAGCGCTGGAGTGACCACCTGTAATCTTTGCCTATTTGAGACCGGAACAAACCATCCTTGGTTTAATCCTTCAAGATGATGATTATTATTATTATTATAAATACAATCTAATTTCACTTCTTTCAAAGTTGCTGTGAATATGGCTGCAAACAAAGGAAATGCCAAGACATATGCGACATACGTGTTTGTTTAAAGTTTACTTATCACCACATATTGGAAAATTTTGTAATGATATGCACAATGAAGTGGATGTTAGGTAACATGTTCTCTAATACGGGATTATAATGATATTTATTTATATTTAAAAAATCTATTTTTATCCATTTTACAATAAAATAACTATGATGGTATCACTATTAAATAATAAGAAAATGTCAAAATGTAAATGAATGAACATTTGTACATAAGCAATCAATGTACTCTTATTTAATATTATTATTAAAATCCACCAGGCTGTTAGGCCGTCGCCCAACACAGAACCCGATGTTTCAGCCGTACCCACTTCAGTATGGACATTTTGTAAGTCCACCTAGGACTAACTTTAGACTTATTGAAAATCCCTTTTTCCGAGCCAATGAAGACCACCGTCGTGGTTACGGCCGCCGAAACAACGTTTAGTCCTGAGTCGGGCCACGGCCTAACGGTCTGGTAAATTCTAATAATAATGGTGACAACTTCCACAACGTTTAGTCCTGAGTCGGGCCACGGCCTAACGGTCTGGTGAATTCTAATAATAATGGTAACAACTTCCACAACGTTTAGTCCTGAGTCGGGCCACGGCCTAACGGTCTGGTGAATTCTAATAATAATGGTGACAACTTCCACAACGTTTAGTCCTGAGTCGGGCCACGGCCTAACAGTCTGGTGAATTCTAATAATAATGGTGACAACTTAGTTCGTTCAGTACTCTTGTACACTTCACATATATTATCAGCCGGGCTGTTAGGCCGTGGTCCTCAGGTTTTGCTACTGACAAACGTTTCGGCCCCACCATCGGAGGCCATCATCAGTGTCCGCCAATTCACCTCAGACATGTTAAATAGTCTCTACCTCATCTCTGAGGTGAATTGGCGGGCACTGATGATGGCCTCCGATGGTGATGAGGCCGAAACGTTTGTCAATAGCAACAACTGTGGACTACGGCCTAACAGCCCGGCTGATAATAATAATCATCTCAGCAATGTTGAAGCCGGGCGTGAAGTTTACGAACTTGGATGCTTCACATATTGTTATGGAATCGTACTTTTTGTTGTCACTGCAACCGACTTAAGAAGTATTTTTGTGACAGTGGCAACTCTTGCTTAACTGGTTCGTCTCCAAACTGACTACACAGCACGGCACTCTCTTCCCTTCGACACTCGTTCAACAAACTGTTGCAACCAGGGGTGTAGATCCCCGCCCAACCCCCTATGACGCTTTCCCCCCGATTTTACAAAAGAATCCCCCCCTTTTTTCCGACAAGACCTTTCCTCTCTTTTACAGTAAAATTTCTTACCTAATCGAGGAAAGGACGGGGCTTTCTAACTTAAAACTATTACAAAATATTACCTTTTGCCGAAACGATATATTGATTGTAGGTAGTTATAAACTAAAAAAATAAGGATTTCTAATAATAAATCACAAATTAATATTTTCAGTAAAACGTGATTTGTTTTACAATACCAATACTCTATGACTGTATTGAAAAGATACTTAGTTTCGCAAATTAAACGTCTCACTTAAATTAAATTATTTATCGATAAAATGCTGTAAAAATTTCAGTCTGTTCTTGGACCTTTTCGTAGTGTACTAAAATGTACCAGAAAGCAAGATAAATAAAAAATATAAACACAAAGTTCTATTGCACACGGTACATTATTAATACAGTAAATAAAAAATAAAATTTAAACGCATGAAGACATTGGGCGAACCCGTTGGACACCTAGATGCTTCGGACCTCCCCTACATAAAAAATAAAATGTATTTCAAAATTACATTATCATAATATGATAATAAACTCGATCTGTAGCATGTTTGAAGCATCGAGTAGAAGACTAGATCCTTTTTTCCGTGCACACCGCGCCTACAGCCAGCTCGAAAAAGTCAACTGGGTAGATTTATTGTGGGTCTGATACGTGTTCGTTATAAGTTTTTTACAGTTTTGTAAAATTGGGGAAGATTTTTCATGGAATAGTAAAAAAAATCCCTCCAAAAATTTTCTAAATGTCGCCAATGGCGACACGACCCCCCCCCCCTGGTTGCAGCACAAGTAACTCACCTTGCAATTTTTTAACATTGAAAATGTTTATAAGGAACGTGTCGTACATTTGAAAACAACCGCTGGTGCGTGATCGGAAATGGGAACCGGAGAGTTTCCATAGAAACTACTTCTTTGTTGTCAATAACATATAAAACTTCGCTTATGAATGCGACTACATTTCACTTATAATCTGTACATTGGTAAATGAACATAAACATAGCTTATATATTTTTTAGATTTATTGAAGCATTTTCAATGCCCTTCTCTGTGCATTGCATTTGTCCAATGCCTGTAAATTTTTTTAACTATAAATTAACCTTGAAGAGAAACCCTTGGCATTTCTGTATATAAGACTTACCTCGGAAGGTGGAGAAGTTCCATCGTCGTAAGCCAGATCAAACACGGATATACCTTCATGTTTCAACTCCTCCGTCTTGTAGGTGGGCTCGCATACTCGCACCACGTCGCGCGCGTTATGCTTCTTCAGTTCCTACAACACACAGCAACATAATCTGATAAAACTCTAGCCGCTTCGTCCCGCCATCTTCTCCCTGGTTATAAATAACAATTATTAAACATAAAAATACTTAAACTAAATATAATTAAATCACTACCGACTCGGAATACAAAGTTTTTTATGGATAAAAAACGTAACAGTTTTACCTTATAGCCTGAATCAGTTTTCGCTTTTAAAAAGCTTCTTCAGATGCTGCCACTGGGAGCACTGTCCATCTTGTTCTTGGCGACGGTATCGACTTTTGAAGGATCGATGTTGTGTGTGTGGGTGTGATATGTTCGAATAATGCGTGTGATTTGAATTGTGTCTGTTCGCCGATTAATTCAAAATTCACAATTCAAATCAAACGCATTATTCGAACCTATCACACCCCACAGACAACAATAAAAAAACTCTGTGTTCCGAGTCGGTAGTGATTTAATTATATTTAGTTAAATTAACGTACAAGTCAAGGACAACGAAATCGAAGAATAAAAATAATAATAATAATGGCTCTCATGTTCCCATGAAGGAATGCAAAATACACCAATTATGTTGGGAAGAAGGAACAAACGTATTGAAATAAACTGTTTGGCATTCGCAGATGACTTTGCTATACTTTCTGAACATCTGACATCTGCAGTAACACAAGTTAATTTTTTAGAGGACATAGTCAGTAGAATAGGCTTAAGAATTTCTACAGAAAAAAACAAATTTCTCACAAAATTAAAAACGCGCCAAAATTCCTGATAACAGATATTGGTCGAATAGAAAGGGTTCGAAAATTTAAGTATCTAGGAGAGATAATTTAAGAGAATGGCTTGGAAAAATCTGCTACAGAAGAAAGGATTCATAAGATGGAAAGGGCATATGGTATAACTAAAGATATTTACAATAAAAACTGCATATCTAAAAATGCGAAAATAAGGCATTACAGTACAGTAGTGAAGCCAGAATGCCTATATGCAAGTGAATGTCTAGCATTGAATTTTAACTTAGACAAACTAGAAATATTGGAGAGACGAATTATTAAGAAAATATTAGGCCCACGAAAAACTTCAGAAGGTTGGAAATTAAGAAGTAATGATGAAATATATCAAAGTATAGAAAATATAACAGAAACAATGAGAAAAAGAAGACTATTATATAGAATGGACATTCATATAGAATGGACGACAATAGGTTGACAAAGCAAATCTTCAGATATCTGTGGGGGAAGAAGTGAACATCAAGTTGGATTAAAGAAGTCCAAAAGGATTTAGAAAAAAATAATATACACGTAGAACAAGCAATTGAAAGAGAGGTTTTTCGGGCAAAAGTGTTGAAAATGGAGGGAGTCCAGGGTAGGAGAGATAAAAACGCAGGCTCAAAGTGGACTGAAGACAGGAAGAAGAGACACAGTGAGAAGATGAAAGAATATTTGAAAAAAAGAAAAGAACAAAGAATAAAGAACTGAAATTGGCATGTGGTCCCTAAATGGCCGATAAAAAAAAAATATGGCTCCCATGTGTACCACCGAAGTAGCTTAGGAGACGGCAGGGTAGGCTGCCTTATGTGAGCCTAGGAAGGCATACAAGGAAGGCAGTGACATAAAAATAATCCTCAACTTGAAAAAGTTCGTATCAAAAAAGAAGTGATTACGCAGCGTAGCGTTAACTATATGAACCGACTAAACGAGATTTCCAGTGAACCAGCCGTTAATCTTCACTGAATGAAACAAATTAGAGGCACTTGATTTCTTATAAACGTCTACAACTTTATAGTTACTTGGCACTAGTTTTAAGAATTAGCTCATAATATAATCTATGTCAGAGAGCTAAATGCCAACACAGTATTCAGTGTGGCAGTGTGGTATCCACCACAATAGTGCTCAGTGGATATTTTGCAATCTGTCTAAACAGACTCGTTGATAAAGAAAACAAAAACTTTAAAGACGCTCTTGTTTGGATCGAATGACGCTCAAACAGAACCGAAAGTTTTCATTACTCAGGAAAAATAAGCGAATGCGGAAGAGGGAAGAAACAATGATGATATAGTAGCAGGGACGAACCTAGAATTCCATTTCGGAGGGGGGGATTCTTTTCAACCACATATCGTTTTCTATGTTATTACAAAAATCGTACTAAAAATTAAAACTAATAGGCAAATAATAGCTGTAATTCACTAATTTCATTAAAATAAATTAAAAACATCAAATAGGTTTCCAGTTTGTCTTGCAAGCTTAATAATACCTTTCTGTGGAATACAAATACTTTAAAGAGAACGTTAAAATTAAGAAAGTGAGGAAACTAATGGTTACCAGCATGTATGTAATTACTGTGGATACAAATGTATCCAACAGGGTTGTGGATATAAATTTTACAGCATGTAAAATAATGTTAAATAATTTTGTTAAAAAATATAATGATTGCTAGTCTTTTTCAATTAATTACATTAAAAAAAAAAACGCAACCAGTTAAAAAGTTTTGCTCCAACATTTTTGGATTTCGGGGGGGATATATCCCCCACATCACCCCCCTGTATAGAAGTACAGAGTAGACTATCGAGAAAATAAAGGAACACGAGCCGATAGGAAGCAGACCCGTGGAAAGACGGAACCACATCTCTACGTTAAATTAAATCAGGCGTTGTGGGGTTGCAAGACTTAGAGAAGAAGGGAAAACTAATTACATCATTTTGTGTAATGATAAAAGGGAGTGATGTAATGTGGAATGTGATTCATCTTATTGTACCACACCAGGAGAAAATGGTGAATGACAGCGTACATCAAATTAGGACTGGTAAGTTTTCAAGCTTTTTTTTTTAATGTTTGTATCTCTTCTTTTTGTTAATATAAGAAATATGATAAAAATGTTTATCTTATCTCTGAAGTATTTACTACTCTCTCGCAGTACAATGTGGACAATATTTTTCTCGAGCTTTTTGACGAAACTTTGGGAACTCTTGAGAAATAAACCGAAGGCGCTTGTGCTCGGTTCTCTTGTACACTGTCCGAAATGAGGCGAGAATAGCGGACACCTATGACACTTGGTTTTCCTCAAGTCGTCTCTGCCAGAGCGTAGAGGAAGTATTACGATCATATGCCAATATGCTGTAATAATATTCAGGAGTTCTGTACCATTTCAAGTCTTCTGAGGGATACCGCGGAAGCAAAATACTTCTGCAAGCACTGATCTACAGTCAATCAAAACTAGAAGAGAACCAAGAGAAGATAGCTGTCAAATGAACTCCAAAATCAAAGCACTTGGTCTCGAAGATTGTGCGCTGTTAAAAGAGAAATGTGGTTACAGAAGCCGACATCATACTGCCGGAGGTAGGCCAATGGCAGCTAAAGTCGAAAAAAAAATCCGAATCCATACAAGTGTAGTAAAACCAATACTAAGAAATGTATATGAAACACGGGTCTTAAATCAGAAAATGGAACATTTACTCCGACGCTTTTGAAAAAAAAAATTGGTATAATATCTGGCCCAAAAAGGGAACGTAGAGACTAAAGATCTGGATACAATACTAAATTATTTTAAACACTTTTTGCTACAGTCTATTTCTTGATGTATATAATACAAAAAACCAACAGGAAACCATAACAACAACCAACCAACACACAAGTACGCCACAACATACAAAATTAAGAAGCCTGAGGATGGGAGCACTGGATGTCCCGAAACATGTTCCAAATAAAGAAAAACATCTTGAGGTAAAGTTACTGTAAATATTAAATAAATTATTTTAACAACACATAGAACTTCCTATATCGAAAAGTCACAAAGACTCCGCTGGTCGGGCCGTGTTTTCATAATGAGGAGAAGCTGTCATCTTGACTGTCTAAGAGAGCGTTTGAATCAAAAACGGAAAGGCGTACAGGGGTTGGAAGGCCGCGGAACAAACGCCAGAAGGAAGTTGCTGAGGATACAAAAAACCTTATAAAAGTTCGTAAAATTTCGCATTTGGAAGGCAGCGGCTACGGAGCTATGAGGAGAAGCTGTCATTTTTACTATCTAAGAGGGCGTTTGTATCCAAAAACGGAAAGGCGTACAGCGGTTGGAAGTCCCGCGGGACAGACGCCAGAAGGAAGAGGTTTTTAAGGATGCGAAAAACCTTATAAAATTCGCATCTGGAAGGCAGCGACTGCGGAACTATGGGTTACAGACGGATGGGGAGGGAGGCCAAAGACACGTGCAAGCTATAGTACTATAAGAAAGAAGCTCCTGCCTTAGCAAAATTTTATTTCCTTAGTAACAGTAGGCTAGGTGTTGCTACCTGAAACAACGTTGTTAACGCTACAATTATTAACAGCAACGTTTCCAGTTTTATTTGCCTTTGATATCGGATCAATTGTTCGATAATTGAACTCGGTAGAAAATGGAATGCAACGGAAATTAAACATTTACAGCGGCAGGCAATGGGAACGGCGCAACGTTACAATGAAATCTTAATTAGGTTGGCTACGTGTATGCCTGTCGAAGCAACTCGTGAATATTTTACTTGGAAACGGAACGTACCCACTGTGATGTGTGCTATAGGTATCTTGTGAGAGGTTACGACTTCAGGCTTGACCATAGAAATGTCTTTAAGTAATAGCTGACTTCGCAGTGCCACCTAAATTATTCCGCTTTTTACTTGAATTGACATGATAAATTGGGCATTTTCACACTAGCCGACACGACATCGGCGCGATATCGGTGGGAACAAAAAGTAAAGAAATGTTATGGAACCGTTTCACACTCACCGAGAGTCGGTGCAGGCACTAACGTGTCGGTGGGCAGCAGCTCTCCCATCTTGGTCGGCGCTGTGTTCACTCTGCCTAGCGCATTATTTTAGGTCAGTAGTTGAATATTTTGTGAAATGACTACTTTTAAGTATGACATAGTGACATTGATTGAACTTGTTGAGACGAAGCCTTGTTTGTGGGACAAGACAGATGAAGGAAATAAAAATATTTTGATAATATCTGACAAGTTAACTGAAATATAATCAAATGTTTCTTTACTCATTCGAAAAAGATTGAAAAACTTGTTTTTAGGATCTAAAACCAACTTATCAAATAAGGTGTAGTATGCGCCTTCTACATAGCGAACTTTAATAATCGGGTGAACCCAATACTTCCTATCTAATTTTCGTCTTCTCCGTCTTAAATATAACAAATATAGTAAATACAACCTTCTGTTGAATTCAGCTGTTTGTATATTAAACTACACTCACCACGGCCGATATGTCGACATCTGTCGTCTTGAGTGTGAAAGTACCTTCTCGATATCGTGTCGGTGTCGGATCGGTGTCATTGTAGGGTCGATGTCGGGTCGGTGTCGTGTCGGTAAGTGTGAAAACGCCCAATCTCATGTGAAAAAATAATAAAAATGCAAGAAAAACAGATATTTCAAACAATTTTTCTTTTCATACAATGAATTTCGACCGAGATGGTGAAGATTCTTGTACCACCTTTTATGAACACACAATTCCCGATTCATTTATCGCAAAAACTTAAAAATTTTTAATTAAAAAGCCCATCAAGTTTTTTAAAACGTATAAAATTGACTATAATTTGTTTTTTCCCATTCCAACACGATGAAAATTGACCGAGATATAGCCAGTTAAATATTTCTGTTCCCAAATCACGTATGTATTTTTATTATAATTTTAAGTAAGTAAACTAAACAACAACAAAACTTTCGGTGTTTTAAAGCTTTTAACAAGAGCTTTATAAAACACACACAAAATATTGTCACAGATCAGGGTTACCAGCAGATTCAATTATTAACATTTGGAACGTATTTGCAGGTTTTTTTTTATTGTACACTACTCGTACACAATTTATGAAGTACATTCACATACATTTGAGAAAAATGTCGAAAATTATATTTTCAATATTTGCTGATAAACGTTTTCTAGAAAACACTTATTAACTTTTCGTGTAATATGCTGATAACGTTGTGGCTGATAACCAAAGTTTCAGACCGCTGTGTAGGCCGAGAGCTGCCCGTAACGATTTCCTAAAAGCGTATTTACTACCAACTCATATAGGTACTATCAATCTTTTTGCAAGTTTTCTACTAAATTACCAACTTTTCACCATAAACAACGTTTATTATAATTTCCAACCACGCTTCCAAACATCACCGAGATATATATATATATATATATATATATATATATATATATATATAGAAAGTAGGTTTATACGGGAATATAATCAAAACAGTGACAGCAGAAAAACCGTTCGTAGAAATATATATATTTATAATAAATATTATTGCTTATTTTACACAAGAATATATTTTTGTATACAAATTATTTCACAATGTTTCAACACTATTTTTAGCTGACATCTTTTAATATTTTAGTAAATAAATAATTTTAATAAATGAAGATTTGTAAAACACTGTTGAAACATTGTAAAACCAATTATACACAAAAAATATATTCCTGTGTAAAATAAACAATAACATTTACTATTAATAATTAAAAAACCAATAATAACCATGAGGAAATATAAGAAACATGTGTGTGTGTGTGTGTGTGTGTGTGTGTGAACCTACCGAGAATGTAACAAAAAAGTATCCAGATACGTCTGAGAATACGTAAGGAAAAAGAAAAGAAAATACGTATATGTTTGACACCAGTAAACTAAGTTGTGAGCCTACTTCTTTCTTGGTTACAAAAAAATTCACAATACAAGACATTATCGACAGAATAAAATCAGAGTAGATCGCGTCTGGAAGATTCAGCGATAACATTAAAAAGAAATAAACTAAATGTTCTTTTGACGAAAGGAAAGTTGTTATGCTTGTTCGCTCCAATGATTGATGGATCAAAAACACGGAAAATGAACACGAGAATGATATGCAAAAAAACTTCCTTAAAGTACACAGAGATGCACGGGAAAATAACGCTACGATCAACATTACGAAACAGGAAAAGACACTTTAACTGACACGCAATCGATCTAGAACAAACAAGGTCTTTTACAGAATTAAGAAAATAAAACGATGGACGAGAAAACGGTAGACGGTGACTTAAGAAAGCAAAAGCTCCTGATTTGGCGGCAAGAAACCACGACATCGGCGTTTACAAGATAAAGGGATGAAAAGCCTGATTGGGGATGAAATGGGCTAGCTCTGTTCCGAACAACGCGTCACACAGTATTGGGCAGATAACGTGCTAGCGACGACGACATAATAATATAGTAACTGTTTAGGAAATGAACTATATAGAATACTGCTGACTGGGATAACAAATTATTATTGATAAAAATGATAAATTTTTACATGATCGTATAAACTAGTTTTCGCTCCGCTAGAGCTTCGTCAGAGATTGCCGCTAGGAGCGCTGTCCGTCCTCCTTTTGGTGACGGCGCCGTGTTCAAAAGATCGTTGTGTGTGTGTGTGTGTGTGTGTGTGTGTGTGTGTGTGTGTGTGTGTGTGTGTGTGTGTGTGTGTGTGTGTGTGTGTGTGTGTGTGTGTGTGTGTGTGTGTAATATGTTCAAATAGTATGTGCGATTTAAATTGTGTCTGTTCGTTTAGGATGTTGTTCCTACGTGTTTCTGTATGTTTGTATATTAATCATTTTTATCAATAACAATTTGTGATCCGAGTCGGTAGTATTCTATATAGTTAATTAATAACAACGGACAATTCAAGGACAACAATATCCAGGATGTTTATGGGACGTACAGAACTTTGTGGGAGGGGGGACCAGAACTACCAAAAGCTATAAACAATGCACTTTACATTATTTAAAGCCATAAAATTTTACCAGCAATGGTTGCGTACCCTCAGGCTGGAGGAAGCGATTTTACTGCAGATTTAGCGACAGTGGTGCGGATGGAAAGAAAACAAAATAAAAGAACG
The DNA here is from genome assembly GCA_034769895.1 of Magicicada septendecula. Lineage (NCBI taxonomy): Eukaryota > Metazoa > Arthropoda > Insecta > Hemiptera > Cicadidae > Magicicada > Magicicada septendecula. The sequence continues at coordinate 134,818,180 of CM068372.1, forward strand.
CGGGTTCGCCCGGAATTCCTATGTAAGTTTTAACGAATTTTTCCAGACCGCTGAACGTTCCAAACAAAACATCACAAAACGAAGGATTTCCTTACAGTACACACGGGCGCAATGTTCGACGTCAACGAAAATAACGTGCCATAAAACATTGTTATTAGAGGATAATTTTTGCTGGTACCATATCAGACAATAATTCAAACAATATATTGTCTGCCAGACTGAGAAAATTGCCCCTCCTCAAAGTAAGAGATCTCTTTTGACGTCTGCTATACACCAGACTGAACGCATACACACAGGAAATAAAAGTGCAGTTACAGACCTAGTACGTTAACTACAGACCTAATACATGAAATGAAGCAAACCCTAGAGAAACACACAAATACAATTTTGACAAGCACAAACTTCTCATACGTACTCCGCACGCTTCTGATAAGGTAGACAGAGACACTCTTACTGATATCTACAAACACGGGACACTACAGAGAACCGGATAACAAACCTAGTCAAATTAGAGAAAGTCACAATAGAACACTTGTTGCACAGGATACACGAATGGTGTAAGGAAAGGAGACGTCCAGTGGCGTATCTAGAATTTAGCCTCGGGGAGGGGGGTTCAGAGTTGGGTCGGCTTCATTCAAAAGAAAAAACAAGTTAAGACTCATCAGCACTACAATTTTTAAAGTGGCTGAGAAACCCGTGATAACATCCTGGAATTAGTCCCATTACAGTAAACGGTAATAACACAATAAAAATACGCATTATTGAAACATTGTCAAAAGATACTTGCTGACTGTATTACCTATATTACCTGTATTACCTATATTTTATATTTCAAACGTACACCTTAATTCTGTGTAACAAACCTGTTTATCTATTTAAAAAAGAGCTACCACTATACTTGAGTACACAACTGAAAAAAATAACACCCCCCCAAAATTAAGAGATTAACAAAATTCGTCCACTTTTTCGACTTTCTGGGGAGGGGTCTGGTCCCGTTCGCCTCCCCCGTAAATACGCCCCTGGAGACGTCCTGTCCTCAGTTCGTTTGAATGTGGAATTACATACGGAACTTAACACATTAATCAGAAAAGGCAAAACATACATACAAAGTTGAAACAACTTTAGGTGTACGCAGATAACATGATCCAAGCAGGATAGAGAAAGTATTGAAACAGGCGTTCGAAGATTTCAAGAGAGAAACCAACCAAGTGGAAGAAGATGAAAATAAAACAAAAGGAAGTAAAAATTAAAAAAGAAGCTTTAACAACCTAGGCCGTACTCAATAAAAATATGAAGTCATTTGATGGAATTCAAAATACAATTAAAGGAATTCGCTGTTTTTACCCACGCGGATAAAGATATCGACTAGCGAGTCAGAATCGGAAACATGAGCCCTACATAACGCTGTTCTACAAAAGCCCTGTAAGGCTACTGGTGGTTAATGAAGCGGGTACATGGACCCTCGCAGAAAAAGATAAAAAAGTCCTGAGTCCTTCCAGAGAAGGTCCTTTGAAAAATCTTTGGACAGGTTCTGTAGGATGACGAAACATAGGAAAGAAACATAAGCTTCGAACTTAACAGTGCGAGCAGATACAGTGTGATTCATTAAACGTAGCTAGATCTGGTGCAACTAATGGATCCCCGTCGTAAGTCCCCGAAACCAGTAATCACAGACTGGAACGGGTTAAGAAGAATAACGAGACCGCTTAAGACACGGTTAGATGGAGTGGTGGGTGAGAAGGAATAAGGCAAGAATAAGGTCGAGCAGGTCTTCTTTAACCCGTCAAATAAGTTAGCGGATGGGTGGCGAAACAAATGACATGTTTTACGCCTCTACGTGGGCGACCAAGTGCTGAACAGGCATCGATGCCTAAACATGGAAAGGCTCACGCCGACGGCGACGAGTCCCAAAAACACTCAACACCTGAAATCCAGTTCATATACGTACAACTGTCGAATAACAAACCCAAGGACAAGCAGCACATAAATATCGTGCCAGGCAAACTGCAATGACGCGGCAATGAACCTCAACCGAAGGCCAAATTCAAATTTCGCACAGCAACACTTCAGGGACAAATTCTCGATAATACGTTTGCATAATAACACTTGAAAAAATTTTCAAAAATCACAATAATTTTGGCATCGTTTCAGCGTTATTTTAAGCCACAGCTAGGAGAACATATATATATCCACCCGTACAAAGATTCTATAAAACGCTCTCGGATACACACAATTAACGGTTGGTTGCTCCTCACACGCGCGCACGTGTTCGCACATTCCTACGTATCTTGTTTCGCCCTGAAGGTCATCCAGAAACAAATTCGGTACAACAACGCTTCATTATCACAAAGGCCATGACAGTTGGCCGTCGCTCGTCTTTTAATCTGTAATTCGTGTTTGGAATTAATGTCGCCAACGTTTGTAATCGTGTCGTCATTTAAGACAACGCGTTCCCATTCAAATGCACGATTGACCATCCAAGTCTTTATCTCTGCCGTCCAAAAAGATGAACACAGTGAGGTTCGGACAAACGGTCTCCAAACGTTTGCCGCCTACTTCCGACTGTAACCGCTCTTCCGGTAAGTTATGAATCATGTCAGCCCTCTCTCGTCTTCAGTTCGCAGCTTTCTCCATTTCCTGGCTGCCCTTTATTTTCCGTTTTACCCCGTTATTCCCACAGTTTCCCATTTAATCCTAGACCTTCCTCCGCATCGCTTTGTCCGAGGTCTCCATTTCATAACTTTTCCTGAACAGAACTCATCCAACCTTTCAATACGCCCTTATTATTTCTGACTAGACCTCACCTATCTACTTTTACATTTCTCTTGATTCGTCAATATTCGGTAGTACACCCCTTCTGCCCACGGACGCTAGTAATGCTGCTACGAATTACGTAACGCTCTCAAAACGTCAGCAGGTGCAGTTACGGGAAGTTCTACACGTTTCTCGGCTAGCCGAGCAGGAGCAGTGTTTCTGTAGCAACTCAAGGCCGTGCACTCACTGTTCGAGAACATTCTTAACTACGCAAATTATGCCGGCGCGCCGTCAAAGAATGGAAAATTATTCTGGAACACCTGTGGGATCTATATAAGCAATAGCGGCCGGCTTAGAAGTCAGTTACACCTGGCGAGATTGTAGAGTGCGGACCAAGTGATTGTGGGAAAGTGTTTACTGTGTTATAATTAGGGTCGAACTCTTAATGGTTGACATTATTATTGCTGTGAACAAATTTGACTTGAGTTATTGTATGAGAGTACCTTACTGATGTCAAATTGTTATTTATGACTAATTAAAGCCGGTAATTTGTGATTTCGTTGGTGTCTGTATCTTGTTTCCACTGTGCCAAACGACGATCTGCGAGATCGCCGTAACAATACTATTATAAACACTTGTTAAGTACACAAATTCCAACAATGCTTTTCCCAAGTGAAAGAACCTTTAACTATTCACATTTTTATGGGCGAATTATAACGGGAATGTTTCTGTCGCCGATAGGAATGGTGTTTGTCAGACACGGAACCGGCCGAAGCGTATAATCACATTTCGTTGACGCGCGAGCGAGTCCCAGTTACCCGATTACATTAAATTCCGTCTCCGACTTCACTAACATCGGTCGTAAAAGTGCCGGCAAAAGAAATTTACGCACACAAAGCTTATAACGTTTTCACTGTATATTCTCGATAAGGTATGTGCTGGCGATTCGCTCTTTTCACAATCAGAAATCGCAAATTTGTACCTTCTAAGGGAAAAGTGCAAAAGCACGTCACAGAAATAAAAGAATTTAATGGATGTGTTTTACCACCTTATTTAACAAAACTGATGTGTTTTTAATGAGGTAAAATATATACGATGCGTAGCGCGTTCGTCCAAAGGTTATCGGATAGTGCAGAACTAAAGTTTCTGGCCGTCGAAACTGACGCAATGACCGGGAAACGTCTAGAAACCCGTAGGCTGTTATACTGCGTCTTAGTAGCTGTACAGAGCAAGAAACTTTGGACGATGACTTAGTCAATGTTAATAAGAGTAATGAGAGACAGTGTGATATAGCGTAAGCGATTGTGATAAAAGCAGTGCTTCCTGTATAATTTTCAAAGATTGAGGTGACGCGGGTCTGATGTCTACGTATAAAGACTGACTTGCGGTGGGTGACATGGAATCGATGCAGAGATGATACTTTACTGGCCCATGAACTATGAATATTAGAGAGAGTAGCCTATTGGATTCTTATGTTTCTTCTTATTATTATTCTTCTCTGAATGTACGAACATAGCTTATCCATTAAACAGCATCCTAGTTTCTTGATCCCGTAAGTCTTCTTACTATCCTGTTTCAAACGTTGGCCATTTTGAAATTTTCTCCGATATCCGTAATATCTTTCCAGGCCTCGTATGGATAAGTGTATTCATCAAGAAATACGGTCCAAATTAGGCTAAAGTGATCAGTAAATATCGTGTTTGTTTCTAATGCCAATTTGGAATCGACTCTGAAGGCAAACATGCCCACTTGTTGTCTATTTGTCTTACGCCTTTAGGGATCGTGACGCACACTGTATGTTCACGAAAACATAATTTACTGAAGTTACAACTTATTTTCATCAACGGCACAACGACCGCGAAAGCTATAGATACTCGGTTTTTTCAAAGAGGCGATAAGGTCTTCGAGAGTGCGGAACAGACTAAGTGCTTCATTGAAGATAAAGCGTTTAGCCTTTTCCAATATGGTGGTAACTAACATCTACAGCGGGACGGAGCCTTGACTTAACAAAAGAAGTTCTTCTACGGAATCTATCTGTAACGTCGGCCAATAAATAATCAGTTTAAAAACGAAAAATTCTGAAGAATACCCCTTTTATCAGCGAAGAAATTACTAAACGATACCTTACTAATCGCGGACATACTCTTCAGACGGACGACATGGGTTATGAAAACACCTCTTACATATTTCTTTAACAAAGTTCCACATACACCATCAAACAATTCGCCGTTGGTCCGATACTTCTTTCTTCCAAGGATTACGCTAAAACCTGTTCTCGTTATAACAAGGTTGTGACCTCCACCTGGTAGTTCAGCATCCCTTTTACCCCGTAAAAAACTTCAGAAGTCTAATGCCCGACCATCCTACATAAACGTTATTATTGTATATCCTTCAAGCTTCTATCGTATGCTGACAAAAACTTCAGCTCAACTGCCTGAACGTCTATCTTTTCCCATGGGTATCCACAACTCGCTATCAGCATTGGAGCCGCCATAATTTTATACAACTTGATATTATCAAATAGTAGTTTTACTTCTGCAAGTAGATTGTATTATATCTTTATAGCTTTAATTGTTCTGACTTATATTTCACTGATTGTATCAGTACCTTAGAGGTTACAAAATGAATTAAAATTCAAAAATGAATATAAAAAAATAATTCATTTTGAAACCTGTGAAGATACTGATACAGTCAGTGAAAATTAATTATTTTTATTTGGTGTTCTGCCCTAATGCAGGTCTTCAAATGGTAAAAGCCCTCCAAGCTGTCCTATCGCATGCCAGTCTTTTCGTTTCTTCGTAACACTCACTGATTTTAATGCTATCTATTAATTCATTCTTCTACGCCCTCTTCTTTTTTCTCCTTCTATGACATCCTCCATGGCAGTTATAAGCAAGCAGTCTCTTCTTAAACAATTACCTTACCAATTCCTTTTCCTATTTTATATACCTTCTCTCTTCAACATTCTTCAGGAGATTTACGGATTTTCTCTCTTCCCCTATTCTTCTTAAAACTTCATCATTCCTTACTTTATCAACCCACCTCACTTTTTCCAGTGCTCGCCAAACCCACATCTCAAATGCTTCTAATCTTTTCTCATCCTCCTTCCTCAGTGTCCGTGTCTCGGCACCATATAAAGCAACACTCCACACGTAACATTTGGCCAACGTTTTTCTTAAATTCTTATTAATTTTGCGACACAACAGTCTTTTCTTCCCATTAAATCTGGTCAATTGAAGCGATAAAAATACAATACAATCTACGTCTTATAGAAGTAACTATTATTTGATAATAAAACTTGATATTGTATCTCTACACGTTTGTATATAACGTCCTGGAAATCGTTCCGTAAATTTTCTGTAACTTACACTGATTTCCCTTCGATATCACTAGCATAATCACAACTCACGTAACAATCAAGGTAATTACTAAAATGAGTATTCCAAAACACGATTGCCAGTGACCGTTTTATAGCGAACTGGGCGTTTTTTTTTTCACAAAATTGTTCGAATTGAATTTGCTCCACGATAATCTGAAACCGCCGCGCCGTACACAGAACTCAGGTAGTCCTGGGCTGCTGACGTGTCATCTGCGAATAGTGAATGCCATAGCTCTCTGTATTCATACATACTTGAGTACACACCTGAAAAAAATACCCCCCCCCCCAAATTAAGAGATTAACAAAATTCGTCCACTTTTTCGACTCTCTGGGGAGGGGGTCTGGTCCCGTTCGCCTCCCCCGTTAATACGCCCCTGGAGACGTCCTGTCCTCAGTTCGTTTGAATGTGGAATTACATTCTAGCCATATCCCAATCGGCTAGACCACACGTTGGGATATGGTCAGAGTACGTGATAACCCGCGCCCTTGTCTCAACTCGCTAACTAACCTTTATTTCCGCGTCTAATTTATCTTTATTCGTATCCCTTTCTACATACTTCTAGTAAAGAGTAACAAACGATAAGAAAATTCTCTTTTTTCCATAATTTCAGAAGCAAACTGATGATCTAATCCCCGTCGCCGAGCGTACTCAATCGGTCATCTTCAAAACTAGAATTGCACTTTATCAAATTAGCTGAATTCGAATTGTCTGCTTCCCTTTGATAACATTTTGAGACACGTGACCTAAAATACACTTTAATTCACTACTCATTCACTAGCAATAACAAATCACTTAGAAAGTAAAACTTTACTCAGTATTAGTAACCATCAAAATATGCATAAAGATTTTACCGTTTCAAAGACTGGCCTTTATACGACTGGCAGGTCAAATAGTCAAAAAGGCCAGCATCAATAAAGATAACATTCTACACACATGAAAGGCAGAATGCATTAAAACGATAACAATTTTATTAATACGCTGGTCCGACAATCGAACGCTCTCAGCTTTGAACTAAATTTAACTCACAAACCTTTATTTTCTCTGAAGACTTTTAAAAAACTACCGACCGCCGCCACGGCTATAAAAATTAGCAGTTTTCATCATCAGATCACAAGGGTTTAATTGTAACGTTTCAAACGTCTTATCAAGTGTTCGGGAAACCAACAAACATTTTATTTTTAGTTGCAACTGCACAATAAACCGTGTTATTATACTCTACTTAGGCCAGACTACTAATGACCTTAGATAACTATAGACTTGAAGAATTCTCTGATCGTATACACGGACGGTTACTGGAATAAAATTCACTAGTAATTAGTTGATATTACACTACATACACGTGTACTATTGCAGACTGTAAACAATTCTAAAGTCCTACAAAAAAAAGGCAGTGGAAAACTAAAATAAACACTTATATTTTGTTAAACATATATATAGATGACCTCGTGCGAGAATGGAAACAAAGTGCTCCTATAGGTATACAGATTAGCCGACACGAGTTTCTAAACACTATGCCGTTTCCCGATGATCAATTTCTAATCCAAGATAGTGAGGATAAATTACAACTGGCTATCCACAAACTAAATCTGTTATCAAAAGGTTGTAATTTGAACATTTCAATAGAAAAAACTAAGACCCTAGCATTCCTAGGAATAGATTCGATTCGGACAAAAATTGTAATTGAAAATAAAATTTTAGAACAAGTATCACATTTCAGTTACCTAGGATGTGACATTACATATGAAGAAGAAAAGATATTCTTAATAAAACAAACAACTTCCAAAGAATATGTGGGACATTACGGTGAACACTCAAAGGACAGACCACGAACGAAACACAAATAAAATTCTATAAGGTGATGGCAGTCCCCATGCTATTATACGGGTCCGAATCATGGGCACCACGAAAGAAAGATTATAGACAGACGGAAACGTCTGAAATGGAATATGTTAGATCTGTGAAAGCTGTATAAGATTAGGTCACACACAGAATTAAAAGTACAACCAGAAACGGAACTAGCGAAAAACTATAAAAAAAGATGGAAAGAGCATGTTATTCGCATGTCTCCAGAAAGAATTCCAAGAAAATCCTGAATTATAAGCCAACCGGAAGAAGAAATGTTGGCTGACCGAGACGGAGATGGTGAAGCCGGAACAGGCAACCTGCCTAATCCTGGACAGATGATGATGATGATTTTGTTAAACTACGACTTTGCACATAAAGCCGTACAACCAGTTTCCAAACAGTTAATAGATCGTAATTAATGACATCTGTTGACTGCTTTTGAAAGCTGTAATTGTTTGAACAATAGGCAGATTCAAGAACGTCTTGGAGAAGCGGATATTCAACTTCAGGGTGTCTCGAAACGGATATTACATTTGACAAATGGAAATCGAAAACTTCACTATTACTAAAGTTCCATCTACTGGTACAGTCTGGAAAGCAACACCTGAATAAAACATTAACTATTACGAAGTTTACAATTCTGTAGTTCACTTGCAAAAGGTGATATGTCCAAAAAAAAGTTTATGAGATATTTGGCCACGTTGTTCTGCATTCACAGATGGATCAGAATGAACGTTGAAACAGTGTCAAAAATAGGAGAAGACCATTTAATTTTAAGTTCAAAATCATTGTAATTTTGCAAAAAGGGAACATGTCCACACTGTGTTAGGCAGAAGAAAGGGATATGTCCGCTACCATGCAAAACGGGATTCCACAAATTAAGTAATAAGAATTAAGTATTGGTTTATTACAGTGTGATAATGAAACACGATAATTTTGTGTAAATGTACTAGCCGCAAAAAAGGTTTGATCCGTTTGTAAACACGTGTATCTAATTTCAATTTTTTGTAATTATTTTTTATCTTACAACAAATAACTTGATTGTAAATGAAACACTATGACTGTAGTTATAGCCTACTCTTCTCCAACGAGTCAATACTGCTGCAAAAGGGAATGAATCCTACAAACGCCAGCAAAACGGGATATCTAGTCCATAAGAAATTCGATATTATTACAAAACTATTTATCCCCGACTTTTAATATTTACACGTTATTTTCAAATATTTTTGTCGGTTTTTTAATGGGGTCGCGGGAATCCGGAGAGGTAGTACCTTTGTACAGGATTGATTGGGGAGTGGACTTCACAAGTTAACAGGGTTGGATGAAGTGACGTTAGGCCCCGAAGGAGCCGTTAGCCTCTCTCCAGTCAAGACCGTACCGCATGGTGAAATGCCTCATCCTACAAGAGGTAACCCTGTTGATGCAGAAAAGTACGGATCTAGACCGGAAGATCGATAAATATTCCTGGTGGAGGGCAGGAGTAGCCACCAGCCACCAGTACCAAGTTAGGGTGTAAGGACAATGATCCTGGACCGACTTATTTTTGGAATATTACAGGCGGGACTCTAGTTGGTTTAAGTCGGCTGTAATACTGCGTGCTATTGCTGCTGCCTTGCAGTTGGGTGTTGGGGCATCAGAGGCTAGGGGAAGGCAACCCTGAATAAAAATTACCGGGAGTCACGGCCCGTACCTGTAGTCTGTACCCTATAATGGGGAATTAATTTGATTTTCTCGCAACTTTCAAAGAAACAAGTCTGGAAATACAAGCCTACACGATACAGGTGCGTGGGTAGACCCAGGAAGAGATGGCTGGAGGATTTTTGAAAGCGGAACAGGCAGCACCTTGTCTATGCCGTGTCGTGATGATGATGATTTTTAAAATAGAAATATTCCTTGTGTTAACCAATATAAATAAGACATCAGTTTGTTGTGTTTCCTGAAAAACAAATTTTTTAGACATATCCAAATGTGCGACAGAATTTAAAATTAATCGAAGACTCCACACTTCCAAAACAGAACAAATAAGATAGAAAAATCGGATACCAAATGTGACGAGCCAGACTACAAGGAATAAACGGCGCATGCCTACACGTATATACGCGTTCAACATATGCGCTTCTAAAAACTTTACAACCACGGAAGCTGCACACATGTTCGTTGGCATACCGATGACAGGCGCAGCACGGATACTGGTAGTGCACAAACTTCCGCTGAGTCACGTACATAATGTATGATGGTTCGTGCACTGAACAGTTAGAGGTCTCTAAACCTACTCCGAGTGAAAGAACGTACACATCACCACATGATACGAACAACTGAACATGAATGGCGACCAATGGCGGCTTGTGGTTCTGACAGTTGGGAGTTCAATGTCTGAATGTTTCTACTAAGAGCAATTATCCCATTCCAAATAACACACGGGGTGGGTCTCAACACGATGACAACTTTTAGTAGGCCTAATAATAAGTTGTGTTTATGCTATTTGCAAATTATTGAAAAAATAAAAGGATAGTTAAATATTTAAGACGGGAAGCGGCCTACCGAGTTCCTTAATTTTACATTTATCTTTAATAGAGACAGAAGAAAAATTAGTTTTTAAAATAGATTGAACACTATTCATTTTAAAAAATCAATGAGCTGAACACAAAAATAAAAAAAATACTTGAACACTTAACACACAAAAATACCAGCAAGTACTTTGGAGGTTATACACGCTTCGGTCAGCTTAACGTTGCTGTAATTATTATTTAATGACTACATTAAACACACTTTATTTTCGGAATACAATTACTTCACTATTTTATTTTATTTTAAGACTTTACTGCACACATTTTCATTGCATTCTAAATGAAATAGAGAATTCTGACACAAAACTGAAGGTAAACGGACAAATCATTTAAAAATCATACTAATGGCGAATGGCGGTATTATGAAAATGTTAAAATTCCCGGTCAGTGGGGTTCGGCCCTCGTCGGAACTATTCGTCTCTGTAACTAACACTCGGGATTAGCGACTGTTGAATGCAATTTTGCGTATACTGATTTCCATCTCCAAAGCTGTCTACACAGTCCAGGAGGTGCTGAGAGCTCCTTTGCACGTCTAGCAATAGTATCGAGCAATATTCGTCTACTACGCGAATCCATTACTGTTCAGTCAACAAAGTTAATCTCGGAAATCTTGTTATTTAAATATGAAACCATTATCTCAACAAATCCTTAACATATTTACATTATTTAGGAGGGTTCACTAAACCATTGAACCTTATGGACGAGCCGCCACTGATGGCGACAAACTTATAGCTTGTACATATACTTATGGAACACGTTTTTCATTGGTACGATAAGGTATCCACTGTTACTGGAAGAGGTGTCACGCTTCCATCTACCCGGCTTCTCGTATGATTTAAGAAGAAAATGAAAACACCTATCGAGCACCAATATGCCAAATGTGGCCCCAGAAGATGGAAGTAACACATGGTACACTCTGGACAGCATTAACGGCAGATGATCCGAGAAACCGGCACTCAGTTCATGCGACACACATTCCCAACTCGGAAATAATCGACAATAGGGGTTGCTGACCTCTTACTTAGTCGTTAGGGGTTGTTGACCGATAAAACAATTCATTTACGAATCTTTAAAAACTGACATCCAATATGGTGGAAAATTCATTCGATTTTTCAGTCCTATAGACATGTGAATCGAAACGCTTACAATAACAGGTACTTCTATTTAATCTTTCGTTTAATAAACGATATTTTTCCAAGATCCCGTATCTTTAATTTCGAAAGCATAAGGAATAATCTTGGCGATTTGACAGGACGGTAGATGAACTCTCACTACACTACGGTTCCAATGCTGGATACACGCTAAACAGAAATGAAGTTTCTTCGAGAAAAAACGAGCTTACGAGAGTACAGAGTGCAGAAAGATGATGCGCGGGCAATATTAGAAGAGTTCAAGAGCTTGCGATCGGCCTTATCGTCACTGAACCTTCTTCTGGATGGACGTGTTTTAATGGAGATACTGGAGAAGATGATGTGGAGGCGGAAGAGCTTCAAGTCGGCCAACGGCTGCACACATGGGCTGAGTTAGATAGCCTACTGCGACCGGGCAGAGACCGCTCGTTAGCCAAGGTGAAGGCAAGTCTCTACCGGAAGAACAGCCCAAAATCAAAGTTCCTGGCCCTCCAGGTTGGGGATTGGACGGTCCTATCCTGGAAAATGATATTTCTGCGAAATCAAAAGAGGAAATACTGGAAAAATATGGCTAAGAATAGAGAAGCATGGCGAAATCTCATGAAGAAGGCCAGGGTCGAGCTAATGATGATGATGATACCGGAGAAGATGAGATATAGAAACGACACCTTATCCTACTAACAACAGGTTGTGTAACGCAGCACACCAGTACGGCGTAAGGAACGTGGGGGTGACCAACATAAGGACGGTGAAATTTGGACGAAGCTACGATATATCTGGAAAGGCAGTGTACACTCGTAAGATTACACATATTACAGTACTGAAAGCGACAGTGATTTTCAAATATATTAAATCCTGGAGCAGTCCACATCAACATCACCTGCAATGGGGCCCACACGGAGAAGCTATTTGCAACACCTTTAAATAAGTAGCCTAGTAACTCCGAGCGAGGTTTCACTACAAAATAACAAGAGAAAAACACCTAAAAACCTGAGATTTTACGAACAGATTAAACCAAGTTACACAAGAGAGAATTTACAATTTTACCCACACTAACACACACAACGTACCGTTCACTCACCGCCCACACATTCAACTACATTACTCAAGCTGCCCACTACACAGTAAAAACCACCATAAAACTCCATTTCTTCCTGAAACAATTGGGTAATTATTTACCGCCAACTAGTCTATTCATCTGTGCGGGACAAAATATTAATCGACAAACTTTGATAGATTCCATGAATCTCGGTATATCTATACACATAAAACTCAAAAAGTCTGAGGATTTATGGGCACTAAATATAAATCCACACCGATTCCCACCAAATTTTGCACAGGTAAACTTTGACACAAGGCGCAAAGTAATATCTAACTTGGAATTTGACATCTTGCCCCGTTCGCACGATTTAGGCCTTTTAGTTGACGCTTATAAAGATGTCAACAACACCAAGGATACCAGAATTAATTACCACAGTAACAAGTAAATAAACAAATGATGTTTAGTGGCATCGGAACTGTACCTTTATCCGTTCCTGCAGATTTTAATGTTTTTAATATGCGTTTGTATCGATATATTTTGTAATTTTTTATACAGATACGTCTATATATTTTTTAATTTTCTTAAACGATTATAAAATGTATGTTTATACGTATTTTTGATGATGCAATGAATATATTAGGCCTACATACTACTACTAAAGATGTCAACAACACCATGGACACCAGAATTAATTACCACAGTAACAAATAAATAAACAAAAGCTATTTAGCGGCATCGGAACTGTACATTTATCCATTCCTGCCCTAGAGTACATTCCCTATGTTTTATATAATATGCGATTGTATCGATATATTACGATGTGGAAATGAAGTGTACTAATTGTAAATTGTCCTATTACTTAAAGGAAAGCGAAAATACGTGTTGTTTTCATTTGTGAGTTAGGTGACAGCGGTTTTTGGTTTTTAGTTTACTGCTGAAATAAATAAAAGCCATGGTTGAGGAAAACATACCGTTTAATGTGTTATACAATGCTTCTAACACAGTAACACTTAAAATAAAGAATTTAGCGTTTTGATTTAACAAGTATTTTATAAATATCTCCAAAGGCTTTATAAACGGGTACTTTTATATCTCCAAAGGTTGTTGCACCGGCATAATAATTTAGTACGAGTTAAAATAGTACAAGTGTTGAAAATAGCTTTGGAGAGAATTTGACTAATGAGTACAACATTGTTATACGAGCTGATAGAACGCCAAATAGACACAGACAATAAAAATTACATTAAAATACTTATTAAAAGCCAAATATTCGGGTGCGAAACCGCGGATAACAGCTAGTATAGTATATTTCTCACCTACTTGGGACAAAGCATTTCTTTCGTGCCTCGATCAGGAAGCAGATGTCGTGGCCCTGTCCATTAGCCTGGTGGAAATTTGGGCACAAACATATACTGTAGATGATGAACTCTTTTATTTTAAAAAAGAAGGTAATGCGTGCATGCGCCCTCCCGTCCGTTGGTATGAGGGGCTTAGACATGGAATCTTTCAAGGAAACGTCAACGGAAAGTGGACAAATGTCATAAAAATATGGAAGGAAGAGTTTTAGCCAAATCGTTGGTGCGTCTCAATGATAAGACAGAACGCATGAATACAAGTTGCACTGTCATTACAAGAAGAATGAAATGACATTCGGCCGGACGTGTAGCTAGGGCGGCGACACAGACATCATACAGCCAAGCATCTTCGAGAAGAAGACAGAAGACACGATTAACGTATCATACCGTTCAATTCTCTGAACGCAGCTGACACAGAACAGAGGGGAGTGGGAGGGGCTTTTGATGAGCAAGGGGCTGTGCAGTACGAAGGGCATGCCCGTCGCCGCATGCTGCGTCCCGAGCTTCAAATAGAGCTCCTGCCGCAGGGACCACAGATGGCTGGATTTTAGGGTGTGGCCTGCTACCGGCCGCGGGTTTTCAATTAATTATTAAATGAGGATTAGGGTGCGGCAAGATTCACCTGGTACAGATTGGTAGCGACCGGGGGCGCTAGTGAGGTGGTTGGCCTGAAATCGGGCGGTGCGGCGATAGAAGTTTCGGGACAGTGTCCGTATAGTGGCGTCCAGGGAACGGACACACAGTCCGAACATAACCTTCAGAAACTTTCTGAATCTAGTGTTATTTTTTTTTGCCATTCCGGGGACTAGTGGAGTTGTGTGGAAAGAGTGTTTTCAATAATTAATTCTGGCAGGACAAATGTGAAAACAGACTTCATGTAGATACTATAAAAATCAATTATCAGGTCAAAACTCGATTTAGTACAGTGTCATGAACTTCCCACTCAGAATCAAAAGGTTTTGAATAATTGCGTCATCAGAGAAATACAGCAGAACCGCCTAGTAAATCTATCTGTATAATTTATAAAATTCATATTGTTTAATTTTTATTATAAATAATTACCACTTATTTTTTTCAGTTAGTTATTTTATTATTTACTTTTATTTATTAGTTACTTTATTACACAGTGTTAATTGTTAATTTCAACCAATAGCATTTATTTTTTCACAGTCGGTGTTGAGAAGTTGAAAAGTGAGCCGTGTGGGATGCTGGAAGGAGTAGGCGAGGGGTTCAGTAAGGTGTAGGGGGAGGGGAAAGACGAAGCGTCCCATTTTTTTTTCAAATTTCTAAACTGGTCACCATAGATCAGACCCAAGTCTCTCACCGATTGAGCCAGGGGGAATCTGTGTCCAACACTGGAACACCAATAGTAATGAAAATTATAATGTGTCAACTTGGTTTTCCCAAAGCGTTACACATTCTTTCGTCACTCAAAGGCTCTCTCAGAGACACGGCCACAATCGAACCCATAGATTAGTTGGTTTGTTGTTTTCAATGCAATACAACTAAAGAAGTCTGCTTAATACGAAGAGTGTAGCTGAGTCGTTCCCAAGCAGCAGTGGCTCGATTTCTTCTCTCAACCAGTAACGGGCATACCAACATTGTAATCAATTAAATAAGCCTTTATTAATTACAATAAAAATGTATATAATGATTAGCCATTTTGTTATTTTTGTGCACTAAATTAACAAATTTCTAAAATCACAATACTAGAGATTTATTAAATCGAACACTCGTAAATTGTCAATTAAAATTATAGTTAATTACAATCAAGTGTTACTGTAATTATGTGCAGAGGGGTAAAGTATAATTAACTGTAATTATAGAAAATTAATGTCAATTGTAATTAAAAATTAACTGAGTCACATCTGCAAGGATTTCGGATTACAAGTGTCATACTGAAGACTGCTTCTGATGGAGCTGACCCCAAGCGACCAAAGATTGTTGTAGATGGTAGGCTACTGTTCTGGAGCAGGTCAGCAACGTTGAGAATACCTGGTCTGTAATGTATTTTACAATATAAAAAACTGATGTGGTGAAGAAGCTGCACAAGTTGAGCAACACGTGTGGGACCATCAGGAGAACTCTGAAATCAACAAGGAAAGAATCACGCCTGAAGATCTACAAAGTGATGGCCCTTCCCACACTTCTGTATGGGTCTGAGAATCGGACTTCAACGAAAGCCCGGGCGAGACGTATTCAAACGGCCGAAATGAGATTTCTCAGGCACGTGGCAGGATATACTCTTCAAGATGGCAAAAGAAATGTCAATGTACGACAGGAGCTGAATATTATGAGTATACGTGCCAGAATTGTCCAGTATCGCCTAAAATAGTTGGAACATGTAAACCGAATGAATGACTGTCATGTCACATCCTGAAACAACTATGGAATTATAAGCCGAAAGACGAAGAGGTGTGGGGCGTCCCAAGAAGCGTCGGAGTGACCAGCTCTGGTCTGTCTGCTTGATAATATTGATGATGTAATTAAAAATAAATAATTAAATACCGGTTTGAAAAATCGTAATTAATTTTTTTTAATCCAAATAAAATATGTAAGTAAATTATATCTAATTAAAATGTTGAAAAAAAAGACTAATGAAAATACAAAAACACAAATAGAAAACAGAAATACACTATCGTGCTGTATTGCAGTTTCCCATCAACTAATTAATTAATTACAAACTATCTACTGCTACTCACCATTATATAGTTGTGGATGTTCTGATCAGTAGGCCTGTCCGTAATGAGAAACTTCATGTTCTTGAATTCGATTTCGCAAGGAGGTGGTCTAAATTCCTTCTGACGCATGTTGTCGACTATTATGCTCATTTCCGCACAAACTAAACTTTTTTATTTTTTTTTCTTTAACAGAACCTGACGATATTAACAGTAATGAAAACGTAACTTCTCTTTGAAATATATGCTTCGATTTATTAACTTTATTCTCCAGTGATGTTTATATGCAACTACAAATATAAATTTTTCAAAAAATACTGAACTGTTTATGCACGAATTTTTTACTTTTGCTTTTTTTTTAAACAAAATGTCAGATCAGATCTGTTAATTGTATAAAACTATATATGTAGGCTATACGAGTGTGATAATGTTCCTCTTTCTCTAACTGATATCAATTAAACAAAAAAAGAATTAATCAACACAAACAATACAGAGCTAAAAATTAACAAATTTCTGAAAAAACGTTGTTATGCTTTGTTTTCTTTGTTTTTTTTTAATGTTTAGACCCTCATTACTGTTAAAATATTAACAGTCTAAGAATGCATATATATATATGTACACACTCCTCACACAGATACAAATGGAACACAGAATGACGTAATTCACTGAAGTCCGTTTTTTTGTTTTATAGAGAGAACGATTTGTTTGTTTTGTTTTTTGGAGGAAAAAATATTTTTTGTATTCGCCTAAAAGTTTTACGAACGCTGCACCGATGAAAATCAACCTGATGAGCCGGAAATAAAACACTCCCTCGGTTACTATATTATTATATAACACCACACGGTCCCGTCTAAACCACTCCGCGGCGTCTCCTCTAACTGCTTCCTCCTCTTCTACTACTACCGCTACTTCTGCTTCTTCTTCACACTTCTCTTCTGCACGTCTTAATATTTTTTTTATCGTCTTCACCCCATTCAATAACAGTTACGGAGGGCAGAATTTTCTTCCCGAAACGCTCACCAGATGACTTGTCGGCGCGAGAATCTAGCGGCCTCCGTTGTCACTCACGTCGAACTGCGCCTACTTTACGTATCTGTTTATTTGTGCTGAGCCTGGCAATACTCTGCACTGTCCAGATGAAACTCCATGAATGTGAGCCAAGTCTCACCGAGGAACTGCAACAGACAAAAACCAAAACGTCAATCAACAATCAGCAGCTTCCTTTTTGACAATGGCGCACACACACAATCAAACCAATTCCTGTCCAGGGTCACTGTCAATTAACACACACAGACACACCGCGTGAAGGGCGGCTACTGTACGTTCACACACACACACACACACACACACACACACACACACACACACACACACACACACACACACACACACACACACACACACTGTAATTATGCAGCAGCCCATGCAACCGGTACCTGTTTTGTAAATAAACACTGTCATTTGGTTCGACGACAAGAAAGAACTACACATTTCGATCTAGTAACGTCGCGTAGCCGCTCGCGCTTACATTCGGTTCCCACTATCGAAGAAACAGCCTTATGTACATACGCTACACATGCACAGGCCGGCCTACACCGACATCAAGGTTGCGCGCGACCTTGGGAACATTCATATTATTAACTGATACGTGTAATTTAACTTTTTTTTTGTCAGAACACAAGTAAATTTAAAAATCCTTGACGACATTAATAATCCGATACTACGATTCGTTTCGAAGTGAAATTCTGAATAATTATCGTCAAAAAATAAACTCTTTTAGCATTCTTATATTGTAACTCGATGTTCTCACAGTAATATATCTTACAACTGATACGGCTTATCAGTTAAAATTACCCTTTCTACACACCCCTGCAGAGTTTAGGGACAATATAAATCGGGCTACATTTATTTAGCTGGTCGGTACGTTAAAAACTACCATTAGAATTTGCATGCCTTCAGTTTCCCTAAATTAGAGTTCATTTAGGCTTAAGTTATAAGTTATAGTTAGCCCAAGCGGCCGAGTGTCCAACAGAGTTAGGTGGACCCGAAACCCAGCGGAAGTCACGATAAACGGTGTAGCGTGACAGATGTATGCATAATATTGAATGGCAATTGATCATTAGAATAATGAAGTTATAATATTTAAATTTGGAAGAAAGCACTAAGTTTAATATAAAAAGATTAATTCATAGCAACTGTGGAAAGAAATCATTATTATAAAGAAAATACAAGTTAAAATAAAAGGAGTTACTAGTGATGAGTCATCCAAGACCAGTCTCATAACCAAAGGTTTTCAAGGTATAACCCAGGAAGGTAAAATAGTAAATAACAAAGCAGTACACAATATGACCAAACCCACAACGAGGGAGAATAAATAGAATAGAAACCCTAAAATAAGCCAAGATCAACCAATACAGGTTGTGTATTTCTGAAATAAAGAAGAAGATGGAGAAGATCCCAAGAAACCTGATGGCAACAAGAAGAAGATGGAGAAGATACCAGTCCCAGAAGGCAGGAGAAAAGAAGACTGAAGAAAGAAGAAGAGGGCAGCATCCTGAAGAAGATGTCATGCTCTTATAAAAGACACCCAAATCCCTATATCCCCAAAATAAATATTTAAAAATAAAAGTATAACGAAATAAAAATCACATGTATATAAATTTAAGAGAGAGAAGTGTATAAAGTAAAAGTTACCTGTGAACTAAGATGAAACAATAATATAGTACCCATGGAACAAATCTCCATTGAAAAAACGCTAACCAATTTATTATGTTAATAAGACTATACGACCATTTAGCATTAACATAATATATAAGTGCAAAGTGAACCAGTGATAGTTTTGGGTATTATAAAAAATGAACCTTGTGTTTCATTCTTGGCAATCACAAACGTTGGATGCAATGAAATATGCATTTTTCAATGACTTAAAACGTGTACTGTGACAATATGTTGTTCATAAGTCATGAATCTGTTTAAAATAACATTTTGTTTTACATGAAAAAAGAAAAACAGATTTCATAGTGCTTTTTGAACGGTTCATACTATTTATTTGTTAATGACAGGGTACAATTCCCCAAAGACAATGTATAAAAGACGGTATAAAAACTGTAGAATCCTACTTATAATAATAGTTAGATATAAGAATATAAATATAAGGTTTTTATGTATATAGTATAAGAATGTTTAAAAATGTTTTAGATATAAGGCCATTTGTTTGGGTCTGAAACAACTAACATCAGAACTATAAAAATAGTTACCACTTGTAAATAGTAGAGAGTAATTAAGATGTTAGTTAGTACAAAACCTTTTTTATAAACCATGTTTCCATGTTGGAAATGGGGATTTTGTTGCAAAATGTATGACTTGAAGACAACCATTTATTTAAAAAAATATTCTTTATTTTGTTTAACTATTATTTGTATTGTAACCAATACTAATTGTTTTTGTGTAATTTGAAAACATGTTTAATTTATAATACTATTTGTAAAAGTCAGAGAGGGTATCACACATCATATATTGTTTGTAAATTATTTTGTAAGAAAAATTGTTAA
Organism: Magicicada septendecula; assembly: GCA_034769895.1. NCBI lineage: Eukaryota > Metazoa > Arthropoda > Insecta > Hemiptera > Cicadidae > Magicicada > Magicicada septendecula. The sequence continues at coordinate 134,838,482 of CM068372.1, forward strand.
AAAATCATAGGCCAAAAGAATGGAAACCAAACTTCATCAAAACAGAGAAATTACTCATTTAAAAGCAAATAAACAAAAGGGGTTTAGACAAAATAAACTTGAGATCATGCCATATAATTGCACATACCATTTAGAGAGATTTTAATAAATTATATTCAGAATTATAAATAAAAATGAGAATGACTAAACTCAGAAATTTAGACATGGGAGTCATATATTCCAGAATAATGTTTCAGAATACAACTAATTCAATTAACTACCAGAAAATAAGGGAATATGAACCTTTTAATACAATATAGGATTATTAATATTAAATATAACTGATAAAATGGCTGAATTTACATTATAACAGGAAGTAAATTTTGGAAATGTTTTGACTTATCAGAGTATACCAAACTGAAAATAAAATTACTATTTTTTGGACAGAAAACACTATAAAATGGCATTATTTAATCTGAAAATAACCAGAATGAACTGAAAGATTAATTTAAATCACATCTAGTGAATAAAATTGACAAATAACCAAAGTTTAGGCATTCATATAGTGAAATAGTAAAATGTACACAGGATGTGAAAATATTTTTGAACAATGTTAAGGATAATATTATATAGGCTAAGAGTTTAATTGAAACTAAAGGAAACAGTTAGTTGATTATTGGTATTTGAACGGATAACATAAACGAGAGTTTTGTGACGATCTAACCTATTTTTACAACGTTAAAGATCAGTGGTGAACAGTACGTTACTGTAAAGTCGGGAGTGAATTATAAACTCTTTCCAGAACCTATACATTGTGACAAAAACGATCAAGAAACACTAATTAACACTAAACAATACATTTCTACTCTGAAAAAACACCACAAAACACCAGAAAACTGTATAACACATTAACCAAATTAGTGTCGGAATTGGGAAAAGTGTTTTGACTTATAATTACACAGACATACTAAATACAACCCAGAATCACTACACCAGTCACTACACAACATTTAACAAGAGATTTGCAGAGACAAGAACAGGAATTTTGCCAGAAAATACATTATTTGGAACACTGCAGGAACGAGCAACATTTTGATCAACTTGACGGCGGCCATTTGCTTTGACGATTCCAGTGCCTTCTTCTTAGTACAACTCAGCTGTTTGGTGAAAACAATTATTATATTTACAAATTATTATTCAATGTCTGTGTTTATTAATAACTATTAATTTGATTGTAACGTTATACTTTTTAAATATTAGCCCGATTTCTCTGACTTTGGTAATAACTGGCTGTTTAAAGAACCCTATATAATTTTTATATCATATACTTGTAACTTTTTTCGATATCCTGAGAATCGATACTAATCGATAAGAGTCAATATTGCTATTAATTAATAAAAAACATTAATACTTTTCAATACTTAATAGTTCTTTATTTCTTCAATAATACTAATTACCAATAATATAATTCTAATTGATAATCTACAAGGACTTTACCACCCGTAAGTGAAGATAACCTAAAAAATAAAAAGGTAAACAAGTATCGATTGGTTTACAGACAGTCTTATGAGTGGTGATAGATTATTTAAAATATACTAAAACTTTAATAAAAATTTTCAGAAGAGCATTACACTGTTTAAAACTTCACAGCCCTATATTAATTAATTGATCCTAATTAATTAATTAATAAAATTAAAAAAATTTCTTAATTATTTTTTTTTTATAAACATAATTTTTTTTTTAAATTTCCTTCAAAACAATAAATTTTGTTTTGAAACTTTCGGCGAAGCTGAACAGATATATTCCTTCATCAACTTTACGCTACTCGACCGATCTTGCTACCATTGGGACTCGACCAGCTGGGAAACTTAAGGAAGTGTTTCAGGCCAGTAAGACGTCGAGAGCCACACCAATTAAACACCAATTAAACATATTACATTGGACTTGATTACAGCGGAGTCACATACTTCACAATCTATTATCTTATTATCAATAACAACACCTTTTTATTTATTATTATTACAACGGTCAAACAGCAACGAACGCGTGCGACTACTGCCTGATCCGGACTCCCGTTTCGCACAAGTTTCCCTCAAGCATTGGGCCCACGGCCTGCCGTCCACGCCTCACTACCGCCAGAGAGCAACAACGAATCTGTATTTAACCTCGCGGTAATAACGAACCGCAGGACTTGGATTAACTCGACAGCATAACAAGGAAAGCGAGCTCTCTGCCATACGTTATCAGCCCCCGGACTCCCTTTTATTAGTTACATATTCTTTTCACCCGAATACTCAAAAGTAGAACAGCTGATTTTGTGCGTTAAGTGCTATTTTATTTCGTTTGTTTCAACCCTTATAGTCCTAAAACGACTGCTTCCATTTTGACAAACGAGGCCTGAAATGACTCATCCAAAGAACGCATGAAAAGATTATCGACTAAGGTACGAAAACGACATTACAATTACCAGCGCCGGATTTAGAGTGTGCGGGCCCCTAGGCTGAGGTTGTGGTGCGGGCCCCCTACCTTTCAGTGCTTAGCTGTGAAGAGCGCAGCACTGTCCAGAAACATCAGCCCTCCCACAACTGATTTAGTCAGGGCTGATCGAAGCCTCGAAGAATATTCATTTCTTTTTGTTACAATAATTTTATTTTTTTAATTTGTATGTGGTGCGGGCCCCTAGGCTCCAGCCTAGTCAGCCTACCCTTAAATCCGGCCCTGACAATTATACAATATGTTTGTTCGTTAGGTTACAGCTGCCTGATGGTTACCGTGGCAACAGAATTGCTTGACTTGTTGGTTTTTCTTATTGTTCTGTAAGAAGTGAGCAAAGTATTGTATACCATCTGTGTGTGCCGTTCTCCATGATTTTTTTCATGTATTCTATATAGTAGCCTACACGAACTTCGAGTCTTAAATAACACGATCTCTTCCGTAATGGAAATTTTTGTTTGCATAATTATGACTTGTAAAATATGATTAAGTGAACTAGTGAATTAAATATCAAATGAATTAACTAAAACCGTTGTACTTTGGAATCGAATTGTTTTACTGTCACAGGTTTTACATAAAAACATCAAAGAGTTTACAATTTTCTTTGTTATGAAACGCATGCAAACTATTTTTCACATATCGGACAAGTAACTGCTGGCGCATAATTTTTAAAACGGCTAAAATAAAAATTAAAAAATATTTTACATTTCACCCAAACGTCCACATTTTTAATCATACTATACTCAGGCCTCAGTAATCTATGCTTCATACAGATTAAGCCACTCAAATGTGTTTAAGAACTAACCAGAAACAATTGTTTAACTAATTATACGTAACTTATATCACTACCGACTCGGAACACAAAGTTCGGTAGTGATATAATTAGTTAATCAACGGACACGTCATGGACAACAAAATCCAACAATTGTTTACTTTATAAATAATTTCACTCGTTTAAATTAGATTTTTCTCTGGGACGTTTAATGGAGAAATACAATTATAATTTCGGAATTTAAATTAACAAGTGAATACAAATTTATAATCAATTTTTTAAATAGACAAGGTTTTTTAAATAGACCCCCCTACGTATAAATATTTTGCCTCTTTTAATATCTACATGAAAGGAATATCAAATATTCCTGGAGCTTAGAGAATAATGTCGCTTAATGCAGCGAGAAAGTTTATTTTTCATTAAACTTTTAAAAGCAAAAGCACGTGTGAACGATCACCGCTCTGCAGACACAATGCAACACATTCGTAGCTCTACGCACTAGACGGGGGTCGTTTTCACACAGGGGCCAGGTTACGGAGTGGAAAACACACCCTTGATCAGTTTGACATAACACATTAGAAGCGGGTGTGTGCAAAGCAGTTTAGCTGTACATTCTTTCTCTCCGAGGTTCCAGACACAATACCGTAGATAACATCTGATCCAGCAGCCTTACATCGAAATTACCGTGACTCATTCACACCGATACACGTCGATACACGCGTGTACATTACCGGACGAGTGACTCATCTGTCGGAATGACTAACTATAGTGAGTAATGTAATCTTTGTACGTCTGTATCACTACAAACATTTACGAAATGATACCTGGTTATCAACCCGTTGGCTAGTCTGGTTTGTCACTGTGGATTTTCCATCGTGTATACTATATGGATCGCGTCCTGACTGGCAAAGTGAACGGCAGAAAACGTTCGGAAGCACGTACAGCTTCCCTCACCACAGAGGGAAATAAAGCCTTTGGCGCCAAGTTAACACGTGTACCTACTAAACGAGTCATTAAGTCAGTACTGCACTTGTTTTGGCACCTTACAATTTGTATTATTTAGTAATGTTTAATGTAAACAATTTGTATACAGTTAATACGTAGTTAATAAAATAAAATAAATTAATGTAAATTAGCATTGCTTTTGAACACTTTAACGACCACGGCGAGAGTATACGCCAGCTTCTTTTACGCAATAAATATTTTGAAGTTTACGGCTCCCGTCTTTTATTCTTTGTTTCCCTTATTCTTATCTTTATTCGTCTGGCTTCAACATTTAAATGTTCATAAACTACAACGCAACAGAACTTAGCGATAAACTGAAATATAGTGTCAGAATACTGAAATCTTGCAGTGAAACAAATGTGTTTATTTTGGAAAAGAACTTATTAAAAAACCTCCCACTTTGGAGTCATTAATTGTTAAAATAGCTATACCATTTAACGCAAAATATGCTCCGCTAAAGCAACAACAGCTATAACAAAGCAAAAAAGTCAGACTATGTACAGGTACAGCCGTACAGTATATATAGCATACGCCGTGTTCTTGCCCCCCGCTGGTGCAGCGGCCGGACCGAATTCAGTGAATGCACCACGCGATCCATATAGTATACATAGATGGGATTTCCGTAGTCCTGTACGCGACAAATCTTTTACACTCCGAATGCATTATATCCTTCATCGAGCGTCTGCCCACTGATGAACGAAGGCCTCCCCGCGGCAATTCGGCACTAATTTTTCCCCAGAGAAATCTCGTTCAGTTCACTGTCACGGGTGAATACAACGGGAACGGACAAGAAAAATTTCATCAAAATTAAAAAAAAATAATTTCCACAAACCAATTAAGAAATACTATTTATTATTATTTTTTTTTTTAAATAGAAAATGACTTGTTTTTAATAACAAATAATTAAAAATGGCGATTTTGTTCCGCCCAAGTAGTTTAGAAGTTAGGCAGGACGGGGAGCCTTACGTGAACCTTTCGTCATACAAGGACCGTAATGGGGTCAGCAGTACACGGTTCAGCCGACCACTATTAACCCAAGCTGTGGTTTAATTACGGGGGGGGTCAGGGGTCAATCTCCCAAAGCTATTACAAAATTCAATAATCCCTTAAAGTAGGCCTATTTCTAAGCAGTTTTGTGCGTTAAAATAAGACTTATAAATAATCGTAGAAATAAAAGGAATTACAAACAAAATTCGTAAATTAATTAAATAAAGGGGAGTCCTACTTCAAGATACTCTCATTCTCTCCCCCTCCCTCTGGAGCAGCTCCTAGACACACCGCTGATTCCAAGTACACACATCCACAACTGAATCGAAGTGGGGGGGGGTCAACCAACCTGTTTTTATGGTGATCCCGGGAAATGAACGCGTGCCTTTAGAATACTAGCCAGGCACCACACCCCCTGGTCTACTAAACCCTTAATTTTATTTTTAATATTACAAAACGTCGTTTAACAACAGTCCAAAAGTGTATATCAAATGTCTGAGACGAGATATCTAAAAAAAAGACACTTTTTTTATACGGAATACGAACAGGATAGATAGGCCTAATTATACAGATACCGTATTATTGTACAGTCAATTATATAATCTATACAATTATATAAGTAAAACTGGAGCTGAATATATTAATTATATATAGGCCTACATTCAATTTTATTTTTATTTATATAATAACGAGTAAATGAGTATTATATATCAATATATTAATTTATAATAATGTACTACTAGTAGTTTTCGGAGTATTAAATTCATATGTTATACGAATAACGATATGGTGTAACGGTATTGTTATTCTTAATGTAACATTAACAAGCGCTCGCGCACAAACATTCGCATCCGAGCACAATAATTAGTCTGTTTATTGTGTTTAATTATTTCTGTATTGACTTACACAGTTTCTGATGATGATAACAGAAAAAATTGTGGAAATGTACAAGGATGGTTTAAAAACTCACTGACCGGACCTCACAAAATATTTTGTGATTTTTTTTTAAATGATTAAATGCTTCAATCGATAACGGATACGATACTCTTGCACGTGTAGTCCCCAGTTTTTGTGCATCACAGTCTCCTGTTCACTACCCACGTTTCTGACCCAAGTACAGCAGGAAATACGAACCAAGTAAAAACTTTCCTCCGTGTACATCACGCCAGTTTGTCATCGTTACGCTCCGCTATAATTTGGGATACAATCAGGGCCATCTTTTCCACTCAATTTTGTATTGGAAATTCTTCGTAGCGACAACTGCTAGACAGAAGTATCCAGAGACATTATCAACGTTAACAACATAGACGCCATCTAGCCTATAGTTTTCTTAGTGGAAAGCCCAAGTCTTTCAGGGGCGTATTTACAGGAGGGAGACGAACGCGACCTTTCCCCCCAAAGGGTCGAAAAAGTTGACGTTAATCTTTTCATTTTTAAGCTGTTTTATTCTTTTTCAGTTTAAAAACGATGTGGAAAAGAAGAAGTGTACTAATTGTAAATTGTCCTATTACTTAATGCAAAGCGAAAATAGGTGTTGTTTTCATTTGTGAGGTTAGGTGACAACGGTTTTTGGTTTTTAGTTTACTGCTGAAATAAATAAAAGCCATGGTTGAGGAAAACAACGTTTAATGTGTTATACAATGCTTCTAACTAGTAACACTTAAAATAAAGAATTTAGCGTTTTTGATTTAACAGGTACTTTATAAATATCTCCAAAGGCTTTATAAATGCGTACTTTTAAATCTCCAAAGTCTGTTCCACCAACATAATGATTTAGTACAAGTTAAAATAGTACAAATGTTGAAAACAGCTTTGGAGAGAATTTGACTAATGAGTACAAAATTCTAGTTAGCGTATAAGTTTGAAATATGAAATATAGGAAAATCCAATTCAGTCAATGAGTATCCTGTAAACAATAACGCGTATTTTTATTGTGTTATTACCGTTTACCGTTGATGGCACTGATTTCAGCCACTTTAAAGATATAATGTTGATTAGTCTTGTTTTCTCTTTTGTACGAAGACGACTCGACCCCGGATTCCCAGGCCAAATTCTAGATACGCCACAGAAATCATTGTGTTACAGATTTCACATGAAGACAGACAGTACAAATTCCCAGTTACATGTAGATTACGATTGTTGCTCTGACCACCGAAAACTGTAGTAAACACGCGCGCGCGCACACACACATTGATTAAAGTCTCTCATTAACCAGAACTCCTTAAGAAGAAATTTACTTACCAAACGAAATTCAATATTATTTACTAAATCGTGAATGAAATGCAAACGTGAAACTTCAGAAAGTGTAGGCCTATATATAAAGAACTGAAAAAAAACCGACAGTCTTCAATATCGAAGATACTGTGGGTCGTGACCCCCCTATCTCGCAAACGCGTGAACACTATGCGTCTACAACGACAGCCTTCACTAGCGAGGATACTGGGGTCGTGACGCCCTATCTCGCAAACGCGTGGACACTATGCGTCTACAACGACAGCCTTCACTAGCGAGGATACTGGGGGTCGTGACCGCCCTATCTCGCAAACGCGTGAACACTATGCGTCTACAACGACAGCCTTCACTAGCGAGGATACTGTGGGTCGTGACGCCCTATCTCGCAAACGCGTGGACACTATGCGTTTACAACGACAGCCTTCACTAGCGAGGATACCGTGGGTCGTGACGCCCTATCTCGCAAACGCGTGAACACTATGCGTCTACAACGACAGCCTTCACTAGCGAGGATACTGTTGGTCGTGACCCCCCTATCTCGCAAACGCGTGAACACTATGCGTCTACAACGACAGCCTTCACTAGCGAGGATACTGTGGGTCGTGACGCCCTATCTCGCAAACGCGTGAACACTATGCGTCTACAACGACAGCCTTCACTAGCGAGGATACTGTGGATCGTGACGCCCTATCTCGCAAACGCGTGGACACAGTTACTGTGCGTCCACGTCACGATATGAGGAAGGAAACACCACGGGATGTCTACGCTGCTACACGACGGTACTTCACACGTTAGGTCAGTGAAAGGTCGTACGAGAGGGGTCAACATTCCACACGCGGTTCGTTGTCGAGATGTCTGCACAGATATTCAGCGCATCCAGGGGTTACGTTTTACGACTTTCCCGCAATAGCCGCCGGTTCCGAGTCGATGGCTTTCTGCGTGCCTTTGATTGAACCGCGTGGTTTATGTACGTTATTTACAGGACCAAGATGCACACTGAACCCGGCGCCCTTTTCGCCAGAACCGAAATACGATACTTTTTGTAGCCTACCAACGATAATTTTGGTAGATACTCTCGTGTACTTTCTTTGAAAAGTAGTGTACAAACAAGTATTTAAAAAAAAAACCTGCAACAAATTTTGTTTAACACCGTATAAAGTAGAGAATAATAAACAGATAATGTTAAACAGATAAAATGTTTAGTTTTGAAACTAATGACTCTACAATCTCTCTGTCAACATAATGACCGTGTTACCTCATGTTCAAGTGATATCAAACATATTAGTGAAGGACGTTTACAGACACTCCTTATTAATACCAACGTTTCTTGGGGCCAGTAGCCTGTTGTATAAAATCAAATTAAAATTCCGTATATCTTCATCCGTAGCTGGATTTAACATATGCCTAGGACCAACACTTGCAGTGGTATCCCACCAAAGCTTATACAGTCCTAATTTTTAAACAGACGCTACGAGGAATTAGTAAAAGTTATTCTTTAATAGATGAAATCATAACGATCAACAGTGATTCCTCTTGTAGTGGAAGACGCTTAAAAACATTAAATCCGTCCGATACACCACCGCATTTCAGGGGCGAACCTAGGATTTCATTTCGGGGGGGGGGGCATTTTTTCAACCACATATTGTTTTCTTAGAGTATTGTTTTTCTCATGTTAGAATAAAAATCGTATAAAAAATTAAAACTAATAGGGGCAAATAATAGCTGTAAAACTAATTTCATTAAAATAAAAAACACACCAGTTTGTCTTGCAAGCCTAATAATACCTTTCTGTGGAATATAAATACTTTAAAGAAAAAGTTAAAATTAAGAAAGTGAGTGTTACCAGCACGTATATTATTGCTGTGGATATAAATGTATCCAACAGGGTTGTGGATACAAATTTTACAGCATTTATATAAATATAAATGTTAAATAATTTTGATAAAAAACATGATTGCCGGTCTTTCTCAGTTAATTACATTAAAAAAAAAAACACACAACCAGTTTAAAATTTTTGCTCCAACATTATCGTATTTCGGGGCAGGGATATATATCCCCCATAGCACCCCTCCTGCCACATTTATTCGCAAGACTTATAAGTAACTTGCTACAAATGGAATTCAATCAGTGACACGTAACAAAGTGTTCAGTCTGCACCGGATCCGATCCCTTCACGACCTGCAGCTGTTCTAGGAAAGCTAAAGCTATAAAACCCCACCTGGAATGCAACACACACAACGGGCGGAACACGATTTCTCAAAAACGTCGGCGGCAGCACGCTGACAACAAACCACGCGTGGAATGCTGACCCAGACCCCACATGATGAATGTGTCTGAAAATCTTGAGAACCGTCTGCCCCGTTCTCATTCATACTAAATAACTACCCTGCCGCTACTTAAGGGGAGCCAACTGTTTACTCGTTTCTCTGTTGGCAGACGAAATTAATGCCGTTTGTAAACCATTATTAGGGTAGAAGAATGTGTCCCAATAACAGCTTATTCAAACGTCGACAACAATCTAAGAATATTATAAGTAATAGGCTGTGTTAGTGGTTATAATCACAAACAAATATTACGCTGTTGCTCACCACTAAATAAAAAATTCCCGACTAGCGCTTTCGAGCCTCTCAGCTCTCTCATTAGATCGGCAGGCGCTTGGAAGCGCAATCGGGAAGTTTTTATTTAGTGGTGAGCAACAGCGTAATTTCTGTTAACAATCTAAGAATCACGCTTTCGATATCGTGATAAGAATTATTATCTCATTTCGAATCTATAATTTTTTTTGTAAATAACGAATATTTATGAAAATTGTTCACGGTTTTTATCATTAATTCTTCGAAACAAGGTTGTATAAATATTTATCGTAAGTCACAAATCAATACACAATTATATCATTTTCGTAGAATCGGTTCAAATCTGAAACTTAAATTGGTTCGTAAAAACTTAAAATGACGTTCAAACTTCTATTTTTTTTTCGACAGCTGTAAATGAAACCCAAACAACTAATACAATTCGTAGGCAACCACCGGAAAAACTGGGAAGAAAAATGTAACCAACTGAAATGAAATTGTTAAGAACAACAAACAACAAAACAATCGGGAAAAATTACGGAATGTCAGTTCAGGGAAAGCTTCTGGAACAAACATCGCGGACCACGTAAAAAATCATCGACCCAGTTGGTTCCATCATGTCATCAAAACGGATGAGGAAAGCGGATAACCTAAAGAGTGTACAAGGCAAGATTAATACTCAGAGAATTAGTCTTGCCTTGCCTAAGACTAGTACAAAGCAGTCAGTGGACGAAGAAGAAAGGAAAGGCGTTTGCGAAAGTTTTGTTAGAATTATTGTTATTATTATCCGGCGTGTTATTGTTATTATATAATCCGACTGTTATTGTTATTATTATCCGGCCTGTTATTGTTATTATATAGTCCGACTGTTATTGTTATTATATAGTCCGACTGTTATTCAAGACACACGTTTCGGCCCATTTTCAGTGTCGGAAAAAACTTTGGCAAGGTGTACGCCGCCAATTCACCCCAGTACTGATGTAGAGACAATGTGTTGGCCCTGAGAACGCCCACTTAAATAAATTTTTCAAACCAGCACGATCTATATATCGGCAGCTTCACAAGCTGCAAAGCAGGGTTAGTTGGTTTGTTTTTTCCGACACTGAAAATGGCCGCCGACAGTGGGGCCAAAACGTCTGTCTTTAATGATAGTCGACCACAGCCTAACAGCCCGGTTAATAATAACAATAATTCTAACAATGTCCACGCCCGCGGCGAAAGCTTAAGCAATTGCATGCTTTGGGGAAAGTTAAGAAAACCGGTGAAAACAGCTTCGGTAGGCTACACGAGGAGACTGAAAGAAATACAGAAAAATAACCAACTGATTTGAATCACGGTTGTAATTTCAAAATCCGTTAGAAATTATCATACGTTGTTAAAAGAAAATTATATATTTAATTACCGAAGGAATACCGTCAAACATAATCGTTACATCGGGAATAAGAGCCGCTCTTAAAAGTTTATACCGTGACCCGTGTAGCATTGCACGCGCAAAGAAATTTTATTTTTGAGAAAGAATAACCGTTAACCCCAGGAAACAGAAATAACAATACGATTAAGGAGGAGAGAGACGCGGCCAACAATGAAGGACACACACACAACAGCAGCGGGACGCGCATATAACACCGTGCCAAGTCACACACACACACAGTCCGAGAATAAAATGGCACACACACGGTATACCCATCCCGAAATAGAAGACACCACCGGCCGTTCCAGGGATTTAATTTCATATAACTCGGGCGTCTCAACAAATCCTGGCTGCCGGCCACTCGACGCCCAATACATCATCGACCTAATCGTGATCCCGCTACTGGTTTTATCGTTATTTTCTCTTACGGACGTTTGGGCGGTTCGTTATGCAACAGTCATATGCGTGTGTGCAATACGAAACGAAAGAAGTAATAAGAAAGAATGGGACTGTCTCTCAGAAACAGACAGAGAGTAAGAAAAGAGAAGAGATATGTAGATAGACAGATAGACCGACAGAAAATAAGAGGACGGAAGTAAGGGGGAGAGAGAGAGCAATTACAATAACATAGCTGATTCCTTTTTATGGCGGGAAAGTTTACCATAAGCCGCACGACCCTATTCCGCAAAAGTGATTCCCAACGTCGTCTCTAGAGAGGTGACTGACATCTAGTGGCTTCAAAAGTAATGTGACCAATCGACACCGTAATCGTAAAGCCTTTATGACCCGTGGAGAAGATTAATTAACCTCGATTCATGAAATGACGACAAATACTAACCACTTCAACGGGATGAGTCATCAGGATGACTATATGAGGATTTTATGGTCATTCCTGGGAGGAAATCTATGATGGTTAAGTGGCATACACACCGGTTACTAAAGTCCCGTTATTCCAATATGTCTCAAAACAACTCGGGTACATTAATGATACTGAAGGACCAACATGGAAATACACTGCCGATAGGCCTACAATTCGATTTTTGAAGCGTAAAACACACTAAATTAGGCAATTTTCAATCCCCTTTGAAGTAACTAAAACTCAAACAAAAACCGTATTGCATGTCAGTTTTAGCAACTTAATAAAGGCGATTTCCGTGTCACGTATCCATTGGTTAACTTCAATTAGATCTACTATACCATACACGATAATGTCCTGGGTCACGATTTCTAACTGTAACCTAATCTCAATGATAAGCGTTCAAATACACCCACTTACGAAAACGACCACAGTCTTAAATCAAACTGCAGTTTGAATCGTAAATACGAAACCTGCGCTCCTAACTGGACGTAAACATTACACGAGCAAACGGGTTTAATAATCGCTGGGAGAACATCGACATAATCATCTCGATACGATTTAGTGCGGCAAAAGAAGGAAGACTTTTCCAGAAAGGGCAGAACAGTCTCGCAACGCGCGCTTTCCCTTCAAACATACGATGGCCGACACCGATACGCCAACTTTACACGGACGAAATAGGCTACATTAAAACTTGCGGCAACAACGAACCGTGTATCCACCAGTAGACGTTCGAATTTGGTAGGAACGTCGTTTTCGGCGGACTCTTGAATTATAGTTAAAAATGTAGCCTTCTAATGCGTAATAATTGCCGAGTTGTGAAAACGAAACACGTTTTAAACGTAATTTTAAGGTAACTAAAAGAAACAAAACTAGAGGAGTACAAGCAAATGGAACCTGGCGCAGGCGTTGTAATTATGAACTATACCATCTTTACAAAGAGCCGGACATTGTCAGTCTAATCAAAATAGATACACAAGCTAAGGTGGGTTGGACGCATAGAGAGAATGGAGGAAGGACAGCCTGCGAAACATATTTTCTACCAGAGACCAATGGGTAGTAGAAAAAGGGGAAGACCCCGAAGTAGATTCAAAGACCAGGTAGAGGAGGACCTCGGAAAGCTGAACATAAGAAACTGGAAAGCCAAGGCATGCACTAGGGAGGAATGGAATCGACTCTTGGAGCAGGCCAAGACCCACCAAGGGTTGTAGAGCCACGGTTGGTGATGATGATGATGATGAAAAGAAACAAAAACCTCTACAACTAATTTAATGAAATATATTATTAATAAACATATCAAATACAGCGTCTGGAACTTTTATATTAGTTTAATTGGTTAAGCTATCTGTTCGTAACATTTTTGGTTTTAGCTAACCCACACCTTGGGCCTCAGAACGATCGTATTTTCGTGATATTTTAAGTAAACTTTCAATTCTGAAAATTACTTTTACATAATTGTCTAACTGTATTGAATCAGCATCAAAAGAACGTAAAACGTGAACCTGTTCTTATGAAGAACGAATCGAAAAAACGCTCAGTTGGATAATCTGTAACCAGTTAGCACCCGATGGCTTTATTTTTGCGGAAAGCAGTTCGTAGACTCTGCACTCGACCGCTCAGGTAACTGGTCTAGCAAACCTGTCCCTGGCGATGCCTCTGTCTGATTCTAGTATGGGTAATATGCCAACTAATTATGTACAACTGACTGTCACTTTAATTAATAAAGTTGTGTTAGTGGTTATAGTCACAAACAGAAATTAAGCTGTTGCACACTACTGAAGCAAAAAAATTCCGATTAGCACGTTCAAGCCTCACAGCTCATCAGATCCTGAAGCTTGAAAGAGCTAATCAGAAATTTTTGTTCTATAGCGGTGTGCAACAGTGTAATTTCTGTTTGCAACTCACTTTAAGTTTATAAGTTAAATGCTGGTTTTGAAAGTAAAAAATTGATTTTTCAAAATTATGACTTTTTGTTATACGTCAGAAAATGGTCGCCCATTGAATGTTTAAAACCGGTACCCCTACTTACGACCGCGTATTTCAACTCGCTCCTCAAACAAACTTTCCTATCGAGTGTTAAAAAAACGCGGCAACTTGAAAAACAATTCAGAGTTCGCACTGCGTACACTCGACGCGGCACAAATGCGACAACCGTGTTAGCTGAAAGGTTGGCACGATAAAAAAATGTAAAGCGCTGAAAGTACACAGAAAACTATTTACCTGGGTCTCTGAGGCGTCGAGTGACGCAGAGGCTTGCGTGAAACAACGGTTAACTGTCAACAATTTAAACCCGAACCCCCGACGCCATAGAATAAACTCAAAACCGGCGACGACGATGACGGTAAACAGTTCACGCGGCGGCACTATAACGACGTGGAACTTGGCACCGCGCGCGACGCCGACGTTAGTTAGTTTTCCGCCATCTGGGTCAATAGTTGAGGTTAGAAACTGAACTCTGCGACGGCCTCAATACGAACGAGTTCTGTCACATTTGGTTACGTCGGACCCGCTTTAGTTTTCCAATAAAGTTGACGTTCGCTTAACTCGGTATTTTTTTATATTCATGCTTTTACACCCAACTTTTGACTCAACTGTACAAACGCAGACGAGGACTGAACCTACAAGAAAATCGAACGTGTAATAACTGGTCCTCGTATTAACACCTCGAAGCGTACAGAGGAAAATATTGGCTAACCATTTTAAATGCTCGACATCACTTTAAATACAAGGCAACTGGCTTAAAGACCAACTGTTGCTGAAACTCAACTTTGATGTTAAAATAACAGGCCTGTGTGTTTACCACTACAAAAAACTAATTTATTTATTTACATAAAATAACTCTTTAAAATAATTTCATTCATCACACGAAATTTAAGCACTCAATACGCTAATGTTAATACAAATTTAATAATACGGGCGCCTTTGCGTGTCTTCAAAGTCTTCTTTTTTTATTCCGATTTGCAGTTTATCAGGGCCCATCTTACGCTGTCCGAAAAGTGAGCATCGCACCGCAGTGGAATAAATTCTGACTCGCATAATTTGGTTAAGCTAACAAAATTTAGACGCATCTGTCGAACGATTCTTAGGTAGGCCTACCTGAAAAATAAAACACGAAAGGATACCCGAATGAAATTTTATAAAACTGTGGCTGTCCCCACATTCATGTATGCTAGTGAGGCATGGACTATTGGTAAAAGGGACGTGCAGAGGATTCAGGCAGCCGAAATGAAATTTCTAAGGGGGACGCAATGTTGTTCTCTCTTGGATCGAGAAGGAACGAGGATATTAGACGCGATTTAAACATTGTATCATTGCACCAGAAGATTGAAGACCACAGAAGGAGATGGTGTGAACACTTGACTAGCATGCCTGATATCCGTCTACCTGTGGCTGCCTTGGGATATCACGCTACTGGAAAGATACATGTCGGTAGACCGAGGAGGAGATGGGTTTAGGAACAGGTCTAAGACCTAGTCCTTGGAGTGATGATGATGACATAATTTGGTAGATCGATAAAAATCGAAAACTCGTAGTATGCTACTTTTAAAAAGGCTCGGACAAATTTCAAATTTTCACTACAAGAATACGAAGAATGCTGTTTGGACATGAGTATGGAGAAAACGGTAATACGGAAGAAAAGGAGAACACGTTAAGTACAGAAAAACTGTGTATATTTATGTTTAGAGAAATAGCGACTAGTGAGAGAAACATAGAAAATCGCCTATGTTAAATCGAAGAACTACACAACAACTAAATGGAATTTAGTGGAATAAAGGAAAAAGAAGGACATAAAAAAAGAATTTACCAAACGATACTAGAAGCGATAGTGGTGTACAACTGTGAACGTGGAAATTAAAAAAAAAAAGATCACACCAAAATACTGCAATATCTACAAAACCCATGAACTCAGAAGTAGCAGAAATCGAAAAATTAACACTTTCGCATAGAGGAAAGAGCAAAGGTAGATGATGTTATACGATACAATTGAAAAAGACACTTGTCTGGTAGGAGCAAGTTAAAAGAATGTATAATTCGCGGTGGGCATTGAAAATATCGGAGTGGGTTCCGGCTGAAAAAAGGAATATCGAAGACCATGGGCCCAGGGAATTAAACAGAAGTCAGTTAGCGGAGCCTGTCCAGGACAGAACAACGTGGTACACGGAGTGCGGGAAAAATAATTTTCATGCTAACTCATTAACTCAAAACCATAAGTAAAAACCAAAAGCTCATGCTAGGGGACCTAAGTGTTTTATCCAAAAAAGAAAGTTTTCAATCCACTACTTGAAATGGCTGCCGATAAAAGCTTTCGAATGTAGTCTGACCCTCATTGGTTTAGGCTATACCATTTTGTCCGATCTGAGAATGAGATGGCGCTCGAAAGCAAATATTCCTTTTAGGATAAACTCCAAACGTTCTCTTCACAGAATTTTGTTTTCAATACTAAATTATACTGGACTCTGATTAGGCCTCATTCTGTTTCAAGTTGAGCATCATTGCTAAGAACCGACAACTCTTGAATTCTAGATATTAAAAGTATTTTAAAAACAAACGAAGGACCGGTCGATCACGATTCACATGTCTGGAGAATCGACGGAACGTGAAGCTAACATAAGATAATTTCTCATTAAACGTCTGGAAACGTCTACCATAATTAGCGGACTCGATAGTGTGGCGTTGCAACACGCGATCGGTTGGCCAGGGTCGCGCATAGCTGACTCAAATAGACGTATGTCGGTCGTCGGGGCCTTGAACAACATCTAGAATTCCTGACCGTATTCTCGTAGGTTACTAGAACAACGTTGAGAAACCTCGACTCTCGCCGGGCTCGACGCTTCTACAACTGAAATTTGTATTTTTCTAATAAGTTAGTTTGCTAAGTGGTCAATAATTGGTAAAACGACATTAAATAATATTATTGTCGGTAAACTATACCAAGTTATTTACAGCACTACCTCGCTTGCGTACAAGAACGCCACAGTTTGACAACACATTATTGCAATTATCGAACAACTCATTAGCGTTAACGACGTGAATTGCTAGAGAAATACAGAAACGACGTTTCTTCGCAACTGTCAGTAAATTACTATGTGTTACCGCGAGGCACCGCAAAACCAAGACTGAAACGAGCCTATAACGACCGACAGACTTCAGTGGGCGGATGGCTCTGAGTTCAGCAATTAGGAACTGACAGCTTATTTAGGATACAAATAATGCAAATACATTGACGATGTGAGAGAGACACACACAGACGAAACACAGGACTACTGCTTGAAATTTATATTGTGACGACCGTACCCCTCTTCTATGTAAACGCGAATGTTGGCGTTAACGAATAACCAAGTAAACAGAACAGAAAGCACATAAACGATGTTCTGAGATACGTATCAAGCTACGCGCTTACCTTAATAGAAGGGAAAACAAGAAAGGATATAACACGTGAATAAAAGACATTCGGTTTAAACGAAGAACTAAAGCGGCATTGAAGACACTGAAAAAAAAAAACACGAATTGAGGAAACAACACAGCAAATCCACTTCTCAAACACAAACCAGTGAATGAAAGCAAAAGTGAAAAGCTCAGCGATCTGGAAAGAGGTTGTTTCGACAGAAATGCGAAGGCAGAACAAACCTAATCCTTGAAGAATTTCCGTTTGATAAACCGATTCATGATTGTGTATCTTAAGATTTAGATAAAAAGTATGCAATTAATCTTCAGAAATATTTTTATAAAAACTTTGAAAATAAAACCAACGAGCAAATTAAACAAAGTCTGCGGGCACGCGATTAAAAACTGACTTACAAAACTCTTAACGAGTCACGAAATTTTATTATTACACAAGAGTTTCATAAAAACGGAATCGGTGCAGAAAACGTCTTTTATTCTGTCTAACGAATCAAAGTGAACTAGTGAATTCTTCTGAGCGAATTAGTAAGTTCGTACACTCGTCTTTACGTACTCATCTTACACACTTTTACAGGGCTGAGACAAAAACCGAATTTCGCCGTTATAGTCATTCGTATACTAAATTTAAAAGTAATCTTAGGCCACTACTTCTTTTTAAAAAGAGCAAAATGATGGATGCTTGGGAAGAACTTGAAATTTACTGGGGTTCAAAAATTTTAGTGACTCGTTATTGAACGACAAACTGTTATTCTATTGTGTTGTATGATACAGCCTTACGCATGTTGGTTAGTATAGCAGATAAGTAAAATAAAGCACAAACATTGGACCTGGCAGTCACTCACCGAGCGTGCAGCGGTGCGCACCGTACAGTACGACTCTACTTAACTCTCTCGATTTTATCTTCTTATTTCCATATCCTATTATCATTTAACAAAGTCATTAGGCCTATGAGGGATTTTTGTTTTACAAACCTGATTATAGGATCGTCAAGTCTACAACAAGGCCTACTGTGTACTCGTTTACACGAGGTAAGAATAGACGTGTTGATTAGTCCATGCAACCTGGGGACCTAACAATGTGTCCTATTTAGTGATTTGTAAATACTGTAGAGTAATATAATTTCAGTGCGATGTTTTTCGTTCAACTTCACGAAGTGGACTGAACGGCAACCTCAGACGGACCATTCTCAACGAATTGAATATACAACTTATCCTTCTCAGGGAGCGGAATAAATGAAGTACAGACCAAAAGACTTTTCCAGAGTTGATCAGACGGGAATAAATTAAATACAGAAAAAGACTTTTCCAGCGTTGATCAGACGCAGAGCAAGGGTCTCTTTAATAAAAATTTACTCATCTTAGCGCGTCATTTCTTCTCGGCTTCCATATTAAAACTCCCTGTCAAGAATCAGTCATCGTAGGATATTCCACAAAGTGTCCCCTGTCGGTGTGTCCGCTTCTCTCACATGTTCAGGGAACCTACATTTTAACGGTGGCTCCGAACGACTAAAGAAATTGGTATTGGCAAAGACACCAGCTGTTGGTTTTCCATCTCTGGACCGTCTGAAGTCCACATTAAGTAAAGATCGTTACTGGAGTCGAAACTTTTTAAAACTCCTAAGCGATAAATGATACCTTTCGGATGAATCTTCTACTCGGACTACTTTTCTGGAGTAATATCGTCCCCACAATCTGGAGTCGTCGTCAGAAGTTGATTTTTGGACCCTGTGGGTTGTTGGGTATTTCAACCGCAACCCACAGCTTCTGAGGACGATTCCAGATTGTGGGGATCGAAACGCCAAGTGTAACATATTACGACTGAGGTAGTTAGAACAGAGGGTTCGTTCGAAAACGCTACGGTTAACGCCTCAACACACGCAACACTGCTATACCGTCTATTTCAAAATAACAATACACACTTCCGGTATAATTAACTCACAAGGACAAATTAAAATTAAAATTAAACTAACTTCTGTATGGGAGGGTGTACAGTGAACTCTGAACGTAACGCCAAAACCAATTATACTACAGTACAATCGCAACAACACAGCCTCCAGCCACGTAGTGTTTAAGTGCTGTTCGCCGTATACGACGAGCACGTCAGCTTTACCGCATTTGCATTCCACTTCCTGTTGTTTTTATTTACATTTTAAATAACGCCGTTGTTGGCAATGGTGTCCTACAAAACGTCTCGACTGTCTGTCTGTCCCACTCTCCTCTTTCTCCGACGTCCGTCGCGTCGTGCAACCCGCTCGGTATCGTATTGCGCCAGTCCACCGGACTTCCACAACACCACATTACGTATTGTATTCGAAGAAATATACTTCAGGTCACTTCGTGAAAAATTAATTTCAATGACCTATGTCGCCATGAGGGGCCTTCCCACTTGCAACCAGTACCAGTTGCGAACACCGTAAACATCGTCCCACTTGCGATCGCCCTTATGAACAGGAGGGTTATCTTACAACATTTAATGTCCCACTTGCGATCACCGCAGAAACATAAAACAGTAGCCCGAAACATTAAGCTAGAACTCCACAGTTTTGTTTTACAAAACGCTTTACAAACTTTGTATTCAAGTTGTGACTATAGCGCCATTCTTACTCATGCTAAATTTCATGACATTAGATAGCACTTACATTATTATTTATTCTAGCTGTACAATGTTCACACATTTTCCGGAACCAAAGATTACAGAACTGATTGAATTCTCATCTTCTACTGCTGCTTGACCATCCAAAGATCTTCTTCAATTTTTCGTTACCTCAATAGTCTGAATTTCTTCTATCCAGGTGATCGGTGGTCTTCCTCTTTTCCTTCTTCCTGGTGGGGTCCATTCCATAACTCTCCTTGGCAATCTTTCCTGTGCCATTCTTTTCGTGTGTCCATACCATTGTATTTTTGTTTGTTTGGATAAAATCGACAATTGAATTTTTTACATTCATTCTATCCTTAATGACTTCATTTCTAATTTTCTCACGTCCGGATACTCTTGCAGAACGTCTCCAAAAGTCCATCTCTGCTGTCATTAATTTTGTTCTTGTGTGTTTATTAGTAGTCCAAACTTCTGAGCCGTAAGTCATGATTCTTCTAACAATGGTTTTAAATATTTAGGTTTTAGTTTCTGCTATAATTTGCTTATCCCACAGGATTCTATTTAATGTAGATATAGCTATCATTCGCAAATTAATTCTGGATTGTATTCTTTGTCTTGGTTCCCACTGGCCGTAATATTCACCTCTAAATACTTGTATAGCACTTACATAAAAACTATTAATTCTGAATTTGTTAGAAGTGTCGTGAATTTGTTAGGTCATCGTCAGGACATAGCACGTGATGTAGGTGCCCACATTGCTCTTCTCATTTTCTCTTAGATGTAAAATAAAGGGTTCATTTTTTCTTAATCAGTCTCTTGTGCCCTCTCTCTCTCTCTCTCTTGTGTCCGCAAGTGAAACTAGTTGCAAGTGCCATTGTTCGCAACTGGGAGGACACCCGCCGTCTGTGTAAATCCCGCAGAAATCTCCCAAAAGATTACCTAAATATAACATCCACCACTCTTAGTAAACATCCCTACGGTTTTGTGTTTTTTCCTAAATACATTTTTCATAAACTATTTCATCCAACTTTTACGTCCGTCCGCTCACGAATCTAGGACATTTAAAATCAGGATCATACAGAGCTTCACATGAGCGAGCATATGCATGTAAGATCGAAATAAATCGACTTTCAGCTGTCGGAGTGGCCCTGCACGGAACATTACTGTTATCTTCCCTTTGACGACCATCGGTTGTATCACTAAGCGGAGATAATGGTCCAACAATAACCGTCAATGTTATTTTCAACTGTACTGTACACTGGCGCGTAGGTTTAGGCCTACTTTACCGGCTTCCTGGTTTAGCCTGCGTTTTCCGTTATCGAAAAGCTAATATCTCATAGAGGTCATACGGTACAGTAAACGTTCCTTGTACCAATTACTCAATTATAATTAGCGCTCTTCACCTCGTTACAAAACTCTACAACACGTCGAGACCGAAATTACATCAAAATAACGCCATTACGCATTATTTTACATACAGTAAAATCTACCTCTTTTGTACCCTTAACAGTGTTCTGGATCAATATTGATCGCTAAGTTATTTTGTCTCGTCGGCATCACTGCCGAACCGATCATTACGTGGCGGCAACTCTACTGGTATTCAAGTCTAAGGGATTATGCGTATACGGAAAGTCCCGAGTTGGACATAAAGTACAACGCTGGGTGTTTTAGACCCAGTTCCAGTTTACTAAGCGTGCTGAAGATGTTTCTAGATAATCACTCGCCACAGGATTGACAGAGAGAAAACATTACTTTTTACTGCACACGATTCGTTTTGGGTTGTCCCCCAGGGCGTATTTCCAGGGGGGGGGGGTGAAACCGGACCTCCCCCCAGAGGGTCGAAAAAAGTTGACGAATTTTGTTAATCTCTTAATTTTTAGGCTGTTTTATTAATTTTTTCAGCTTTGTACGCTAATATAGTAGTAACTTTTTTTAAATATAGAAACAGGTTTATTACACAGCATTTGTGTAGAGGGTCTACGTTTGAAATATGAAATATAGGAAATTCGGTGCATAAATATTTTCTAAACAACGTTTCAATAACGCGCTGTGTTATTATTACTGTTTACTTTAATGGGATTGATTTCAGGACATCACACGTTTTTCAACCACTTTAGAGATAGTAATGTTCACTAGTCTTAACTTGTTTTTTCTTTTGCACGAAGCCGACTCGACCGGGTCTCCCCCTCCCCCCGCCTTACACCACTGTTGTCGCCACATCCTTGTTTCTGGTGCCTGAAAATTTTATACCCCTTCGTTTAAAATTTGACAACAAATTTTAGCGCACACCGAATTATTAGCACGGGTAAATAATAAAATTTGTGTATATTAAATAGGAAAATATTAGGCCCACGGAAAACTTCAGAAGGTTGGAAATTAAGAACTAACGCTGAAATATATCAAAGTATAGAAGATACAACGAGAAAAAGAAGACAATTAGTTTTTGGACACTTATATAGAATGGACGATATTAGGTTGACAAAACAGATCTTCAAATATCTGTGGGGAAAGAAGTCAACATCAAGTTGGATTAAGGAAGTCCAAAAGGATTTGGAAAAAAATAATATAAACGTAGAAGAAGCAACTGAAAGAGAAGTTTTTCGGTCAAAAGTGTTAAAAATGGAAGGAGCCCTGGGTAGGAGAGAGAAAAACACAGGTTCAAAGTGGACTGAAGAGAGGAAGAAGAGACAGTGAAAAGAAGACAGAATATTGGAGAAAAAGAAAGAACAAGGGATAAAGAATTGAAATTGGCATGTGGTTCTCAGATGGCCGATACAAATAGACAAAAATTTGTTTTAAACAAAGGAAACCGAAGTGGGTGACCACGCTAATGTTTTCAGATCAGAGTGATATAAACGCTGCCACGTGCACTCTTAAGCCGGGACTACTGTAACGTATGAGATCACGATATGACAGTTGAAGAAATATACTGTTGTAGACGGTTATCGAAACATCGTTTGAGTCTTATTTCGCGTTTTCCCTTCTTCTCGTCACGTGTAAACAGGGTTCTTTTATAAACGGTGTGAACTTCTTTCATCATACGCTGTCGCAGCGCACCCGTCATGACAAAACAAAACAAACCAAAATAAAATCAGAAGCAGAACAAACAATTGTATCTATACATCGTTTCCATTCGTTGTTGATAAAAGAAAGAAAAAGCATCAATCACAACGCGTGGAAAGGAAAAGAAAAACAAACGAACGTTTTACATGAATGGAAGACGCAGGCAGCGACTATCATCTAACATCTGGAAACGTTCCAAATCTCGGCCGGCGCTTCGCTTGTCTGTTTTAAATTTGAACTTCTGTGAACCCGTCCTTTATCGTCTTCCCCGCCCGCTCGGATTTCCTAACATGATGTAATAGAACAGACCTTTCACGGCCTAATCGAGACAAACGTTCGTAACGATCGATATTAAGCACTTGGTAACCTCTATCTTTGTTTTTCTCTCAGGACAAAATACACTCGTTTTCACTCGTGTAACCCCCTACAAAGAACTGACATAACCAACTATTTAAGCCAGCGTTCTCAGAATTTTATAATTCAGTAGCAAGTTGTAACCATACATTCCGTTCAATAATATTTTACCTCCATCCGCTCTCTCTTTCTGTCTTGTCTGCCTCTCTCTCTCTCTCTCTCTCTTTCTCTGCCCTGGCCTTCCACCCCACTGTTACGAACGTTGAAATTAAACTACGGGGGGGGGGTCAAACAGCGTACGATCAAAGAAATATACCTACGAAATGGGTACGATCGCATCATACACGCCATTTCACTTGCAAAAAGGTTATAAAACTCTGATTATTTGACTCAAATGTCAAATCGGTATTCCTGTATGGATGGACTTATTACGCGTAACATGTATGTATACTCATTACTTTCAAAACACAGTTTTTGGTGTCATTGTTATTTACATTAAGTTTTTAATTTACTTTTTCAAAGTCATACAATGTTTGAAAAAAGAGTTGGACGTCACCAAGAGTACATAATGGAAACGGAACTGAGTGCGGAAGGAAAGAAGAGAAAAATGGACGAAAGTGTACAAACAGGCGATATCAATTATGCTTAAAAACTGTTTCTTTCGTTCAAAAACTGGAGTAGGTCAATGTCGTATGTGTGTGTTGAATTTATGTATACTTAAAAATGTAACAAAAAAAAGACGCTCAACATGACAAAACATGCCAATGCAACACGATTGTCAAAACATGCCAAACCGATTGTCAATTCAGTCACTTTGCCAGTCCAAAGCCTGGAAAAGTGTGATGGGAACCAGTTTTCAAAAGGTGCACAAAGGTGCTTCAATACAATGGATTTGATACGGTCTAAACGAAAAATATTCACTGCGAGTCTCCTCCTTTCTCCCATAGTCCGAGGTGGTGCCCGCACACATCGCATGTAAAATGTTTGTGACGTCGCAGTCAGAGTTTGTAACTTCTCAGGTATCACCAGTATGTTCAACTGTCCGCACTCTTCGTACATCCCAAGAAAGAGGTGACTAGTGCAATGATGTCGTCAGCAGCGCAAGTAGTAACCGGATGGGTCATGAATGGATGTAGGGCTATATCCTGAAGAAGAAAGCAGAGACCACGATTGGAATGGGTGGAGCGAAAGCGGAGGAAAAAACGCCTACTATTTTTCCGAATGTGGCTTGAAGGCAAAGGGGAGACGATAAAGAGGAAAAAACAATAGAAGAAGAAAAACTATGTCTTAAGAGAGACGAGGAAAAGTTAGTAACAGGCGACTGTAGAATATTGTCAAACACTTAATGTACTAATGATTTGTGTGCAAAATACGAATTTACTTTTGTATCATTATCATCATCATCATTTATCTTCGATTTTTGTAGACATAATCACAGAGATTCATAATCTGAACGGAGCATTAATTTCAAAGCAACAAGTTACTGTCATAAATTACGGACAAAAAAATGTTGCACTTCAGTTTGACCCGGTTTCGTGAGGACACGCACACACCGTCCACAGGCAAGCGTGTGCCAAATGATTTAAACCATCGCCTTAAGTGACCGACGGCATTAACGCGGATTAATTATTATTAACGCACTCTGTCTGTTGAAGAGGTAGACACAAACCACGATTTCGATTCCCGTCAACTTTCGAGTCGTTAACTAAACTCGATTACACCCGAGCACGTATATTATGTATTTTTTACTGCTTTGCTCTACTATAATAGTGGTCATTTGAATCGGTTATTAATTTTTTCCTCCAAGTGTTATTTTCAGGTAAATTTGTATTTTTCTTACCGAGATCTTTATATTTTTTACGTATGTACATAATATCTGTATATTATGTACGTATTTGCAACATATTTCACTTCGGTTTACTCAAAAACTTTGAGACGCAAAGAATGTATAACATTAAATGAGAAGAATACTCAACTTCTCAGTTTTTCCTGAGGAAAATGGGGAGTCCAATTTTTAAGCTAATCTCATCCCCCCGGTCCAGGAGCAGTTCCTAGTTACGCCAATGTTCAGGTCTACCTACGTTCTAATGCTGCCACTAGTAGTGAATCAGTGGCATTCTTCGCTCATGCGGCTACACCATCTCCTTTTATTTTACATTTAATTCTTTCCTCACGTCGACGTTATTTCCTGTCTAAGAGTGTAACAGCCCAAAGTAACCCTTAAGATGCATATTTCAGACGACGTATCTTCTAGTTACCTTGTCTTGAAACTGCCCAAGCCACATTCATTACTTTGAATGATTACCTAATCATCCGCAAACAGCATTGAATGTTTGTATGTTCTATTAATTATTTTTATTCCCGGATCCACTTATATAAATTTCCACTGTCTAACTGTGTCATCAATATACATATGAAATAGCGTTGGAGCCATGCTACAGCCTTGGCCCATTCCCTGATTAATGTAAATAACTTTTGTCAAATCCTCCCTAATAGACAATACTTATTATTAAAGATAATTACTACAAACCTTGTACTGTCTTTCACAGATTTGTGTTGATGCAAATTTTATTGCCCTGCTAAAAGTATTGCTCTATATTTTCTTCGTTTTATATTTAGAGCACATTATTTTACGTTTTACACGTCTAAAACATCGTTTCCTCGAAAGGAATTTTAAAAAAAGAAAAAATTATATAATGCCACAACAATAACAACGGCTGACAGGGACAATGTATTTTAATAGATTCGATTGTTATCGATTCATGCACACATTAACATAATGTGAACGAACGGCAACACAACAGACGCTGGAGTAGTGACACAGAAGGATGAGGAGGAGGAGGAGGCTTGGCGGCGACGGACGAGGGTACACGTGTGTCTGGTATATTGATCGCTCGGCGTCGCGACGTCAATCTCCCCACCACCGCGGCGCGCTAGCCCGCCGCCCGCCAACACACAGACCACAACCAAAATAACTGGTGGCGGATCCGTATCGTTTGCCCACCTGCGCCACACACACACACACACACACACACACACACACACACACACACACACACACACACACACACACACACACACACACACACACACACACACACACAGAGTAATTAGCACCTTTGTCTTCACACTATACGTACGAGTTATCGTAAGAAATGGGGTTACGAAGTTTACTCGACTAACAATAGCTAATTTATCAATTTAGGTACCCGTCTATTATCTAGTATACCATATCCAAAGTTAGCAAGTTAATTACAGTTTAATTGCAGATATCCACAATTAAAATCAAGGTGATGGCTTTTTGTGGAACTGATACCGTACGGGCAAAAATTGTTATAGATGGTACTGCCCTGGAACAAGTTAGCAGTTTTGAATACCTGGGCTACAGTGTCTTATAATGCAAACAACGACGTGGTGAATAATTTGCATAACTTCAACCTTATGTGCGGGACCATCAGGCGAACCCTTAAGTCAGCAAGTAAAGGAACACGCCTAAAATTCTCTTCCCACACTTCTTTATGGGTCTGAGAATTGGACTTTAACGAAAGACCAGGCCAGTCGCATCCAAGCGGCTGAAATGAGATTTCTCGTGGCAGGGTATACTCTCCATGATCATAGAAGAAACACATATATACGGCAGGAACTGAATATTATGAGTATAGTCGACAGGATCGCCCAGTATCGGCTGAATTGGTGGGAACATCTTTGCCGAATGGATGACTGCCGCATCCCCAAACAACTATGGAACTATAAGCAGAGGGGCGGAGAGGTGTGGGACGTCCGAGGAAGCGCTGGAGTGACCAGCTGTAATATTTGCCTATTTGAGACCGGAACAAACCATTCTTGGTTTAAACCTTGAGGATGATGATGATGATGATACAGGTCGCCCATCGGAAATCAGTGGAGCTTGAACCGATTTCTTGAAACGAAAAAAACTTGAAAAGGATTCATGTTAACAGCTGACGTTCACGTTTAACAACAATCAGTGAAATTTGAAACGCGGAAGTCAGGAGAACTGGGGCGGTAGTAAATTAAGAAGATTACTAAAAAGGGAAGAGTAAAGAAATGAGCATTACGATAAAATAATGTCGTATAATAATATAATATAATGTATTACAAGTAAGTCAAAACAACGCAAGGATAGTTCTGAAATACAGCAGATCTAAAAGTTTAGTTCAGCGAGACGATAACCTGGGGATCCGCAAGTTACTGTCAACGAGACTTGGGTCCAAAATATTACTGTAGGCTATATGCGGCAGGACGATGATGATACTGACGGTACAGATGGCGTGTGGTGTGCAACGTACCCTCGTGTACGATCCAAAGTATACCTGACCACTGTTCACCTTCGACAACACGACGAGCTCAAACTTGAACAATACGAACACATAATAAGTAGCTGAAGGAAGTCTAGTGGGACAGGTAAAAATCGAAATTTTAACTGAGATATCGTACGCAGAAAGGTGCAATTCACAATGATCTCGATTAGTAGTGAAGATTCCCCACGAAAAAATGGGATTTAATATACAACATTCAACAAGTGGAAATGAAGAAATAAAAAATCAAACAAATGCTGTCTTACGAGATCATTTACAAAAGACAAAACCAACTAACGAAAAACTAGGTTGGTACTGATACGCAACGGATGTGGAATGAATATTATATAGCGTTGGCTACCAGACTCTAGAAGCATATAGGAAACTCCAATTGAATCAGTGGTTTTGAAAAGGGCATCAGTCACATTTTTTGAGAAAATGACATATGAGTTGTTTTGCCATTCTATAAGCCTAGATTTAGCATTTTACATGAAAAGGGCACCAGTTCAATGCTCAGTACGGCTACTCTATGCCATTCAATATTGTGTTTGTTTTGAAAAAGGCATCATAGTCCTGGACTCATGCCCTTTTCAAAACAACTACGCTGGCGCTGCTGGGCAGCCATATTGTTAAACATTGCCAATCCCACAATCCTACACGGTACTGTTATTGTTTGTTGTTCGATGGTGAAGCATAAATCAAAGAAATTTTACAATAAACTGCAGGAGGTTAGTGAGATGTGTAGGAATCAAGATTATATTGACTGTATCTGTTTTGATTATATGCAGAATCTTCCTCTACCCCACATACCTCTTCAGGAAGTTTTCTACTTAAGGCAATAGTGGGTTTATGTTTTCTGTATTCACGATATAAAAATAGGAACATCACAGTATCACTTATGCCATGAAGGTTAGGGTAAAAGAGATACAAATGAAGTTTGCACCTTCCTTCATGATTATATTTCAAATAATATTCCACAAACTACAAAAGTTCTTCATTTGTTTTTGGACGCCTGTGGAGGCCAAAACAGGAACAATAATGTTATCCTCTAATATATGACCCTGGTTCTTCTGAACGATTCAAAAAAGTTGTCCAATACTATCCCATAAGGAGACACTCATTTCTCCCCTGTGATCGTAATTTTAGAGTTATCAAGAGACACATAAGACGAAGTGATCGCATTTACTCGCCTACAGAATATGCAAAGATAGTGGCAGAATCAAGTTTAAGCTGCAAGTTTACCAGTTTATTACACGAGGAAAACTTTTCTGTTGATTGTAGTGGACAAGAGGAAAGTTTTATCCATAGAATCTTTGGGAAAGAAAATCTCTAAAAATGAAAAATAGATTCTACTATTTCCAAGTAGGCCTACTACATGTTTGAATGTGAAAAAAAGAATCCCGACGTGTTGAAGGTCTATGATTATATGAAGGTTTGACTTCCCATAACTTTAGACTTCCTAAAAATCAGCTGAAGCCATAACTTTTCCTAATAGGAAACATACAATGATAAGTGCCCAATGAACTGCAAGAAAGTAGAGGACATCAAAAAACTAAAAAAATACATTTCTGATGAGCATTTACCCTTTTATGATGAAATATGTAACTAGCCAAGAAAGGATGGAGAAGAAATCGAATACGTTTTCACTAGACATTAAGAAATTCACCATCGACTTTTAGTATAATTCAATTAAAAATGTATAAAATACTACCAGTTATGTTCTTTTTAGTAATTATTTGTGTAACATAAAAATATACAATGTATTTGACGTTTTTAATTCATAAATTTTGAAAAGGACATGAGTCCAATGGTTTCAGTTTTTTTTACAGGCACACAGTAAGAGACAGCAACCTACAAAAATACTATGTTATGCAAATTTATTATATGTAATAACAAAAAAATAATCATAAAAGTAAAGCTAATTTTTTTTTTTTTGTAAAACAGTTTTTTATCGTTTTCCAAAACTTAGGTCTTGTGGACTCATGTCCTTTTCAAAACCACTGATTCAATTAAGGAAACAAAACTTACGGCAAACACAAGGTAATGAATGGCAGTTAGGATGCAGATCGGTCGCAGTACGATTCCCGTAGTACAAAATTATTATTAGTGGAGTATAAATCTCGATTGAGACACATTTCGATTATGTTACCGAAATGAAACATATTTCAAGCGAATACGACGAGCTAATACCGAGTAATATTGCTGTTGCCAAATCCTTGGTGTTTAAGTGTTTAAACATGGACTGCATCTAAGCTTACCGTTTAACAATTTTACCCTTTCCCCTACAATACAGTTCACCAGCCTATAGAAAAAAATAAGAAATTTAACGAATTTTTGGATAAAAAAATAAATTTGCTCCACGAGATTAAAAACATAAAAGTAAAACTTATTGGTACACTGTCATTTCACGTAGCAGTCCTAGTTATTCACATAAGCCTGCGTATGGGCCAGGGAGTCCAAGAAATTTTCGAAATAATAAACGAAAAAATTCAAACTGAAATAATGAAATTAGACATTCATCATCATCATTGGCTCCACAGCCGTTTGTGGGCCCCGGCCTTCTTCAGAAGATTTCGCCATTCTTCTCTATTCACAGCCATATTCTTCCAGTTTATAATTCCAAGAAAGAGTACTGATGTCCTGACTCACCACCGAAATTAGACGTTATTTGTAATTACTTAGGCCTCTTTCACACTATCAGGGTTTTTTGCCGTCCGAGAACCTCACGGCAGTATTGCCGGACGGAGATAACTTCTGTGCTCTTCACACTACACGACATTTATCCGGCTATTTCGCCGGATGTTGCCGTCAGTTAGCTTTCTGCCGCCATGGACATAAGTAAGAAAATATGTAATTTATATTACAAAAATTTCTGTAAGTTTTTTGGTTGAAAACAAAACGCTCGTCATTTTTTAAAAGTTTTATTAATAGCATCAAACACATTTTGAACTCAATATAACAGAAGCAAATATAATTGACAAAAAGAAATCAAGAGAAATTATTTTTTTTATTATTTTAATGTAATATGAATTAAAAAAATATATAAAAAGAATAACAAAAATTGCTTAAAAAGAGCTGTTGAAAGTGAATGAATAACCTTTCTTTAAAAATCAAAAAATATAAAAACGTTTTTAAAAATCAATATCTTGCACATCTGATAAATATGTTAAGGCCGAATCAGCTGGTAAAGGTGTCATTACTGGTGTTCTGTTCGTTGCCGATGTAGATAAACTGGAATCACCCAGTGTGGTGGGAAGTTTTGAGCTTCAGTGTGAACAGGGTGGGAAGTCTATGGAATGAAAGTTTGGGATGAATGCTGCTGAAATGACACATGACTAATTACGGGTTCATGACGTGGTTGAGGCTGGTAAAACTGATATAATTGTGTGGACGAGTGAGGATACTGGTGGAAATTAGGGGGATTTACTTAAGGAATATAATTTTGATAACTGGGTGCTCCTTGAATGTTCAAACCTTGTCTAGGGGGAAGAACAGTCACAAAACAGGCTTTTCGTGAACTAAACTTATTAATTTGTCGACATCGATGTCGAATTCACTGATCTTTAAACACTTTAATATATACTGTACAGCAGGAACTAAAGACCAAAAACTAGCACTGCTACAATGTCTAGGTCGCCTGACGAACTGTCCGGTAGACTGCCGGAAATTATGAAAGCGTGCAGTAGGCTACTGAGCGAACTACCGGGTTTTTCTCCCTCCGGCGACCGGAAGATTGTAGTGGCAGTCCGGTGAGTCATTAGGTCGTCGGACGGCAAAACTGCCGGATGTTCGTAATGTGAACGTGCTCACGCCCCTCCATTTGTCTCGCTGCCGTCAGGTTCCCGGACGGCAAAAAAACCTGATAGGCTGATAGTGTGAAAGAGGCCTTAGGCCGTCATACGAGGCAGGAAGTGGAAAATAATGGATTACTACACTGCTAATAACAAGAAGATCTCCCAATCAAATTTTAGAATTCTCGAATAAAAAGGGGACCACGCTTCCCATAATTTTTTATTTCATAAATGATTTCGCACCCACAATTTGGAGATAGCGGAGGAGCTAAAGCGGAAGACTAACTGTGAGGAAGAGAGAAGTGAAAGTTCAATTACGACTAGGAGCAACACTTAATGTCCACGGGCAAAGTAATCCGTGTTCGGCTACATCGTAACTCGTTTTATACAAAAATGACTTATTCCGTATGTATTAACTTTGTTGTGTACGGTTCAGATTTCTTTGTCACTTGATAACAGAAAAACCTCTCTTATTATCTGTGCACAAAAACATGTTAGTAAGAGAGGATAACTCGTTATAAGTTTTTGGACTCAGTCGTTTTCACGAAGGACTTAAGTCCAGAAAGACAGCGACCGGGCTCATACATTTGCACTGAAAAGGCTTCATTCAGTACGACGTAAATCAGACCTGAAATCCTTCTGAACGGCCGATGTTCCTTCTTTGGCTACTTGATCCTGTATCAGCTGTACGTATTACAGGTGGGCCTAAGAACGGTAGGAGTGAATCAGCACAAATTAGGAGTAAGTGAGAGGTGTTGACGTTCAACACAAAGTTCCTCCATCGTTTTCCGTCTGCCTAAAAACACAATACTAACGACACCGACCCCTTTATTCTACTGTCCTCAAACCAAGACGACAAATATAGAGACCTACGTCCGCTGGACTCAGGGTATATTCACAAAACAGGCCACGATCTTCAAGAATTTACAAACGATGGGTTAAGATGCGCAAAACTCAACTGGTTGTCGACCAACTGCGACTGAAGTTGTTTTTTTACAACAAACGATTGATAGCTACATCGGAAATTTAAACTAATACAAGACTTTACGATGCTACGATACGAAATTCAGGCACAAAGCTTTGTTGCATTACGGTGTGGAACAAAGACTTGGAACGACAAAATGTACATAACATTAAAAAAAGAACTTTCTAAAGAGAAACTGACGAGTAGACTTGTAAGAACAGTGATATCCAAACGGTGTGTATGCAGTGAAATATGACGGTCTCTACAGGAAAATAAAGCAATCAAAAGTGTTTGCAGTAACATATATTTTTTGCGATACAAAACTTTAAGGCAACTTCAATTTCTGTACACTACAATATTACGATTAATCTTTTAATTTATATCGGTATCTCAAAATGTATACAAAAAACCGCTGGTTAACTAACAGAATTCTTTAGTGGATGGTTAGTGAGGATCGGTCAAAAGTAACACAAATTTTAACTATTTTGAGTCGACGTTTCGACAATATTTATTGTCATCTTCAGGACCTGTGTATGAAATACAAAACAAATGTCAAACACAATGGAACAATTAAATATTTGGGTGAACGTGTTCGTGTATGTGAGTGTGTGCGTCCGTATGTATGGATCATTGTATATGTGAAGACTTATGATAGTTTGTTTACATCTTCAAAAGTTTGTTTACATCTTCAAATTATCTTTAAGAAAACAGTAATCAACAATTGGATATTAGATTGATTCGATATCAATCTAATATCCAATTGTTGATTACTGTTTGTTTAATTAATTATTAAAATATCATTACATTTAGTAATTTAAATTGTAATACTGTATAAATTAAGTTCTCTCATACTATAATTTGCTAATTTTCTTATGAAAATGTATGTTTTCTTATGTATGTATGCGTATGTATACATACATACGCACGCATACACTCACATACACGAACACGTTCACCCAAATATTTAATTGTTCCATTGTGTTTGACATTTCTTTTGTATTTCATACACAGGTCCTGAAGATGACAATAAATATTGTCGAAACGTCGACGCAAAATAGTTAAAATTTGTGTTATTTTTGACCGATCCTCACTAACCATCCACTAAAAAATTCATTGATTGACGGTCACTAAAAATTTAAGGATTTAACAGAATTCTACTTAAAGTAGGTTCCTGAATATTTCAAGACTATTTTTAAAGGAATTTCATTAAGAAAGATGTGTTAGTGGTTACACTCACAAACAGAATTATCACTGTTGCACACCACTATAGAAATATTTTTCCGATTAGCGCTTTCAAGCTTCTCAGATCATCGTCAGATCGGAAGGAAAATTATTCCGTTTAGCGCTTTCAAGCTTCTCAGCTCATCGTCAGATCGGAAAAAAAAGATTTTTTCAGATATGACATATGACGATGATCTGAGAAGCTTGAAAGCGCTAATCGGTATAATTTTTCTATAGTGGTGTATAACGGTGATAATTCTGTTTATTTTTAAAGGGTGCCGGAAAGCCAAAATATCTGGGAATCAGTTATTACGGACGGTAATCCTGAGTCCTGAAACTGTTTTAGGCGGTCCCGAGAAAAGCCGGCGAGAAACGACCTACTTAAGTTCAGAAAGAGAAACGCGTCTGATTTGCTACGGCCAACCCAAACCTGACGTCACAACCGACTGTAACGAATAAAAACGGCGTTGTAAAAACGTTCACACAATGAAAAGTGCACACGACAAAATGTTTGCAAGCACAATGCGAAGCGAAGCCATTATCAAACAATCAATATAGATAAAGGGAAGACGGGCGTGTGACGCAAACGCCGGCGTCCGATAGCGTGGGACGACGACGACGACTTCAAACAGTAATTGTTCTCAACGCTCAATTTACACAGGTCACTTACAGCACAACTGAACCCGGTTGCACTCCCGATTTTGCAACTATACACATTCTGTTAGTTCGACGCAGCGTTTATTAATTAAAATCACGCGTTCATATACCTCTGACTGGTAAATGTAGGTCAGTCCGCGTCGTGTTAAATAAAATATGAAGGTCAATGGTAACTGTTACGGATATTTATAATGACTTGAGGAATAATACTAAAGATGATGGTATTACAACAAATGATACACAGAAAACAAAAATACTGATATGTATGCGTTAAATAGAACTTTCCAAAACGAAATAACAATAAGAAACTATCTGGAAAGGGTGAAATACTTCGCACACAAGGGAATTAATTATGCAGGGTTCATACTGAAATTCTGAATTTGATTTCCCTGACTTTCCCTGACTAAATCCGCAAATTTTCCCTGACCAGCGTATGCGTTATTTTTTGCGTACAATACCAATTTTTCAATATATAAATTACCTATTAAACATTATTGTAACCTATTTACTCAGTTTAAAATATTAGTTTTTAGTGAAATTTATTTTTATTTGTAAGCATGAAACATTCATACATTATCTTATTGAAAATTTACTTTAGTATGCTTAACATTATAATCGTCCATCATCATGGATGAATTTAAATAAATATTTATTTTTTTAGTAATCGGCCTCCACTTTCCCCATAGCCGTCCAACGCACTCCTTTTTATTTTTTCCAAAAAGTAAACAGTTGTATTTATACAAAAAACAATAACAAAATTAATTAGCTTATATTAAAAAATTACAATAAGTGTACATTATTAGGTTAAAATATCACAAAAAACTGCATAAAAAATCTAAAAGAAACATACAAAGCAACAAAGAGATTGTATTATTCTTTAAAACTAAAACACTCTTTGATACAGGTAACCTAAAATTCCATACCTAATTTTAATAGATACATGAATACAAATTTAATTATCATAGCCTAAGTAAATAAAGTCGACCGTGATCATAAAAGTTCTAAATGGGGAGATTTAGCCTAACTTTTTCTTCTCAAGAATCTGAATTTTTGATTTTATATTGTCTTCTTCTTTCAAAGCTTGCAGTTTTAACATCTTTCTCTGTTCTTCAAGTTTCTTGATCTCTATGGATAATTTTCTTTTTTCAACCTTTTTCTTCTCTTTTCTTTTTGGTTCTGTTTTGACTCTTTGAGATGTTCTTCATATCTCCTACGGGCAGCTCTTATATTTGTCAACATTGTTTGAGTGATAGGAACTTTAAGAATACTTTCATGATATCTTATAGCATTTTCCACTGTTCTTTGAGCAAAAAGACCATGTTCTTGCATATTCTCCACTAATAAGATTTTATTTACAGAAAACCCTCCTTCTACTGTTGCATTTCCATGCGAAAATATCAGTCCTATTTTAATAATTTGCCACAATTCTGAATAACATTGATTCCCAAGTAATAAAGAAGAAAAAAAAATCATCAAGTCTCTTGGAAGGACAATCACCATCCAAAAATATTTTGAATTGTAATTGAAGGGTAGAATGAGCTTCACTGCAAAGTCGAGTGTATTGTGCTTTTGCTTTCTCAGGAACAGAATCTGTGATTTGGTTATTGGTGTACAATGCCTCTAGCAATAAACCGAATCTTTGTTTCCCTAGTTCTGGCTGATGAAAAATTATACTAGGATCCAATGATGAGAGCCCTTGGACAGGCTTGTACTTCAGAGGACATCTTTCTAATATCTTTTCTGTCATTTTGACTAGCACAGTCTGGCATTCAAGTTTGAATTTTAGTATATCACTTTCGTTTGAAGTGGCTTCTTTGACAAGTTTTTTTGTATGAAATCCGAGATCAATACTTTTTACATCATTTTCTTTGTCGTGTAAATCTAATGAAAAAAGCTTAGTTGCTGTAGTAGGATTTAAGAAATCTCTCCAATAAATTTTGTGCGAGACTTTGCAAATCTGTGAACAGGAATGGACCAAGTGGGTCTGAGGTTTGGAACTTTCGTAAAAATGGTTCACATTCCAAGGAAAGCATTTTAAAAAACCCCAGTTTGCATTTCAGAAATATATCTTTGGTTTGAACAGAAACATTTTTTAATGGTTTTGTATTGAGATATTTTCGGCTGTCAACAAATTTCTTTATATCATCAAAAGTACTTAAAACTCTGTCAATAGAAGGCACATTTTCAAGCCATCTGGTTGTACAGTGTTTTAAAGGAAAAATAGATTTTCCAGTAAGTTCAATGAACTCAGCACGGCGGGCTGGTGAATTATTAAAGATGTAATAAACATCTCGCAAAAAGCTATCCATGCAGTTCTTCATGAAACTTGGATCATCTTCATACGTTTTGTGTGACTGGTCGTAGTAAAAAATTTCCCTGACTTTCTGAAAAATATACTTAATTTCTCTGACTTTCGGCATATCTTAAAATGTTTCCCTGACTTATTTTGATTTCCCTGACTTTCCAGGCCAGTATGAACCTTGTTATGGGAATGGAGAATCAGATATTAGAAAAATATTGATACAGGAGAATAGAAAAGTACTGTGATCTTCTCGAGAATATTTAGATCGCGCGACGTCCACCCGAACAATAAAATCTATATCCATTAAGTATAGTAAACCCGATAATAACGTCGACTTAACACTTGTGTCTGAAATCGGAAAACGACAAATTATGACGATAATTTCGAAAGAAAAATTAATTCGGGGAAGAAATTTGACGAAAAACAGAAGAATGGAGTCTGGAGTTGTATACATACAATCGTGATTTATTTGAACAATACAATGAAGCCCCGTATCCAAATTTGTTAGATTACGAAGACTCCACTGGGCGGAATCATATTGTCAGGAACGACTACCGAAGAGGGTGCTTGATGTATAACAGAGGGACGCCGATCGGTCGCAATAAGAGAGCTGGAAGAAGTTCCCGAGGACGCGAAAACATGTCAAATTTCGCAATTGGAGTAGACGGGCTACGGATAAAGACTGATGGGAACGTTGATAAGGCAGTCCAAGGCCCGGAGAGGGATATAGCGGGCAGAAGAAGGAATGCTGAAGCTAATGCATCCGCTGTCTATCAGGCTAGGCCCAGAGTTCGGTTATATATCGTAATAAAATATCCATTTTAACATGGATTCGCAGGTCATTCTAAACATGGCGAATATGCATTTATTAATACAAAATATTATTCTAATTTAAAACATTTTATCGTAATACTACAAAAAAAAAAAAAAAACTTTCTGTAAATGCGTTACATGGGACTCGTTGAAGTGAAGAACGTGCCTACACTGTTTCCTTTTACCGGTGTTTAAACAAATTTACGTCACTTGTACTTCTGTGCCAATATCGGAGGTAAAATTATTATACAATACCTTTGTCTACTGTTTCTCTTATCAGCTGCCCTAAAAAGATATATAACTAAACATTACGAAACATATGACAGAATATTAAATCGTTCTACTGTGTACTTGTTATACCGTGTAGATACATATTTATTGACGTTTCGGTGTTTCAGGACTGTCTTCATAAAATGTCCTGAAGCTTAGAGGACAACACGGTCATCCATTTTTTCCTACTGAAATATTCCGTACATCTCTATTATGTCTCGAAGATCGGCTGACGATTATTCGTCCGGTGATATCTCCATATGTTCCACATGTCAAGAATGATGGGGGTAAGGTCCGGTGTAACAAGCGATCGTTGGGTCAGAAGTGAAAAGGAACAGCGTAAATAACTGAAATCGACATGATGAAAACACCTATTACGTATGATATAATAGTAGTAAGACATATAGAACAGAAACGTGGGTGATGAACACGAAGATACAGTTCAGGCGGCAAAAATGAATTTTTCTGAGAGAAGCTGCAGGGCTATGAGTACGGGTAGCAGCATTGCGAACGAGGAAATCAAAAGATTAATTGAAACAGAGGAAGATGAGGCAGACTGCGTCAAACAAAAATGACTAATACGGTGTGAACACATAACCAAGAGCTGATCGCGCCGATGGATAGCGGCATGGCGCCCCATGGGTGGAAAAAATAGAAGAAACCCTAAAAGCATCGGAGAAACGAAGTAGATGAGGCGATAAACAAAACACAGCTGGAAAGCCAGAAACTGGGATAACAGAGATGAATGGACAGAATCGTTGAAAATGAGTCGGAAATAACGGAAGACGTCGCGTAATACACATGAATAATTAAAGCCTAGTAACGACTTCCTAAATAATTTTGACGACTTCGTGACAAAAAAAATGTCTTATTGTCTCACTCATCAGTTTATGTTATCACGGATGACAAAATGAGTCCTTTTTAAATTCGCACCGTAGCGTATCTAACGTTTTGGCCCAATTTTTATTAGGCTCTATAAAATATTCGACAAGCCAGTCAATAAACAGAAGACACGATAGCTGAACGTTTCCTACTATAGGTTTTTCTAAAGGATGATTCGCAAGACATAAAGGACGCAAAATGAAAAGGGCATAAGATGCGTCGCTAAGATTGTACAAGTGCGAATCAGTCTAGATAACACAGTAGAACACATGTAATAATAAAGTTATCACGGTTCGATAAGTACCAAGTGTTGTAAATGTTGGGTTCGACTACAAGGAATTAATTAAAATGAAATCGCAATATAAACAATAAAGGACAAATCGAAGTATAAAAAAAAGATACAGTACCGTTTACCAAATGGTAAAAGCTTAAGAGCATGATAATGTCTTTCAGCCGCCAACTAAACGCTACATTTGCGCAAAAGAAACAATCAGTCAGTCAGTAACCATAATAATAATTACGATGCAGTACAGACAAACATTTTAATGAATAGATGCAGGATCGTTAGCTGAATCACATACGAAGACAACCATTAACTAGAGACAATAACCCCAATAACCTATCTACAGCTATGCAGTGTTGTTTGCTTGTTAGGTCTTTAATCTGCGACGACGTTAGCATGTTAGCGGTCGCGGTTTTAGTTAACGATTCCCGGCTGGTAAATTGTGCTAACACTTGATTTTAAACTTTCAGGACGCTTTATAAATCTGGTTTAATTGTTTGCAGTGATATTATTTTTAACACATTATATATATTGCGACGTATCAAAACAAACGTTTATTTACAACAATCCCAATGACGTCACGCAAGAATGACGTCATGCAGCGTGATGCGTTACAGTTTACAGCGTTACAGAAATTTTCAAATGATGGCCAGCCAAAAGACATTATCATGTCAATCGCGGTTTTAGTTAACGATTCCCGGCTGGTAAATTGTGCTAACACTTGATTTTAAACTTTCAGGACGCTTTATAAATCTGCTGGTTTAATTGTTTGCAGTGATATTATTTTTAACACATTATATATATTGCGACGTATCAAAACAAACGTTTATTTACAACAATCCCAATGACGTCACGCAAGAATGACGTCATGCAGCGTGATGCGTTACAGTTTACAGCGTTACAGAAATTTTCAAATGATGGCCAGCCAAAAGACATTATCATGTCAAAATATAAGAAGATAACAGACAAAGTAAAATGATAGCTAAGAGTCGAAACAGACAAGAGTTGCAACTCATTACACAAGAGAAGAACAAGGTTTCATCAATTTGAATTGAGAAGGAATATTATTATGAATATAATAATTTGCGATACGGTCGTGGCGCTTGTAAAGTTAAAGCGTCACATAACATACGTGAACACAAAGCCTGAATGTATGACCACTTAATGGGTTGATGGCCAGGGACATCTACACTCATAAGCACTGACATATGATATACATATCTCAAATTATACCTACAAAAAAAAAAGAAGGCTCAGTTAAACCGGCAACGAGACTGAAAGTTACAAAAATTAATAGACCAAAAATACGTGGAAGCTGCTAACAGAGTATAACAGAAGCTCTACATGCCAAATGAATGTGACGTAGTTCTACGGGTGTAATACAGCTTTTCAATAACTGCGAGCAACCTGCGTTCGGGCTACGTTCAAAACTGGATGATGCACGGGCGTCTTGCCCCCTAATTTGTTTGCGTTGTCCAGGCGTAGGCCTGATGAACGCCAGGTGCCAACAGGTCAGCGCGGTCGTTTGCTCTGCACAAGGGAGTTATGGTGCAGTCCGCGGGTCCATGATAAATTACATGGCCACCACGAAGGCAAGCTTGAGCTTTTGCTTCAGCCAATTGTCCCGCCGAGGCGCGACACCATGGTCCCCTCGGGCTAGCCTTAGGGAACGTAGTGACGCACTGGCGAGGACAAGAGGCTCGAGCGCCCTAGGGCGTCGGCCGAAACGGTAAGGAATGACTCCGAGACAGCCAGCTTCTGGAAGGAAGGCACTTGCACAACCTCGCGGGAGCCCGTGTCTCAGGTCATTACCCTTCCGAATCAGCAAAGCAGGTACTGAAGGGAATCTCAGATGTCATGGCTTCAGCCAACTGCCACGCCTGGGCGAGGCTCCGTGGTCCCCGAGGGCATAGCCCACGAAAACTTAGAGGCGCGCTGGCGAGGACAAGAGGCTCGACCGCCCGAAGGCGGCGGCCGAGTCGAAGGGACTCGTCACCGGGGCAGTCGGCTCTCGCAAGGAAGGCATTTGCACAACCTCGCGAGAGCCCGTGTCCCGGATCACAGCCCTGCCGAATCGGCAAAGCCGATGCTGGCAATAAATCAATCCAATCCAATCTGCCGCAGCATGATTGACTACAATTTCGGCAGGCGCAGGTAGTGAATGATGGTGATCATTTCAGTCTCCAGAAGTTTGGGGGGTTTGTTTCTGAGGGGTTCATGTGATGAACTTAGGGGGGTCGTCTAACAGCGCCCTGGGGCGCCTGACGCGGCGAGGGGGCGGTGTATTCTCCATGCTGTTCAGCCTTTGGAGGTGCGGATAAGGGGACTCGCCGGCCTTGGCGAACAAATTCGTTGCCAAGGACCAGACGACGGCCTCTAAGGTGGGAACACGGAGACCACGGTGGATGGCGGAATTTCGCACAAACCACGGGGACCCCGTGAGGGAGCGTAGGGTCCAGTTCTGGAATGTCGTCAGCCTATGCCTGTTGGTGGCCGACAGGAGAGGCCACCAAGCGGGCGCCGCATAAGTGAGTACTGTCCGGAGGAACAGTAGATATAATGTGAGTTTTGTACGGACAGCCAGGCGGCTGTTCCGCGAAAGCATTGGTGATAGTTTGGCTCTGACGCCACGAGCGTTGTTGAGGGTTGCGATCACGTGGGCGTTGAAGTTTAGGCGCCGATCAAGCCGAACACCTAGGTACTTCACCGTCGCGGTCCAGTTGATGGGTCTCCCCTCTAAGGAGAGGGATCGGCATCGGGAAATGGACTTATGAGTAAAGCAGATCGCCTCGGATTTCTCCGTATTGATCGCTACCCGCCATTTCCTTAGCCAGTCCGGAAGCATAGCCAACTGTCGTTGTAACATTACGCTCGTCCGCCAAGGCGAAAGCGAGCTAAAATGAAACATCGCGTCGTTGGCAAATAGAGATAACGTGACCCCGGGATAAACAGGCAGATCGTTCGTGTACAGGACGTACAGAACGGGGCCGAGGACAGATCCTTGTGGGACGCCGGCGGCGATAGGGCGAACCCGAGAGAACGCCCCATCTACGCTGTTCCTGAAGGTACGATCCGTCAGATAGGATCGGAGCAAGTGGACGATAGATGCCGGGAGTGGCGAATGCGCCAGTTTGTAGAGCAGGCCTTCGTGCCAGACTTTATCGAAGGCTTTGCTCACATCAAACACGACGGCGCCTGTTGCCTAATGATTGTTGGCGGCGTCGGCTAGACAGGTGACAACCCGTACTAGCTGAAGAGTAGTCGAATGCCTCGGCCTAAACCCAAACTGCTCCTCGCGGATGAAATCATCCACCAGGGGCCGAATACGGGCCAGGAGAAGACGCTCGAATACCTTCGAGATTACTGGCAGTAGTGATATCGGGCGGTAGCTTCCAGGTAGCGTGGGCGGCTTTTTGGATTTCTGGATCATGATGACATTAGCGGTTTTCCACAGGCAGGGGAAGTACCTCAGCCGGAGACAGGAGTTGAACAGCTCAAGAAGAACGTCAACTGCCGAAGGCGGGAGATTCTGCAACGCAGCGGCGCCGAT
Source organism: Magicicada septendecula (assembly GCA_034769895.1). Classification (NCBI taxonomy): domain Eukaryota; kingdom Metazoa; phylum Arthropoda; class Insecta; order Hemiptera; family Cicadidae; genus Magicicada; species Magicicada septendecula. The sequence goes on from CM068372.1 coordinate 134,881,251, forward strand.
GCGATCGGGGCCAGGGTCCTTTCTCTTCTTCAGTCGGCTAAGGACAGACGCACGGTCTTCCTCGTCGACCGAATTAGGAGGGTAATTGAGGGGAGCAGAAAAGTATCCAGAAAGGAAATCCCTGACGACGGCCGTATGAGCCGGGTCAGAGATGCCTCTATGGACGGTGAACTGTTCCTCAATACAGTCGGCGAAGACTTCCGCCTTGCCTTCTGCATAGTATACAGTGCCGTCCGGGGTATTCAAGGGATGGCGAGTCCTCTTTTCGCCTTTCAGTCTACCAGCGGATCTCCATACGGAGGCGTGGTCGACTTCCAAGGACTCCAAATAGGAGTTCCATCGATCCGCGTTTACGTCAAGCAGAAGCTGCGAGAAGTGTTCCGACTGAGCTCGAAAACGCCGACTAGCGGCAGGGTCACGGGTATGCTGCCATCTGCGGCGGAGCTGGCGCCGTAATCGGATGGCCTGGAGAACTTCCGCAGGAAGGTCGGAGCGTTTATTACTCACCGGAACAGTATAGGTGTGCTTGTCCATTGCAGACTGGACGAGGTCCTGGACCTGATGTACCCGGAGATCCACGTCGTCACAAGAGACGAGTGGTTCCGGAGGGACAGATGGTAACTGCCTAGCCAGATCATCGTGGTAGGATCGCCAATTGACTCTCTTAACAGGACGATCGGGAAGTCGGGGTGAGACCGACGGCAGCAAGACAGTTACAAGCAGGGGGTCGTGATCGAACGAGAGGTCCGACACCGCGCTGACTTGTAGATGAAAGGGGACGGCCTTGACAATTACAATATCAAGGACATCCTGCGGATAACCCGCACGGGAAAAGTATGTCGGTTCGGACGGGCCGATGATGAGGACACTGGGATCATCTTCGACAGCCCTACGGATAGAATTGCCGTAGGGGTTTGACGTTTTGCTGTTCCAAGAGGGATGCTTGGCGTTAAGGTCTCCGGCTACGATGGTTGGGAGATCGCTGTCTAGGAGGGCGTCCCACTCCACGTGCGGCGGAGCTCGATGGCCGGGCGGGTGGTACGCAGAAACAAAGCGCACCTCCAGGCCGGCAAATCCAGCGCCACAGCACATGCTTCGATGAGGGTAGTTGCAGGGGCAGGGAGTTCTCTATGAGAGTGCCGCCTGTGGACTAAGATCGCCACTCCGCCAGATGCTCGGTGGCGATCGGGACCATTCCTGTCTTTCCTGTAGCAAGTATAGGCTGGCAGGGAGAATCGACGATTAGGGGCAAGATGTGTTTCAGAGAGAAGTACGACATCTGCGTCGTACTCCACAAGGAAAGCTGCCAGTTCGGCCCGACGCGCCGGAACACCATCGGCATTCCACGCGACGAACCGAAACTGTCTAGCCATGGTTAGATGTAGGGACACTCAGGGCGATAAGCGATGTTAGGATCACCATGAGTATAGACGGGACATCCCGAGCAGTAAGAATTTGCGGGACAATGCCGCTGACCCAGGCCATCAGCTGAGCCTCAGTGACCAGTGGTGAACCACTGGCCGCAGGGGCCTGACTAGCCGGCGCTGGGGCCGCGGAAGGTGCAGATGCCGCCTCCAGGGGAGGTTGGCCAGTTAGAGCTGGCTGCTCGGGGGCTGGCGAGACTTCCGAGGAAGTCGCAGGGGACTGGGCAACAGAAGCAGGCTCCTGGCCGGGTAGATGCTGGGCAGCCTGAGGCGCGTTGTTAGCCTCCGGGTATAGTTGTATAGCCACAAGTGGCTGTCTGGCCTTACGCTTAGAGCGCCGTTTCTTAGGCGGCTGGGTCTGTGATGCGTCCAAAACTGAAAACAAGACGACAGAAAAGAAACAAAAAGACGTAGGATGTGACCCTAATTACAACGGTTGAGTTGCATTCGCGTCATTGTGCCACACTTAAACTGGGCCGCACCGAGTAATTAGGGCGACACGGATCGAAGAAAATCTACCGAAGGCGAATTTTCTTCTACCGTCGTAATTCCGAGGATGGAGGAATTAGAATAACTCGCAATAGTAGGCCTACTGTATGCTAATAAATTGTAATAATGGCAAAATCAGTTACGGCACAATAGTCTTTAAACCTATTTGACGACTTCGTGACAAAAAAAAAACTTGTTTTTATTGTCTCATTCATTAGTTTATATTATTACGGATGATGAAATGTATCCTTTTTAAACTAGCATCGCAGTTTAAACAACTGTATTTATGGAGCCCTAAACTGGAACAATTTCAGTCCGAAAACTGAAACCGTATTCTTTAAAATTATTTATTTTACACACTATTTATTTCGATTCACTATTTACTCGTCAATTCACTTCAAATCACAACGACCTCGTATATGGTGGGGTTAGTGGTAAATCTACCCAACTCCATTCATGTGCATTTACGGAAAACTGAAATTAAAGGTATTCAAATGCAATGATAAATCATAAAACTGATTTTCAAGGTTAATTTTTATTACTAATTACATAGCTGTTAAATTTCAAGAGTTATTTATTTCATAGCCGTTAAAAAATAAAAATAAAAAGATAAATACAAAAACATTTCGTTTTTGAAACATCTTGAAATATCATTAAAATTTGGACTTGGGTAGTCTTACCACTAACCCCTCGATATGTTCTTACATTTCAAGATATCACGATTCACGTAAGCCAATGCAATTAATCTTCGTTGCCTTCAATCACGGGTAATACTGCCTCGACAATAAGGGTAACAGTCGGAAGCGTTTGGTGTAATCATGTGTTCTTAATGGCGCGGCACTTCCCCGCCACTGTATCTGTGCTCCAATCAGATTGCGCCGTTAGTAAGACGTGGTTACCGTTTTGAGTCCACGTTGCCGTTGTGTTGTCACAATTAGTACTCACCAATAGCAGCTTGTCACCTTCAATGGAGCCGACCCTTCGTGTCGTCGTCATTTCGCCGTCGATATAGCCGTTGTTAAATGAGCCACAGCGTAACAACACTAATACGAATAAAAAACTATTTACGGCTGATAACAGCGGTGCTTTGACGACCGTTATCCTTCAGACCGAGGAAGAATTATAAAACAGTAGGGCATCGATTATCCGAACATCCGTTATCCGAATGATCTATTATCCGAACTCAATAAAAAGTACAATTATGTACTGTACAGTAATTTATTGGACACGTGTAGGGGTATTGGATACTTATTGAACAGAAAAAAATTGTATACTATAAATTATTACAGTACTGTACAGTAATAAATAAACGCTGTAGCTATACAGCCTATGACCACGGCGAGAATGCTAGTAATACAACACCACGACGGCAGCAAAAGTTTTTGACGAACTTGAGACTGTTCTAAAGTGGGCCGAAACAGAAGACGAGATAGATTGTATTCAGATTATGAAACTTAAACGACTTCAGTCTTTAGCAGCGAGAAAACGGGGTATCGCTTTGAAGCAGACAGTGATAGACAATTCTTCAAAAAAATGTAAATCCATGGTACTGTACGTTTTGTTTTGTTTTTTAATTTTTAATTATTTTTACAGTAGGCCTACTGTACAGTGTTTGTCATTAATCTCCAATTCTGTTTAAACTAACTTTTGGTTTTTATTAATTACAATCAGTTTTAATTCAATGATTTTTAGCCTTAGTAATACATTACAGTAGGCCTACAGTATTCAGGTTGCTGTAATTATGTAACGATGATGATGATGATGACGATGATCATGACCAGACATTCCCCCATGTCTCCGAGCCATACATAACAACTGGATTCAGAACTATTTGTAAATTACTTGTTTCAGTTTTCTTGAGACATGTTTATTCCTGAGCAGAGGCTGCAAAGCATAATAACTTCTATTACTTGCCAAAATCCTAGCATTTATGTCTTTCCCTATATCATTTTGTACATTTATTATCGATCCCAAATAGTCAGGCCTAACCTCCTGTGTTTCACTTACGTGTAATTTTAATGTTCAACTTATTATTTTATTTATTTATTTAAGACTTGCTGGATTTAAAAAATTTAAAAATAGGCAGTCATTGAGGACTGCCGACAGAAGTGAAAACTTAAAACTATGAAATAACAGTGGTTTTTTTTGGATATTCAAATTAATTGTAGTATCAAAAATTAAAATTTTTTGTAAATTAAAATCTTTAACATCAGTCTGGTTTTCACATCTATCGGCACTCCGAGCAACAATTATATACATTTTTATATGGTTTACTTATTAATTACTAATCCGCGGCAAAAATACTATCGAACAACTAGAAATTTGTTTTACCACGCTAGTAAGATAACTCCTAAGCCACTATGAAATACTCATTGCATGATGTATGGCAGAGGTCAAATATCAAAAATAAAAAATAAATAATATCAAATTTTTAAACGGAAATATTGATACGAATATTGGAAATATTTGAAAATACATGCTTTGTTTATGTTATTTATTTTTCTATATAAAAATATTAACATATTTAGTACTCACTTTTGTACTGCACAGTGATCCTACATTTGAACATTTAAAATAATGATCAAACTAAAACACAATTTAAACAATGCACAGTATACACACATTAAACTTTCCACGTAGTCAATTTAACTTTACTTATATACATATACACAGCACTAATGTTACAATCTCACAATAATAAAAAACTATTAAAAATACATACTTCGACATTAGACATGACGAAAAACCCTAAGTTAACAGCCAGACGGACAAATAACAATTATGTAAATATCATATAATATAGTATAAGTAATTAATAAGAATAAAAATAATGTAAAATAGATCATAAGTATTGCGTTAATTGTTAATACGGAAAGCCAAAATCGCGCTAGGGATCGAACACGCGATAGCAAATTCGGCAGTGTAAGAAACTCCAAAATAAAGTACGTAAACGATAAAAGTGTGTTAAATAGTATAAATAATAGTATTACACACAAGTATAATCTATACTTTCACTGCTGGCCACGCGCAACACGTCATACTTATAGCTACAGATATACTGTTAACATTAGCATGCCGACATTATCATGTTGGCATTACCGTGTCGGTGACGCGAACTCATAAGATTTTACCCATCCAAAAATCGCGCTAGGGATCGAACACGCGATAGCAAATTCGGCAGTGTAAGAAACTCCAAAATAAAGTAAGTAAACGATAAAAGTGTGTTAAATAGTATAAATAATAGAATTACACACAAGTATAATCTATACTTTCACTGCTGGCCACGCGCAACACGTCATACTTATAGCTACAGATATACTGTTAACATTAGCATGCCGACATTATCATGTTGGCATTAGCATGTCGGTGACGCGAACTCATAAGATTTTACCCATCCAAAAATCGCCCAACGTGCCTATAGAAGTTTTCACTTCAATTATAAAAAATTTTTATGGTGAACACAGTGCCCTCTAGCGGAACAGTGCCAGTTGTCGCAGACTCGAAACCAGCGAAATTCAAGTTTCTGCACATGAGGTTTAACAGTAAGAAAAATAAATGAACGAATTAAACGAAGCCAAGAAACATTTGCACTTCATAGTCATGAGTAGTGCCGACGCCAAAATTATAGATAACGACCGTTTGATAACAGAAATGTATTAGCGATAACGGGTTATCATTAGCCGCTATAAACGTATGACTGAAGGTTATGAGATTAACCGAAAAACCAGTCCCTTGTAACGAATCGTGTACCCACTTGGTAAAACAAATAGACAAGGTTGTGCGTCCGAGGGGGGTAATGCGTAATGCGTCAGTATTTGTATAGGGCGTTCTATTTTGGGCGGCCGAGGGTAAATATATAACGTACATACCAAACCCGATGATAGTGGAAAGAGAGAGAGAGAGAGAGAGAGAGAGAGAGAGAGAGAGAGAGAGAGAGAGAGAGAGAGAGAGAGAGAGAGAGAGAGAGAGAGAGAAGCGACTGAAAATAATTAAAAATTGGACCGGACAGTTTTGCGTGAGCGGTTCGTTAATGGTGATAAAGCCTCTGTGCGGGCTCTTCTTCGAAGCTGTTGTCTGTTTGACGTTCGATAAAAATAAATAAACACGCTTTGTTTGTTTTGTCTTTAAATATAACCGGAAAATAAATAATGTAATAATAAATATTGACGCCACTTATTTGCTCCATAATTCTAGCACGCGAGATATAAATACAGCGGGAATCCTACACCACAGCCTTGACACGTTTCCGCGCTTCCGTCTCCAAACCTATCTGTAGATTTACCAGTCATTTTCCATTTTTCTTCTTCTCATTACCTTTTCGATTCCTTGCTTTCAGAATTTCCAGTGTCTACAGCTTCTTTGACTGTTTGTAGGGATATCCCGTAACATCTTGTTGATCCATCGTTGACTGCTCCTTCGTTTTCATGACCATACTGAAACAATTGACGGAATTACTGAGATTAATTTTCTCTATAACGGTTTCATTTCGTATGATCTCTGCTCGGAAATTTCTAAACACTTCTAGTGAGCAATCATTATCATTTAGCCTGTTGAGTAGAAACATGATATTGGCCTGTGCGTTACAAATGTTCCTGTTTTTTCATGCTTCTGCATTATTTTTTCAAAACGTGTATTTTTAGATTAGGCGTATAGAGTAGAGCATCGATTATCCGAACCTCTCGGGACGAGGGTCCGTTCGGACAATCGATATTTCGGATAATAGATCGTAAATTGTAAACATTATTTCTCTTTACAGAAACAAAGGGTTTTATTACAAAATCGTTTCTAACATACTGGGGAGGGTCATCACCTTGTAGAACTTCAGGCGTGTTTCTTTCCTCGTTGTTTTCAGAGTTCTCTTGAAGGACCCACACATGCGGTTGAACTTGTGCATCTTCTTCACCACATCATTGTTTATATCATTACTGACCTGCTCCAGAAAAGTACCGTCTATAATAATCTTTGCTCGTACATTGGGCAGCAATGTCTAGTAATCAAGGAAAAAGAATTATTGGATGGGAACGTAAAATTTGCGCGAAGTATCTACAGAGCAGTAAAGAAGAGGGATAACTGGACGACTGACCAGATTTTAAGAGTATTTAAGGAACTAAAAAGAAACTTTGACTGATCACAAACGAAACTGGTATTTATTGAACGGAATAGACCTACAACTCTGAAAAGAAGTACTCGATGACACAGGTCTACGTCTTACGTACAAAATTAAAAGCTCAAATTGTGCCCGGGGCACGGAATACTAGCGAATATTGAGCGATCTGTTTTTCTGTTACTCTTTCCACGTGTTGTGGACCTGACAGTCGGCATGATGAATTTTAGTTGTAATAAGGTGTGAAACTTCTTTTTAACATCAAATATCGGATTACCGACGCGAATTTTAATAAATAATTAATTACAAAAGTTTTAAAACTGTTATTAATAATTAACTGGAAACATTACACGATTGTTTTTCTAAGAACAAAGTAGAAAGTTTTTATTGTGTTTTTGGTCACGTGTAACTGTCTGCTAACTTTGTAGACGAACGAACGAATTTTTAGTTTACAAAACTTTCATAAACACAAAACCATTGATCTTCAAAGTTAACATCCTTTCCATAATAACTAAAACTTACTATTTTTTTTAATTACTTATTATAATTGAATTATACGTGTTTAAACTGGGGGAAGTTATTTAAATGACTATTATCGTTATGTAGATGCTGCATTATTTAGAATTTTTTCTTTAGATTCTTACATGTTTTTTGCACTTCAGAGACTCGAACGTGAAATCGCTCGCTTGTGGCATTGGGAACACATTTTACGCTTGGCAACATTGCACGCTTTCCGCCTGTTATGAAATCCAAGTCTCAACTGAGAGACGCAAACATAATATTCCAAGTTATTCGAGGGTTCTGAACTCTGCACACTAACCGACGACGTCTCGCTACTAATTCGGGGCAAACAGACCTACGACGCGTGTACCCAGGTTTGTTAACTCCAACACCCCTGATTCCATTGTTCAACGAACCCTCTCGGTAAGTTGAGAATTACAGCGGAGAGGGGAACGCGTTTTAATTATCGAATCCCCTAAAAATCAAAACTTCCGCCAGCGTTACAGAGTGCATTGAACTTGATGCGCGCGCACGCACTAACGCACATAGTGGTGTAAACCTCCCTTCGCGCGAACCCTGAAATCCTTCGGTGCATAAGGTAGAACAAGTTCTTGTCAACCCCACTTTGGCCTGGATGACATTTCACATTCTTAGGGTTAACGTCCTACTGTAGTTTATCGTTTTTTTTTTTCATTTAACAGTACCTCAAGTTCCTACACTAAGAACACTAACCCTTGGACTTTTTATCTTTTATTTTTCATTCTCGGTGAATCTTGACACAGAATTGTGTTCCCCTTTCAACATCATGAGTCTAATGCAACAGCTTTCTAGTTTAAAGTCGTCATTATCACCACTACTTCTTTGCTGAGCACGTCAACATTCGTCCGAGGTAGACTCAAAAACAGTTAGGCCTAACCTCTGACGTCTACCAACGTTCCAACGAAACTAATTTCTGTAAATTTAAAATTCGAAAGTTCGATACCATACAACAGTGAGCAGAAAAATGCGCGCGCATACGCATACAATAAGGTTAATTATACACACCACATAAATACAATACACTAATTAGGCCTATACAGGGTAGTATTGTGTGCCTCAATTCAAGCTTCTGTCGTACACGCTGATGCATCATGGTAAACGTTTCAGATCCCCTCATTCCACGGTTTGTGTTACCCGATCTCTTGCCCGTCTTACTGGCGGTGTTTATGATTCCTTTCGCCAATCCTGAAAATACACTCTTGGATGACCAAATTAATTTCAACATTTGACCACTGTTGTGTGCGGAATACATTAACAACTTTATAATCTCTTAATTTTCAACGCAACGTTCTGGCTACAAACTAAAGTTTTCATTTTCATAAATGTGGTTCTACAGAATTGAGACCGCGGTCGGTTGGGATAATCGAAACAATCCGGATAATCAAATATGTGGGACTTCTATAGTCCCGAATAATGGAGAATAAATATTAAATTACTCCAACGCCTTAAACTAAGGTTGAAGGAATGAAACTCCAAAGTAAAATAACTACAAAAGGATTTATTTTGCTAACCAAGATCGTAACTGATAAAGGTACTTGTTCTTAACTGGACTTACGTAGCGTTTCGTCCCCAAACGCTAACCAGGGCATCGTCCAATTCCAATTCTATTAATAGACAGATACAGATTTCTGTCGACAATAATGTAGTTTTATTACGTGTACGTGTGGTTTCGTTAATTAGCTAACCGCGTAATTCGTTTCCTGTAGGCCGAAATCTATAGACGGAGAGGGGGGTGCAGCCAGAATTTCCTTCTGGAAATGAGCAATAAATAAAGTCCTAAAATCAATTAAGGTAATAAAACACTACATTTTGCATAACACAACAAAAATTAAAAAGAAAAAGGACTCGTTTGCTACACTTATTTTGCTGCAATAAGAAAGCTAAGTATGGCAACATACGTAAAGGACATAAATGAAATTATTTCAATTTATATAAGACAATGGTGGGATCATCTGCAAAGGATGATAAAGGATCGATTGCCGAAAGCGGCACTGAACTATAAAGCCATTGGTAGAAGAGACGTAGGTCGTCCGAGGATGAGATGGATGCCGGAACAGGTTTATATAACCTAATCCTTGAAGAGGAGGAGAAGAAGAAGAAGAAGAAGAAGAAGAAGAAGAATGGGAAAATAAGGGTTACGTTAACAGATATCTAGTTAACGTAAATAACTTAAATAAAGTCATCAAGCAATAAAGATCTCTTACAACAAAAATTAAATAAGCGACAGCCTACTAGGAAAGTTGGACAAATTTTCTCCCATTTAGGGCAAATTTTGTCTCGGCAGCGGATATTTTAACGCTGATAAAGTTAAAAGCTTTATAAGTACGCGTCTGTAAAATTTAGAACAAACGGAATTAAATCAATCTACTCGTTTTGTCACTGAAATTAGTCAAAAGACTTTTTCATAAAATGGACTTTACCGGTCCTTAAAAACAAACATTTTAAAACCATGCTACAGGATGAGCAAATATGTGTTTGGCCGCACATTTTACTGAGTTGTCATACAAATGAGTTCACCGTTCCGTAGAGGCTACGAAGCGCGAGTTCTGAACTGTTCGTTCGGTTGTAGGTTTACGCACTAAGAAATAACGAACAAGTTTAAAATTTTAATTTTCTCATTTCATAACAGTAAAACACTAAACTGAATAATATTAAAAAATGATTAAATACGGGTCGAAAACTGTAAACAGCAATAGGTACACCTGTGTAAGATTCGAATAGGAAAACGCCATTTAATATATAGAAAGTTTCAAGTTGCTTAGGAATAAATTACTGGCACGTTTTTTTCATAATCATTTTATTTATTCTTTATCACCCTGGAAGAGGGTTCACCTCCTTCAAAACCCCTCTTCGCTGCGAGATTGTCTTACAAAAAAATAAGAATCCGTGTTTGATGCTCTCTCACAATATTGATCTTACAGTTTTATATCTTGCATGTTATTGTTTTAAGACATATTTTACTTGGGTAATTTTTATTCATTTTTAAGTTGAAACTCGTCGACTTTAGTACAATTTAGGGCGTGTTGGAATTAAGACAGTTCGGACTGAAAGTTTGTCTACGTCTACAGCGGCAAAGTGGGTTAGGCTTGTATTGTATACTACGGTCTCATCGCCGGTTGGTTACGCCGAGCTAATGCACCGACGGTGCAAGTGAAAGTTTCGCTACTCTTAAAATGGGTTTGGGCTCTCCCCTCTGCATGCACATTGCAACAAATCAGCTGGTCAACTCTCTGACCCACTTACATACATACGCCGCAACAGCTTTCTATACACAACAACATTTGCGATAATTGCTATTAAACTCGCCGTGTACCGCAGAGAACAACAGCCGCTGTTCCGTGCGTATTAATGACGTACAGTAACGTCAAACGGGTATGGAAGCGAAGCGAAGGCCGCGACATTGCATACTGTGTGACGTTGGTCCGCCGCTTGTTAACGCAAACCGACTGTTTTCTCGCAAAACGTGCGCCGCTCGCACACAAAAGTCGGCGACGTCACTCCCTTCCGAACGAACGAACGAAGTCGATTTCGTAAAGAGTCCGCGGCTCCACGACCCCACCGGCACTTTCATCCATTTTAGGTTCAATAAAATATCGTTAAAAACGTTTGTTAATTAAAACGATTCATTCTTCAGTTATTTCTATTATAATATTGTCTCAAACATGAAGATTTGGTTACGATATTTTACAAAAATTACTCAAAAACGCAAGAGAACATTTCCAACTGAAGAATACAAGTAAGCTTTTTACACAACAGTGCCATTAAGATTTTCATTACTTTACACTCTGCGTACTGTAATTCAACCAATAAAACAAACAACTCAACGTTCTTCTTGGCATTTTACGTAGACCAAAAACACGATGACCTCTTTCATAGTTCATAATAATAGTTTATAGGTTTTATAATAAACATAACACTGGTTTGTGCTTAATTGCACAAGTTGTTTTTTGCGAACTGCAAACGTTTCGTTCAGTCTACAATGCGGCATCCTCAACGGTACAACTCAGACGTAAAACACGAGCGTAACAGTTTCCACGAGTCTCCGCTATACCGCTTGGGCCGTTTTTCGCTCTTACTTTTGTCACTGAGGATGGCGCAACTTAGAACGGGCGAAACGTTCGGTATAAATACTAATATCGGTAACACGTTCCTTTGAAGATTCCAGAGTATGATGTAGCTTCCTTAATACAGGGTATTCACCTATCCAACCTGTGTGTAGGTAAGTAGATTATCGTTAGACTGAGAGGTATAGACAGAAAAGGAGAAGTACTGGGAATAAAGGGTATCTTGGTCGACACAACGATACAATGGTTGAAATCGGTGTAACAGACGAAGTAAATAATCCCCGTGAGACGATTTCCGAATGCATATTGAAGTATAAGCCTACAGGAAGCAGTCTTAAGCCGAAACAGGCATGGTGCCTAATCCCAGAACGTGTAACAGCAATAAAACACTGACGTTAACAGGAAAAATTGTAGTGTGTATGCCGCCATTAGTACTCCAAAAACAAAATTGGTAATTCAGCATTAAAACAGATTATTTTTAAAACTTTGTATATAATAGTGTCGTCAATGCAAATACCAACAGTCCGGACTCCAGGGTAAATTGGGACTAACTTTAAAAAAAGGAGGGGTAAGACAAGTCCACGTCCCTGTCGTGCCCCCTGGGACCTTCTGTAGCCACACTGTATCTACAGATGCTAACGGACCTCTGTGAAGACCAACGGACGGAATGGTGGAAGAGATCTCAATGATCCAACAGCAGGACGTGCGGAAGAGTCTTAGAGGAGCAGACCTCTTCAAAAACCTGGGTTCATCTGGCTCCGGATGATAGCACCCAGTAAGGGCCTCTGCCTAGGGTGAAACCTGGTCAACGGTCTCAAAGGCGGATGAGGCATCTCAGTTCCCAACGGCAGAGAGAGCGGAAGAACCTAGTGGAGTAAACCACGAAAAACAAATCATTTCGGACTAACAATCCGATCTTATCTCGAAATTTAATTCCTACTTTTGCACTCTATACAACTTTAATTGCAGTATGGAAAATCCGCTAAATGAAACCACTACCCCAGGTGGCAACTTGAAAGGAGCTCTTCAAATTCTGTGAGGAAAGAAATCAACATCAAGTTGGATTAAAGAAGTCAAAAAGGTTTTTAAAAAATAATATAAACGCAGAAGAAGCAATTGAATGAAAGTTTTTTCGGGCAAAAGTGTTAAAAATGGAAGGAGTCCAGGGTAGGAGAGAGAAAAACGCAGGTTCAAACTGGGCTGAAGACAGGAAGAAGAGACATGGTGAAAAGAGGAAAGAATATTGGAGAAAAAGGAAAGAACAACGAATAAAGAAATGAAATTGGCACGTGGTCCTCAGATGGCCGATACAAATAGTAAAAATAAAAGTAAAATATAATTTCCGCGAAACAAGGGACTGCTGTTTTCTCCGCTGAAAGTGATTTAATACTAATACAATATTAATAACACACATCAGTGGTCGACCAAACGAAGAATAGGCACGTACCTATTGACGAGGACAGTGCAAATGCAATTGGAATTTTAACCGGTGGCGACATCGTATGGGGATTTTTTAAAATGATTTCATGATGAAGCACGTTCTTTGAACACGTCATCGACTATAAACAAGAAGTCACAAGGTGGACTGAAAAATGTTAGTTTGTGTGTTCATATAAAGTGACTTCGATACCACTGAAAAGGATCCACGCTAAAAAGTATTAATACTGCCTATATAACACAGTATTAGTATTGTATTTAGCATGGTATAGCCTATACATTCTGCATATATACGCTATGCACAGCAGGTCAATACTTAAAACGTAAATGAGCATTAACAATGTCAGTTAACGTTATTGTATTTAGCATGGTATAGCCTATACGTTCTGCATATATACGCTATGCACAGCAGGTCAATACTTAAAACGTAAATGAGCATTAACAATGTCAGTTAACGTCTATTTTTTTTAACTTTTTCTACTGTTTTAACCATTAACTCTAGCCTACATTTAAAAATATCTGTACGCAGATTTTTGTAGCGTAACCGGACTGGTTTCGGTCCCAGCAAGTCCGGATAAACAGGACTAAACTGTATAGTGGGAAAAATAACACAACTACATATCAAATATAAACTTTACGAATTTAGCTATTAAAAAAGAAAAGAAGTAAATTATGACATCAAATTAAATTATGACATTCATGTTAAGTTAGGTAAGTTCCAGACGATCTGTGGAACAAAAACTATCTACATCGTATCCACAATCTATAATCCGTATTTTTAAAAACAATCTACATCGAGATACAAAATTAAAGTTTTACAAAATTATCACAGTCCCTGTACTGTTCTATGGGTGTAAACAACAACCAAAAAACAAGAGTACAATACAGGCTTCGGAAATGGGATTCTTAAGAGGAGTTAAAAGGTGTTCTAAACTTGACCGTATAAGTAATGGAGCCATAAGAGAAGAGTTAAAAGTTTTTAATTTGAATGAAAAATTAAAAGATTACAAACAACGGTGGGAAGAACACTTAAGACAGATTGTAAAATTCCAGACTAACCAAACAAATCTGGAAATACAAACCTATAGGTCACAGGTGTGTGGGTACACCCAGGAAGAGATGGCTGGAGGATTTTTGAAGGTGGAACAGGCAGCACCTTGCCTATGCCGTATTGTTAAGATGATAATGGTGATGATGAAAAAAAATGGTCGATCTCAACCACGTGATCGACTCGATTATTCCTTGAGTAGGTCTCTCGATTTTCGTTTTTTTCAGTTTAACATGGTTTTATTTTTCTAGTTACTGAACCGTTACACGAATTGTAATTAACAATGAATTTTTCCGATGAAGGGTTTGTGAGTATCGGTCAAAAAATATAACACAAATTTTAACTTATTAGTGTCGATGTTTCGACAATGTTTAAGTTAGTCTTAAACATTGTCTTAAACTCGGACCGTTTAATCGAACGCGACAACACAACGTTAGTCTGGGGAAACTTAAAGTTGTGTGTTTGGTGTCAGCAACAATTGTTCAGATGTGACAATAAAACACTGTCGAAACGTCAACACAAATAAGTTAAAATTTGTGTTATATTTTTTGACCGATCCTCACAATTCCTTCACCGGAAAAATTCCTTCATTGACGGTCACTACGAATTTAAGGATGTAATTAACAACAAAAATCACAAAGCGACAGTACCATTTGATTGTACCCCGTATAGCACAGTTTTTGTATAATTAATCCGCGATTTTCTTTCAAACCGTTTCACCGTATTTCAAATTATAGGCCTGCAACTACACTCCTGTATAAGACATACAATTATACTTACTGCAACGATCTGTTTAAAAATTCGTTTGCTACCATACAACAACGCGTACGCGAAACTAAGCGGCTATTGTCTAGGCCACAGACGCTCATCAATGAAGGCTACGACAATACAATACAATACGGTCAAACCAACGGAATCTTTGTTCCTGTATGTTACCGCTACGACCCAACAAACACTCTCTTCATGTTTGTTGAGAAACCGACCGATACGCGATAAAAACTCGGACCGTTTAATCGAACGCGATAAGCCCGGTGCAGGTGTGTCTGTGCGTGTGCGTGTGCGTGCGTGCTGACACGCGCGGCAGTCGTTTTATTACAACAGGTAAATGGTATTCATCAACTCAACTCGGTGACCTAAAAATCTACTTTGCAGCTGACGTGCGCAATCGACCAAGTCAGTCTGTTAGTCTCTCTCTCTCCGTTCCCCGCTGCATTACAAGCGCGCGCGTGTATATACTGACGTTCTGATAACAGGACAGGACAGTATACGAAGCACTCCTTTCGACCTTACTATTGAAAATAAAGGTACTAAAATAAGGCGGTGCAAGAAGAGATACTGGCCTAATGAGATACTGAAATATGAAATAAACGTCGTTACAGAAAACTGATCAGTTTAAATTAAATCTTATGATTCTTTTAGAAGCTAATTATAACTATAATACTATTGACTCGGAACACTAAGTTTTTATTGGTAAAAGTGTAAAATTTTTACCTTATAGCCGGAACCAGTTTTCGCTTATTATAAGCTTTGTCAGAGGCTGCCATTTTTACCTCCTAATGGCAGTCTCTGACGAAGCTTAGGCCTATAATAAACGAAAACTGGTTCAGGCTATAAGGTAAAAATTTTACACTTTTACCAATAAAAAACTTAGTGCTCCGAGTCAGTAGTATTATACTTATAATAAGTTAATCAACGGACACGTCATGAACAACAAAATCCAAGTCTTTTAGAAGCGTGTCGATCTCCCGTGTTTATTAAAAGTTGCAGGAAATTGCTGAAGGTCGGCGCGTAAAAGCGCAATAAGTTGCTGTAATCCGGTGCAGAAAAACGTTGCAATACGATTAACCGAGTGTTGTATTGCGAGCCGATGTACGACAATAAACGTTAACACAAACATTAAACTTAAAAGTTTGTGTGTTGACATTTCTGCGATGGTGCCTGAACTACGACCGTTCATAAAACTTTAAAATAGGACTAAATTTACGGTCAGATCACAGACACAACAGCGTGCAACAAGAATAAATGATCTCATAACACGAACGCAATTTTAACGTTAACATTAAAGCAACCTTAATCTTAAGATAATTAAAATCGAACACATAAACACAACGGAATTGAGGCAAAAAAAACCTGTACGAAACGAATGCTGCAGCTGCAGCATTATAAAAATATTGTTTTCAATAATCATGTGCGTACAATAATAAACAACGTTTTCTTCAAAGTTTATTATTATTTCTTTGAAGATTATTTCTTCAAAGTTTATTAAAATTATTATTATTATTGTAGGCGGCGTTTTTTCTTTTTATTGACGATTTTACGTATCCTTAACTACGATACGTAATCATACCACAATGTCTCATACAAGGCATCACAATAACACAAGTAATACCAACACACACACACACACACACACACACACACACACGCACACACACACACACACACACGTTTGCAGACACCTACTAACGTAGGTACGACCCCTGATATATCGCGAATCTGCTCTGTAAGTCTAAAAAACCCAAACTATAGTGAAATTATAGTGTAGTTGGAGGTGCAATTTGGTACTAAACCACAGTTACATACGTGGCTTGCTGTCCTATCATAGGTGGCCACGGTACCACGCTCGGCTATCAACCTGGAAGAAGTCGTGAGCTCAGTTTCCGGGCGGTAGTTTAAAAATCGAGGCACGTTTTTTGGCCCCAGATCGACTTAGCGTATGAAAATAACCGGACTACCTGGGATAACATTCCGAGGTAATAATGAGCGGCTAGGCGTAGTGCTGACCACACCGGCCCGACAACCCTGTCTGACACTGCTAAGCTATTACGATAATACTAAAACAGGGCCGCTATGTTAACTACGGAAGAAAACAAATTGTGATGAATTAAAAAAAGCACAGCATAATGTTAAAACAGAAATTAATATAGCGAAATGTTTCAATCGTGGAATTAGTTTCAGTTAACACGTGTTGTCTTATACAATTGCCTACACATACAATTTTTTTTTTACAGCTTCTTTTTGTCACCTGTAGCTACGGTAGGTCAATACTATTTAACCAGGTTAGAGGAATTATACTATATGATGCACCAGAATGCAACAAGAACATTTGTTTATACACAAGCGCGCGCGCACACGCACAGAGGTGGAAAGACGAGAGAGAGAGAGAGAGAGAGAGAGAGAGAGAGAGAGAGAGAGAGAGAGAGAGAGAGAGAGAGAGAGAGAGAGATCATAAAGAATACGAAAAAGTCACAACTAGCATTACGTTAACCCTTGGTAATATGAAACCAGGCCAAACAGGGCATACGTTCCAACACATACGTATAGCGCGGGGGCTAATGATGTGTTTAGCAAATGATGGCGCCAACAAAGCAAGTAAATCAATTTCGCTTGTTAAGACAATGTGTACATGAACACGCGCGCGCATACAGTTAAAGTAGGTCAGACATAGCAGCGTTACCTAGTTCCACTGTATACGAACTGGTAGCCAGCTTATCTTGTAACACGACTGTTGCATCGCGTTCGTTATATACCTACTGCGAAATAATATTGCGTCCTGACTTTATTAAAAAGTAAAACAAAAAATGTATTATAAACAACATACAGAAAATGTTCACGTCTGGGCGAGCGGATGATGATCTCTTGCAATATTTTTCGTCTTTCTTTCCTGTTCGTGTATGATCAATCACGAACCTGAATTACACACACACACACACACACACACACACACACACACACACACACACAGAGTCCAAAGAGGCTATCTAAATTGTGTTTAATCGGCTAATAATAAAAACTGACCTCAAGCTTCGATCGCTTACACAACTAATTCCAGCGAATATTGTTATTCAACGGCCACGGGCTCGACGACGTGCTGTACTACCGATTAGTATCACTGCTTTCACACACACATTTTGGGGTAGAAGACAACTTTAAAACGAAGCAAAACTCAAACTATTTTTGTCACTTAACCGAATACAAGAAAATTTTCTGTATTCAAAAATTTTCCGTTCCTAATTTTTGTTTCCATTCTATTAGCCAAACACACAATTTTTTATTTCAATTCGCGGCACTGTAATCCATAGCGATAATTAGGCCTATTATTCCACACGATTCATATGATCACTTGATTACACTTAACATCTTTCACGATTTAAAACATCACTAAACTTACATAAACTCGACTCCAGAACACAGAAAATTCACAAATTTATGATGTTATATACATACAACAAAATACAAGTACTGCTTTTTGGCACACATTTTATACAACAACTAACACAAAAATACTACTTGTCAAGTCTAATTGTTAAACAATGCTATCGGACAGAAAATATTTAAATAAATGAAGATTTAAATTTTTTTCATTTTTAAATAAATGAGGGATATTTTAAAAATAAAATATCAGTATTACTGGAGTTGCAGGCGGCGTTTCGAGGTCAGTTCGAACACAATGACAGCGGATACATCTTTCAGCACAATTGAAGGCATTTTTCTAACTTGCAAACAAAATATTTTATACACAATTACTCAGTTTTATGGAACAAGAGACTGCACGTATCGAAAATCAATGTACCGGTCGTAACACACAATAATTAACAGTTGAGGTTAATAAACAATTAATTACTATATTATACAAAACACATCATAAACGTACAAAAACCCACCGTATAAAAAATTAATCACAGATTGCAAGTTATAAAAATTAAGAAACAGCTCGTAAAGCATTTTACTGTTTCTTTAAAACATTTTACCGTTTCTTTGTCTTTTTTAATTTTATTATACCACTGCATTTCTTATGGTCAAAAAATCAAACACGAATGTTAAAAGCCTTCTAAATTACGTCGACTTTACAAAATTTATTAAACAAACATTTTAACCCATAATAAAACATCTGAATTGAGTAGACTTCACAGGATTTAATAAACCAAATTTAACAATAAAATCACAATTCTACAGGAGTCGCCGAACTGTTAACGAGAAAATTTACTAATTAAAAAATATATATCTCAAAAACGTTAAACTTCAAAAACAAAACATTCAGTACCTAGTAACGATCGGCAACTTGAACGCGAATTGAAATTTAAAAATTAAATTCGAAAAACCAGTGGAGCGTTTTTTTTTTATTTTGAATACGCGGACGTTTCGAATTTTTAAAGAAAAATTTGTATAAACGGAACAAAAACCGTTCAAGAAAAGCACTCTTCTGTTCATAAATAATTAATCATATTAAATATATTCGAAGTTGAAACGATTCGGTTTTTAGCTCGTCGTCGACGGGAAGTGGCTTGAGTAAAACCGTTCGGGCAGCGACATCGATGATTCTTCTTAAATACTGTTATTAATGAACAGTACCTGATAACCGCTGTTTGTGCGATTATCTTCAACGACTAGAGAAGTTGAAGCCGCCACTGGTTGCTGAATCACCATGGAAATCCAGTTGACTTTTCGTACACAAGTACACATAACACAGTAACGACCTAACGGGGAGAAACACACAACAGAACTATACCGAGTTCCTCGCTCGACTAAAGATTTGGAAACGCCCTCTGTGTTGCCCCCACCATACACGCGCGCCACTGCTGCCAACGTATGAATTCTTAATATCACTAAAAACTAATTCTCTCTTTCCTCTCTCACCCTCTCTCGGTAACTCTCTCTCTCTCTCTGTCTGTACACGCTCGCTCCCATGCCTCCCTCTTTTCTGACCTTGACAAGATAACATCGGTAGTGCCTCCCCCTCGCATACACGCGTTGTAAACTTCAAGAATGACAATTATAGTTTTAAAAAACTACCTTGGAAAGAACAAAAAAAAACTCGTTTCCGAAGGCATTTTTTACCGCGCGGGGATGATTAGTTTCGAACGTCGGCGGCGCGTTTCAAAAAAGGGGGATCGGAAAGAAGGGGTGAACGCACTAGTCATTGGGCAATCACCGCGGCTACGTTCGACGCCCTCACAAACCCTTCGCGTTTGAAATCGTATTGCGACACAACACTTATTAAATCCCCCGTCGTGGACACGCAATTCCGTATGCAGTTGACACGTGTGTGGATCAGCAGTCAGCGGTCAGCAGTTTTGTGCGGTGATCGAATAAAAACAATGGAAACAAATCCGCGACGACGTCAGCACTAATTCCTCTCGCGTGAGACTTTCTGTGTGATTAAACATTTTATTAATTTGTATTGATACTTTTGTTCCGCTTTTTAAAAATATCTTATTGTTTCTGCTCGATCGGTGGACAAAGACCGCTGTGAGTGAGATATGATTCGCCGCGTGCATAGTTCGCCTGTGATCAGCTGTTGTTTAATACGATCAGAATAATCACTGTTGCACACCACTATAGAAAAATTATTCCGATTAGCGCTTTTAAGCTTCACAGCTCACCGTCAGATCGGAAATAACCTGACGATGAGGTCATTTCCGATCTGACGATGACCTGTGAAACTTGAAAGCGATAATCGGAATAATTTTCTATAGTGGTGTGCAACAATGATTATTCTGTTTGTGATTATAATCACTAACACAACTTTCTTAATTAAGTTTTTAATACGGAATGATAGAATTTGTTGCGAGTTAGCCATTATTTATTACGATTTTGGAGCGGTGCCCGTAACGAAATGGTTGGTCCCTGTCGCTTATCCGGGATACAGATCTTCGTGTAATACGGGACTTTGATACACAATGTTTAAATGACGATATGAAGCATAATAATAAAAGAAATAAAATATATAAAGACTAAACTGAAAACGACGGTAAAACAAATGAGAGCAACCCGGTACCTGTAATTGACTATAAACGACAAAGGAGCAAAAGAGTGGAAGCCAAGATACATTGAAAAACGAATACGCCATGCACAATAGGTTTATGAATGAATAGAAACACAAGTGAAAAACAAAGGTGAAGGTACTTATCTCAGTTCATAGACTTGTACTAACTTTTGGATACGTGTGCCATTGGTTCGAAGTGAAAAACAGAAAATCGAAATACAGAATGAAAACGTGAAGTATCCGAGATGAATCGCCGTAGTTATAAGGACGGATAGAATACCAACGTTAGAAATTAGACGAGATTTAAGATGCGATCAGCGACAGAAGACAAGTGAGCGTATTGGGACACACACAGCGTATAGTAAAACGTACTTGGAGAACAAGAATCCAGAAAAATGAGAGAAGGGGACTCCAGACAAGTCTGGGATAAGGGAGTGGCAAGAACACAAAAAACAAAAGGGTGCTTATGAGATGAAAAAAAAGGAAAAAGAGTGGAAGAAACTTGTGTGGGAAATTAAAATTTTGAAAAAATATAAGCTACTACACATCACTCTATTGTAACAGGTTTTGGACCATGTGTACGTATCTACATTATATGTCGACCATAATTAGAATCCTTCGTACCTAAAACGAATATGATCAGGATCGAGAAAATCGTTACGTCCTACAGGTGTGTACTAGTTTCAAATTGTTGTTCATGTCTCAAATACTTGTTCATGTCTGGATGCGTCGTGTGAACTGCTTTTAGGACCAACGGCTGCATCTGATTTTCCGATTTTTAGAAATCGGACTCTTTTAGTTGGAGGTCCTTACAAACCAATTTCTACTGTACATGCAATCACACCTTAATTTTACCAGTCGTCTACTTAGTGTCACAAATTTATATTGGCTATCTACTAAGCGTTTTATCTTGAGAACGGTAGGTATACCCAATTAATAGGTAAGACTCGTTAATTAAGAACAAAGCAATTAGGACATAAAATACACAACTCATATTAAGATCAAGATTTCTACGCTAGTTTTCTAGGCAAGACCAGTGCGCGCTTGTTGACCGTTTCCTTGAATGGTGGATGTCCTAATATAAAACCCCAGAATTTCTTGGCCTCTCACGCCTAAGCAATCAACATTGTTGGAACTGCTATTTGCCGGACCGGTAGGCCGTGGTCTACTGCTTATACTGTATTCAAAACTTTCGGCCCCACTAACGGAGGCCATCTTCAGTAGTGGGGCTATTAAAAAATTAGTATTCAGTACAGAAACAATTAAAAAATTGGCACAGTGTCCGAACCTGAGTGCTAGGGTGAATTGGCGGACACCGTGACAATTTTTTAATAGTTTCTACACTGAAGATGGCTTCCAATGGTGGGGGCGAAACGTATGTATTGAATGTAAACAGTAAACCACGGCCTAACAGCCCGTAAAATAGCAATTCCAACAATAAAACCTCAGAGTTTGCCATGGGCTTTGGAGAGAACCGCAACGACATGTAATTTAGAAAACCCAACGCAACCGAATGTAACTTAGAAAACGTAAGGTAACTAGGTTTTAAAAGACGTTTTCAAAATTTCATTGTGTTTAACGTCCCAATTACGGTAAAATACAAACGTCATTTCGATGATTTTTGACAATTATAGTAGGTACGTCAGAAACAATCACTGGTAAGCGTTCGGGCGTCTAAACGTGGTGAAAATTAACGCTGTCTACGTAGTTTTGAAGCAGAAGGGTGGCGTTTAATTTATCATTCTGTAAACGGCACTGCTGGAGTCTCGTCGCTTTCACCTTGTAGACGGTCAATTAACCGTGGTAACAAATTCAATATGGCGTCACGGATTAGAATATTACTGCCAAAGAGTGTCTAGTGGTAGAAATAACAACCACCAGATTCCGGGCCACAAAATTGTGAGCAGTTAACGTCATTGCAACAGGGTAAAAACAATAATAATCACCACCAATTAAGGAATATCGAGAAGAGTACAAATGGCGACGAGCAAATGATATAGGCGCGGAAACTTTGACGTCTTGTACTATGCACACGAATACCGGAATTAATAGAAATGTTTATAAAAATTTCTTTTTTTTTAATTTAACCAAACCGCTACAAATATCCAGACATTAACATCGTGTGTCGATTGTTAAACCGCATAGTGATATGAATTTAAAATTTCGATCTGTAGGGTAGTGAGCCAAGCTTGTTGGCGAAGGTTTTGCCTCCATCCGCAGGAGTCATCTTCAGTGGGCTGCAGACGAAGTCTTGTGTCCGTGATCTAGTTCTTGCAATGAAAGAGTGACGGCGATGAACCCACAGGGAGAGGCTCTGTTCCAACACCCCTTCGTTTCTCACTGCTGGCCGGCCAATACGGAGGTTCAAGTTGTGCCCGGATGTGACGTCCGATCGATCGGAGCTACGGCCAATCAGAATCCAGCGCTAAGCGGCGAATGTTGGAGCAGAACCTCCGTCAGTGGAGTCATCGCGTCGCGCTATCAAGAGTCGGACGCGGACACAGAGACTTCGTCTGGAACGCTAATGAAGATGACAGCCGCGGGCAGGCCCGGATTTAGGTGTCCTGCCGCCCCTAGGCACTATTGTTAGCGCCCCCCCCCCCCAACAAGTAACTTCTATAGAATTCTCTTTGACTGCTGAAAAAAAGTTGCTGAAAATAGTCATTTCAACTATCTCTATTCCAAATATCTCATTTGATCTTAAATCTAAAAGAGAAATGTGATGGAATTGTGAAGAAGACTACATTTTTTAACTTTTATTAATATTTATTTACGTGTACACTTTAGTAATACATAGATTAGTTTTATAACAAGTAATATACGTAGGCCTACTTTCTTTTTATATGTTTATTTAGGCCTATAGACCTACATGGTTTGGTTTTATCAACAAACATAGTAAAATCAATGAAAGTAATGTAAACTGGATAAATAGAACAAATAATTTAACAGTGATTGAATAAGATCCTAAATTACACAAATAGCTTGATTTTACATTGGCTTTCGTCTTGCTTTGATCAGTGAAAATTCTTCAATAAGGCCTTCAAAGTTCATTTCATATAAAAGTTATATTAATATAAAACTAAATTAAATTAATCAAGTTCTTCCCTTCATTTAAACAACATTCTCTATTGTGACTTTGAATATATGATCATAGGCAGTAGGGATTGACTTCTAGATCGAGGCGCCCCAAGCGATAACAAAACAAACTATTTTAGTCGGCAAAAAAGTAGACAAGAATTTCAACGGAGTGTCCTTACGACCGTGCTCCGTCCCGACCACCGCTATTGATAAGCCCAGTGTCAATTCCGTGTTATTCAATGATATAATTAAAGGTTATTTCAAAACCATTTTCTTCAATTTGGCCATAATGCAAGTGGCGAATACAAATACTGTAATTAAAAAACCGGAAACATGAATTTTAACAAATAATTTTTCACCTCGTACCGCCCCGCTGAGCCTGCCGCCGCTAGGCACGTGCCTAGTGTGCCTAGTGGGAAATCCGGGCCTGGCCGCGGGCGCAGGCGAAACTTTTGACGACAAGGAAAACGACGGTGGAGCAAGGCCCCCACAGGTCGAGTAACTAAATGACTTTCGTCATTTTAATTTTTTGTTTTGTTTTGTGTCGGCCATCTAAGACCACATGCCAATTTCAATTCTTTATTCTTTTCTTTTTCTCCAATATTCTTTCATCTTTTTACGGTGTCTTTCTTTCCTGTCTTCAGTCCACTTTGAACCTGCTATTTTCTCTCTCCTACCCTCGACTCCTTCCATTTTTACGACTTCTGCCCGAAAAACTTCTCTTTCAATTGCTTCTTCTGCGTTTATATTTTTTTTTTTCTAAATCCTTTTGGACTTCTTTAATGTTGACTTCTTCCCCCACAAATATTTGAAGATCTGCTTTGTTAACCTATTGTCGTCCATTCTATATAAGTGTCCAAAAATTAATAGTCTTCTTTTTCTGATTGTTTCTGTTATATTTTCTATACTCTGATATATTTCATCATTACTTCTTAATTTCCAACCTTCTGAAGTTTTTCGTGGTGGGTCTAATATTTTCCTAATAATTCGTCTTTCCAATACTTCTAGTTTGTCATTTTAATTAATTTAATTATGTGATCGCGATTCGTGGTCGAAGGTGGTGTAAATTCCGAAAGATGTGGTCAGAATCGATCACTAGTGCGGAGTGTAGATCCATACCATGAATTCGGGTAGTAAAGAAAAGCCGCCACAAATGGTTCAAGAATATTAAATAGGCTAAAATTAAATTCAAGTCAAGTAACCGACGTACGATGGATGACAATAATGGCTGACTGTGACTTTTAATCCTATCTGAAACACTCGGTAGCGTTAATCGGAAGTCACTACAAACGGTAGTGTGCAATAACTGGTACTCTATATTTTTTAACCTACAGTACCTACCAATAAAAATTCGTTGATTAAAGATAATAATAGGGGGTACTGGAAGTGGTCCCAAAGGAGTGTACTGGGACCTGGCGACAACCAGAAACACACAGGTTGCAACGTTTCCTGACGATAAAACAATACTAGCGGTCCATGTATGCCGCAGAACTGCATCATTTAATCTGCAGCAACATCTGCATGAAATAGATCTCTGGCTTAAAACTATTAACTTAAAGACAAATTCAGTCAAATCCCGTCATGTGACTTTCACTATGGACAGAGACGATTGTCCACCTGTTTCTTTTGACAGCTTTACACTGCTATTTGTAAACGAATGGAGTACCTGAGCCTGCACATCGACCGACGACTCACTTTGCAAAACACATTTGTAGGTAGAAGGAACAGCTTGGTAGGCCGTTAAGTTTAAAACCCAGTGACTCAGTGGACAGGTTTATCAGGTTGTCGTGACTATTTCAAAACAATATGTAATTTATAAACTGAATTTGCTGTAATACTCGTTTGTAATAGAAGTGCTTCAATGGAAGCACATAATACGTATCACTTTTCAACATTCATTAATATTAGGTACTGATTACCCTTGCTGGGTAGATTTAATCCACATAAAATTCAATATAAAAAGACACTGAAAGATAAATTTCAATAAAAAAAGATAATAATGACGTCATACACGAAACACGACAGGCTGGATGAAAGAAACCGGAAATATAACACATATCATTATATATTATGACGGTCAAGTTAGTGCAGTGCGATATAAAGCTGAACGTAACGCTTGGGCACTCGTAGGAAAGACTGGAGAGTGCTTGAAGTTTCTACGCACGAAAGACCAGTTATAGAAAGAAAGAAATGTCACAAGACCGAAGTCCAGCCAGTTAAAGGAAACGATACGTACAACAAGCTGAAACCGTTACAGAGATTTAGATAGCTGGGCACACAGGAAAGGATGGAAGAGAGATGGATGACCAAGGAGGGACAAGTTCTAGGAAGAGGACAACTGAAGAAAGACTACGGGAAAAGGTGGTGGGACAGCAGTAACAGCTGAGAGGACGCATCAGATTTGCTGGCGCTCATTAATTGCCAGCCAGTGTCACACAATACAGACGACTGGAGGCGGATGTTGGGGTCCAGTAAAGGACTGTCATGCCACAGGAAGAATAAGAACCTATGTTTGGTCACGTGTTATAAAGTGTAACAGATAAAGGTGTGTTTTGCTCGGTGCGGCTGTTGCGATCATCGCTGAGCGATCATCGCCATCTACTGCTCTAACCAGGTTCTCATAGTTCCGTTTTCCTCCAAGCGTCTGTCGCTAGAGGCGCTAGCGTCTCCAGCGTCAGACGCAGACCTGACCGCTCCAGGAGCAGTTGGAGACGCAGTCGCGGGCGATTATTGCGTTGTATAGCACGTGCTGTATTTCAAAAATGAGTACTCCCAAAATCTACGCGTACACCAACCAACTTCAGTTGCACTCCATAGCCTGCACCGTCTGGCTCTTCAGTTGGCGCGCACTCTGAGGTTTTTGCACCAGTGACGGTAGATCCCATGGAAAACCAGAGTTTGTATTTTGCAATACCAACTAGAAACATATACGACCAACAACGTGAAGATAACCATCAGCTCCCATGTTAAAAACTCTTTCATTGTGAAGTGCACTGTCTAAAATTGTAAAATTACTTTTATTACAATTACTACTTTTATTAGAATTATTTACTTTTATTAGAATTAACACTTTTGTTAGAATGTCCCTGTTAATGTTGTAGTTTCTTACTATCTTTATTTTGTTTGTGTGTAATAAAACATAAGTTCGAAAATAATTTCATCACTGTGATTGTTGTAATTCCAGGTTTTGCAAACACATCCCTTGATATAATTGGGAAACACGTATGATTACCTGCCTAAATAAATATTTTGTGGTTGTAGTGTAGTGGAAGGGAGAGTAGAGCAGCGGTATCTGAATTAGATTTTTTTATTTTTCTGTGATAGCCTGTATCACACTACAGGTAGATGATAGTGTTATTTAAAAGTACTTACCTCAAGGTTAGTGCTAGTTTCTCTTCTGATGATACGGGATAAAGATTTCTATTGTAAGACACCTTTTTAACGTCCTCTGCTATCAAACTTAATAAGAAATCAAACGGGGCCATAGACAGTGTGAAAAACTCTAAGAACTTATTTTCGTCCTTGCGTAAATGGTTCATGATCAAGTTTTTGAAGTATCCTTCAACAGTTCTGTTACTAAATACGGGATGTATCACTTGTCTTGGTTTTATTAAAGTTTCAATAATACCGTCGTCTTCCATTTCTTCCACTATTACCCACTTCAGTATGCATTTTCTTTTCCAACAACTCATCGCAACACTTGACACGAACCAACCTCACCCAACTGACAAAACCCCAGAACTCAACCCAACCTCAGAACTCACCCAACTGACAAAAATACGCTAGCGTTAAGTCACTTCGAGGAAAATAGCCCAGGGTAGCGATCATCGCTGAGCGATGATCGCAACAGCCGCTCCGAGCAAAACACACCTTAACAATAAATATCAGTTTGTACAGCACGTCTACCTACCTACTACCTCCCGTGTGTGTGTGTGTGTGTGTGTGTGTGTGTGCGTGCGTGCGCGCGCGCGCGAGAGAGAGAGAGAGAGAGAGAGAGAGAAGTGAACGTGTAGGAAGAAATACCGTACATAAAGTTACTAAAGTTCCAGCAGTCTCACATCTACACTAGAGGTGTCCTAAACTAGTATTTGAAAATAACAGGTACGAACGAAACCGTTCCCAAAAACTAACACGTACAAATACCTGTTATTATATATGTATTACACATATACCTGTATTACTTAATTTATAATAAGAAATAAATTGAAACTTAAAGTATTAACAGTGTTACTTTACACTGTGACTTTATTAAGCTGTTTACAAGAAAATAAGAAACAAGAGAGTTTATAGGCCTATCTCCCTTTGGCCTAATTTACGTTTTCACTAGGAATACACAAACTGACATAGATTTAATATTAAATTATTGATTTCATTTTGGTTAGACAAATCAGTTGCGAAACTCAGGCAATGAAATTTATAGTGCACGTAATAGCACAACAAATAATGTCAAAAAAACATGAACATATAATAAAAACATAACAGTACGCCACAAGAGTTACAACAATCTCATCTTTTACGTGAGGTGTGCAGTGAAGTTAAAATACCCGTTAAAATTAGCTCCGAAATCACATTAACAAAAAGTACTATATGGCCTATCAACTTTTAGCCGCTCTGTAGGTTATAACGCAATGTTATTCGCTTTTTCAAAATTTACCAAGTTGGTGACTAGGATAATATATAATTAGTTATTATAATCTGTATTATATATCTGCATGACACACGAGAATAAACGTAACATCAGTACGAATTTTTTTCATTTTTTAAAACAGCTTCGTCTCTTTGGCATAGAGATATTCTGAACCTCGCTGTTTTGCTATGTTTCGTACTTGTATGGCAATCGGCACATGCAAAGAATGAAGTATTCAACACCAAAATACTATGAAAACTCGTCGCACTCGTAGTACTCGTTTTTTCGATAGCTGCGTAGGGGGGTCCCGCGACTCGGAACCGCGAGGCCGTGAGTAATCGGAACAGGTATTGCAACTTTTCAGTCACTGTTATATCCGTTCCACAAAAATATCGTTCCAAAATACCTGTTATAGGTATGTCGGCCCACCTCTAATCTACACCAAGTTACTAACATTTAACTTAACATTTAACTACACTACAAAATTTAACATCGAAGTGAATAATTTGTTTCCATACATCAATATATTTTAACTTTTACCGATAATTTAGCGTTACAATTTTTATACTTGGCACTTATTGTGACACA
Source organism: Magicicada septendecula (assembly GCA_034769895.1). Lineage (NCBI taxonomy): Eukaryota > Metazoa > Arthropoda > Insecta > Hemiptera > Cicadidae > Magicicada > Magicicada septendecula. The sequence continues at coordinate 134,910,416 of CM068372.1, forward strand.
GTATCAGCACTGAATGCGAACTGAATATTCCAGTAAGTTGGCTGGAACAAACCTGTCAGCTGTTATTTCTCTGATCTTCCTCAGTCTGAACATTAGTTTTCAGGACCGTTGCAAGTTTATTTTACTACACACATTTAAAAGATAATCCACCGTATTCATTTGAAAACAGCCCTCCTCTATATTAACTTTAGGTGTGACGTCTTCAAAGTCTTGAAGTTTAGACGGACCAAAATCGATTCACAGCCTCACACCGACACTTCTCACGAGAGGCCCATACATTACAGAAGGCCTACATTACGCTGCCGCCTAAAATATTCATGACATGTTTCGACAGGCATAGGCCTACGCCCTGGCGCGCATACCCTCTACGTAGTTAATATTTCATTGTGAAGTTTCGCTCTGTTAACAACACCGCCTGTCGTTGTAAATATTTGATTTGATTTCATTTACAGCGTAGGACCGTCGACAACAATGTATACGTACGCGTCGGACGCGGTAAATTAACAACAGCACTTGACCCGAGGCAGAAAACGTCAAACAGTATACGATCCCTCTATTGTTTAGGAATACGTGACCTAGTGCGACATAGTGACACAACGAATTACGGAAATATCTTCTTCTTCTTCTTCGTCGTTGTCGTCTTCTTCTTCTTCTTCTGCACTGCATGGCCTTGCCTATAGCCCGTCCCGACTTAACAGAGTCTCTGACCATTTTTTACAGGGTCTTCCACGATCTCTCGTCTCCACTGGATTATATTCAAACGCTTGTTTAGGAATACGCGTGCCTACCATGCGGTCCACACGGGACTTCCTGTATATCCAGCCGGTTTTTTTCATTCTCTGTTGAAGTATTCGAGTAAACTAAATTTTACATCGAAGGGTTACCATCCCCTCGCACAACCCCCAACCTGGAGGACAAGGAGCATTGATTTCGGGGCACACAACCTCTACACCGGCCGCCTTCCCTACAGCTGATGAGCCCGGTCTGCCCATTCTAAATTACGACAGTAGAATGAAAAAGAAAAAACCCTAGCCCTCGAGTACTCTAATAGCGTCGGGGTCAGAAAGAACAAGAGTCAGTCGAGAGAGACTAGACAGAAAAGATTAAAGGAAGGGATCTCACCCAAGACAAGTTGAAGCAAAGTGAGAATCCAGGTAGGGCACATCGGTACTGCCAAACCCGTATCCATAAGAATAGACCCCTGATGTTATTACGGAAATATCTAATCCGTAAATCGAATTCTGTTCCGGTACGGAGTTGTTAACTCCTTGGCCGTGAAGAACAGTAGGATCTTCATATCTTCTTTTTCTTCTGCACTTCATTTATTGGGCACAGTGTTAACGGTACGTACCCACCGTTTACTCGGCCGCCTGAAGCTTCTTCGACGCTTCGGTTTACGTTTTTGGGTTATGATGGATAACACAAGTATTAAGGATGTAACACCACGGACGTATTTACGAGCAATCCTTAACGTGTAAGGCAATAATAAATAATGATATAAAAGAGAGTGCGGGAAAAAGTAGAAATGTGGTACGAGCTTTGAATTAGATTTACTGGGATAGGGAGATTACGAATAAAACTGAGCAAAGGTTGTTCTGCAGGCTACAAAAGCACTGTTCTAAGTCTCACATGGAGCCGAAACAAGTGCAGTAGCGTATCTACAATTTGTCCTGGGGGGGGGGGGTCGAATAGCTTCATATAAAATATAAAAAAAGCTAACAGTAATCAACAGGTACTATCTTTAATGTGGTTTAAAAAGTGTGATAACATCCTGAAATCAATCTCATTAAAGTCAATCGTAATAACACACAAAAAAAAAAACGCGATATTGAAACATTGTTTAGGAGACACTTATTGACTTAACTGATTTTCCTACATTTCATATATCAAATGTACACGCAAGTACCGTGTAATAAACTTGTTTGTATATTTAAAAAAAGAGTTACTACTTTATTATAGTAAATAGCTGAAAAAAAGAATAAAATAGCATAAAAATTACGAGATTAACGCAATTAGTAAACTTTTTCGATTTCTAAGGGGGGCGGTGCGTTCGCCCCCCCCCCGTAAATACTGAACAAGTGACATGACAAAAACTTACAATTTGTGAGTATTATTTTACAAGAACTAAACAACAATCCAGAACAAAAATATGCACAAGGAGCTGTTTTCGCCACAAGGAGATAATATACGTTAGAGTTTCAAAAGTCTTCCGCCTTCAAGAATTAAGTCTGAGATCTGTTGCAGCCCCTGGCTGTTGTACAACTCACGCTGCACCACCGCCATAGAGAAATGATCTAGTAACCAAGTGAGGTGGCGAGCCGCATGGTGGAGAGGAAGTTGTATGTGTGTGTGTGTGTGGGGGGGTAGCGTAAGTGTGCTTTTGTTATTTATCTAGCCCAGGCATGCCACACAATACCGCTGTATTATTGACCGCCTCTGCGACAGGCGTGGGCAGGCGAACCGAGTCGTGACCTTGACTCGATACTATGGACCGCAGCACAGCCGTTGCGATTGTAAGTAGCAAACGAACCACTGTGCCGTTCCGCACCACAGTTTGAAAAATTACAGTTTAAAATGTAGAAATCCAAAATGAGAATGGTACGGCAAATGGGCAATGTGCTCTGTTCACCATGTTCATGACGATGCTTCCTGTGGTATGGACTCCAATTATTCTACACCATATCTGTATACTCTGCCTTGGGTCTTCTTCGACTTGATCTCCTGACGATTCACTTCTCCAGCTACGTCACATCCAGTAAGACTTTGAAATCAATTTTCAAGTCAAGACACCCTTCCGCCATTATACAGATTCCTAAAACGTACAAATTACTTCTGCACTTCAAAGACTCAACCTACACGTCATTCCATCCGTAGGAATTTCTATGCCCGTATCATATCTCAAAGGCTTTTCCTTAATTGAACTTTGCGAAGTTCCTACGTCTCTGAACCATAAATTACCATGTGCTGTCAAAAACTGCAGCACCTTAACGCAGTTAACACGCAGAATAATGAAAACCTCGTATTATTATCGTTAACTTGAAATAAGATTCTTTTTAACGCACAAATGCAAATGGATTGTACTCGTCAAAAGACAATCCTTTCATTACTGTAAGTTAAAATTAGATTGCCCAGTTTTTATAAACACTCAGCACAAAAGGATTTTGCTTGAGCAGTAATTAGAGAAATACGCGTGAATATTATTTCAGAGTCAGCTTAATTTATTCGAGTTTTACCTATTCATCAAATTACAAAGCGTGTCAGAATTACCAAGAACAGAACACCGCTTGCTACGAGATCTTTCTTCCAGAAGACAATAATGTTAACGAGAAAAATATTGACAAGTAGTTAAAAAGACATTTCAGAAAGTTATGTATAAGGTGTACAGCACTTCATAGGTTCAAGAACTGGACAACAGGGCTAGAAAGAAGAAGAGTCGTAGTGTTATATTAAAATGTTGAGAATGAAAACGACAGATAAAAAGTGTTCTGGGTAACAATATCATTAAAGAAAAAAGCGAATAAAATACAACAGTAGAAACAAAAATTCCGAGATGTGGCCATTGAAACGTTACAGAGAAAGAACAAGAGCACGGAAATGAATTTAGGACACAAAAGAGGAAGGATAAAAACGGGCGAATAAGAGAAATAATGGGAATCACACAATCAACTACAGATGGAAACAACTAACTTAGTAAGGAATATAAAACGAATGGCAGGACACGAATTAACAACCCAAAGCATAATCGAGATCAGAGTGGCCAAGAAAAACTATAGAGAAAGCTCAGGCATGGTATGAGGTAGATTGATCTTAGGAAGACTTATGGAAAGTCAGAGAAAGATGAAGATTGGAAATCGGGGAAAGCTGTAAACCGGTCTATGATGATGATAAAGTAACGGTTTCTATAAAGACTGAAACACTAAGTGAACAGATAAACGTCAATACAAGACGAGACACTCTCGGGGGACATTGGGGCACACATCAGAACTGGTTCATACATTGCCTGAGAAACAGCGGAGGCGGTGAACTGATTGGGCAACACGAAGCAATGGCAATCGCCTGAAAGTAGATTGATGTAAAGCTCCTGAGCTTCTTCTACTAGTTTCCCAATCCCGTGTGGGTTTCAGCCAGGTGGGACTTTCCTCCATTTACTTCTCTCGCTACATAACCTTTTCTAGCTTCTCACTCCTACTGCCTCTCACCTGTCGGTGGTCGTCTCGGACTCGTCATCCCTTTGGAACTCTTGTTCCTCCACTCATCCGTCCTTTTTATATAAGCCAGTCAACCTAATGTTCGAATTTTCACGAATAGTACTATAGGCATATCAACACGCTGTATAACTTAATCATCATCTTCCTTCAGGCAACAGGTCCATGATCTGTGCCTCCACTAACAGTCGTGATATCGTTCATCCTACACCACTGCCTGCGAGAAACCAATCGGCATTTAACCACGTGCAATAACGAGCTCCACGGTGGGGAGGGAGGGGTGTTGTATGTGTGGTAACGTGTAGGGTGTCGCGTTGCCATTGACTAAGGGCTGCCTACCGTAGACAGACTGTAGTCTTGCCCCAACAGTAGGCAGACGGGGTTGGATTTACTCGACCTTGCGCCGAACCCACAGAATAGCATGACGTAAGAACATTATCCAATGCGAGCTACATAACCACTGAGCTACCCCGTCGAGCGTATCACTTGATGCACCTCATAATTCATTAGTATCCTACAGCATATAGTGTATCATCGTTTCGCAGACCTTATATATTTCCGCAGAATTTTACATTCAAATATTGGTTTAAGCGTGGAATGTGGAAAGTATTTGGAAACGAAAAGATTGAAAGAGGAGAGACGAACCCGGCGGATCGTTGGAAACCAAACTATAGAGAAGAACGAGCAAATGTATTCTCTCTTTGTTCGCTGTTTATTAATTTGTCGTTAATTAAATAATAATACCTTTACTAATTCACTAGAAAAATAAGACACTAGTCTAAAAAACTTGTCTTCCGGACGAATTTTCAGAAAATTAAAATTAAAAAAAAAATAATAATTACTCAGTACTGGAGCAAACGATATTACAGTAGCTATTTCAATTACGGGTCTGGATCGATGAAAGTAATTAAACGGACTAACGACGGAAATTTTTCCTATTAGTGAAAGGAAATCTTCGATTACACGTCTGAAGACACAGGGCCTTGCCTAAGTGAGAAGGGGGGGACTGTGTCTGTAAAACACTGTTACCTTCCTTATTAATCAATTAAGGAGGTATCTTGAGCGTTACTGATGGCATGAAAAATAAATACCAGGTGGCTGAAGTAAGCGGTTGTCGACAAAAAAAAAGTCAATATAAAACCAGTAAAGTAGCCTATACGCGGACTCTAGTGTGTCCTTCAGTACATGTCAACTCCAACAGGATATTCACCCTCCAGAGTTTTGTTTATACCACTGTCATGTTTTAAACTACAATATTCTCAAATTAAATCTTGCATTCGTTACACTCATACAAGCATTTGGCCTTCGTTATTACTTTTTTTAATGTTTTACCAAAAGTTAATTAAAATTTAGTACAGTGAGACGGCGAGAGCATGAATTGCAGTTGTCGAATTAGAATTACGTAGTTGGGTGTCTGAGTTATCAGCAGCCGAGGCTAATTCTCCCTCTTGAGAATTAACTATCACAAAATAGTTTCGCGAAACTAGCTTATCTCTCGGAATCCTGAATACGAAACGCTGCTCTATAGAAAGTTCAATATTTATTTAAAGGCGCGTGCACACTAAGCAAACGAAGGCCAGCGAACGAATTCGGTCGGTCAGAAACAACACCGAACTGAAGCATATGGCTTCCTTCGCTGTAAATGTGGACGGCACAACGAACTTCGAATTCCTTCGTTCGGACATTTGGGCCGACCGCCTTCGCTAACCAAAACGTTCGCCTAGAGTGTACGTGCCTTAAGAAGTTAAGTATAGGCCCGACAGCCGTTCCTGAACAGTAAGCTGCGCCGACCCAGTGCACGAATTACCCCCACTTACAAGTATAGTTAAGTTATCTAGAGAGAAGAGAGGGGAGACGACACTATAACAGTTCACTGTCTCACTTCCATATTATCTTCCTCTCCGTCACACACATGCTTCCATTGTTCTCGCCAGTCTTGTTGCAGCCGATGTTCACACTATGAAACACTGTACAAGACTGATGTGCGCATGTGCGAAATAAATGAAACTTTTGTTAGCCTCGCAACGAGGTGTTTGTACACTGCCCATCTCTAACCCACTGTTCAATTTCTATTGCCAGGTTTCTACTTATATTAGTGGCACGAGAAACTTAACGGTTTCATAAAAGTCCGTCTCCGATTAGTATATCTTAAAACCGAAGTCCAACCCGATCAGATACCATTGATTAACAGATACACCCGTCTCGCTCCTACAGAGTCAAATAGTCGTCTAACACAAAAGAAAAGTTAACTTCTATAAAATATAAACCCTCCACTCGGATTGCCTGCACCGAAATATTTTGTTCACTTGATGTTTCGATCTCTGGAATCTGGGATCGTTCTCAGTAGCCAAAAAAACGTAAAAGAATTTACTGTAAAAAATTATTAAACAAAATACTGGCAAAATATAAACGATTACGGTTAAAATCTTATGGTAACAATGGCTTGACGTAAATCTTTCAAATATTACGAGTAAACATCCGACTAAACTCCAAATTAATCGTCGTCGTCGTCATCCTTTACGGCCTAGGCTAGTAGCCTGTTCCAGTCTCCGTCCATCCATCGCTTACAGGAATTTAAGCTTTCATCTATGCCTAGCTCCATTCTCGTAATATGGCTCCAAATTAATGTGAAATAAAATAATCGTTTCTTACCTCTGAGTGGATTTTGATATCTTTTTTTTTGTATCGGCCATCTAAGGATCATATGCCAATTTCAATTCTTTATTCTTTGTTCTTTTCTTTTTCTCCAATATTCTTTCATCTTTTCACTGTGTCTCTTCTTCCTGTCTTCAGTCCACTTTGAACCTGCGTTTGAACCTCCTACCCTGGACTCCTTCCATTTTCAACACTTTTGCCCAAAAAACTTCTCTTTCAATTGCTTCTTCTGCGTCTATATTATCTTTTGTATCTTTATTTTATTTTACACTATTTTGTGGTTTTTTCGTATGTGTTATTCCTAATATTTGAAAGACTTACCCTACATTGTTATGATAAGATTTTATCGTAATTATTTAAATTTTTCCCCTACTATTTTCTTTTATAACGTTTTACTGTAAGTCGTTTAATTTTATTTTATTTTCATTTTTTTTTAGGTTCTGAGGACGATCCCAGATTCTTAGGATCAAAATGTTAAGTGAAAAAAATTACGATGGAGGCAATCAGAGTAGAGGGTGTACCTAATAAAAATCACCCTTTCGCTTAGTTTTAAAGAAAAGTATCTTACTCGCACGCGATACAAATAATTGAGTCCAAGTCGTGTTTTTTATTAATTACTGAGTCCTTTTGGTTTTTATCAAAACAGTAAACAAATATTTTTACAATATTTATTTACTTACAAAATCCCTTATACCATACGTGCCGGGTACACAACCCACAATACAGTGGATACCGCTATTACAGTGGCTCTCTGACATCAGGAGCGTATTTAGGGGGGCGGACGGGACCGGACCCCCACCCAGAAGGTCGAAAAAGTTGACGAATTTTCTTAACCTCTTAATTTTTAGGCTGTTTTATTATTTTTTCAGCTCCGTACGCTAACACGGAAGTAACTCTTTCTTAGTTATATAAACAGGTTCATTACACAGTATTAGCGTATACGTTTTAAATATGAAATACCGGTATAGGAAAATGAATTCAGTCAGTAAGTAACTTGTAAACAATGTTTCAATAACGCGTATTTTTATTGTGTTATTACCGTTTACTTTAATGAGACTAATTTCAGCCACTTCGATGACAGTAATACTGATTAGTCTTAACTTGTTTTTTCTATTATATGAGGCTGACCCGACCCCCAGGGCAAATTCTGGATACGCCACTGTTTAACAGCGACTTGTATCATTCAGACGCTTTTCCTTAAGTACAAACTTCAGCCTTCAAACTGAAAATAATTTCTAAACGGTCCTACAGAAGCATGTAGAAGAAAATTTTAACAAGGTCGGTAAAACTCAGAATTGCGTTATTCAACCATCAAAGCAAACACGGAATGTTCGGAAGAGAAATGAATTCTAGTATCTTTTGTCTACTATTAACCTGACTATATCCAAGTACACATAGTTATATTCGTATAGAAGTATTCACAAAACATGGAAGAGGACAAATCACTCGTCAGATGCAAAATCTTTTATTACGGCCAATGTCACATCGCGAATCCAATAATGTCCTCAGCTGTCATCTTCTCGGCGCCGCCGCCGTGGCGCACTAAAGCGGGAGTTAGCTTCGACTTATCTCACTGGTAGTTCAAAAGTGTCGGAGGATATCACGTTTCAAAAGAAGGAGAGAAGAGTAAGCAGTGAGAACAAAACATTTTTTTTTAACTTGGTACGACCCATTACGACAGGTTAAAAACATAAGGAAGTAGACAGTTAACACACACACACGCGCACACACACAAAATTATTTCCTTCTAATTATAGACTACTCGTCTATAATGTTTTGGCATGCTTTGTGAAACGGGAAGCCGAGAAATGCGTGCCAAATTAACGTAATCAGAAAAAATATTATTCTTCTCTATGTAAAACAACGCCGACAGTTATTAGTAGTTACTGTTAATTCCTGTCTGCTTTAATGTACGGTATTCTGAACTTATAACACAGTGGGGACTCCCAGACGGACATTATTTCTTGGTCACCTTCAAAGAGAAAGATTTAATAAAGCTGCTTACACAGGAAAGACGTTCGCCAGAGTACACTTCAAGGTCACCAAAGTGTACACTTTTCCTTGTCATTACCAACTAGACGAACATTAATAGTACGGAACGTCGACACAAACATACGCATCGGCCTAAGTCAATGACACATCCAAACGGGAACGAAGCGTATAACTGGTTAATGCTATTTTTAGATGCGAGTCGTTTAGATGCTATTTTCGTCTGGATGCGATTTTTAGTCAACAGTACAAACCCTTTCAGAATTCTGGAAATTTTCTTGGTTTTGCAATCGTTAACTGAGTTATGTAAACCTAGTTATGTTCAACGTCGTTTGTAAAGTTATGGCAGTCCCTGTACTGTCGTATGGGTGTGAATAATGGACAAAAACCAAGAAACAGGACAGTGAAATACAGGTCTCGGAAATTATATTCTTAAGAGGAGTTAAAAGGCGTTCTGAACTTGATCGCATAAACAATGAGGTCATAAGAGAAGAGTACAAGTTTTTAACTTGAATGAAAAATTAAGCGATTACAAATAACGGTGGAAAGAACGCTTAGAAAGAATGTCAGATTCCAGAGTAGCCAAACAAGTGTGGAAATACATGCCTATAGGACATAGGCGTGTGGGTACACCCAGGAAGAGATGGCTGGAGGATTTTTGAAGGTGGAACAGGCAGCATCTTGCCTATGCTGTATTGTTAAGGTGATAATGGTGATGAAAAAAAATGATCTCAACCACGTGATCGACTCGATTATTCCTTGAGTAGGTCTCTCGATTTTCGTTTTTTTCAGTTTAACATGGTTTTATTTTTCTAGTTACTGAACCGTTACACGAATTGTAATTAACAATGAATTTTTCCGATGAAGGGTTTGGGAGTATCGATCAAAAAATATAACACAAATTTTAATTTATTAGTGTCGATGTTTCGACAATGTTTATTGTCGAAATAGGGCGGTTAGTCTGGGGAAACTTAAAGTTGTGTGTTTGGTGTCAGCAACAATTGTCCTGATGTGACAATAAACACTGTCGAAACGTCGACACAAATAAGTTAAAATTTGTGTTATATTTTTTGACCGATCCTCACAAACCCTTCACCGGAAAAATTCATTCATTGACGGTCACTACGAATTTAAGGATGTAATTAACAACAAAAATCACAAAGCGACATTACCATTTGATTGTACCCCGTATAGCGCAGTTTTTGTATAATTAATCCGCGATTTTCTTTCAAACCGTTTCACCGTATTTCAAATTATAGGCCTGCAACTACACTCCTACACTCCCGTATAAGACATACAATTATACTTACTGCAACGATCTGTTTAAAAATTCGTTCCTGGGTAGACCCAGGAAGGATGGCTGGAGGATTTTTGAAGGCGTAACAGGCAGCACCTTGCCTATGCCATGTTGTCAAAATGATGATACAATCGTCAACAGTAAACGAAAAACACAGAACCTTCAATATTAATTGGTTGGAATGTTAAACGGGATGACGCCCCCAGTAGTAAAAAGGTATGTTGTTAAACGGCGTTATACAGTCAGTAATACTGTATGGTTCACAGGTTGGAGTAGGCATGTGAATGTAGACAAATATACAAATACGACCGTTAGGAGAAGGAGAATAATGATGATCAGAGTTGCGTCTGAGTACCATACAATGTATCCTGAGCCAATACAAGTTATTACAGGGTGTATTCCTCTACACTTGCTTGTGTGTGAAGAAGAATTAAGATGGGGAAGTAAATGTAGCCAGAGAGAGAGAGAGAGAGAGAGAGAGAGAGAGAGAGAGAGAGAGAGAGAGAGAGAGAGAGAGTTACAAGAATGGCAAACAAGATGGGATGAAAACGTAATCAAAGGACAATGGACGAAGTCCCTAATACCTCGCTTAAGACCATGGTTGGAATGTAAGCAGAGAAAGCTGGAATATTTTATAACACAGTTCCCAATGAGACATGGCTCGTGTGAAGCCGAAAAAGTGTCAGGCGTAATACTGAAAAATTAGTAATGAATTATCTTGTTGATCCATCCTCTTCGTTCACTTTATAAAATATTATTATATATATAAACTTTCACAATATGAACTTACTTTCTTTATCACTTCCCCAAACGTTTCGAGGTGATGTGCCTCTCCCTCAGTGGGAGTAAATACTGAATGTCATTTAACAGAATAACGGTTAAGGCTTAGGTGTGTGTGGTATAAATACTTATATAAATACTTACATCTTAAATATACATAATTCACGGAAGACGAGCTTCCGAGTCACCTCTTAGATATGCTTTATCTGTCCATGTCCTGGGGCGTGAATCTTCTGTACTCTCTTTGTCGAGGGTTGTCATCGGGGTAGTGTTTCCAGTGGATGTCCTCGGAGTGAATTAATGAGGAGATGGATGTTATGTAGCGTGAAGTCGTCCTGATCCTCGGCGGTAATGGCAAGTGTTGTTTAGGTCTTAGTCGTCACTATTCACAGTTATGCACATCACATATTTAATGGTACCGTAGTACTGGAGTTAGCATCTTCTTTTCACATTATGTCGGAATTACTTTACTCGAACCATATTTGATCGTTAGTTTTAATTAACATGAGATGTCACCTTATATACTAGTTTTCCTTTTTCACATCTTTGTTTAACAAATTACTCACTACATCTTCGTTATTTATAACTAGCTCTCCACGCTTTTATTGGAAGCTAACACTCAATTAAAAATAAAAATAAACATTTTGTGAAGAGCCTTCGCTTGGAGGTGTTTACAGTTTGAAAGCCGCATCATAAGTCCTGCATTGTTACAACAGATAATTGCAACGACGCGGAGTGAATACTCCGCCATAATATAGTTCCAACTCTTTATTAATAATACAGTCTTACAGTTTGACAAAATAAACTATCGAGACATCTTGTCTACAGGAATTATTACAACTACTACTTGTGACTTTAAATTATTAATTATTTACATTATGATTTACAGGTATTTCTTATTTAATGCCGGGTCGGAATGCAAGTTGGATCCGGAATACACAGGTCATAGCATGATAAATTTACTAAAGTTAACAGTATTATTTTTAACTTTTACTTTCACAGTTTTAATTACTTATTTTAGTTAGATTTTCTAAATTAATTCTCATTACTATTATGAGTTAGTTCAGGGGTATTTGGTTTAATAGTGCGATTTAATGTTTTTCACTATCTTCCCGTTTTATATTTTTATTATTAATTTTTTTTTTAATTTACAATTTAAATCGTCACAATGTGTCTGTGTCTTTGTTAGTATTATTTATGTGTTTCCTAATGGTGTTGTTGGTTCTGTAGGCTACTTTATAATTATGTTTCCTAAATGTGTTAGCAATTTTGTGCGTATTGGAATTGTAGTATGTAAGTGTTATGTATTTACTGGGTTGTGTGCTGTTGGTCTGATGTGTTTTACTTTTTGTGTTTAGGATGCGTTTGTGTAGTTTATTTATTAATTCGGGGTTGTATCCATTTTTGACTGCTATATATTTGATTGTGTTTAATTCTTCTTGGTAGTCATGTGTGTTTAGGGGTACTGAAGTGAGCCTATGCAGCATGTAGTTGAAAGCTGCATGTTTGTGTTGAGTTGAGTGGTTGTTTGAGTTATGTATGACCAATGGTCAGCTAGTATACCTGATATAGGGGAGCCCATGGGTAGTCCATCTGTTTGAGTGTAAAACATGTTATTGTGTGCGAAATAATTTTGATCAGTGATAATTTTTGTTAGATGGATGATATCTTTTATGTGTGTTTCAGGTGTGTTATTTATTTTTAGTAATTGTTCTAGTGTAGTTATGGTTTCTTTTATGGGAACATTGGTGTATAGGTTTGTTATGTCGAATGATGCTAGTGTGGAAACCATAACTACACTAGAACAATTACTAAAAATAAATAACACACCTGAAACACACATAACAGAGATCATCCATCTAAAAAAAATTATCACTGATCAAAATTATTTCGCACACAATAACATGTTTTACACTCAAACAGATGGACTACCCATGGGCTCCCCTATATCAGGTATACTAGCCGAAATATTTATACACACCATAGAACAGGAACACATACTGAACAATAACAAATACACCGATAAAATAATATATTGGCACAGGTACGTTGATGACACTTTACTCCTCTACAACGGCAACAAAAGACAAATAGAAAATTTCCACAAATACATTAACACTATACACCATAAATTAAAATTCACGCTTGAAATAGAACTGAATAATAGCATCAACTTCTTAGACCTTACAATCACCAAAACAAACAACACACACACATACAAAATATACAGGAAACCCACCACATCAGACATGGTCATACATAACTCAACCAACCACTCAACTCAACACAAACATGCAGCTTTCAACTACATGCTCCATAGGCTCACTTCAGTACCCCTAAACACACATGACTACCAAGAAGAATTAAACACAATCAAATATATAGCAGTCAAAAATGGATACAACCCCGAATTAATAAATAAACTACACAAACGCATCCTAAACACAAAAAGTAAAACACATCAGACCAACAGCACACAACCCAGTAAATACATAACACTTACATACTACAATTCCAATACGCACAAAATTGCTAACACATTTGGGAAACATAATTATAAAGTAGCCTACAGAACCAACAACACCATTAGGAAACACATAAATAATACTAACAAAGACACAGACACATACAACAAAACAGGGGTATATCAATTAAATTGTAATGATTGTCACCAATTCTACATCGGCCAGACGGGAAGATCTTTTTCCTCCAGATTTTCAGAACATTTAAAAGCCCTCACCACAAACTACACACATACCACATTTGCCACTCATTTACAAAACGAAAACCACAGTTACACAAACATAGAACACAACATGGAAATATTACACTATTTACCTAAAAGTAGAAAACTAAACACAGCTGAACAATTTTAAATATACAGATATCACGCACTACAACCAAACAACATATTAAATGAACAATTACATTATAGATCACATACACTATTCGATACACTGATCCAAACACACAATTTGAACCTCAGCGCCAATTCCCTCCCACCATCAACCCCCACCACACACACCTAAGCCTTAACCGTTATTCTGTTAAATGACATTCAGTATTTACTCCCACTGAGGGAGAGGCACATCACCTCGAAACGTTTGGGGAAGTGATAAAGAAAGTAAGTTCATATTGTGAAAGTTTATATATTGTACTGTTGTTTTTTTTACTGATAGAATACAATAGAATACACAGGTATTGTAATTATTTAATTTTGGTTAGTATTATACATTACATCATGTAATTATATTCTTCTGGCACAATCATTATTATTCCTTTTACATTCTAAATTACATTTCTCCCTATTATATTAAATCAGATACACTCATTTTGTTTTTTGGTTTTGATGATTTTTATTAGGTTTAATCAGTGTTATTTTTTTTCTTGCTAAATTATTTTCCTCGTTTATCTTCAATAAGTTGTTCTTATTATATTTTGAATTTTGATATTTTTTCTCTTCAAAATTATTTTGTTCAAATATCTTGTGTAAGCTGTCCTTACTTCGTTTTGAATTTTGATATACTACAAATGTTAATGGTATCACCCTTCCATTGAATTGTACATTCATCATCATTTGTTTGCGAGCAGTTATCACCCTTCCATTGAATTGTACATTCATCATTATTTGTTTGCGAGCAGTTCGATTGGCTCGTCCTGTTACACCCACTATAGTAATTTTGCTCACAGGTAATTCATAAATTCTATTCCTTCGGATGACGTGATTCCCTTTTCCATTTCCTTTAATTCACGGTATTTAGTCATACTCATCAATGATATTTCGGCACCAGTATCAATAATAAAATTTTGATTGGTTCTCCCATATTGACCGGTAATAGACACTACATCACTTTCAATGATATTTTTATTGATTCTCTCGTTGTCCATAAAATCCTGACCTAAACTGGTTATCCAAGACAGTGATCGGCTATTTGACTGTGGTTGACCACTGCACTCACTCACAGTCTTCTCTAGTTTTCCTGATTTTCATTTATGGTTACTCTCTCCTCTCTCCTTCCTTCCTGTTGACTATTTTCTGACTGGTAAAGGGAACTATGTTGCTCTCTATTTCTTAACTGTTCATAGTTGTTGTTCACCTCACTCTGTCTCTCCTCACTGCGAGAATATCCATTTCGATCAGTCTCCCTCGGGTAACGACTATTGTATGTAGATTCGGGAATCATAATTTCGGCGTATAAAATTTGCTCGATAGTTATTTGAAGCGTGGTTGCCCCTATAATTATTATCATATCTCCGGTCATTCCGGTTATCGTTTCTGTAGTAATTTCTTCCACCTTCCCTATCTTGGTATTTTGGAACATTTCTCTGGTCGTTCCTTTCTACTATTTGATTCCTACCACGGTTTTGTTCTTCCGGATATCTGTTAGGGTAGCTGTCTCTTCTTATATTCCCTTGCTTAGCACGACTGTCATAATTCATTTTCCTCTCATAATCCGTGAGTAATAACGTCATCGCTTCTATAGTATTGGCTTGACTGGCAAATTGTGCTAAGCTTATCGTTTCAGGAAAATGGTGACTCAAAGCTTCCACCACATATCTGTCATCCATGGGTTGGTCTAAATATCTTGCCCTGCAAACATGCGATAAAAAATACGAGGTCGGTGTTTGTCCTACGCTTGGGTTGTACCTACCATATACTATGGTCTCCCGCACCCTTGTCTGTATGGATCGCGTCCAATATTTATTTTTATAGCTGTCCACAAATTCCTGGTAGCTATTCAAGGTGTTTCTAACAGCATCCCACCAATAATCATTCATTTCATGGAACCCCTGATCTAACATTAGTTTAATTCTCTCCCATCTATTTTCCTTGGTACTATGCAAATATTCCTTCATTCTATTTAAATACTCCATAGGATTTTTTATATATCCTTTCATATGTGGCACCTCATGACTATTATTCTTGTCTTCTCGTATAACACATGTTTGATTACCATTTTGTTCTATTTCATTGACCCTTAATACTAATTGTCCCATGGTATCCTCTATTTTGGTATTATTGCTGTCCAACTGTTGTCCCATGGATTGAATATTACTCGTTACCTCCTGTTTGTGTTTGACCAATTCTCTCGTCATCTGTTCCATGACTTCTTGTTTATTTTCTCCTAATTTCTCTTCCACTTCAATAATTTTATTTATTACCTCTCCACGTAATTGAGTTAAATTTTCATTAGTTTTCTCAACATTCTGGTTAGTTTCTGTAATTCTATTCCTTATTTCTGTTTTATACTCATCTAACTGTTGTTTCAATTCCTCTTTATTTTTCTCACTCTCTTCCTTCAATTGTCCTTTTAATTCCTCCTTATCTTCCCTCATTTGTTTCTTGAGTTTTTCAATATTTTGTTTTAATGTTTCATTATTGCTATCAATTTTTCTATTTAATTCCTCATTATTTTTATCATACTTTTCGTTTGTTTGTTTATTATTTTCTTCTATTCTTCCGAATTGCTCCATCATAATCCTCATCATTTCCGGTAAATTTGCATCCATTGGTTGGTTTAGTTTCTTTGGTTGGTCCCCTTGGGCATCCCTTACTATTATTTCCATTTCAGTTTCTTCCTCTTCAGCACTATTACTCCTTAATTCATATCGTTGCTCTGGTTTGTTAGCCATTTTACAATCTTTAACCTAATTTTAATTACAAGGAAAAAAAATTTTTTTGCTAATTAAATTTAACAAAATTGTGTTATTTGGTGCTGGTTTAAAGAAAATCTTTGCTTTCACGTATGGGCGCCATTATCTGTACTGTTGTTTTTTTACTGATAGAATACAATAGAATACACAGGTATTGTAATTATTTAATAGTATAATACAATTAATAAATGTACCTACTGTTATTATGTTTTTTTTTTATTTACCAGTACATGTAAAGAAACTCTTTCTCTCTCAGGGTTAATGATTATTAAGTTATTTGATTTTATTTACGATTGTATCTATTATTTTCTTTTCTTTAAACCAAACCAGATTCAGTTAATATGTAGTATTTTGATAATTAACCATGTAAGAAATAAATAACAGACTAATGTAACTTAACCGACTCTGAATTCTTCCAGCTGCCACGGGTTCACTTCTGGTTGTTGTTTACCTTTTTTCGAAAGCAATTTTAGGCTTGGCAATCTGTTCCTTTACACAAATTTCTTATTGCTCTCACCGCTGAATGTCGCTCTCCAGGACTACTGCAACACAGGTGTCTCCTCGGAACACTTAACTATCCTTTATGGCCACTTAAACTCTTCTTCAGTCCAAGGTTTTCCTCTTCTGTCGTCGTTCTATCAAGGATATTGTTATATTTCTCGTATTATTATTTATTTATTAAATATTATAATCAAAACTCTGGTATCACAATTTAAATTCCTTTACTGTATTTTCTTTTCCTTGTTACATTAACTTGATGATGTACAAATGTTATTTAATATAATTTAAGACTCTTCATGTAGTTACTATTAGATATATAATTAGACTCTTCATGTTACTCTTAATGAATTTAATTGAAGACTCATAACGTTACTCTTAATGAATTTAATTTAAGACTAATAACGTTACTCTTAATGCATTTAATTTTAGACTAATCAACATTTTCTTCCTCACTATACAATACAATTTTTTAACAATTTACAAAATTGCCCCTATGATAATTCCCTAATTTCTTTACATCTGTTTATCATATACCTATTAAAACATATATTATTTTTCTATTTCTTATTAAACATCTTTATTTTACCTCTAATATTCGTAATTCTATTGGTTATTTATTAAATTATAATTTTATTACTCTTTACTCTTCCTATAACATTCATTCCAATTTCATATATTATTTTCTGAACATATAACTAAATATGGTTTGATATCATATAGGAATCGACCTCTATGTTGACTGAGTAAGTCGATATTCCCAATGTTTTTTTGTTTGCATTCAATACAAAATCTGCATCCTTTTCTCTTTTAAAATTTATTATCTCCCTATTATGTACTGTGTGCATTTTAACAGCAGTACAATATATAATAGTAAATGAATTCAAAAAAATATCATAAACAGAATAAACGCTGTTGCACACCACTATAGAATAATTTTTCTTTAGTGGTGTGCAACAGTGTTTATTCTGTTCGTGATTTAAGCACTAACACAACTTTCTTAATTAAAAAATATTATAAGACATTTACGTCATGTGAATACTACTCCTATAATTGCCGGCTCTACAGCCCGCTCCCTTTGAAGACCACCCAAAGACTGCGATTCCCATCCCCCCACGGCCAATGGCGTAGTCCCCCCTAATTTCTCAGTATCCTCCCAGTCCCTCAAATAGTGCTTCACTAACCATCATGCCTATGCTTCAAATTATTCATAATAACTGTTGCAGATCACCATAAAAAATATTTTTATTTGTCGAAAAACTGTTTTCTATTTTTAATCAAAATCAGTACCATAATATTATATTATAATTTAATAAGAGCTGTAAAAACAACTCACCAAAATTTGAAAATAAAAATTTAACAATTTATTTTTAACTTTTAATAAGTTTATTTTTATAAACTCCTTTACCACCTTGTTTCGTATTTTTAATGACAATTTAAAAAAAAATTTAACATCTTATTATAAAAACACTTTAATTTTTTAATATTGTATAAAAATTACGTTTAATGTAAACCGGTAAAAGAAATAAAAATTAACGTTTGTTAATTGTTTGTTAAATATGATTTGCAAAATAGCTCTCCTACGATGGAAAGTGGAACTGAAAATAGCAAATTTGAGAACGATTTCCTCATTTTGAACTTGCTTGGAGATGACACTTCCACACAAAAGAATAGGCCTAAGTAATACTGAGATACGTTTTGCTCGTCTGGAAAGGAAATTGTGGAGCGTTCAAGTTGTTCCACACTGTATCACTCCGCGGATATGCAAATTTGGATTAGAATATATTAAAAATATTTTAACCTGGTTTTACTAGTTTTAAACTTCTGTTTATATTCTACACCTGAGGGAGGTGGTTGTAATTCTGGGATATCTACCGGAGGGAAGGCATACGTTTCGACGTGAGACAAAGGAAGTTGAATTCGAGTGCAGGAAAGTTAACTGGCAAAGAAGATAACAGGAAAAATATAAACGGAATATGAAATATATTAAGTTAATATATACACTGGGGAAGGAAACTCCTACTCAGACGCTAGTACTACACACAAATCGACATTAAATCCTGTTCACAGAGCCACTAATTTGTTTTACAAGTCAAAGGTCGTACCAGCGGTCACTTGCTGTCCATGACTTGGTGTCGTGATTTCACTCCTTATCAGCACTGTCTCATCGTTTGATTAGTTCTGTCTATCGCTCGGACAACATTCTGCGTTTTAAATGAGACGACGATTAAGGGTCCAACACATGCGTCTTATACTGGTATTGATAAACCTGCGAGGACTTTGTTTGCTGTTCTTAGTTAATAAAGACACCGATAAAAAACCAGAAACACAACTTAATTTTTATTCACTTTATGAATCAGTAACTGGTTACTAAATCAGTAATAAGGAAAATCACCATATAATCATACACTACACATGAATTCTTTCCATTAAGTCAGTACATAGATTCTCTACTTATTTTGTTCACCATGTAACAGACAGAAGTTGAAATCTATGAAGTCTCCACCATTATATATCTAATTTTCCTCATTCATGTAATATTATTTTCATGCAGTAAAGCCTAAATCTCAAAATAAAGGGAAACTGAATAGACAGTTCTGACTTTTAACCGGTATAACAAACAAAACTTTAAAACAAATGATTTAGTCTGTCGACTGAAAGTCGGAATGACGATTCTTGTACCGTTTACCACCACGACAAACAATAATTGCCAAGAATGGTTTTTAATTTCATCCCTTACCATTTGATATGTCCGTTTATGTTTCGAAATTCAGCGTGTTTAACCGACGTGTCTATGGCGTTCAATATCATACAGTAAGATTAACCAAGCATGGCTTAAACGAGATGCGTTTGTACACGTACAGAATTACAGGGAGTGCCACTTATTTAAATCGGTGATCAGTGAATCGACCGTTTCACTGAATAAGATCGTTTCAGGTCCCAAACCACAGTAATAAATCAAATTCTCTCAGCTCACAAACTACAGTAACCACAGTTATTATACCTGATTTATTGAATCAACCGCTTAATTGAATCGAATTATGAAATCTCAGCTTCGGTCTAACAAGCGGCTCTTACTGTACTTCTGGTGTTATGAAGGTCTACATTATTAAATACAACATAAGTAACGTAGTACTTAACCTAATATTAATGTTTTTAACATTAATATCCAAACCATCCCAGGAGACTATAAGGGTTAAATCTCCGGTGAAGAAGGAAAATGTAGGAGAAAACAGTAGGAGGTGAAAATGAAAGAATAAGTAACGACCAGTGAATTATTATTCCAACAACAGAGCTTCAATTTTACAAGAAAAAATTACGTCTTTATCCGTAATTTTATGGTAGTACGAAACCGGATGATCGTACTAAAATGGGCCGTATTATTCGGATCATTTAGACAAGTGTGACAATTTTTGCTTACCACAAATGATTGAAAATTTGAAAGATTATTAATGTTTTTTATATAATCTTTCATCGATTATAACGTTTTTAATCGACTGAATGAATTTATTAATGTAAAAGTGACAGTTTAACCAAATTATATAGTAAAAACGTAACACATTTTACTTTCTTCAAATATAAACTACTATACATAATTAAACCGTAAAATCTGGGGACATGTCTCGGGAAATAGCTTATTGCCTACAATGTAATTATGCCACGCGTTGGGCACCATATACAATGTGATATTTATATGCAAATTTTATTGTTTACATAATTTAATTACTTCTGATTATAATTATATTTAATGTTTTGAAAGTGCTGTCTGTACGACTGTATCGTATCTCTCTGGTTTTAATAAGCCCCGCAGTTGGCCGCCATATATAACGTTAATATTTATGCATATTTAATTAATTGCATAAATTAATTGCTGTTTAATTAGTAAATCTTGATCAAATTTCTCAAATGTGTAATCGGCAATGCTATCAACCAAGAGTAATTAATCTTGTCTTCTACTACCAAATTAAACTCCAAGAATTAAAATATTTATGAACATGGTACTTGTTAAATCATATTGAATCTAAATCATTAATTGTGGATTTTACTTTTTAAAGAATTGTCTTGTATGCCAGGTCTTAAAATAAATTAACCCAACACTATCGAATCCATTATAAATTACATTTATTATAATATTGCATGTTGCATGTATTCATTGTATAAAAGAAATCATGTAATAAGAGTATCTACAACTATTTCCAAAAGATAATTAAATTCTATGACATATTTAAAGTATCTGAAAGAAACAATCAAATGCTTACGCATACTCGTGTATAGTGACGTTAAGAACTATCAATGTTGAGTGCTTGAGATTTGCACTAATTGATATACTTCTTAACATATTTAAATACCTATACACATGAAATACTCATATACCTGCAGTAAACATATTAAACACATACATATTTGAAATACTCATATACCTGCAGTAAACATATTAAACACATACATATTTGAAATACTCATATACCTGCAGTAAACCTATTATACACATACATATTTGAAATAATCATATACTTACACTTATAAGATAATTCGTGTGTAATATTCTATAATATTATTTATTCCTAACCATGGATTCGTATTTATAATGACTCTATTCTGAAATATCTCAGGCAGTTAGTTCTAAGTGACAGGTCAGCGGTATTACGATAAACTAGGAATTATAATAAGTGGTTATTTTGGTACATTACTCGAGTCGTCGTAGTGTCTCGCTCCCGTTGCATGTGTCCATTTGGATCCATTGGGTGACGATTGATGCTAGTCCTGGAAACACTCGTAACTCGCACTTCCAATTGTCATACGTACATCGTTTCGGAACGCTAGTTCGCACTTCATGACATCAGTTATATGTTTTATAATATTATTACAGTTTAAGTCGCGGTACTTGCACTAAAGATTCATTGACTATTCGTATCGCGTCAGTCTATTCATGCGATTTTAGCTCGATACTTCCACGCACTTAGTTATCTTTCAAATTACGTGTTCGACTCTTCCGTAACGCCTAGATTGATTTCAAGTTCATTAGACGCATATAAAACATCATCGGCACTTGTCTCTATTCTACGAAATAATGTTGTCTCACAAATTAAGTCTCATGTTATATACCGATTCATTCCGTTGATAAAGAGTTCAAGTATGTTACTACTGTATCATACCACTTCTTACAGCACTAATTGTATTAGTGTAATACTTAGAGTTTTACAAAGTTCGTTAGTCGCGCATCGTCGCGAATACCACTGTTTCGGCTTAACGCTCCAAGTCTTACTCCCGAACTTCCACTAATACCGAACACTACTTTGGATATCTCAAAACAAAATCTTTATGAAAACTGAGAGAAAATTAGAATAATACTGAGATAAATTTAGAATGATACTGAGATAAATTTAGAATGATACTGAGATAAATTTAGAATGATACTGAGAGCGCGTCTCCTCTTGCATACAGTTTTTATGTCCTTCGTTTTCCCACTCTCGCTACTCCTACGAACGCTTCATTTTTCCACCAAAATAGTTCTGATAGGACAGTTGTTCGGATTTCCCTCCGTCCTCATGCCTCTAGTCTGTGATTCTTGTGAATTCTCCACCCAGCGCCGTTTGGAGAGGGACGTTCTTCCTCGGGATTTGTTCTCTGGTCGTCGGTTTACGCCAGGACCATCCCTTACAGTTACTCCCTTCTGAATTCTCGTTTCTAATTGGCTGGTTGGCTTCTCTACTTGAATCTCACATAGTCCACGTTGACACGACGAGTTGCTGTCATCAGGACGTTGCCACTTTCTCGGAATCTACATCAAGACCTTGCTACTGAAGTCACATCTGTCCCTTTTGGTGTAGCGTATCGAAATAACGTATTGTTCGGACACTGTCGACTTCCCCTAGCGAACTTACGGGTGGCAAACATCTGTGTACGTCGCAGACGCCTCCTCGTCTCCTGCTACATTGTCCGTGCTCCAGCTATTGTTTTTCTGTAAGTTGCACATATGCTTGGAACAATGTTCTTAGCGATGCCTATCTATTCTCTCGCTACAGAAACGGATGCAAGGGTAATGTTCCTTTGTCATATTTGTAAAGTCAAGTGTTCCCACGCATGGCCCTGTTCTCCGTAACATGTGTTGCAGCACGTATTGTCTCTTAACGGCTTTTATGTCATTTAAGTAGAAAGGAAAGATTTATTCCTTCCGTCGCTCACCCTCGAACAATGCTAACACGTGTCACTCTTGACGGGCTCTACTTGCTGGCGTAACTCCCTCGGAATATCCAAAAAAATCAAAAAAAAAAATCAAAGCAATAAGTACGTTATATGCCTAACTGAGTTACTTTGGTAAGATTTGGGGGGGGGGCAGTGAACCAAATGACGACGAGCCCAGGAGTGCCTACAGGGGACCCCCTCCCCCTGTATTGGGGATCGTGTCGCCATTGGCGACATTTAGAAAATTTTTTGGAGAATTTTTTTTTACTATTTGCATGCAAAATGTTCCCCAATTTTACAAAACTGTAAAAAACTTATAACGGACACGTATCAGACGCACAATAAATCTACCCAGTTGACTTTTTCGAGTGGGCTGTAGGCACGATGTGCTCGGAAAAAAGGATCTAGTCTTCTACTCGATGCTTCAAACAGGCTACAGATCGAGTTCAAGGTGTCACCGTGTGGCGGCTTATGGCAAGCACTGAGGATGCCGAACGTCGATAAGGAAGCTGAGGAACATATAAGAGAATTGTGAGACGTTTAAGTTCCAAAACTAAGTATCTTTTCAATAAAGTCATAGACTACTACTGGTATTGTAAAACAAATCACGTTTTACTTAAAAGATTAATTTGGGATTTATTTTATTAGACATCCTTATTTTTTTAGTTTATAACTACCTACAATCAATATATCGTTTCGGTAAAAGGTAATATTTTGTAATAGGTTTGAGTTAGAAAACCCAAAACAACACAGTTCGATTAGGTAAGAAATTTTACTGTAAAAGAGAGAAAAGGTCTTGTCAGAAAAAGGGGGGATTTTTTTATAAAATTGGGGGGGAAGCGTCATAGGAGTTGGGGGGGATATCGGCACCCCTGGACGAGCCTACGCTTTCCTAAACACACGCTCAGCGCGTTTAAGACACCACGTACAAACACGGGTAACCCAATAAAAGAGAACTGCAGTTCGACCTTATTGTAAACAAACCGTGTGACCTCTGTAAATAACAGAATCCGTGAAATAAAGAGAAACTCGTTTCTTCGATATAACAACCGGCCGGGTCCGGGTGGTAATGAGTAATCGTAAACGTTGGGGAAATCAAATTTCACGCGAACTCGCCCGGTCAGCTGAACGCTACTACGCAGAATAAATCACTGCTCAGTACTTATCTATGGATATTTACATAATTGCCTTCGTATTTACCCAGTACTCGTACCTTGAACCGATAATACCAATAAATCAATTACTGTTATTAATAATATTAATACCGAAGGAATTAAACGATTGATTGATCACCGCGTACTCGTAACTTGTTTTAGTCCTTTCTGCGGGAATCGCAACGTGCAAAATGGGAATTATCAAATTTTTAAGCCGAAGGTCACAAATAAAAAAAGGTCTCGAGCTCGAGTCCGAATCGACATTAACAAACAAAAATAGGTGGAACATAGAACATAGAGCCACTGAATAAACATTTTTGGGCCGTGGAGTTGTGGCCCATATTAAAATAGCGAATAACACTGGTCGTAAAAGTTTTAATAATTTCATGAAGACAGCAAGCATTACGATGTTAGTATTCGAATCGATTCCATTCGAACTTCTGCCGTCTGTCGATTCTTACGAGTGCAGAGGTTCTCAGCCAACGATACTACGTGTAATCCTCCATCCAGATGTATTCGTGCCTTTGACAAGTAAAGAGAGTCACAATGTTTTAACCACGCGACTTTTAATATTTTAACCTTTTCGTGTCCTCCAGCACCTGATAATTCAGTCTAATACTTGGTTTCCCCCTGAGTTTATTACCCTTGAGAATCTGGAAAATATTTACTCTGTTGGCTGTGTTATTTCCTCCATTCTTTCCATGTGATCAAGTCAACTGAATCTATTTTAATAAAGCTGGAGGTAAGTTTTAGACGACTGAATTACTAGGAATCTCGTGTCTGTTACGTAATCCGTTTCTGTAACTGAAACTCTCTGTAAATGTTGTTTTTTCTTACTCGTGTTAATTACTCGTTGCCATTAATTACTTCTTAAGCCCCGCGATTGGAGCGCCATATACAACTGTTATTTTACACTAATGCTAATGCTTACTGCCCCTCGTTGGGTATGCCTTGTACAACTGTGTTTTTGGTGTTATTAATTAATTTAATTAATTAAGTATTGAGTTGTAATTACGATATAACTAGCCCAAGTTTGGGAGCCTTGTGTAAATATGTGAATAATATTGCATGTGTTAATAAATAATAAATGTAATAAAAGTAATAAAGTGTAACCACCTTTTATGTTCCTCGAACCCTTCGTTGGGATGTCATTGATAACTATGGATATTTAATATACATCAATGCAAATTTGATATAAATGCAATCTCATGCAAATAAGTTTTACTTTGTTTTATTGCGAATAGATTGGTTAATTACTCTCACTCTATGGGCGTCATATACAACCATGTCTGTTAATGCTTATATCACATTGGGTTAAGTGTGTACGTGTAATAAGTGTGATGAGTACCATTAATTAATATTCAGATAATTTTGACTTTAATATGAGTATTACTACGTTATCACTAATTTATTCCACGCTTTGGGTGTGATTTGTATCTACGTATAATTACGTAAGGTAATTGGTATTAACTAGGATGATTATAAATGATACGACTCGTACACCAAATTCTGCATTACAAACAATAATTTATTCATACCTTTTTGCAATGGTCATCAATTTCTGAAATTAATTATAACATTACTTCGCAATAACATATGATACATTACATTACTAATTCGTTCATTACTTCTCTGATGATTCATCTCGTAATTAATTAAGTACTTAAATCATAACTTCTTTACATATTACAAAATTTCTCTCATTAATGGATTCATATTTCATATTCTTCCTTTCGCATTATATGATTCAGCTTTACGCTAAATGAATTTAAATATGACTTCTAACTAGATCAGAGGTGTGTTCTTTGTGAGGAACCGGATAGTGGCTACTAAACATAAATGATACATAAATGTTTTACTTGAGGTAAGTATCCGCAACTACGGCGTGTGTCTACGATGATTTCCTCTCTCCCTCGCTCCTCAGGATGACTGATGACTTGGTGGTCACTCTCATCGTCGTCTGAAATTTACACTATTCACTATCGCTGAGATTTGCACTCCGGCGTCAACATTCTTTTAGTTCGCACTCGTTTAGAGGTTATATGTGTAACAAAAGTTAGTTAGTACGATCATTTGGATTTGATTTATTCATTTCACGACTTATTCGCGTGTGATTGTAACTTCACAACTTTTTTCACAAGCACTGATTGTTTGTACTTTATTTAGTCGGCACAATTATTTCAGTTATGAACCTTTCCATTACGATATTTGAAATAGTTAATCGACGTAAATAGTACGTTAATTCATCACACAATCGTGATATTTAGTTCATATGTCCGAATTATCTTTCATGATTTCGCACAATGTCTCTACTTAATTCATACCGTCAGAGTTTTTGAGCGTCTTAACACAACTCGTTATTATACAAACTTTGAATTTGAACTAAGTCCCTTTTAAGTTCTACTTCATTTCATACAATTCGATATTGCGATTCACCATCAACGTTTTACTCCGCACTTTTCGACTCGTCAGTATACTGAATAATACAAAGTCTGACTGAGATTAACCCAACATTGCTATAGAGAAAACTCCATAACTAAGATTCTTATCGTTACTAAGACTTTGAATAAAACTTCCGATTTTGTACTTGCGAAATAACAAACTCCCGACGAATATAGTATATAAAAATCAACTAACTCCCACGCTCTTCGTCAACACTTATTTTTATATCTCGAGTCCTTCCACTATTCCTGCATCCAGTGCACTCCTTCCCACCATCTACGTCCTTATTGGTTTTTCGTCTTCATTTCCACGAAGACTCCTCCCTGAGTCTCTAGCTAGACTCCTGGCTTCGTCTTATTCGATCTTGACCCTTGTCTCCATGGTAACGTCTTCTAAAGAACCGCCTTTGCCAAACTCTTGTTCGTGGTAGGCTCATCTGATCCCTTCTCTTAGATCTTACTGTTTCGCTCCTCCCTTGGTGTAAGACGACGGACCGAATTTCATGGTTGTCCATCATCCAATTGTTCTTGTATTTCCATTCAGCTCGTTCCTACTAATTGCTGTCCAGTTACCCATGTGTCTTTTAGTTTGGGTGTGACCAATTGCTGTATTGTCTCCTGACTTCCTTCGTTTCGTTCACACGCTGACGGAGGTCGCTTTCTAGGTAAGGCACATTTGTTCTGCAGCTCTCCTGCACAGTCCGTACTCTGGTTGGTAAACAAGTTCCCCGCTGTTTCACCATGCGTAGTCCTTTGTTCATGTAACGTCCGTTTAAGTTTTGCCATTGTGGACTCTTTACATCTGTGTGTCGTCGCTAAGCTCCCACACGTGGCTTGACAATACTCGCGTCGCCATCATATCCGTATTCTTGTTAATTGGCTCAGTAAGACGTATTCCTTTGTTCTTCTGTTACTGCAGCGCGTTCCCATGCCATACTCTTACGTCGAACATCTGCTACAACCGAGGCATTGTCTTCTCTAGCGGTGCCTATTTCGTCGCTAATGCGTCGCACGTGTCGTTGTCCGAACGGCGGCTGGTTGACTCCAATGTATATCATTTCTGACAGCTGACACTTGCTACTGTCCTTCTACGCAATAAAAAAAAATCCCCCTACAAAATTGCTTTACATCTCTTAGCTTACAGATTCCACTGACCAACAATTTTCCATTTCCGTGACAAAAGGAATTCCGTTTCCTTTAGACCGAAAACGAATTTTTTAAACGATTCCAAAAACCAACAACGGTTACATCGGTAGTTTTCCAAAAATCCACGGTACGAGAAGCGTTCTCTCGCAGCCACTGCTCTGACCGACCGGTTACTGTGACAACAAATCTGAATCTATGACAGCTGCTCGAGCTGGTGTCACAGTCTCCACACAACAGGCTCCGGCGAACATGTTTAAAACAGGTCGTAGGCAAGCGTTTAAGAAAAGTATATTCAAGGAATTTGAGGGTTTTGCTTACAAGATACAAACTGGACAATGTTTGAGAAATGAAGCTAGTGGTCTTGAGAAATGTGTGCGTTGATTCAGAGTTGTGTCAAATGTCGCTTCTGTGTTGGAAGCTACAGTACATTCATTTAACAGGACTTAACAATCGATATACAACTTTATTGTTTTTAATGGTTACAGTAGCAGCGCTCACGGTTTAACAGATATCACAGTAGCAGGGGCTGTCCAGCCTGTCGCCCGTTATGACGCTGCGTTCCCAGCTTCAGATGAGTCCCCGCCGCGGAGACAATGGCGACCGGCGATTCCTAGGTGTGGCCTGCTACCGGCCGTAGCGTGATGATAGAGAAACATCTCCGAAGTCAGTGTGTAACGATATGATATGCGGTGTCTGTTGGGCCTGTACTTTGTTGAGGATGGTCAATAAAATCCTGTTACTGTGAATAATCAGTTGCAGTACGGATAAAACATTAGAGAGGGATCTGGAATGATTCTGTCACTTTGTACGCAATGATACCAGCAGGGTTGACCCGATTTTTGCAATTCGAGCGACTCGCTTCTTGCTTGTAACTTTCCGTGAAAGAGGCTTTTCAGTTCATTCTCATTTACCTGAAGCTTAGGTTTGAGGGGGTCTAAAAGAAGGCGTTTCTGAGACAATTCACCGCGGGAACTGACTTAACGTGTTACTAGAGCCAAGTAACGTGCACGTATTATTTATATCAAAGTTTTGTTATAAAACATTCTTCTAGTACTGTTTGTTTTGGAGCATACTGTAGATTCAAGAAAAATACAATGAAATATGGTACAAAAACGGTAACGAAACATATAGACTGTCGTATAATATTGCTCGTTGTGGAAAGTTCGGTATACAGTAGAGAATGTGAAGCCGTCACTACAGGAACGTAGCGGGAAGGAAGCTCGCAGTTATCTGACGGGAAATGTCCACTGCCTAATACGAAACTGACAAGTACTTTCCACGAGTCATGGCTCTTCTACTGATAACGTGCAAGACGTCACAAAACTTCCGGACGTTTATAAAGTTGGATCTCGGTGGCAGTTTGAATGTGTTGCTAAACTGTGGAACTCTCCGGTCTGAAGATGACAGACAGGAATTTACGCCTACATTCAGTCCCAAAGGCACACCGAAAGCACTTTGCTTTTGTTTGTTTGTTTAAATGCGTTTTGTATATATTTCAAAAACATTTGTTTATCATTTAAAGATGGATAATGAATGCTCGCGATATAGCTTGAGACTATATTAATGATATACTAAAGAAATTGCTTTCAAGGGTAAACATCCTATATTAGCAAAACGTATTAGTCTACAAAATACGGGCTAGTGTTAGAGGAAGATCGTGGTTTCAATACCCATGATGTGACGTTACGTGCCAAATCGACGAAGACATTGAGAGAACCTAAACATATTGGAGACAATTTGTGGAATTATTAACAGAACATTAAGAAAAAAAGAACGAGAACGAAAATTGAAAATAAATTTTAAAAATTTACGCATCTCCTCGTCAATATGGCTTCGAAGCCAGGATAAACTTTCAAGAAAAACATATAAGTATAAAGTGGGGTAGGCCCTATAAGCTGCAAACATAAAATTATTGATAAAAAATGGATACAATTTTTTTGATAAACTTTTTTATACGTAAAAGGGTGTAAAAGGAACGACATAATTGTAAACGACGTAATAAGAAACGAATTATGCATATTTTCTGTATTTTCTTCTGTCCAGCAAGTTTCTATTTGTCGGCCTTCGTTTCCTTGAAAACCTCCAAATTCTTTAAAAGAAGTCTCTATCCAAAATATCGTTTTGTAAGCTTCAGTTCTGCGAAATCATTTTTTTTACATCTGTGAACCAACGGATTTGTGTTTTTTGGATTTTTATCGAAAGAGTCAATAGTCGGTATTTGTCAGTCTTCTTCGCTTTAAGTGTCCGTAGAATTTGATCCTTCTTTTCCCTAATTATATCCGAAAGTTTTTCATTTTCTTTCCATTAATTCTAATTCCTTGGTTTGTTCTTTTTTTGTTAAGATCTAAAAATACTGCTGCGTTCAGGTATTCTCCGTTGTGTGTTGTAATGACGGATAATGACGGAGTTCAGCTTTTATCGAAGACTGATTTTTTTTAGTTGTAAAGTTTTTCCTTTAACTGGCAAGCCAATTACATTTTCCGAATTTCTGCTTTATTGGCCTTATATTTTATTTATTACATAATATATTTTGTTTATATTTTATATGAATATATTACATTTATATTTTATTTATGTTTTGTAATATACACATTATATTTTTAATTATTAGTTTTGGAAAGTACAAGAGACTCAGATAACTTTTAAACACCGGTACACCACCAATCATAATGGAAATCAAAATTGTTGAAAACCGCAAGGTTACCTTTATTTACTATTATTTAGTATAAAGCAAAAAAAGGGAATGCTGTGTTAAAAAAAAAACAAACGAATCCTACAAAGCTTACATGAATCTGCAATAAAGTTAGTGACTTATCGCCGGAGCGATGTTCGTTATCGGGCGCGAACTGAGAAGCTTAAACGGCATTTACTGAACGCTGTAATTAATTTCAACACACGAACGCTTCGCTGCCAGTCACAAGATTAACTTTATACTGTATATAACGCCTTTCACAGGCACTGTACACCCTCCGTACGCCCGCGTGATATTTATTTCATCGCGGCTCCCGTTTCCGTAGGCGTCCGTACAAATTAAATTCTACTAAGTGCGATGAATTTTTCAACCGACACGGGTTCGTGTGGGCGGGCGATCAAAGTGTCGCTGACCCGACCTTACCGGTTCAGAACCAAGGACGTCACGGCACAACCGTCGACGCCGCGTTCGTCATACTCATTAGGCCTGCGTTATCAATGACGCAAAGGGGTGACGGTTGGAGTCGCGGCACTGTGAACAGATGCAACTATAGAAACGCACACTCTCGTACAGCAGACAGCAGCTAAGAAGGCACTTGGCCGATCGATAAAAGCGCTGTACTATACCTGACCGGCCACCCCTTCAGTCATGCGGTCGTCATCCCTGTGAGTCAGCGGATGTACGAAGGTTCCGTCTGCGAGACGGAATTGTTTGCCCTCCACCACCACCCTCGCCGGGCCCAAGTGCCTTCTTACTTGCGTTTGAGTATATTTGATGGCTTGATGACGATATTCAGTTCCATCACTGTTTTAGAGGTAAGGACATCACTTTCGAGAATGATAGTGACACTGATGCCAAAACTGCCAATTTCAAACAAATCTGTGGTACCACACAGATCTATGATGGACTGCTATATGACAGACTTTAAGCAGAAAAACAAGAAAGGAGATGTAGACGACTTTTTACAATGTCAATGTAGTCCATACGGTTCTGTATGGGTCTGAGTATTGGATAATATAAGTAGGTCCCAAGGTTACGAGATAAATTTCCTGTTTTATGTGACGTGATGTGTACGAAAGCACAGGACCGTAACGCGAATATACCCCTGTAACTAAAAGTTTTCAATAAATTACAAGATTTACGAATATGAAAGTAGACTGTTGCATCATGGAGGCTGACAAATTGTCTAGGCAAGCAATTTTTTTATAAGCTAAAAGGAAAGCGGCTTCTTGGAAGACGAGGAAGAACCAGAACCGGTGGTATCATCTAATCCTTGAAGACGAATAATTTTCAGTTTTGTTATTAAACTCGTTAGCATAACTGAACAGCTGAACGTCTGAATTGTAACGAGCAAAAATTTAAAAATTTTTAAATTTTCTCCTCGACGGAGTGTGTGCACACGAAGTTGTGTCAACGACTTCTAGTTGACGCAATAAATAAAACGTAATGTGAAGATGTCAGAGCAGCGTCGCTAACAAGACAATAGGAAGACGTTAAGTTCTACTCAACTGTAGAAATTGGATGTACGAGAATTACAGGGAAAGTTTAGCTAAGAATTATTACCCACAACAGCCGAGACAAAGCAGGCGAGGACACTCACACGTGTACTGGGAATTAAGGCATATGTTCAGTCAGGTTACGTCAGAATACGAGGTACTGCAAAAAGGGGAAACAAGATGTTTACAAAGGAGCGGACGTACAGACTTTAAGAAACAATAAGTGAAGCAGAGAATGGACAGGACTCCAATCATGCTACACAGCTGGAGATAACGTCTAAGTGTCAGACGCAATTTACGAGTAGAAAGTTACGGTGACTTCACCAGCTAGCAGATGTCCAAAATTATTAATAGTTACAAAAAAGGGGTGTAAGAGAGAACAATACTTCGGAAGGACCCGAGAACAGATGAAGGCAACTCAGAAAAACACTGCGTATACCTCACAAAAAAGAGTGATCGACAAGCGTATAATAGCTAGAGATTCTACGAAATAGGTCAACGTTCGACAGAACAAAATCTGGGGAATGTCTGGCAACCTATCAGAAGACAAGACCTGCGAAGAACACTGGTGGAGACGACAGTTTCCATAGTAACCAAAAGCAAAAGACGTATCAGAAGAAAGATAACGAAGAGTCTTAACGTAGTGGGACAAACTATTCCGAGAAAACTAAAAACTGACCTATCACGAGTAAGAAAAGGCGTGGACAGCGCGGAAGACAAAATTTGAGTAGGGACGAATTGATAAAACTATATGTCCAACACAGGGACGAAGCCAGTTTACTTTAATTTTCAAGCCAGTTTACTTTAATTTTTCAGACTAGTTTATTTTAAATTTTCAAACTAGTATATTCTAATTTTCGGAGAGTATATCTCAAGTTTCAGAAGTTAGTACATCAAAATCGTAAATTAACAGACTTAGTGAAATCGTCGTGTCATAATAGTCAGACTTAGTGATCTTCTAATAGTGAATTTCAAAGTGCGATTTAACGGACTCAGGTAGTAATCATTTAAAGCGAACAATACAATCTCGACACGTACAAATATCATTACTTGTGTATCGTACAAAATAGACGAACTTAAAATTAGTCAGTGCTACTAAACCACATTAAACATTATAGAACATGAACGTTTGAACGAACTAATCTAATCCCACATACATTGATAGACGGTGAAATAAGTGGCGAACAGACATAAACATTAATGTTAAAAATGAACATACAACACTCATTTTAAAATGAATTATTCAAACAAACACTAAATCCATTACTTATCTACACAACTCTACTTCGACGCGAGTGATCGGGGGTGTATACAAGTTTGTGATATCGACGGCAGCCAACGAGATGTGTCTTTCTGTCATCATCACCGCTAGGACCGGACATCACTGGACACTAAACGGATATTCCATAAAACTCAAGTAACCATTATTTAATTATTACTTTAAGTTGCTGCTACTGACCTGATTCTTTCAAAGAATTCCTACCCTGGGAAGTTATAAATAAACGTAATGAATATAATTAGAATTAAAAGTATAATTAACGAATATGTTAACAAAACTATCTGGGATTAATGAACGCATCAATAATTAAAATTTGAATTGTTATAACATATGATTTATGTATGTATGTCTTCTTTATTTCAGCGAATATTTAAACTAGAACTTGTTTTATTGAAAAATATGTGTGTATTTACAGGTGTAACGACGTTTTTATATGTATGATTATAATTTACTATGAATGAATAATAAATTAGTTATTTAAGTTGATTCTACACATGCGTTTATTATTACAGATAACCCAGATGTTAACTTTGTAACGAGCAGAAAATTTTAAAAATTTTAAATTTTCACCTCGGCAGAGTACGTTCACACGAGGCAGTGTCAACGACTTATAGTTGGCGCAATAAATAAGGAGTAATGAGAAGATGTCAGTGAGGCGTCGCTGACTTGACAATAGAAACACATTAAGTTCGATCCAACTATAGAAATTGGTGGCGTAAGATGACAGGGAAAGTTTCGTCCAGAATTATTGCTCTCTGCAGCTGTAACAAAGTAAGCGAGGACATTCACACCCGTACCGAGAATTGTAGCAGATGTTGACCATGTTACGTCAGTATACGATAAACGACAAAAACGGGTGAAACTACATATTTCAATGGAACGACTGCACTGCACCTTAAGAAACAATACATTAAGATAGGCCTGACAAAGACTAAAGTCATGTTACGCAGCTGGAGTTATCGTCTAATTGACAGACAAGGTTTACGAAGGGAAAGTTGGGGTGACTTCACCAGCCGGCAGATGTTCAAAATTATTAATAGCCAGAAAAAAGGGGTTAGAACTTGGAACAATGCGCCAGGAAGACTGAAAGTACAGATAATGGGAATCTATAGAAACACAGAGTTTACTCAGACAATAGATTGATCGACAAGTGTCTAATAGCCATAGTTTCGTCGAAACGGGTCAACGTTCGTCAGAGCAAAAATCGGGGAGACGTAAGAACCTATCAGATGCTCTCATCCAGCGAGAAATTTGGTGGTGAGGAGTGTTTCCATAGCAACTGAAACGAAGGACCTATCGGGAGAACTATGACGTAGAATCTTGACATGGTGGGACAGTATTTTCCAAGAAAATTAAAAACTGACCAATCTCTAAATGAAGTAGGCGTGAAGCGCGCCAGAGACAAAATTTTGAGTAGGGACGAATTAATAAAAACTATCTGCCCAAGACAGGGGAGAGGCAGTGATACTCAATTTTGTGACAGTCTACACTCAATTTTTGAAACAAGTAATACTAAATTTTCGACAGTTTTTACTAAAGTTTTCAGACAGTTTTTACACTCAAATTTTCAAATAGTTTAACTTCAAGTGCGAGAGACGGTATATCATAAACTTTCAACAGTTTATTCTAATCATTCGGAGTTAGTATTATTTAAATTTCAGAAGAGTACATTAATCGTGCGGAATATTAACTCGAGTCCGGAGTTAAAATTATACAAAGTGAACAATCAGACCGTTACATCAACAGACATTATCACCTAACGATATATAAAACAGTTGAACTTAATATAGTGTACTACACATTATTACCAACATAATGAACACGAAATATTAAACAAATTAATGAATAATACGAATGTTTAATGAAGCAGCGACAAGTGGAACTAGAAATGTATATTAACATTAAAACGAAATCACAGCACACACAGTAAGATGAAACATTCTATTGAACACTGAACTTTAATTATTCACATATACGAACGCCTACGCGAGTGACCGGAAGAGTAAGTGTTAAGTGATTGTGAGAAAGCAGCATACGACGGGATGGGTCTACGAGCCATCTTCATCTCTGGAACTCGACTTCAACAACAACTAATGGATATTCAATAACCAAGTAACCATTATTATAATTATTTCTAATTAGTAACTTCTACTGACCTGGTTTCTTTCAAAGAATTCACACCTGAGAAAATTATTAAGAAAAGTAATGAATAAATCTGAATAAAGTAATTAATGAATGTATTAACAAAAGCTTATTTGGGATTTAATGAACGCATCAAATAAGTAATATGAATTGTTATATTGTTTGATTTATATATGTATGTATGTTTTCTTTGTTTTCAGCATATATTGAAACACGTATTTGTTATTATAAATATGTATGTATTTCAGGTACAGTGACGTATCATATGTACAATTATAATGTATTATGAATGAAAATTAAAATAGTACTTTAAGTTGATAATAAATATGCGTTCATTATTACCAAATGCAACCCAAATATTAACCTAAAGTTTGAAGGAATACAAATAGATTTTAAGAGTTTCATGTGTTCAAATAAAGTAAATGAATTGATAACGTTAATCTATTAAGTGATATCACGTATGTGCTGATGATTTTAAATTTTAAATGGCTGTTTCACACACGGCATGAAATTAATCAATTAAAGCAAGTGAATACATATTATCTATTGCATCTGAATTATATAGAATTCATTGTATAAACTGTGTTCCAACACGCAGGCATAGATAATCAGAGTAACAAATAAGATTCAATTATATACATACATGTGAGAGATCGATAAATTTATATATTTAATAGCAAACACACTTACATAATTAATTACCACAAGTGGAATTCTTCATTTACATTTATTTTGCATAAATTGACATTTATAAAATGGCGTCCAACTTCGGGGCCAGATACATGTGAAAAATCAATAAAATATTTATGCAATTAATACACACTTATAAATTGACATTTATAACTTAATCTTTAAAAAACTCACAAAGTAATTTTCTAAGAGTTTCTTTTGCTCAGTAATGTAAATTGAATTTACAATATTAATTGTAAACTATCTTTTGTTGAGCTATAAATAATTAGAATAATAAAAGTAATTAATTTATGCAAGTAATTTGTATATTAATCATTGTATTAAATGGTTGCCCAACGCGTGGCACGAGGAAATAGGTTCAAGTAGATAATCATAACCTAAAGAAATTTATATTAATTAAAAGTTAATTAAATTATGCAATTATTAATTTATGCATAATAATCATTCATTATATTAATGGCGCTCCAAGATCGTGGAGCACGGCAAACACAATTAAATTAATTAATTCCCTTAAATATTCATTATAGAATCTTGTAAAACAATTTTCTGCTAAAGTGAAACAGAAGCGTTTAAGTATCAAGAAGTTTTTTTAAAAGTGGACAAGGTACTAGGTCATCATTACCATAGTCAACTTCATTACTGGTAGGAAGGGGCTTCTACTGACTTCGTAAAAAAGCTAAGTTATTTTGTTCACTTTACTATTCAGATTATTCATTGTTAAGTAACACTGTTGTGGAGTTCATATTTCATTTAAAAAATATTCAACTGGATGTCACTTGTAAATTTTAAAAATTATCTCTTATTCCTTAAAAATAGCCGGACACTGTCAGGATAATCAAAATATACAGGCTAAGGTGGGTTGTACACATAGAGAGAATGGAGGAAGGACAGCCTACGAAACATATTTTCTACCAGAAACCAATGAGTAGTAGAACAAGGCTAAGACCCCGAAATAGATTCAAAGATCAGATAGAGGAGGACCTCAGTAAGCTGAACATAAGAAACTGGAAAGCCAGGGCACGCAATAGGGAAGAATGGAGTCGACTCTTGGAGCAGGCCAAGACCCACCAATAGCCACGGCTAATGATGATGACCTCTTATTTAGGAAATCTGTGGAATCTAACCAGACTACTAGAAGGTTGGAACAATTCTCCCCCCTCGGTTACGTCAATGAGGTCTTGGCCTTTCATTGGTGAGAGCACGTCTTGCGAACTGTTCTGCACGATTTCTCTCCTGAGCAAATCTTCTCCAGTTAACAGGTATCGCAGTACTTGACTCATCCGACGACTCATCCCTCCATCTTGCAAAGGGTCTCGTTGTGGTCTCTTTTTGTGATTTCGCCTCCAATTTAGCATGTTCTGTGGCCAAGTGTCCTGTTCGCTTCACTGATTTTCTTAAGAGTGTAGACGATACCACATATTTCAGGTTGGTTGGCCACTTTTCTATCCTTTTTAACCACAACGCAGTACTTTCTACGCTTTTCTTCGTATGCTAGGGCTTTTTAAAAATCATCTTCTGTCCACTTTATCCATTTTTCTCACCTACAAATCCTCATTTTATTGGAATCTCATACACCGGTTAGACACTTGTCTTTTCAAACGCGAAGAGAAATCAATTCAGACATATTTGACTGACATCGCATTTTCTAGCCTTTAATCGACAAGGTTTCGTATTATTTATATGAACATTTGACTTTATTAATATCTCTATCATAGAATATTTGACTTTATTCACACAGAATAAAGTCAAATACTACACAGACACAGAACTGACCACATTAACATACAAAATAAACAAGTATATTATTAAAGTACACTAACATACATTTACAAGGTGTCGCAATACGATTTCGGACGTTGAAACAAATAGGAGCAGCCAGGGTCAACGCTGATTAATTTCGGTGACTGATAAGTGATTCATCTGTAAGAATGATTCACATATATGATGACTATTCAAATGTCAGTCTTAATTAACGGTCCGTTCCCGACTATAAAGTATGAGTATTACACACCTATTGGCATCGAATGAGAGTGTCGTCAGCGTTGAGCGCACACTACAAACACCTTCATAAATACAAAGGTTTTATAAAATATACAAACACTTGGTAAGTTTCACAGTTGATTATTTACCTCTGACAGCTGTTTCACCTTATTAAGCTATTCTCAAAGAGATAAATGAAAAACTAAACAAGGAATGTAAGGGTGGTGAACATGTGTGTGGGGTGTGTACAAGGGAGGGGGGTGGAGAGAAGCTAGTAAGGGAAGGTCAAGTGTCTGTAAAAACTAAGATATAATCGGACGGCAAAATATAAAAATTAACTAAACTATATAACAAATTTTAATAAAGGGGATACAGAGAATTCAGTTTGTTCGTTTGATAAATTTTTGTTACTTTTGATTGCTTTTATAATTTCTATAATTGCTAATAAATCCATTTTTTAACTTTTAACTGTTGTATTTTTTATATCTATGAAGTGACTGTGTTGTAAGCAATGATCTGTAAAACCTGTATTGGCTGTATTAGTTAAAATCGCTTTCTTATGTTCAGAAATGCGATGTTTCAGAGCACGGCCACACTGTCCGATATAATTACATCGCATTCTGCACAGTGTATTTTATAAACTCCAATTTTCTCTATACTCTAGTATATTTGAGTTTAGACGAACGTACTTCATCTATCGTAAGTTTGAGTATCGTATGTACTTCATAAATACTGTACATGATACGGTAGATGTCATCATCATGAAGTATACCGATTGGACTGTACAGCCTGGTTCTGTAACTACGATTCAGACATTCCAACATCTGCTCACTATATTTTCTCTCCTCGGCCGCCCTGTTTTCCTTTAACGACTTTACAGCTTTATATAATACTGGGAATATTACCACAATTCATTCATCATCATCATCTTCAGCAAGGATTAAACCAAAAATGGTTTGTTCCGATCCCAAGCAGACATACTATATCCGACGCTTCTTCAGACGTCCCACACCTGTCCGTCATTTCGGCTTATAATTCAAGTTGTTTGGGGACGCGGCAGTCATGCGTTCGGTTAAGATGTTCCAACCATTTTACCGATAACGAGCAATCCTATCAAGTATAATATTCAGTTCCTACCGCACAACGACATTTCGTTTGCGATCTTGAAGAGTACATGTTTATTGTGACAGACCGGTAACTAATACGTTACTAGCATATCGCAGGGTAAGACGACGGTGGGGCTGCCACCTTCGGGCTTAACGTCCAGCTCGATTTCTGTCAGTTTTCCCTGTACACAGTCTTACAGCCGACTAAATCCAACTAGATCGACGTCAGTAATACGTATTCCAAACGTAAGCCGGTCTAGGATGATTTCCCTTACGCCTTAACTTGGAACTGGTGGCTACCACAATTCATTCTGTTACAATAATTTTGTGCAACAATGTGATAATTACTAAATACTAGACCACTCCAAAGACGGTAAAGGGGTTATTTCCGGTAGTCAGAGCCGCAGAAAGCGGTTGGGGCGGGGACTTGTCCGTTTGACGCCTCAAAAAAATCGGATATTCCAAATAGTTCTGGTTAACAGTGCTTTGTTATTCCCGGTTCCCCACTATTCGACTGAAACTTGGACGCTGACACAGTCAGATCAAAAAGGACCGAAGCTTTCAAACTCAATCTATACAATGTTCACAAACAGAATTATCACTGTTGCACACCATTATAGAGATGTGCAACACCACCATCTATAGTGGTGTGCAACAGTGATAGTTCTGTTTGTGATTATAACCACTAACACAACTTTCTTAATTATACAATGTTCGGTGGAACAGTAAACGCTTCCACAACTTACACGAACTGCATAAGGTATGGCTAAAATTACTTTAAAACACACCTAAAGGATCGAGTCAAGCGATTTTTTTGCAATTTGTTTATTCGGAAATCTGTCACAATGAGATAATAAGCGTGACATCTGACAACGTAAAAACGATCTGAGCAGTGTTTACCCAGTGGAGAAACTGGGTATATTAATACAACTGGATTTCTACGTTTGTATAATTTTAGTTTACACTATATATCTACATATCTATTATAACAGAATTTAATTGTTAAATAACAAAATTATAACAGAACAGTATAAAAATAAAAGAACACAATGCATAAGTAAAATGGAATAAGTGAGATAGCGTCTCTAAATTGATGACTCTATCTTCTAAATCAAACGGTTTGAATCTCTTCAGCCTTTGCACTTAACTCGTGTCTCCACCGTTAGTTCGCTAGCTAGAACGTTGGGGTGTTTAGCAAACCTCTCGGTATGTTTGGAACCGAGCCTCTTGACAGTTTCACGCTTTATAACATTGCTGGGGACGTATCAATGGTTCTTAGTAATTTTTCTGAAAGCGCAGGATTACGTCAGCGTTTGAATCCGTTGTTGAACCCCAGAGCTGTATGCCGTACATCCAAGTAGCCCTAAGCGTGGTCTTGTACAGTAGAATTTCATTTTACAGTGTTCATGCGATATCTGGACGATGAGTAAATAAAGTAGATTCAATTTTATACCTAGGTCCCAAGCTAAATGGAAAATCTTGTAGTAGAAGAGAAAAATCGAAAGGTTAACGGTTTCAGAGTAGACCTACAATGAGATCTAACTGGATTAAGGGAGTAAAAAGACACTTAGTATACGAAACTATACAGCTGACTCCACCATAGTCGGCACCATAGGAAGGATAAGCTGAAACCTAACAGTGCCATCTGTATACAATGACAGAGGGATAATGTCCCGAAGAATATGGCTCAAAAAAGTGTATAAGACACACAGAAAAAATATATATTTTTTTTACAAAAACTAGGACTTCTTAATTATTGTAAGTTGAAATTTAGTAATTTCAGAATTATAGTTAACAGTCTATTCATGTTTTTCTAGATTTAAAATGTTCAAAATCGTACAAATACAATTAGATGAGAAACATTATTATTGAATTCGAGAAAGGTCTTTAAAACAGGCACAGGCACTCAACTGGAAACAGACACCAGGAAATTCAACTGGATTTTTTAAAATTCGTTTAATAAGGTGTTCAACAACAGTTTTGTTCAATAAAGTGTGTGGAAGACGTTATTCGGTAGTACTTAATCCGGTTTTCCAAAACTTCTGGTGGTTTTCTGATAACACTGTATAGAAACAAAAAGCAAGCGGAACAAGAATATGACCACATACCGCGTGGAAATATTGTGTAAACTGATTACTTTGCAAAAGCGTACGCGAATGTAATATAGTAAGACTCCGAGAGGGGAGTAGAACGACTGCCTTTACAATCAAGAAGAGCTTACAATTTTCGCATGTGTCGTAGCATCTTCGTAGGAAGGCCGAGTTCGAATACGATACGGCCACATTATAGTTTCACGAACTTTTTTACTTATAAACTAAGAGTACAATGGAATGTTTAGTTATCCGTGGTTAAACGTGTTACATATATTACCATATGATATAATACACAAATTGAATAACTGCAGATACTTATAAAGCCTCTTCTGCTGTGATACGAACAGTAGTAATATGCGTAGAATACTGTTGCCACTTACCTGAAACAATAAACAAAACAATGGTTAGGATACACGTTAACAAAGATAACGTAAATTATATTTATAAAATTTAACTAACACTACACAACACACACAACTAAATTGAGAAAGGTTGTAAATACAAAATACGACAGTTCTAGTATTTGTAATATTATAAGACGGAAGAACAGATGAAGAGGTCTGTGTACGAGTAGCATCAGAAGGAAGACTATTTAATAGAAATAAAAGTAGCATAGCCTATTACGTTCGTTCCTATTATGCTAATAATAGTAGCATATTAAGAACTACCTTAAGTTCTTTCTTCTTGTGCTTCAATCCTAAGATTGGTTTGCAGCAGTCTTCTATTGTGATATATCTTGTGCTTTCCTCTTCATTTCCTCATACGTTTCATAATTTGCTTTATATGCTTCAGCTTAGTCTTCCCTTATATACTTTACTTTCTATTGTTCCTTCCATCACCAATTTCGGTAGTCCTTTATGGCGCAGTGTATGTCCTACCCTTCTTCTACTCATGAAATACTACTCATACTAAGGATATCCGAAGACTTTTAATGCAGTGGTTTCCAGTTGCCTTCTGCATTCTATTCCGTTGACCAGCTTCTGCTTCATCCGCCTTTTGAGGCCGTTTCTAACCCGAAGGGCAAGAGAGTGCCCACTCCTACCTGCTCATCCGCCTTCCGAAGAAGCCGTTGGCACTTGGTAGGATTCGACTCCTTATACCGGGAGTCACTCGGTCGTCAAAGCTCCCTCTGTGAGAACAGGCTGCACCACGTGAATACTTAAAGTTATTAGAGTCGAAATATTTAATTAAGCGGCGATAACACATGCAGCCAACGCTAGTACGTCACGATAAAACAAAGAAGTAAAAGCTGAAAATGCCGACTTCATATAAAGAAACAACTTTAAAGCAAAGAAAAATAAGAAATATAACCTGTACACCAAAACTAGGTGTGTTGGTAAACAGTAAAATTGAAGAGGGACAATTGACACGGAAAGGTCTTGTGAAACGTCTGGAAAAATCAAACGTAACCACAAGGGTACGGAGCAAGAGGTGCTAAAAGGAAATCACGAGGTAAGCCGAGAACCACGTGACGAGAGGAAATGAGAAAGCGGCGGAGAGAAGAGAAATGAAATGAGCGGTTGCGGTAACGTAGTGCAGGGCAGGAAAATGTAGAGAGAAATATGGCGGATGCCAACTCATGCCTATACGTGTAGGCCTAAGGATAGGCGTAACGACTGGGATATTTTTTAATCAGTAAGAATAGAACAATAATAATAATAAGAATGTACGAAGATGATGAAAAAATGTATGGCTATCGAGATGTGGTCCACTGTTAAAAATGTCACACTTTTTGACTTAAGCTCACTACATAGCTGAATACAATTATTTCTTACCAACCGAGCCTAAAATTTCAGTGTAATAATAATAATAATAATAATAATAATAATGACACTGATCATTATCATCATCATCGTCATCAAAACAACAATATTGGCATTATCAAAAAAAAAAAACAAGAGTAAAATTATAATTAACTGGCAGCATTCATAACGATTAATGAAAATTATATTTCGAGTATTGATGTACCATAGTACAAACACAATATAGATGAAGTGACCCATCAAATTGGTAACTGCTTGAATAATATTATATATGGAATGATAAAACCTAAGCAAGGAAACCAAAACAATGATGTATACAGCAGTTATAAGACTAGTAATCATTTTTGGATGTAAATGAATACGGAGCAATAACGCACAAAAATAAGGAGATTAACGGAAACGAGGATTTTAAGGAAGCAACACAAAAGAGGCTAAGAGATAATGTCACAAGTACACAAATTAGGAATAAACCAAACTTATAAATTGTTTCTTAATGAGTGATAAGGTCTATTGGAATGGACATGTTGATCACACAGTGGGCACCGGATTAGACAAGAGGGTTAGCGACTGGTATCAAATAAAACGTCTTAAAACGGGGTTAAAAACGTCCAAAATTATGACAGACACGTTAGGACACCACTGACGAATGGACCTAATGCGTCTCAGGTTTAACGCAAAAAGGACGAATAAGAAGAAAGGGGGAGGAGAGGGAGGGGGAGGATAGGGGGAGGAGGGAAGAGATGGGAGGAAGAGGGGGAGGGGAGGGGGATGAGGAGGAGGAGGAGGAGGAGAAGAAGAAGAAGAAGAAGAAGAATGCATGCATTCCTCGTAGCGCAGTTGCAGGGATCAATCATCCCCAGAGTTATTAAAAAAGTCTATGGAAATTCCATAATCACTTGAACTAGGCCTATTTCTAATCCAGCTGCGTATGTTAAAACGAGGTCTATAAACAACTGTACAAATAAAAGTAATTACAATATTTGTAAATAAATAAAATAGAGTTTTCTTCACTGAACATTTGGTAAATAACGTATACGTGTTTGTAACATAAGTAGGCCTACTTCACGTCAGTTTACTCAAGAACTTGACACGCAAAGAATTTATAAAATGTATTTTTCAAATTATAAGGAAAGAATCATGAGTTTCTCATTTGCCCTGAGAAAAATAGAGATTGCAACCTTCAAGCTAGTCTCATCCCCCCCTCCTAGAACAGTTTCTAGTTACGCCACTGTCTCGTAGAATTGAAGCCTCTCTTTTGATCTGACTCTGTAGCATTGCTTGCTGTTATTAGTGACATCACTTCCATTCTCCCCAATTCTTTATAAGTTCTTAAGTCTCCTATGCCGTTACGTTCCTACGTGAACGGGTAAGAAAGGGAAACGGTGGAGGCAACAAAAGCCCTCGTCCAATACGAAGCAACAATCGACAGTGATAGT
Source organism: Magicicada septendecula (assembly GCA_034769895.1). Taxonomy (NCBI): domain Eukaryota; kingdom Metazoa; phylum Arthropoda; class Insecta; order Hemiptera; family Cicadidae; genus Magicicada; species Magicicada septendecula. The sequence continues at coordinate 134,955,099 of CM068372.1, forward strand.
TGGTCAAGTAACAGCGATGAGAGTTACTACAACGGACAGAGACTGTAATCGATTCCGACAACGCACTAGTAATATTGTCTCAGAGAAACGTTTGACTATCAACTATCAACTATCTTGGACGTGACATTACTTCTGATCAAGACAGAGATATAGAAAATAAAGTGACGAATTTCACAAGAATGTGTGGAACGATTTGGAGAACGTTGGGAAATAAATGTAGAAAAGAAATCCAAATAAAATTTTATACCTGTGTAAGTTAGTACTGATAATTTTGTGTTTTTTAATGCCTTAATAAACGAAAATAGACTCCATGGATTGTCCGATAAAGTGTGTTATCCGAAATGGATCCAGCCCCTTTAGTTTGGTCAAAAAGAGTTGTACTGTATCTTCAAAGACGTCTCTAAAATGGAAGATAGTTTAGTGAGAAACAGCAAAGTCATAAATAACAAATCAGAGTTTTTGTAAAAAGTCATAGCTCTTAACACAAACTTACTATTAACAAACAATGGCAATACCTGCACTACTGTATGTTTCTGAAACTTGGGTCATGAAGTAAAAACATGAACAGAAGATACAAACAGCAGAAATGAAATTCCTGAGATCAGTTAAAAGGTGTAATAGACGAGATAATATAAGAAATGAGGAGATAAGATATTTTTGCAGTTAATGAAAGGATTAAAGAATACAGAAGAAAATGGATTCAACACATAGATAGAATGGAAGAAAGTAGAATACCGAAGATAGCGAATGATTACAACCCTAGAGACAGAAGAAAAGTTGGTAGGCCTACGAAAAGGTGCACTGTGGAATAGTAACAGGCCGCTAAAGCCTAAAACCGTTAAGAAGATGATGAGAAACGTTTGACAGTCGGAAACGTTTGATGTAATTATGTGTTCCTAAAAGTCCGACACTGTCCCTGTGCACCAATCATTTAGTACCGTTAGTAAGACGAGATTATCGTCCTGAGTCCATGTGGCGCGGCGTTGCCACTATTACTGTTTATCGACCGCAACTATCACCGTTAGTGAAGCTGAATCTTGTAGTCGTTCTGCTGTCGGTAGAGTCTCTGTTTCCGTTATGTGCAGAAACATGTCAACAACGTTACTACATTCACTGAGATATACCCGTCGCTTTGATTGCTGACGGTAACGGTTTGAATGGAGGAGTTATATTGCTTTATAATTCAATTTAACTGGGTGTAGGTGTATTTGAAAAAAATACAAACACGTATCGTAGGCCGTGCTTACGCAAACAAAACGTTTTACACAGCCCATGAAGACATCGTTAACAGGAGAATCACGTTGTTCTGTGTTAAATAACTACTCAATTCTGACGCACACGGCTTGATTTCAGGGGGAACGCGCCGGAACCTCTTGGGTCCATAAATAAATTACAGAAAAAAATATATGAAAAGAAAAACCTAATTATTACAAACATTTACAATTAATTTTTAAATTGTGCCCCTCATCAGCTCCATTACAAAACTAAACATTTGTCAAAACCAAACACCAGCACTAATCTTTATCTTAACTACTATCGTTCAAAAAATGTCCCAATAACTATGGAGAAAATGAAACAAAAAACCTTGGTTAAAAATTAAAACTACATGAAAGGCAACTGATTGGGAGCTTCCGAGAATATGTGCATTCCATAATTTTTTCGGAGACTCTATTGAAATACCTTGAAATAAACTATTGAATCAATAACAATAACTTCAAGTGAATGTCAGAGGGCTGATTTCTGGCCATCATACAGCATTGTACACAAAGAGTAAGGAAAGGTCAAGAAACAAACAATATTACGACACAATGATGAAACTATGGAAACTTTTTTAAAATGTCCGAACCACCGAAACCCTCACTTAGTGTTTGAGGCTCCGGGATGATGCCATCATGAGTGACACGTTTTCGATTGTTGTGCGGCTAACCTGACGATGAAGCTATTTAGAAATATCAGTAAACTTTATTACCTTTTTAGATACAAGTTTATACGTATGTTACATGTTTTATAAGGCTTTAAAAATGTAGACGTTCTTTGTAATAACCTGATGTAAACTTATAGGCTAATATAAAATATATTTGTGTCTGTACAACTTTTGAATTGATGAGTTTCGGCACCTATAGTTTTAGAAATCAACCACTGCTGACGCATACCATATGACGTAGAAATATGAAATTAAATACTAAACAATACTTTAATTTCTGTGTGTGTGTATGACTAGTACAGGTCTTGCAACGCTGATGACAAACGCCGACAGTCAGCCCGCTGCAATAATGATTCACATCCGCACATCTATCTACGCGTTATAATTGTTTGCTTTTTTTCTGACACGTAATTAATAAACAAAAACAACAATTACGATGAAGGTGTGTTGTCTGGCGGTGTATAATTGCGGTGTATCATTGCGGTGAATCACGCGCTGTTACAACCTGTTACGCAAACCCGAACCGTCCGTCACACGGCGAAAACGTGACCTTATGAATATAATCTCCACGGGCTGACCGCTGTAAACTTATCGATTATATTACAAGTCGTTTCCTTGTCATGCACGAGTTATTCGTGAAGTGGTGGAATAGAGATACCATTACTCTTTAGAACTCTGTAGGCAGAACGAGTGTGTATGGAATATGACAACGGCATAATCAAATGAGGCTAGGAGCTTTAGAAATACATAATATTATAAGCTCAATACAACACAGACTAAAGTTTTTCCCAATAGTCAGCGATCAAGTAACATAGTCTGTGTCCGTTTTGACTAAAAATTCGTTCAATTATGCAGTTCATTGCTATGTGTGTATTATGAATTTAAAAAACACCTGGCATCTAGCTTCATCTCAAGACGCACGAAATGAAAAATTTACAAAACACTATCAGACCAGTGCTGACATACGCTTCAGAAACCTAGCCGATGAAAAAAAAAAAAAAAAAAAAAAAAAAAAAAAAAAAAAAAAAAAAAAAGACTTCTAGGGACGGAGGGACGGATTTTAAGAACAATATTTAAAGGAGTACAAGAAAATGGAATGTGGCGCAGGCGCTATAATTATATAATTATGAACTATACCATCTTTACAAAGAGCCGGACGTTGTCCGGCTAAGGTGGGTTGGACATACAGATAGAATGGAGGAAGGACAGACTACGAAACATATCTTCTACCAGAAACCAATGGGCAGTAGAGCAAGTGGAAAGCCCCGAAGTAGATTCAAAGACCAGATAGAGAAGGACCTCAGAAAGCTGAACGTAAAAAACTGGAAAGCCAGAGCACACAATACGGAAGAATGGAGTCGACTCTTGGAGCATGGTAAGACACACCAAGGGTTGTAGAGCCATGGCTGATGATGATGATTGCTATGTGTGAGGTTTCTTTGAAAACTACTATCACAGCGCGATAAGATGTTCACTGTGATATAAAGCGGTGGCGTAATTCGATAGGTACGAATAAATAAATCTAAAATGTGTCAAATTTAGTTTTGTCAGTTTAAGGTACAATGACAAAACATACGACTGATTATGTTTTATCGTTTTCAAACATCTGCATTACAAATTGCCGGTATCACGACGCGGACCAATTCGAACAAATATATTAGTTATCTCTGCCTATTGATCACCTTCATATTAAAAGTAAGTAAATTGATTTCAGCAGTGGCCCTGGCCCCCTCCCCAAAGGGTCGAAAAAGTTGTAGAATTTCGTTATCTCTTAATTTTCAGGCTGTTTTATAATTTTCTCAGCTGTGTAATCTAATATAGTAGCAACTCTTTTTTTTAATATACAAACAGCTGTGTTTATTACACAGCATTAGCGTATACGTTTGAAATATGAAATACTAGCTGGTACCTGCGGCTTCGCACGCGAATATTTGACTTTTAATAAGTATTTTAATATAATTTTTATTGTCTATGTCTATATGACGTTCTGTCAGCTCGTATAACAATTTTGTACTCAAAATTCTCTCCATAGCTGTTTTCAACACTTGTACTATTTTAACTTGTACAAAATTACTATGTTGGTGCAACAGCCTTTGCTGATTTAAAAGTTCCAGTTTATAAAGCCTTTGGAGATATTTATAAAGTACCTGTTAAATCAAAAACGCTAAATTCTTTTATTTTAAGTGTTATTGCGTTAGAAGCATTGTATAACACATTAAACGTTATGTTTTACTCAACCATGGCTTTTATTTATTTCAGCAATAAACTAAAAACCAAAACCGTTGTAATCTAACCTCACAAATGAAAACAACACGCATTTCCGTTTTGGATTAAGTAATAGGACAATTTACAATTAGTACACTTCTTCTTTTCCACATCGTAACATATCGATACAATCGCATATTATAAAAAACATCGAAAATGTACTGCAGGAATGGATAAATGTACAGTTCCGATGCTGCTAAATAGCTTTTGTTTATTTACTTGTTACTATGGTAATTAATTCTGGTGTTCATGGTGTTGTTGACATCTTTAGTAGTAGTATTTAATATATTTCATTACTTATTCATTGCATCATCAGAAATACGTATAAACATAAATTTTATAATCGTTTAAGATAATTACAAAATATATAGACGTATCTGTGTACAAAATTAACTATACAATTTTAATCTTAACTTAAGCATAATCTTAACTACTTCCTTGGGCGTGAACTACCCAAGCTCAATCTACAGTGCCATCTGCTGTTCTTCAAGGAAGCGTGCAAGGCATCTTCATGGCGAGAGTCACCGTTACTGAGCTTTGAATCTTTCTGTGGAGGTAGGCGTTAAAATTACCGTGACCACTGAGGAACTGTGTCATATGATAATTTACAATAAAATAATGATAATAATAACATCACTAATTAATTATGAATGTAATAATAATAATAATAACTGTAATACTAATAATAATTATTATTAATAGTGGTAGTAGTATATGTCGATATAAGAAAACGAAAGTCAGAAACTTTGAATTAGTCACATCCAATGGGTAGCACCAGAATGTTTCTCTTTGGATCGGCTATCAACCAAAAAACTACTCACGCTTGCAGTTATTTTCATGTTTTGCTACTTAAAACAACTTTGTTGAAAATGTCAACGATTATTAAACGAGTGGGGTTACTTAATTCGAAGTACAGTAATTAGTTGTCTGCTGGATCGCGTCCAACACAGTGTCATCACTGTATGACTGACTACAATGTGCCAACACTGTTGTGTCATAGAGAATCTTGGTTGTTTGAACAAACAGCACAAGGACCGACGATGGCATTCCTTTCAAACGGCGAACCATTGTAGATGTGAGAACATTTATGACTGTGGGGTGAGCTGAATTCACCGTAAGTACCGAAGAAGCCGAGTTCAATCTGGACCGCATGAACAGAGACAGAATATTTCGATAATTTGAAGAGTACCAGAATCTTGCAGCGTGTAAGGGATCGTAGCAATATGCCTATTGGTACATAAAATACAATTGTCCTTCCATCCGTGTTCAAATGCTTGTATACCTACTGTTGTCTATCGCATTGCATCCTCCATCTTGTCGTTCCAAATACAATTATCATGCTGCAAGCCCCTTTTCTCCATCACATCATTTACTTCCACGATCTCGTGGTCTACCCCGTTCCGTTGTCTAGTCGTAACCAAAAAGTAGGGGGAAAATGAGGGTTCTGGCTCACAAAGGAATGCCACCTTTCTTAAAAAACAATAAAAAACACTAAAAAACAAGATCTAAGAGATGCCGCCGCCACCGCTGGACCCGCAGCATCCCAATGGACCACAGCATCCGCGAATTTCTGCGAATAAAATTTTTTATTTTATTAATTTGATTATTTATTTTTTTAATTAAATTGATTTGCATATCAAGGGGGTGGGGAGGGGTTCAATGGACCACCCGCATCCCTGAATATAATTTTTTATTTTTTTAATAAAGCTGATTTGCATATCAGAGGGTGGTGGTGGGTGGGGTGGGTTCCAACTTGATGCATCATAGTGTATATATTAAAATATATGATCAGAGTTACCAACCTTTGCACGAGTTCAAATTTGTCGCGTGTTATAATGTATATTAAATCTATATGATCAGGTTTACCAACCTATGCATGGATCAAACTTGATATGTGTGTGTGTGTGTTATATAGTGTATATATTAAAATATATGATCAGGGTTACCAATCTTGCATTATTGTGTATAGAACAGATCTGCCAACAGTTTTCTGTGGTGGGAAATTCAAACTATATGATCATGATTGTTGTCGATATCAATAGTTATGTTCAAACCGTTTCTCCTCTCCCCCTCTCTCTCTCTCTCTCTCTCTCTCTCTCTCACTGTGTACATGAGTAGAGTAGTCGGTGTGTGATGGTTAAATAATTTTAGCTCACAGTCTCTCTCTCTCTCTCTCTCTCTCTCTCTCTCTCTCTCTCTCTCTCTCTCTCTCTCTCTCTCTCGTTGTCAAACGTTATGTTCAAACCGTTTCTCCTCTCTCTCGTAGTGGTCAATACCGCGCATGTATATGATTTTAGAAAGTTTATATATTTGACAAATATTAACTGTGTACGTACTTACAAGCGCCCCCTCTCTCTCTCTCTCTCTCACTCGTTGTCAAAACGTCGACTTCATTTTTCAATGTATTAAATAATTAATTAATAGTTTTATAATGCAGGATGTATCAGTCAGTGTGATTGATCCTTGTTAGGGGGGTCTGTATATGATTTTAGAAATATATATATTTGACAAATATTAACTGTGTGTGCGTGTGTGTTGTTGTCACTGAACTACTTACATGTGTTCTCTCTCTCTCTCTCTCTCTCTCTCTCTCTCTCTCTCTCTCTCTCTCTCTCTCTCTCTCTCTCTCTCTCTCTCTCTCTCTCTCTCTCTCTCTCTCTATCTCTCTCTCTCTCTCTCTCGGCGTCCGTTGTACAGGTTTAATGTAATTGTATGTATATCGTTACAAATGACGAGTAGAAATCCAATCCTTGAAGTGTTTAATAAGTAAATTGTATGTATATATCACTGAATAATAATAACATAATCGTTCTAGTGTTAATGTTTGCTGCAACAGTTCCTCCACAGGTAACGCAGTTTACAAAATAATTACACACATAGGTTCAGTGGTGTATAGCGAAATAAATTAAAATTATACACACATGTTGTTACAGATGAAAACGGTGGTTGAAATTCATACAAATCTTCTGATGTAACGGTTCCCACAAGTAATACAGTTCACAAAAAAAAAAAAAATTAATTGTACACATGTTCAGAGGTGTATAGTGAAATAAATTAAAATAAAGCCATAATTTGTTTAAATGATTAAATATATTAACAATATTTTAAAATTCACAATATAAAATTGATTTTTTTTGAAAAGTTTATAAATTCACAATTCATAAATAAATACATTATAAAATTGATATTTTTTCGAAAAGTTTATATATAATTGTGTCGTACTTGTAGGAGAAGCAACCTGCACAGATCCTGCAACATACCAATACAATCAGCATAAAAATCATGTTAAATATCACACACACACACACACACACACCCACACACACACACACACACATATGTATAGTTGGCGAATGCAAGAATCAACGCTTTACGCGAGTAACTTCTTAAATTATGTGTCATTCTCTCTCTCTCTCTCTCTCTCTCTCTCTCTCTCTCTCTCTCTCTCTCTCTCTCTCTCTCTCTCTCTCTCTCATAAGTTACTGTCCTTTCAAATATTATTCATCAAAACTTTGTAAATTAGAATCTGCACTACATTCAAACACACAAGCGCGTGCACACACAGTGATAAAAAGTAGTAATGTAGGTTGTTACCTTAACAAGGTACTATCGCCACCTGCGCTGTTTGGTTCCTCATTCCTCGAAACACGAGATGTAGGTCGTTAGGGTTTATATGACGGAGCTCTTCATCTGTAAAGACGTCGACATATCTCTTAGGTAGATATACACGATAGCGGTACTCGCCATCTTCCAACGTTACAAGCACAGACTTCCCATATCTCGTGTCCACATTCACCATGTTAACGATTGGATACTGCTTGTTCACTGTTAATTCTGCACACCGTTTGTACTCAATAGCAGAAACTGCATTGAATTTTGTGATAAATGACATTATTAGAAATGAAGACGTCTGTATCAAACGAGGTGGAACCAAACAATGACAGAATATTCGCTACAGAGAAGACTAGTGGAATGTAATGGTGGTGGTGGTGGTGGTGGTCATCAGGAAAGTTCGCTTTTTCATCGCCTGAAGATTTACATGTACATACATGCAGAATTAGCGCTGTTACAAAATATATATGTTAGGAAAGCCTACAGACTACTTTCATACAGAAATAGTTATCGCCTGCAGCCATGTACAAGTTTTCTAAACGAAATTAACAATGCTAGTAAATTTTGTTTTTACTATGAGACACTCACATTAAAAATGTTCGTATAACAGAAAAATCATTAATTATCCACTCTCTAAGTGCGTACACCTTATGGTTTGTACACCGTGTAGAAGAAGAATTGCAATGTGTAAGACATAACGTACCGGGAAATAGATATGGTATGTTTTTAGGGCAGCCAATGTCATCAAGATTTATTATATGATGATGGATTATTTTCGATTCTAAAAAACGTTTTTTCTCAAGACCCTTCACAAACACATATTTATACGTGTTCGTATACGTTGTTAACACTGAAACAAGATTGTCGTAATGTGTCTCTCCTTCACTCCATCTGAGACCATGATAATTTGTTGTTAACCAGCAGTTGGTCCTAGTGTATTTCGAATTCGTGACGACTGTAGCAGGCGGGACGAAAATCCATGGAGATAGTACCTTGTTAAGGTAACAAACTACGTTACTACTTTTAATAAACAATTTTTATCACTGTGTATGAGTGTGTGTGTGTGTGTGTGTGTGTGTGTGTGTCGTAAACAATGAAATAATAATAATATTTCGTCATTGTAAGATTTTAATAAAACAATTATCAGTTTTAAATAATAATTTTCGTGATTGCAAGAAACAACCCACGACTTAAAAAAATATATATATAGTTTACCTTGTGGTATGAAATTCAAACTATTAAATTGTCTCTCTCTCGCTCTCTCTCTCTCACACATTTCTGATTACTATACAACTAATTGCATGTATGTTCAGAGGTTTATAACGAAATAAATTAAAAAATAAACCATTGTGTATTCGCTAACTTAGTCTAAATCGGTGCATCCTGCTTTCACTTTCTAATTTAACGCATGACAATCATTAGCAGCACCGCCAGTAATTATGGATTAGAAAGTATTTACTTCCAAAACAGACACTTGCTTTCCCCACTACCAGAGTACAATATATACGCAAGAAAATCAACGATAATTTCTCATTGACTGCTTGCGTGTGCTGATACAACGTGAAATCTATCACTGCATTTTTAATAGTTGAAAGACTGTTTATTATTGTACGTCTCAGTATACGCAACTTCCATCATTAAGGGTGTGTGTAGACAACACATGCTAGTTTGGTAAGTGAACATAATTTATTGTATGTACAGATTTTATTTAAACGTAAAAATTATTTGCATTAAAACATTATCAAGCGCATTATTTATTGAATTTAATACATGTATGTGTATGCGTGCGTATGATCAAATTATTATGTCTGTTACAATTTTCTGAAATATATTCTTACTGTATTTTTTATATTACTCTTCTAATTGAAGATATATATTTTAGGTATAGCTGAATTTTAGTGTGTGAGCTTCAATATACACAACATTCGTCATTTTTTTTAAGTGTATGTAGTCAACGTACGCTAGTTTGGTAAGTGTACACATAATTTTATTGTATGTACAGATTTTATTTAAACGTAAAAATTATTTGCGTTATTTATTGAATTTAATACATGTGTGTGTGTGTGTGTGTGTGTGTGTGTGTGTGTGTGTGTGTGTGTGTGTGTGTGCGTATGTGTATGATCAAATTAGTATGTCTGTTACAATTTTCTGAAATATATTCTTACTCTACTTTATATTACCTCTAATTGAAGATATATATTTGAATTTAATACATGTGCGTGTGTGTATGATCAAATTATTATGTCTGTTACAATTTTCTGAATATATTCTTAACGTACTTTATATTACACTTCTAATTGATGATATATATTTTAGGTATAGCTGAATTTAGCGTGTGAGCTTCAATATACACAACGTTCGTCATTTTTTAAGTGTGTGTAGTCAACGTACGCTAGTTTGGTAAGTGTACATCATAATTTTATTGTATGTACAGATTTTTATTTAAACATAAAAAATTATTCGCATTAAAAACATTATCAAGTGCATTATTTATTGATTTAATACATGTGTGTGTATGTGCGAGTGTGTATGATCAAATTACAATTTCTGAAATATATTCTTACCGTACTTTTATATTACACTTCTAATTAAAGATATATTTTAGGTATGGCTGAATTTTAAGCGTGCGTTCTTGAGTTAAGCTGTTGTTGTAATCATATGGAAATTCATAATGTTTACAGGTTCGTTTGTTTTCCTAATTTGACTAATGTATGAAATAAAAACATTCCAACACAGACAATGACCCCCTCGGGTATATGACTTACATCAACTTTCAAACGTGTACGCGTCTTTCTCTTATTTGTCAATCGTAGACAATTATACAGTATTTTAAATTAGAATATTTTAAAATTATGTATAGGCCTATTTCAACAATCTCCCTCTACCTCGTATTGCTTCAACTAATTCACATATACAATGATACACACGCGCGCGCACACACACACACACACACGTGCGCGCTCACATACACAATCACGTTCACTCAAATAATTGATCTGTTGTGTTTGATATTTCTTTGTATTCATACACAGTCTTTTTATATTCAAACTATTATTATTATCTGAAACAGAAACAGAACGTTATATAGATTCGAGTGGTAAGTAAGACGCTGTTGCAGTGTTGTATGTTACTAAAATCATAGCAAATATTTTCATTCTAAGCATGTATTACTGTTTAGTAATAATTACAACCCAACGAAGGATATATAGTTTGATGCTTTATAAGTTTGTGTACATAGGTTGTATATTCCAAGCATGAAATTATTATTATTATTTAAATCTGTTATCTGTTTTTGTATGGAAGTCACCTATAAATATCAGGTCAGTGCGACACAACGTGTAACAAACGTAATTGGATTTGCTTTCAACCCAATGTGGGCGCGCGTTGCGCGTGTGTATGGTTACGTTGTGTGTGTGTGTGTGTGTGTGTGTGTGTGTGTGTGTGTGTGTGTGTGTGTGTGTGTGTGTGCGCGCGCGCGCGAAAATAAACTTAATTTTCTCGATCTAACAAATAGTTGGTCTAAGCGTACATTTATTATGTAAATCATCTCTTTTTCAGTCATCTACGTAAGCGCATTTGAATTATTTGCTTTGCGCATGCGCATAACAGCTTTTTTAGTACAGTTGCACACACATCGACACTCGCACTATATATATAACCGATGAACTTTGCAACAGCGTCTTACTTACCACTCGTTCATGTTGCTGCGCTACAAATTGATATAAAACGTTTAAGATACACTAACATAATACCAGCGTTATAACAGTTCCTTTAGTTTTTCAGTATTCATTCATTCTCTCTCTCTCTCTCTCTCTCTTGAAGATCATGGCCAACCTTCAGCAGGAACGTGGGCAGGAACAGACTGAACAAGGTAAAGTTTGTAATTATGTAGCGATACAACTTGCTGATGCGAATTAACGTTTGAGTCATACTATGTCTATTGGTGTGTACGAAAAGTCTCTCTCTCTCTTAACATCGTTTAGAAATTGACATGTAGATGAAAATTTTTCATGTTCCTTCATAGGTTTGTCACCTTCTTTCCAATCAACTAATTCAATTCCACAACAAAAGCATTTAACTCTATCGTCTACGAATGACATACTATGCCCGCAAACATCGAAATTTCTAGGGTAGAAGTAGAACCCTGCAAACGCTAACTCGTCGGGGCTGATAAACGTCACTTCCCAATACTTGAACGATTTTATTCTTTCACTTTCAATACTAAAATCATGAGTAGCCGACATCTTCACGGCTTGTAATAAACTGACATATTACCCCCGACGAGTGTTATGTATTTATTTATTTACTACAAACATGAATTTGTGTACACGTTATTTATCATTCCTATTGGTTAATAATACTCACGTTTCTATTGTTTCAGTTGTGACTCGATTTTATATCGAGAGGAACAGTAGTGTCCGAGGATGCATCACAACCTTCGACTACCTTCCAGTGAACGTCGACGCGTCGGATCATGACATAGTATTCGTAATGACTGAGGCACGTCCTTTATTGAATGAGGATATTCAGGCAGAGCAGGCACGTTTACGCAATATCAAGTGGCATATTGCGTGCAGGATACGTTTTACTAAAACCGTGGTAGATGGTGACAGTGTGAAGAGAAAGAGGTAACGAAAGACGCCGTCTTCCACGGACGTTGTCGCACGTTGCTCACGGACGACAGCGACGAGTTGAATTGTCTACTCAATGAATGCTACGATAAAATCTTCAATAGCATATCTAATTTTACCCGTGACGGGAGCGGATGGTCGGTGGATGCTGTACTGAAGCTGGAACTGGTTGTTGGACGGTACCAGCCTCTAGCAGCGTCCTCCTACCTTCCAACCCCGCGAAAACTCTCAGTCACCAAGGCAGTAGTCAACATCAAGACCCCCGAGATGAAATGTGTTTTCTGTGGTCTGTTCTAGCTCACATACACCCTCAACAACATAATAAAGAACGTGCTTTAAACTACATCCCCTTCATAAACACCTTAAATATAACCGGTATCGAGTACCCTGTTTCGTTAAAGTCCATTTCCAAATTTGAAGCACAGAATCCTAACATTTCTATAAACGTTTTCGGCTATGATATAGAAGACAATATCAAAAATGAATCAAAAAATGAGGCTTACCCTCTGAGAATTACCTCGAATAAGGACAGGTCGCATCACATTAATCTTTTGCTTCTGTCCGATACAAATAGCCGAAAACATTACTGTCTTATCAGTAACATGAGTAGATTGTTATCATCCCTAACAAAACACAGCAATAGATCATTTTACTGCGACTACTGCCTGCATCGTTTCACCACAGAACATGGTCTGTCCGATCATCTCCCCTACTGCACACCTTACGGCGAGCAGAAAACCAAAATGCCCACGGAGGAGGAGAAGTTTATGTCCTTTAAAAATTACGCACACTGTCTTAAAGTACCCTTCACCGTCTACGCCGACTTCGAGTCCCTCATCACTCCGCTTCAATCGTGTTCACCTGGTAACAACGTCCCGACGACAGTGCAAGAGTTAGGTGAATTCTACTCAGTCGATAGCAGCGGTGCCCGTCAGAAAATAACTTCTCCTCCTGTATCGTCCACATCATACGAAGCGATGCATATTCCGTCAGGTTTCTCCTATGCTATCGTCGATCACACGCACAGCCTCTGGAGAGAGGCTAAAGTTTATCGGGGTGAAAACATCGTAGACACTTTCTTCTCGTGGTTGATGAAAGACGCCGAGGATATGATGAAGGTAGTACGACATAACGTACAATTAATTATGTCCGATGATGACAATGTTGCGTTCACTAACGCCACCGTTTGTCATTTGTGTGAGCGCCCTTTGACAGACGATGACAAGGTACGCAATCATTGTCATCTTACGGGGAGATTCTTGGGAGCAGCACATAATAGCTGTAATCTGAGCTACAAGATGCCTCGTCATATCCCCGTCTTCTTTCACAACCTTCGTGGCTACGACTGTCACCATTTAATGCTGGGTTTGGGGAAATATAAGGACCAACACGTATCCTGCATTGCAACATCTAGTGAGCGTTACGTGTCGTTCTCCCTGGGTCCCTTGCGTTTCGTAGACTCCTTTCAATTTCTTAATCGCTCTCTGGACACACTCGTTACCAATCTGTCCACGTCCGGGAGCCAATTTCCTTTGCTCAGAGAGGAAATGCTTAGACGGGGTTTCGACGAACAGACCAATCTGCTCGTACGCAAGGGAGTATACCCTTACGAGTACGTTGACAGTATTGATCGGTTCAACGAAACAAGTCTACCCGCTTGTGAACACTTTGATAACCGGTTGATGGAATCATCTATTTCGGACGCAGATTACGAGCACGCACAAAACGTGTGGAGTGCATTCAATCTGCGTACGTTTGGAGATTACCATGATTTGTATTTGTTGACAGACGTAATGCTGCTGGCCGATGTCTTTGAAAGTTTTCGAGACATGGCCTTACGCGATTACTGCTTGGACCCATGTCATTTTTACTCGCTTCCCGGACTCGCTTGGAACGCGATGCTAAAAATGACAGGGGTCGAATTACAGCTGTTGACAGAGATAAATCAACATCTGTTTGTAGAGTCTGGGATCCGCGGAGGCTGCGCGATGATATCCAACCGTCATGCTGTCGCTAACAACCCTTTGATCCCAGATCAGTACGATGTTTCGAAACCGACCTCCTTCATTCTGTATACGGACTGTAACAATCTATACGGTGCAGCCATGTCGCAACCACTCCCTTACGCAGACTTCCGATGGCTCGATCGTAACGAAATCGAGTCCTTGGACGTATGTAATGTGAGTGATGATTCCGACATCGGGTACATCCTCGAAGTCGACCTACACTATCCTAATACCCTACACGACCTGCATTCCGACTACCCGCTTGCACCTGTGCGCCAGCGCGTAACACCCGATATCCTTTCTCCCTTTTCCAAAGGTTTACACGAGAGTATATACAGATCATCGTATAACGAATCAGGGTCATCCGTAGAGAAGTTGTTAACGACTTTGGAGGACAAACAAAATTACGTTCTCCATTATCGAAATTTGAAATTGTATTTAAGTCTTGGTTTAGAGCTGAAAGCGACTCATAGGGTGTTGTGTTTTAAGCAAAGCGCTTGGTTGAAACCGTTTATCGATTTCAACACCCGCAAGAGGCAAGCAGCCGTCAACAGCTTTGAAAAAGACCTTTTCAAACTGATGAACAACGCCGTATACGGCAAGTCGCTGGAGAACATACGGAAACATATAGACTTTGAACTAGTCTCAGATGAACGATGGCTTCAAAAACTAGTTTCCACACCTAGGCTAAAACGTATGATTCGTTATACGAACGATCTGGTGGGGCTCTCACTCCGTAAAAATCCATCGTTCTTTCTCGTCCCGTGTATGTCGGCTTCACGGTCCTTGACGTTAGCAAAACAATAATGTACGACTTTCATTATCGTTATGCTGTCGCCAAGTACGGCCGCAACGTTAGATTGTTAATGACAGATACAGACAGTCTGATGTATAGTATTCAAACATCCGACTTGTATGCAGACATGAAGAAGGACTTGCACGTTTTTGACACCTCGGATTACCCTACGTCTCATCCTTGTTATAGCCTTAAGAACAAAAAGGTTGTCGGGCTGTTCAAGGATGAAACGTGTGGTCGTCCTATTAGAGAATTCGTAGGTCTCAGAGCGAAATGTTATCCGTTCCTTGTGGCCCACGAAGATCCTAGCAATGAGTGTCAAAAACGTTGTGTAAAGGTGTACCTCGAATTGCTATTAAGAAGAGTCTGCGTCACGATATGTATCGCAAGTGTCTCACTGATCATTGTCAGTTTTCTGTCAGCGCGCTTTGTTTACGTAGCGATCATCATACGCTGTACACGATGCGCGTAAATAAGCAAGCGTTGTCACCGTACGATGATAAGCGCTATATACTAGACAATGGCCGTGACACACTTGCATACGGTCATTATCGGATACGTGCCAAATTAATTGCCGACGGCGACGACGACTCTGCTCCCCCACCTGCTAAAATTCCACGTTACACCACCTGTTAAAAACAAAAACAAACAAAAAATTCTCACTGTGATATCCACAGACACTTTTGGTTTCTACCGTTAGTTATTGCCTCTACATAGTTATTGCTTCAGTTCGGACGGCAGTACACGTAAGTTTGCGTATTATTATTATTATAGTAACGATATTTGTGTTTATACATATTAGTTTGTAATGTGTGGTTCTTTTTTTTTATAGTATAATGGAAAACGCTGCTGTAATAATTGACTTTCACTGCTTTTATGATGACAACGGCAATTATATAGTAAAGGAATTGTCAATCATGGACATAACACGTTTTGCAAGCAGACATTGGATTTTCGCCCCGCCTGCTACAGCTGTCACGAATTCGGAATACACTAGAACCAACTACTGGTTAACAACAAATTATCACGGTCTCAGATGGAGTGAAGGAGAGACACCGTACGACAATCTTGTTTCAGTGTTAACAACGTATACGAACACATATAAATATGTGTTTGTGAAGGGTCTTGAGAAAAAACGTTTTTTAGAATCGAAAATAATCCATCATCATATAATAAATCTTGATGACATTGGCTGCCCTAAAAACACACCATATCTATTTCCAGGTACGTTATGTCTTACACATTGCAATTCTTCTTCTACACAATGTACAAACCATAAGGTGTACGCACTTAGAGAGTGGATAATTAATGATTTTTCTGTAATGTGAGTGTCTCATAGTAAAAACAAAATTTACTAGCATTGTTAATTTCGTTTAGGAAACTTGTACATGGCTGCAGGCGATAACTATTTCTGTATGAAATTAGTCTGTGGGCTTTCCTAATATATATATATTTTGTAACAGCGCTAATTCTGCATGTATGTACATGCAAAGCTTCAGGCGATGAAAAAGCGAACTTTCCTGATGACCACCACCACCACCACCACCACCATTACATTCCACTAGTCTTCTTTGTAGCGAATATTCTCTCATTGTTTGGTTCCACCTCGTTTGATACAGACGTCTTCATTTCTAATAATGTCATTTATCACAAAATTCAATGCAGTTTCTGCTATTGAGTACAAACGGTGTGTAGAATTAACAGTGAACAAGCAGTATCCAATCGTTAACATGGTGAATGTGGACACGAGATATGGGAAGTCTGTGCTTGTAACGTTGGAAGATGGCGAGTACCGATATCGCGTATATCTACCTAAGAGATATGTCGACGTCTTTACAGATGAAGAGCTCCGTCATATAAACCCTAACGACCTACATCTCGTGTTTCGAGGAATGAGGAACCAAACAGCGCAGGTGGCGACAGTACCTTGTTAAGGTAACAACCTACATTACTACTTTTTATCACTGTGTGTGCACGCGCTTGTGTGTTTGAATGTAGTGCAGATTCTAATTTACAAAGTTTTGATGAATAATATTTGAAAGGACAGTAACTTATGAGAGAGAGAGAGAATGACACATAATTTAAGAAGTTACTCGCGTAAAGCGTTGATTCTTGCATTCGCCAACTATACATGTGTGTGTGTGTGTGTGTGTGTGTGATATTTAACATGATTTTTATGCTGATTGTATTGGTATGTTGCAGGATCTGTGCAGGTTGCTTCTCCTACAAGTACGACACAATTATATATAAACTTTTCGAAAAAATATCAATTTTATAATGTATTTATTTATGAATTGTGAATTTATAAACTTTTAAAAAAAAATCAATTTTATATTGTGAATGTTAAAATATTGTTAATATATTTAATCATTAAACAAATTATGGCTTTATTTTAATTTATTTCACTATACACCTCTGAACATGTGTACAATTAATTTTATTTTTTGTGTGAACTGTATTACTTGTGGGAACCGTTACATCAGAAGATTTGTATGAATTTCAACCACCGTTTTCATCTGTAACAACATGTGTGTATAATTTTAATTTATTTCGCTATACACCACTGAACCTATGTGTGTAATTATTTTGTAAACTGCGTTACCTGTGGAGGAACTGTTGCAGCAAACGTTAACACTAGAACGATTATATTGTTATTATTCAGTGATATATACATACAATTTACTTATTAAACACTTCAAGGATTGGATTTCTACTCGTCATTTGTAACGATATACATACAATTACATTAAACCTGTACAACGGACGCAGAGAGAGAGAGAGAGAGAGAGAGAGAGAGAGAGAGAGAGAGAGAGAGAGAGAGAGAGAGAGAGAGAGAGAGAGAGAGAGAGAGAGAGAGAGAGAGAGAGAGAGAGAGAAAACACATGTAAGTAGTTCAGTGACAACAACACACACGCACACACAGTTAATATTTGTCAAATATATATATTTCTAAAATCATATACAGACCCCCCTAACAAGGATCAATCACACTGACTGATACATCCTGCATTATAAAACTATTAATTAATTATTTAATACATTGAAAAATGAAGTCGACGTTTTGACAACGAGTGAGAGAGAGAGAGAGAGGGGGCGCTTGTAAGTACGTACACAATTAATATTTGTCGAATATATAAACTTTCTAAAATCATATACATGCGCGGTATTGACCACTACGAGAGAGAGGAGAAACGGTTTGAACATAACGTTTGACAACGAGAAAGAGAGAGAGAGAGAGACTGTGAGCTAAAATTATTTAACCATCACACACCGACTACTCTACTCATGTACACAGTGAGAGAGAGAGAGAGAGAGAGAGAGAGAGAGAGAGAGAGAGAGAGAGAGAGAGAGAGAGAGGGAGAGGAGAAACGGTTTGAACATAACTACTGATATCGACAACAATCATGATCATATAGTTTGAATTTCCCACCACAGAAAACTGTTGGCAGATCTGTTCTATACACAATAATGCAAGATTGGTAACCCTGATCATATATTTTAATATATACACTATATAACACACACACACACATATCAAGTTTGATCCATGCATAGGTTGGTAAACCTGATCATATAGATTTAATATACATTATAACACGCGACAAATTTGAACTCGTGCAAAGGTTGGTAACTCTGATCATATATTTTAATATATACACTATGATGCATCAAGTTGGAACCCACCCCACCCACCACCACCCTCTGATATGCAAATCAGCTTTATTAAAAAAATAAAAAATTATATTCAGGGATGCGGGTGGTCCATTGAACCCCTCCCCACCCCTCACCCACCCCCTTGATATGCAAATCAATTTAATTAAAAAAATAAATAATCAAATTAATAAAATAAAAAATTTTATTCGCAGAAATTCGCGGATGCTGTGGTCCATTGGGATGCTGCGGGTCCAGCGGTGGCGGCGGCATCTCTTAGATCTTGTTTTTTAGTGTTTTTTAAGAAAGGCGGCATTC
Source organism: Magicicada septendecula (assembly GCA_034769895.1). Taxonomy (NCBI): domain Eukaryota; kingdom Metazoa; phylum Arthropoda; class Insecta; order Hemiptera; family Cicadidae; genus Magicicada; species Magicicada septendecula. The sequence continues at coordinate 134,974,302 of CM068372.1, forward strand.
CTTTGTGAGCCAGAACCCTCATTTTCCCCCTACTACCAAATTTAACAACTTTTTGGCCAACGATCATCAGACATCCGTTTCACGTGGTCATACCAGACGAGGCGCTTTGTATTTATGGTATCTGAAACTATTTTATCAACACGAAGTTACCTCCTGATATCGTCATTTCTGGAGCCTGCACACGACACAAGACCTTCTCCAGAAATCCACTTCCACTGCGTGGCCTTTCTAAGATGGCAGAGTAAATGGCTGTTTGGTTTTCCGGGTTGTTTTCCCACTCCAAAGCATAGAATTCAGCAGCCGTGTCACCATTTCGCTTCTTTTATTTTTTTTATCCCTGATTTTTTCATCATTTCTGCCATATTTTATTACTGCACCTTAAGATACCTGAAAGAGACTATTTTTTACTTTCATGTTCCGTAAGGAAATGGAAGTATGGTGATCGCGAAAAAAATCGTGTTCGAGATAAAGGCTGATTCTGATTGTACTATCCTCAAATCATGAAGAAAAGTCATTTTCAGAAAAGTGTCTGTGTGTGTGTGTCTGTATGTAGAATTTTTTCTATGGCCGAACGATAACTGCTGGAAATTCAAACAGAATCAAATAATTTTTTGGATATGTGCCTGAGGTGTAGAGGACTCAAGGGGTTATTGATTTTGGTAAAGATCGGTTAAGGGGAAGAGGTAGTTTACCTGCAACGTTTTATGTTTTAACAAGAGTAAAGTACTTAATTTTCATAAATAAAGTATCCTGAAAAGAAGGTCGTAATAATCCACTGTAGAAATGTAGATGAAATATCTATAAATGAAAAGGGTAGTTGAAGGGGGAGGGATAATTTTTTATATGTGTAGGGCCTACTAAGTTATCGGCAACAAAAAAGTAGTTTGTTGTTAAAATTCCTTCCCGGGCTATTTGGCCGTGGTCCAATGTTTCTGCAAAACCAGACGTTTCGGTTTTGCAGATGACGTTTCGGTGCCATCGACTGCCATCATCAGTGAAAATCGAGTGCGCTACGTGAGGTGGTATAGGTTATTGACCACCAGAGGTGGTTCAGGCTGAAGAAATAAGTAGAAAGAAATAGTTTCTATGGAAATATTTCATTTCGAAAATGATTTTAAATACGAGTATAAATCTTAGAACACGGAAGTCATGTATGGTTGTCCATACCGATATTTTTGTAATAACATGCAAATATATAAACATACTTGCGATTTTCGAACAACATTTAAAGTGGTTTTTTTGTATCCCAGCTTCTAAAATTTACGGTCTTTCCAATCATCATACTTCAGCTGTCTTTGTGCCATTGCATTCCTTATGCCTTCCGTCCAAGCCTCGAATTCTAGTAATTTTTTTGGCCATCTATCATTACCTATACTGCACGAATGCCCGTACAATCTTAATATTATAGCATCAATTGTGTCATTTATGTTGGTACATATATTCATTCTTTCCCTAATTTCTTCATTGTTTACCCTACTCAGAAATGTAACTACACTCCAGTACCTACTCCAGTATCCGATTTTCATGGCTTGAAATCTTTTCCTCGTATACCCTGTACTCTCCCACTCCTTAGCCCCATATAGGCCGATTATAATACGTTCCACTGATGTCTTATAAATTTTGAATTTTTGTTTTGGACCTTATTTGAGTGCTCAGTAAGGTGGAATGTAACTCTCGTCACTTGTTTCCTTTGTCCTATGCGATTTTTTGCTTCTGAGACACTTGTGCCGTCTTTCGTAACCGTGACACAAAGGTAATCTTATGAATCTACTCCCTCCACAACTCCCCCTTTCCAACAATATATCTCTGTATGTATTTCCGACGACAATATATTCAGTCTTATTTATTAAGCTCCATTCCTGGCGTTCTTCATCTAACTTTCTAAGCATACAACAGAGGCCATCCTCATCCTCAGCTATAAATACCTGATCGTCAGCGAAATGCTAAGTTATTGACGGCAAATGCGAATCTAATGTACTGTTTCATAACATGCTAGGAAAAAACTGGCGTAAAAGATTGATTACCAGGTTGTTGCTTATAAGGTAAATGCTACGTTCTACACCCAGTGGCGTACCCAAGAGGAGTTACTGGGGAGATTACAACCTCCCCCCCCTCGATTGGGTAAGTCGCCAATAAAGTAGAACAAATATCAGTAGGCCACTATATACAACTCACACACAAGAGCAACTCGATTTCTCACCCACTTGTCTTCAATAACCTGCCACTACGGAAAAGTTCTGGTCTACAACTTCCTTCCTCCGCATGGCTGTGACGATTTTAAAATAGGAAACGTAATATGGAGTAAAATTTATTTTAAATCGCACATTAAAATTAATATTACATCCCTTGATTAACTCAAAATAATATTTAATAAAGAGTTTTAAATGACAAAAGGAATGCGAGTGTAAAGATAGGAAAACTAGTTAATAATTTACCATGCACTGACATGCATTAACTGGAATTAACCTGCATACAGATTCTTTTACTAAACAAATAATACTGGTAAAACTTGAAATTATTCAAATAATTAAACAATGATACAGTAGTATACTATTTAATTCTGAAGTAAAGCACTGCTTTGGGTAATTAAAAGGTCAAACTTTAAATGCCGTAAATAGCAAATAAGGTGGAACTATTTTGTTGTGATGCGTAAACTCCGCGCAGTTACTTACCTGTCCTGACATAATAATAATGTAGTCGAGATGGAGCGCTCTCGTAGTAAACACTACACCCTTGAACCATGCCCCGAAGTACTAAGATATTTTAATTTAAAAGTGCAGATATAACAACGTGTAAAGGAAAGTATCAGTAAAGTAGTGTTTTATAAAGAAAAATGTAATCTATTAAATTAAATGGAATAAATAAGTAATAGGGATGACATCTCTATTGACTATGCATAAGATCTCCAATGTTTGTTTAAATTAAAAAGGTAAAAGTACCAAAAGTGAGAACATTTTATAAATAACGATGTGACGTGAACTTTTGACCAAGGACCAGGACCCGGAGTAAACTTCACAATATCACAGGTGACACGGAGACTTGTCTTCCGTGGTTAAATGTGATTAAAACAAATGTTTGCAAAAGACAGTTTAATAAACTATATAAAAGACTTTAATTATTGTCACTTTGTAAACTGTATTATGTCATACGACTAAAATTATTTGCAATAGTAATTAGTGCTTGTAGTATAAAGCTTTTCATATACTAAAGCTTAAATTAAGTCCATTCTTCAAATGCCCCCCCCTTCAAATAGTATGATAACTTAACTTACAAAACCAATTTAATATCCCGGATCCGTGGAAAAAGCTAGCACATAACAATACTTTTGTTGTGGCCACCTTTTCAGAAAATATTTTGTAAACTTTATTTAGAAAACCTTATGGTAAAAAATCCATGTAGGACTATAAAGGATAGCACCTAATACAGAGATGTCATTACTTAACACAAAATACTGAGTGAATAAATCATCAAACACCCCAACAACATTCCTTTCTTTCTAACTACTACTGCTTGTTAAAATCTTCATAAGAAGTTGATTAAGACTATGGCAGCCCGTGCAATTGATCTGATGCAATTACGCACTGGTTCCCGACGTTATAACGTAGGTAAGACGTTATAAAATGCGCCACTCTGCTTTTAGTGAAAAATAGTTGTGTGCATCGTGGTACACATAAAATAACCAAAATTAATAATTGTGCAAGATAGTGACAGATATACCATGTGCCACTCTGTTGATCTATTCACTCAGTTACTTTAAAATATTTCACTAATTTAAAATAAAATAAAATAAAAATAAAAATAATAATTATTATTAGAATAGAATAGTATATAGGTAACTTTAATTGTGAATTAAATACGTGTAAACTCATATTAACATAACGACACTCGTATATAAAACCATGTACATACTTGTCCAAAAATTTCATTCATCAACGTGTCGGTTTGTCAACAAAATCAGACCTGTAAATATCCTGTTCTCGCCTGTACGGAATTGTATATGCCACCCTCTGCAAAGTCGAGATAGACAATACCCCACCTCCTCTATTGTTTGATTGTTATAACAAGCGTGCATTATCTTGTGCCTAATAACCAGGTATTTCCCCCTTTGAAAGTAAATTGACGCATGTGTGAGATTTCTCTTTCTCTGAGATTTAATTCTCGCACAACCAATGTAAATTTTAAAGCGAACTAAAATCGTTTATTTGAGTAAACAAGAAAGAGTAGTATAGGATTTAGTATTAATAGTAGAATAAGTATTTATAGTGAATGATATTAAAAAAAAAAAAAAAATGGCTTTATTTAACCCCGATCTATTATTAAAAGATGAATTGTGCTACGAAGCTATTTTACGCGGTTTACCTCACGCGAACGTAACAGTCTCTGAATTGCGCAAATCGTTACGCGAAAGTAGATCAGATACACCCTCGCAGTTAGGTAGATTACGCGAACTCGATTATGACAACGAAAGAGAAACGTGTTATGCGAAGTATAGGGAACTGACGTTACTATCTCAAACGCTTCACGACGAAAAATCACCTGCAGTAATATTGCGGATCACGCAAAGAATAGAACATTTAACCCGCCGGTTGAAGAATTTATTGAACTGGCCCGACGTCACCGTAATCCCTCCCGATGTGCAAAAATTTGCGGATGAGGCATTACAGCAATTACCCACGATAATACGACAATTGCGGAGAATGTCCGACTCATCTAGGATGGAGGAAATTGAGCAATCCTTACAAAAATTATATATTTCCCCAGTTCAATCTCCTACTTTAGAACACCCTCCCTCCACCGCGAATCACGAATCACCCACCGTATCGAAGATACAACCGACTCATGAACACCTACCAGATAGGGACTTAAATACCCTAACGATATCGGAACCCCCACAGCCTAGTGGTCACCATAATCGCACCAGTAAGTATGCGATTACGACGCCTAACGCAGCAACAGGTCTTTCTAGAAGTATACCACATGTAAATTTTAATGTAGACCTCTACGGAAAGATCACGCACCCAGTAGAAAAAATCATTACAGAAATTCCATACACTGATGGCTTAAGTATTACGAAACGGTAAATTTCATCAGATACCTCCTACAAATAAAAGATTTACAGCAACTGAATGATTGGCAAATCTTGCAAGTACTCCTACCCAAATGTAAACCACCATTAAGGGATCGTGTACTAGAATCATTAAGCTCGACTCTTCCAGTAGAAGAACTTCATACTACCATTATAAAACACTTTATTCCCACGGGAATTTATGAGGAGATCAAAAGAAACACCGTACTTCGAGTACAAGGAGCCCATGAGAGACTGGCCCACTATATTGCAGACATCAGAGAGTCTTTCCGACTACTGCAAGTCAACTGGAGTGAGAAACAATTGGTCGATACCATTCTAGTAGGATTATCTCCGGAAGAAAGATGTCGATTAGCATTAATAAATAGGCCCCACACTTTCGCAGATCTAGAACAATGCAGTATTCACTCGTCAAACGTATGGTACGCGGACCAGAACAGACATGCATTGCTATCCACTGTACCACGTAGATATGAAACGCAAGCCCTGGTAACAGATGGAAGAAAACAGCGCGAAAGACGACCATTTCGTAGACCTACCAATTTTCATGACCATAGTAAATCTAAAGACCCTCAACCTCGACAGGAAACCAGTGATACCCCTCGTAAAGAAAATATATGTTATAACTGCGGGAAATTTGGACACATCAGTAGAAACTGTAAACGGAGACAGTACTGTCAGAACACCCCTTATCCAAAAAACATGTAAGGCAGGGAGATCCGAAATCCTGTGTCTTCCGCAGCATTGTGAAAACAGGTAAACCCCTAATAGTCAACAAATTTAAAAAAAATAACCCAAGAAAATTAGACCCCTATGTTAAGAAGTTCATTGATAAATGTAATGTTATTAATAAATGAAATTTCAGTAAGTGTCGATTACCATACATACAAGTAGACCTCGGTGTTACATCCACCCTCGGATTAATTGATTCCGGATCAACACAAAGTTTAATTAGTCACAGCTAGCGGATAAATTGTTTGAACACAACTTAGCTAAACGCAGTCAATCGGTGAATATTAGATGTGCTACTGCTAATAAACAAAATTTAATGATAAAACTTATCATCACGTTTAAAGTAAAAATTAAAAATCTAACGTGGTATTTTCCAATGTTGGTATGCGACGAGTTAGGACCCGACTTAATATTGGGAGCTGATTTTATCAGTAAAACAGGAATAATTCTTGACATTCACGATAAGAAGTATTATTTTGGATTCGATCGTTCACAAAAATATAATTTTGATGATAATACAAATAACAAAGAAAGTACTGGAACAGCTTCTACACATCTAGAACACCACGAGTCTGAATTAGCTCATCTGGAAAGTAGAGATAGACGGAAAATCCAGACACTAATAGAACAGTTTTCCAACGTCCTCACTCCAAAGTTAGCACTAACGAACCTGATAGAGTACAAAATCAATTTGAGCGACAATAAAGTAATACGCCTACCCCCATACAAATTATCACCGCCAAAAATGGAAGTAATGAGGAATCAAATCAACAAATTATTAGAACAAGGAGTCATAGAACCCTCTACTTCACCTTACTCATCACCCGCGTTTTTAGTACCAAAAGGTCACGACAAACATAGACTAGTTGTGGACTACAGGCAACTAAATAAACGGATAGAATTCGAGTCTATACCACTTCCCGTCATCCACAGTGCTTTTCATTATTTTACGAAAGCGAAAGTTTTTACTATCATGGATTTAAATCAGGCATTTCATCAAATACCCCTTTCTGAAGATTCCAAACGTCTAACCGCATTTGCCGTCCTTTCAACCTGTACCAATTTACGAGAGTACCCTTTGGAATATCCCAAGGTAGTTCTGTATGTAGCCGATTATTAGAGAAATTATTCCATTACATAAAATTTAAATATGTGTATCACTACCTAGATGACATCGTTATCTATAGCGAATCAATTGACCAACATCTTAAACATCTACGTGAAGTACTATCCCGATTAGAGAAAGCTGGATTAACCGTAAACCCCAGTAAAGTAAATATTGCTGTCACAGAATTTTCATTTTTAGGTCACATCGTAAAGGCCAATGGAAAGGTAAGCATAGACCACGAGCGAACCCGTGCGTTCAGAGAATTTTTACCACCGCGGGATGCGAAAGGAATAGCCCGATTTTTGGGAATGATAAATTATTTCCACAAGTATATTCCTCATCTAGCCGAAATTGCAGCACCGCTGAATGCTTTAAGAAAGAAGGGAGCTAAATTTGAGTGGAATGTGCAACACCAAGCTGTATTCGAAAAACTAAAAGAAAGCATACTATCACCCCCAGTATTGCAATTAGCCGATTTTACAAAACCGTTTGTAGTGCAGACAGACAGTTCAAGTGTAGCCCTAGGTGCAGTAATATATCAGGAAGTAGACAACTCTAGACTACCTATTAGTTACGCTTCACGTACCCTGACCGACCAAGAAAAGAAATACTCCGCATACGAATTAGAATGTTTATCTATCGTTTTCGCATTTGAGAAGTTCAAACCCTTTTTAGAACATAAAGAGTTCCTGTTAGAAACGGATAATCAAGCATTATCTTGGTTACTAAATCACCCAAAACAGTTAGGTCGTATTGGAAGATGGGTATTAAGGTTAAATTGTTACAAATTTAAAGTACAACATATTAGAGGTACCCAATATGTAGTTGCCGATACACTGTCACGTATGTTCCAGCCGACTAGTAAAACATCTTAAAACAAGGAGAGTAGAGAAACGCCGATTATCAATACTTTAATTACCGAGTTTCCTCTTGCATTTACGGACATAGCTCAGTACCAACAACAAGACCCCCTTTTAAGACCGATTATAGAACAACTCGATAAAGGAAATAAGTCAGAAAAATACATATTGAGTAAGAGAGTATTATGTTATAGAATAGCAAACGGAAAATATTTACGAATAATCGCCCCTGATATTATTAAACCTATGCTGATGGAATACTACCATTCTTCCACCATTGGAGCACATATGGGAATAAATAAAACAATACATCGTATTCGTAAGGAATATCACTGGGAAAATATGAACAGTGAGATAGCTAATTTCGTGAAAAGGTTAAGTTATGTGCACTCAGCAAGCCAGCGAGAAACAGCCAAATAAGTCAATTAATCTCAGAAATTCCTGCTACCCCGTTCTCCAAAATTTATTTAGACTTTTCAGGACCCTACCCTCGTTCTAAATCAGGAAATACCATGCCACTCATGTGCGTAGATTCATTCACCCAATTTGTCTGGATGTATCCCATGCGGCGAACGTTAGCTCGACCACCGTAAGTATATTGCAGGATAGATTATTTAAAGATTTCGGTACACCCGTACATTTAGCGTCAGATAACGGACCCCAGTTTAAGTCAAAGGAATTAAAGAACATGTGTTTCAAACTAGGGATAGACCACATTACCACTACGGAGTATCGTCCGCAAGGTAATATAGCTGAAAGGTATTTGCGAAACCTAAAATCTGCTTTAATAGCCTACCATGCAAACGACCATACGTCTTGGGACCAGAACCTATCCTGGATACAATTCGCCTTCAATTCAGCCTATCATGAAGGACATAAGTATATACCATTTGAATTATTGTTTAAATACAAACCTAACCACCCATTATCCACTAAGTGGAAAATACATGAGTTACTACCCCATGAAATTAGGGATAAAAATATAAAGAAAATCTGGAATGAAGCTCGCGCTAATTTAAGAGCAAACTTAAAGAAATCGCGAAAATATCATGAGAGGATTAATAATAACAATGTAGTAAAGTACCAAATCGGTGACTTAGTAATGTATAGAACACACCCGACGAGTAGTGGAATCGATAAGACCACCTCCAAGCTATCATACCGATGGTGTGGTCCTTACCAAATTCACAAATACTTAACTCCAGTAACTGTAGCCCTGTACGAACCCTCTACTCAAAAATATGTAAGAAGAACACATATTACGCAGATAAAACATTGTCACGAAAAAGGAAATGGTAGAGTGCAAGCAAACTAAATGTAGAAAAAAGGTATATTTTTTTGTACTCAACTGCTAAAGCGTACTTGAGGAACCACTTGCTTACCTAATCGTATAGATAGGGATGAAGCCTGATCAACCTTGGATCCTATTCAGCGAAAGTAGAGAAAAGTGAGAAGTCAGCTGACATCGAATATAAATAATAAGTAAGTAATAAATTACTTACAGAGTAATTCTATAACAAGAGTAACTCACAACTATAGAAAAAACCGGTAGTAGTCATAAGTAGTAGTCTTAAGAAAAATTTAGTATGTTTTCAATATATAATTTATAAAGTGTGAATTTTATGTAGTCTAAGAATTAGTTTGTAAGGCGTTATATATGTTGATAATAGGAAGAGGTAAGTCGAGAGTGACTCATGCAACTCATAAAAAAAAAAACGAGTGAGAGAAATTTCACACAGTAATCCCAAGGATACTACCAGTACCTTGCTGACCTAATAACCCATAGAATACCCACCCGGTATCATCTTTAAGCGGCGGAGTATGGGACGATTTTAAAATAGGAAACGTAATATGGAGTAAAATTTATTTTAAATCGCACATTAAAATTAATATTACATCCCTTGATTAACTCAAAATAATATTTAATAAAGAGTTTTAAATGACAAAAGGAATGCGAGTGTAAAGTTAGGAAAACTAGTTAATAATTTACCATGCACTGACATGAATTAACTGGAATTAACCTGCATACAGATTCTTTTACTAAACAAATAATACTGGTAAAACTTGAAATTATTCAAATAATTAAACAATGATACAGTAGTATACTATTTAATTCTGAAGTAAGCATTGCTTTGGATAATTAAAAGGTCAAACTTTAAATACCGTAAATAGCAAATAAGGTGGAACTATTTTGTTGTGATGCGTAAACTCCGCGCAGTTAACTTACCTGCCCTGACATAATAATAATGCAGTCGAGATGGAGCGCTCTCGCAGTAAACACTACACCCTTGAACCATGCCCTGAAGTACTAAGATATTTTAATTTAAAAGTGCAGATATAACAACGTGTAAAGGAAAGTATCAGTTAACTAGTGTTTTATAAAGAAAAATGTAATCTATTAAATTAAATGGAATAAATAAGTAATAGGGATGACATCTCTATTGACTATGCATAAGATCTCCAATGTTTGTTTAAATTAAAAAGGTACAAAGTACCAAAAGTGAGAACATTTTATAAATAACGATGTGACGTGAACTTTTGGGAAACAAGAACTTTCACTCGAGTTGTACTACTAAAGATGCTTAGCTACCAGACTTCACAGAACAGCATAACAGCTTCATAATTACCAGGATCTCTTCAGGAACTTCACCCGGAAAGTAAACTTTCATAACCTTCAACCATTTGTGGACACCCCAAGGACCAAGGACCAGGACCCGGAGTAAACTTCACAATATCACAGGTGACACGGAGACTTGTCTTCCGTGGTTAAATGTGATTAAAACAAATGTTTGCAAAAGACAGTTTAATAAACTATATAAAAGACTTTAATTATTGTCACTTTGTAAATTGTATTATGTCATACGACTAAAATTATTTGTAATAGTAATTAGTGCTTGTAGTATAAAGCTTTTCAGATACTAGAGGTTAAATTAAGTCCATTCTTCAAATGCCCCCCCCCTTCAAATAGTATGATAACTTAACTTACAAAACCAATTTAATATCACGGATCCGTGGAAAAAGCTAGCACATAACAATACTTTTGTTGTGGACACCTTTTCAGAAAATATTTTGTAAACTCTATTTAGAAAACCTTATGGTAAAAATTCCATGTAGGACATAAAGGATAGCACCTAATACAGAGATGTCATTACTTAACACAAAATACTGAGTGAATAAATCATCAAACACCCCAACAGCATTCCTTTCTTTCTAACTACTACTGCTTGTTAAAATCTTCATAAGAAGTTGATTAAGACTATGGCAGCCCGTGCAATTGATCTGAGGCAATTACGCACTGGTTCCCGACGTTATAACGTAGGTAAGACGTTATATGGCTACGTCATTGACTATTGGCGTCAAGCGTGGTAAGTTTAACGCACGCTCGTTATTTCGCTCGTAAACGATGTAAACACTTTATTAGCGAATTCGAACTCACTTGACCTTTGCATACGAACAGTAATTATTCAAATTCTTTCGGACTTTATCGTCGGCTCAGCAGTTAACTATTTATCGTACGTCAGCTGTATTAACTTCTAATAGTGTGTCTGGTCGTTATAGTCTACCTAGAATCACGTGCACATGCTTTGCATTTTCGAATGTGATAACGATTTTTTTCCTGATCACATGACCCGAAGAATTCATTTCATTAACATACTGACGAATTCAGATTACGTTCACATAGCCGCCATATCTCCCCCCTCCCCTAAGAGTATGTAATTAGGCATCTGTAGTAGAGGTATGCTAAACTAGTATTTGAAAATAACAGGTACGAATGATACTGTTCCAAAAAAATAACACGTACAAATATCTGTTATTATATACTTATTATACATATGATAGTAATGGGTCCCATGTGTACCACCGAATCAGCATAGGACTCAGGCGGGTAGACTGCCTTATGCGAGCCGTACGGCATACAAGGAAGGCAGTGTGACCAGCACTACGCTTCAGCCGCCCATTTTTATCGCCAGGATGTTATCCCAGGTACTCATTTTCAACAGGCTGAGTCGACCTGGGGGCTAAAAAACGAACCTTGATTTTATGGTGCGGGCCCGGGAATCGAACCCGAAATCTTTAGGTTAGTAGCCAGGTGCCATACCCACTGGTCTACTGAGCCGCCCTTATTATGCATATACCTATATTATATTATTTGTTATAAAAATAAATTGAATCTAAAAGTACTAACAGTGTTACTTTATACTGTGACTTTATTAAGCTGTTACTGTTTAAAAGAAAATAAGAAACAAGAGAATTCGTAGGCCTATCTCCCTTTGGGAATACTAATTTAAGTTTTCACTAGGAGTAAACAAACTGACATAGATTTAATATTAAATTATTGATTCCGTTTTGGTTAGACAAATCAGTTGCGAAACTTAGGCAATGAAATTTAGAGTGTACGTAATAGCACAACAAATAATGTCAACAAAATTTACGTGAGATGTGCACTGAAGTTAAAATCATCTCCGAATCACATTAACAAAAAGTACTATACGGGTTATCAGCCACTCTGTAGGTTATGAAATTCGCTTTTTCAAAATTTACCACGTCGGTGACTAGTATAATATACAATTTGTTTTTTTTTTTTTTTTTGCTAAACTTGTGTTGCTACCACTAATACTCACTTACACTTCCATGAGCGCTTTCAAGCCTTTCGGCTCATCTTCAGATGGAAACAACCAGAGGCTTGAAAGCGCTCATGGAAGTGTAAGTGAGTATTAGTGGTAGCAACACAAGTTTAGCAAAAGTTAGACTTAACCACTAAGTTGTATTTATCGTTTAAATACAATTTTTTATTATAACCTGTATTAAATATCTGCATAACACACGAGAATAAATGTAACATCAGTACGAATTTTTTTTCATTTATTAAAAACAGCTTCGTCTCTTTGGCATAGATATATTCTGAACCTCGCCGTTTTGCTTCGGTTCGTACTTGTATGGCAATCGGGACATGCGCAGAATGATGTATTCAGCACCAAAAATTCGTACTCGTGTACTCGCAATACTCCTAATATTTGTAGTACTCGTTTACTTGTTACTTGTGTACTCGTAATACTCCTAATATTTGTAGTACTCGTTTAGTTGTTGTTACTTGTGTACTCGCAATACTCCTAATACTTGTAGTACTCGTTTACTTGTTGTTACTTGCGTACCTGTAATACTCCTAATACTCGTTTACTTGTTACTTGTGTACTCGCAATACTCCTAATACTTGTAGTACTCGTTTACTTGTTGTTACTTGCGTACCTGTAATACTCGTAATACTCGTTTACTTGTTACTTGTGTACTTGTTTACTCGTTAGTTGCGTAGGGGGGTCGAATCGGAACAGGTATTTCAACTTTTCAGTCATTGTTATATCCGTTCCACAAAAATATCGTTCCAAAATACCTGTTATAGGCATATCGGCCCACCTCTAATCTGTAGGAGGCACGCGGGTTGATTACACAGGTTCCGTGTTTCAATTTGTACAACTAGAGAAAACTACACGGTCATCCCGTGTCAAATGATCATGATCTGGAGGCTACGTCTTACAGCTGCAATCACTCGCTTCTATACTTACGCTGTTCATGTAGATGTAATTCTTGTCTTGACATCTTCCAGATATGCGTTCCTTCCTTTCCTAGGTTTCCTAAGTGGGTCATGAGTCGTATGACACTAGAGACTATCCTTAGTTCCAACTTCGTCGTGCTTATTTGCTAAACTGCTAAGTGTCATGTTCAGGATGAGGCCTTTCAGTGTTTCCACCATTTTCAAGTCCTAAACCACAACCCCTAAGGTCGTGGTTTAGAACTTGAAAATGGTGGAAACACTGAAAGGCTTCATCCAGAACATGAGAGTCAGCAATTTAGCAAATAAGCACGACGAAGTTGGAGTTACGGAGACTGCTAAGTCAAGTAACAAGATTAACTATCCTTAGTAATTACTGTAAATTAATAAATGATGAAATGTGTTGTGATGTCGACCATTAACTAGATGCAGATTTACCCAAACCATTTGTGTCGACGCTTCAGCAAAAGTTATTGTCAAAAATCAGAATCCGTATATAGGCGATGGAGAAATAATACACCTATCACGAGTGTTTTGGTGGAAGGCGTGATCGTATATGGTGTATAAAAAATAATAATAACTGTTACACACGAATTATTATTTTTATGTACAAGAATATTCACGGATATAATACCTTTCTCTGATGTGTGTGTAACTATGTTAAATTATTCAAAAACGCTGAAAGTATTCAGCTTTGTTCGGACGAGCAGGGTTTTGCTAGCAAGCGGTGTTGGAGTGCACACACAGCGTATGCACTCCCGACGGTTATCTGTTTCTGACAACGTAAGCCAACCATTACGAAACAACACCGGATTAAGCCAACAATAATGGATAATTAAGTATCATCTTGTTTGTGGAAAATGTAAATACTATATATCACTCGCAACAGCTGGGTGCCTCCTCTGATAATGCAAAGCAAGGATTATGAAACGTGTTTAGCTTTAGCATTACATTCGTACTTGGAAAACTACGAGTTACACACTGGTACATAGATATGTGCCATGTACACTATCCGCTCCCAACACACATGTAGGCCTATATGTACACTGTACTACGCTGTGTGCGGTGTGCGCGCCCACCTACACACACGTATACATGTATATTATTGTTAATAATAAAAAAAAACTTTTAACAAGAATATATTTTTTTATTTTGTAAATTACAAATGTTTCTGACAACGTAATGGACTAACAATGGAAGCTCCTACTTCCGCAATAATATCAGAAATATTTTTACAACATTTAGATATAAAAATACATGATATTATTAAAAATCTAGACCCTATAGGTCATTATTACAGATATTTAGATGACACACTCTACATATCTCAAAATAATGATAATAACATTAGTCAAATTTTTAATTTAATTAATAACCTCCATAAAGATATTAAATTTACTACAGAACATGAAACTAATAATAAATTAAATTTTTTAGGTATTACTATTATAAATAACCATAATATGTAATAAATTTGAATACAATATATTCAGAAAACCAACTCAAACTTCATTAATAATTCCAAAAAATTCAATTCAAATATGCTGCATTCAATTTTATGATATATAGCCTAGAATGAATAATAATCCTTTAAATAAATTAAAAATACAAAAAGAAAAGAACATTATATATGATATTGCTATAAAAAATGGATATAACCCCGAAATTATTGATAACATAGTAAACAAAATTAATAAAAAAAATACTAAATAATTCTTTCAATAACAAAACAGAGAAATTTAAAAATTTTGAATTTATTAATTTATATCTCATGATGACAGTTGGACTACTATCGAAACATTTGTAATTTATAAAATAAAAAAATATATTCTTATTAAAAGGTTAACAGTTTTTTATTGTTAATAATAATATAAAATAACAAGAAAAATTTGAGCACATATGAATATAATACATGTATGTATTACACTTAATCTATGGGAGATCAATTAACCGAGAGGCATTAGGCGCCGTCTTCGAATATTTATGAAAACGTACAGTATCTTAATTTTTTTTCAACTGATAAAAGCAGGCCCTTCAGAAAAGAAAACATCATCGTTCACTCTTCAAAGCTTAGGAGAATTCTCGTATTCTCGTCTTATGAATCTGGGCATTTTGCTGCCGGTCGACCACTGTTTATTCGCGAATATGCTAATGGAACAACCATAAACTAATGGCGTATGCCCTTTATAGTTTTTACTTAAAGCGTTTGTTATTATTACATAAAAAGGTACAAATTTACTCATTTTTCTTTGGTGAAAAAAGAAAACATTCTCAGAAACCATCGTCGGCCGCGCTAATGACAAACGTTGTTGTAAAAGAGATCCCAAACTCATCGGACTATGTCATCACACAACAGATCTATATCTTAAAAAACTAACTTGCCCACGAACGTCAGTCATAACTAACGAGCATTATGGTCACAGTGAAACAGTCAGCAAGTTGACCTCAGTCTTTGTATAAATATACAATGTTTAATCTAGCGGCTGGCGGCGCGTTGTACTCGATGGACCCGTCACACTAAACACAAAAGCCGCGCGGTATGCCTTGGTCCTTTATGAACTGTTAAGCAGAGGTTTATTTTATTTTTTTTATTTTCGTATCGGCCATCTAAGGCCAATTTCAATTCTTACTCTTTGTTCTTTCCTTTTTTCCAATATTCCTTCATCTTCTCGCTGTGTCTCTTCTTCCTGTCTTCAGTCCACTTTGAACCTGCGTTTCTCTCTCTCCTACCCTTGACTCCCTCCATTTTTAACACTTTTGCCCGAAAAACGTCTCCTACAATTGCTTCTTCTGCATGCATATTATTTTTTTCTAAATCCTTTTGGACTTCTTTAATCCAACTTGATTTTGACTTCTTCCCCCACAGATATTTGAAGATTTGCTTTGGTTTATTTATTTATTATATACAATGTTCAATTTTTTTTAAATATAACAATGGCTCTCATGTATACCACCGAAGTAGCTTAGGAGTAGGCAGGGTAGGGTGCCTAATGTGAGCCGTACGGCATACAAGGAAGGCAGTGTGGCCAGCACTACGCTTCAGCCGCCCATTATTATCCCCAGCATGTTATCCTAGGTACTCATTTTCAACAGGCTGAGTCGACCTGAAGGCTGAAAAACGCACCTTGATTTTATGGTGCGGGCCCAGGAATTGAACCCGGGACCTCTAGATTAGTAGCCAGGTGCCATACCCAAGGTCTACTGAGCCGCCTAATTTTTTTATATCTTCATTATGATACTGACATAATAAAGACTGTGCCGTTAAAGATGTGTAATGTGTTAATTAAATTAACTTTTATTGTCGATTATCTTTTTTTTTCGATTAAGTAGTCTACATATGGTTAAAGTACATATGATATATTTAAGTATAAGATTAAATAGGTAGCTTATGATTCGGCCCGCCATCGAGTCCCTGAGTTTAAATGTGGCTCTCACTAAAGTTGGAAACCACTGATCTAAAATGTATCTGAACGCGTTTGGTCATGGCCGGCTCTAGTAGAAGGCCGGAATATTAAACGTGGCAACACTGGAACCAGCTGATATTTGAGACCGACTAGACAATCTCTTAATTTATGTATTTCAATAATCAAATCGCGTCATTTTTAATTGCCGGTTAACAGCAGTTTTATAATTCTTAATTTTTTGCAAATTAAAAGTTTATTATGTAAAATACTGTTATATTATTAAAGAAATAAAAGCCGCGCTTATTAACTGGCGGCTCAGTAGACCAATGGGTATGGCACCTGGCTACTAATCTAGAGGTTCCCGGCTCGATTTCCGGGCCCGTACCACAAAATCAAGGTGCGTTTTTCAACCCCCAGGTCGACTCAGACTGTTGAAAATGAGTACCTGGGATAACATCCTGGGGATAATAATGGGCGGCTGAAGCGTAGTGCTGGCCACACGACCTTCCTTGTATGCCGTACGGCTCGCATAAGGCAGCCTACCCTGCCTGACTCCTAAGCTGCTTCGGTGGTACACATGGGAGCCACTATTTATTATTATAATAATTAACTCATTCATATGATACGAATTCAATAATTCGAACAAAATTAATTCATTAAGTCTAACACTAATTCACTAATTTCTTCAACTTAAACGCATAGTACTAAGTGCGCACAGGCTATAATTTTGATTTAGCTGTAAATAGGCCTACTTATGATTTTAGTAATGCTATGAAATTAAATCACAATACAACATGTTCACTTTAGCTATTTTATTACACTATGCTTATAGGCCTCAGGCGCAACGTTGCCACGTTTAATATTCCGGCCTTCTACTACAGCCGGCCATGGTTTGATTCAAACGAACGTAATACAAAAAAACGCGCGCGCTCGCAGACAGCAAACAAGTAGAAACGAACACGAAACTACAGTATACTTTCTATTGCTTGTCAATATGTGACGAATGTTCTAGAAAATTTTACCAAAAAAAAGTGCTTATCTGTCTCTTTTCTTCTAAACACACACAAACGCTGGAGCGTGTGACATAAAACGCCATGCAAGCTATTACTGCTGACCACGCACAATACATGAATTGGTACCAAACTCATCCAAACCTTGCATCTGCTTGGTTCGTGTCGGTCACTTAGCTCAGCTGAACTATAATATTCTACTAAGCACTCTTAATGATTTTGCTAGCGTGGTAGTTTTCCGCTGGAACAAGCCAGCAAAGTTTCGAAATAAGCTAGAACGCTACCCAAGATAACTACGAAAGAATAGGCAGTCATCGGATGCGACCGGACACTGCCAGCACTGGAGCACGTCATTGGCTAGTGCCCAAATGCCTCCAAACACCTGGTCCTAAAACTACTAAAGACTGACATTTACACTTAAACTTGGTTTTGGTAGAGTTTAGTAGTACATCCCTGAAGTTTAATTATGTTTACCTGTAGACGTTACGGCTACAATTGGCCTAAAATTATGCCTACCATGTAGCCCTATATAGTCACTATTCTCTCCTACAGGGGGGTCCTACAGGGATCGTGTCGCCATGGCGACATTTAGAAAATTTTTGGGGCGAATTTTTTTTTTTTACTATTGCATGAAAAATTTGTATTGTAAAACAAATCACGTTTTACTGAAAATATTAATTTGTGATTTATTATTAGAAATCCTTATTTTTTTTAGTTAATAACTACCTACAATCAATATAGGCCTATCGTTTCGGTAAAAGGTAATATTTTGTAATAACTTAGTTTTGAGCTAGAAAGCCCCTGCCTTTGCTCGATTAGGTAAGAAATTTTACTGTACATAAAAGAGAGAAAAGGTCTTTTCAGAAAGTTTTTTTTTTAAATTGGGGGAAAGCGTCATAGGGGTTGGGGGGGATCGGCACCCCTGTCTCTCTCTAAATATATATAAAAGAAATACTTCGTTCATGTGACACGTCTAAGTTTTACAGCCCTAAAGTGACTCATGTCTGAAAAATAGCATGTAGACCGAACACATTGCAAAAAATCATAAGCCGAAAAATAATGTTAGATTATAAACCGAAGGGATAGAGTAGAACAAAACAGCGGTGCCATTAAAGGGGTGAATCAAGTAAAATGGCAAATCCCTGAAGGGAAGAATAATGATTATTATAAAACATCTGTCTGTCTGTCTCTGTTCTTCTCCGTGATTTTCAGTCTGTTGGCTGGTTGACAGAAGTCACAATTCTTCTTTTTTGTCGACTTCTACTTTCAACAAACCTCCATCAACTTATCAGATTCGTTGCACCCATCGTTTTCTTTTGTTCCACACTTGGTTGTGTCCTACATTTATCAATTCGATCTTTACGTCTATTAAAGTTGCGAAAAGTACTTATCAACTGTTCGTAATTCAACGTGATTAGGAATGTTCCTAATGTTTTGAGACAGTCTTAATATTGCCCCACGCGATCGAAATGACGTGGTCAGAACACAACATTGCCCGTCGATCCACACACGGTTCTAACTTATGGAGGGTTATTTCGTGTGCTTGGAGCATTGTGTCTCGACCTGCAAAGTCAAGCGTCACATACGTACTGTACGCACATCAGTTTTGCTGCCGAGACGCCTGAGGAACGGGGGGTCTACTGAATGATAGTGCGTGCTTGTGTTGGTGGGGTAAAACTGGTTCTGAAAACATTGTTCAGACGTTCAGAAGACGTATTTGGTTGTAATTTTGTGTGCGTATTAGACTGAGGGTTCGTACATTATATATCAGCATAATTTATTGAAATTTGTTAAAGTGTGTTTTCTTATTCGCTACAAGAAATACCGTGTGGGAGACAGTCAAGTCACACCGAAACTGTATTAAACGTATTTTAAATGTGTAGTATTACAGTGATGCGTGCAGTCGAATGGCATACGCCACCACATTCCTTGATCGGTAGCAAAGATGCTGCTGCGACAGTAAATACAAAAGGTGGGTTGATGATCACACGGCCGAACGGTGGCCAGGGTCTCTACACTCTCGACGGTAGACAGAGGACAAAATAAGTAATTATTTGAGGTGATACGATTCGTTTTTTAAATTAAAATCTTTGACTTCACAAACTCAACTGGCTGTTGTAATAAAACGTTCGTTCACTTTGGAGACAATTTTATCAGTATGTAATTGAGATTTGGTTCGTCAGTTCTCAGAGTTACATAAACGTCGGATTGTAAATCAATTTTGAAGCGTCACGGCCACAGATGACGTTCGCGATTTCAAAAACTTCTACCTTATTTCTTAATACGTTACTAGAAACAAACAAATGCGACGTATCACTTCCATTAACATCGTTGCGTAGGCGTCTGATAAGATACTGAACTTTGTTCGTTCTCATTACACGAATCAATTATAAAGCGTTCCGTCCATCGCTTCCCCCGTCTTATCGTTTCAATCTTCTTTTTCGTCGGTTGTCCCCTTTTTGTTTTTTTTTTCTCTTGGCTATCAGTTCGATATTTTTTGGGAGCTTTCTTTCAGTATTCCTTTCATGTGTCCATACCGGTCCATTTTATATGGATTTATCGTTTCCCTTATTATCACATCAACATCAGCTCTCCATGTATTTTCTTCCCAACAGAGTTCGTACAGCGTTCGCCTCATCTTGCATCTCAAAGGCACGTACACACTAAGCTAACGAAGGCTAGCTAGGAATTCGTTCGGTCAGTGTGTACGTAGCAACAAACCCCTTCGTTCGTGTTCGTCAAGGTTCGGTCGATAGGAGGAACAACACCGAACGGAACCGAACTGAAGCATATGGCTTCGTTCGTTGTAAATGTGGACGGCACAACGAACGCCGAATTCCTTCGTTGACATTTGGCCCGAACGTCTTCGCTACTCTTCGTTCGCTTAGCGTGTACGCGCCTTCATATTCCAAATTTCTCTGGTTTCCAAATCATTGTCATTTGTGGCTCTGCTCGTCACATCCTGTTGAACGCCTTGTTACCATGTTAGCCTAGGTCTGACTCTCCTTCTTTCATTCAGTGCCACGCAATTTCATATCGAAGCCACCGTTAATTTTTCATGTGCCCATACCATTCAAGATGCCTTCTTTTTACTCGTTCAATAATTGTCTCTTCCACGATAACTGCATTTCTTACATGCTGTAGTTTAGTCGTTCTACAGGCCCTACGCAGGGAGTCCATTTCTACTCTTCTATTTTCTCCTTTGACTTTTTATGCAGTTGCCAGCATTCGGCTCCATACGCCATAATAAGTTCTACTATTGTTTTACCTATTCTAACCTTAACAGAAAGTTTTAGTTTTGACGACTAAAGCAAAGAATTAAGTAGGTGTATATAGTATTCCTCTCCTGTGTTAATTTATTTCTGATATCTTCTTCTGCAGTTCCATATTTGTACTCTTCATATGCTTCAACGGGTATGTTGTTTTCAAGTTGAATACAATCTGTTTTTTTTTTATCGATCTTCAATCCCCATTTAGAATACTCTTCAAATAACTTTACCCTCATACAGTAATGCCGTTTTGATCATTTACGATGACTACTTCGTCATCTGCAAAACGAAGTGTGTGGAAGTCATCTGTTTTCTTCATGACTGAATATTACCGACCTTGGAAGACTCCAATATTCTCCAGTAATCCGGATTCACTGCTTCCTGTCCATCGAATTTTGCTTTCTACCTCCCGCACTACTGACTGTTTGTAGTAATTTTTTCGCTACGATCTTGTAAAGGGATCTTTTAGCATTCTTGTTAGGATTGCTATGTAATGTGAAGACCGGCTGATCTAGCCGTTGCAGTCCTGTGCTCTGATACCACTACAACTACCTACCTTCGTCCACACACATGTCGAAACTTAAAAATCATTACGTATCGCAGAACGTTATCCTTTCATACGGATTATGAAATCTGGGCCGTATTTCTGTGTTCAGGAGAAAGGCCTATTATGACGACAACAATAAGACGCCTGGAAGTCTCGGATCCTTAAACGTTACGCTGGACGTTTCTGAATCTTCAACGGTCTGTAAGTACATTCGATTACTTAGTTGCATATTCGGTTAGAAACCGAAATACCATACCATAGACTTACTATATTATTCTTGAGGACAAGAAATTCGAGAATAAAAAAAACTAATTTTAACACCAGTCAAAAAAAAACCGCAGTTCCATTAAGAGAAAGAATGAATGCTCCTTGGTATGTCTCTGTGAACACCTAAACCCTTATTCATCGATGATACTCTTAAATCTAACGCTGAAAGGTACAAAAAGGAAATAACAAATCACTCATATGATTTAATTAACGAATCATGAAACCAATCCACAATAACAAAACGATCAAGAAAAAGTGGCCAGCGGGTCTGATAAGATAAATAGTGGGTGAAATGTCCGCAAACAGTTCTTTTTTCAAGAAGTCATCATATTTTCTTATTACTCTATTCTTTTACGCTTTAAGTAGACCGTAAATTTGCAATAAATAAAAAAGATACCATCAACACATTATACACTTTTCTAAAATTATTGTATTTCTTAAAAAAACATTGTAACTGTACAGAAAATTAATTATAATTAAATTGTAATAAAATAAATATATTTAAACATCGAAATGTTTTAATTCACGTAATTTCACTATTTCTACTGTGAGCGCTTCAGGATCGTATTCCCACTGAACCGTTTTATCTGGAATCCTCTCGAGTATCGAGGTATTACAGAATTTAGTAGATTAAAACACTCCTGTTTTTTCATTTTGGCTTGTATTCTCCGTTTACTAACCGTTCAAGATTGACACCGATACCGTGGTACAATCAGCAGCCGTGGATCTGTCTCCCTGCAAGCGATTACGTAACTAACACCCCGGTATGAAGGATCGCTTGACATATGACCTTATCGACACGTGTGCCGGGTAACGGGTTGGCAAAAATAACAACTACACGCAACAACACAATAACTGTCACCGAGTTGCCAATTGGATTTCTCCACTGTTGAATACCTGTCACTCGATCACAATCACTGCGACATCGATGTTGCGTCCAATTTATATACCTAGCGTCTATTGTGTCATACATCAACCACCATGCACCGCACAAACAGAATTTAATATGCGTCGCGGCTTCGACTCCCACGTCTAATGGTTATTGCAATTCGATTCTCACACTTTTCTTAGCCTGTTTTATTCTAAACAGTGTCAAATCTTAACGCTGGTGTTTTATATAAGCCAATATTTTTATTTAAAGCGAATAAAAATTAATTTATTAACGTTAAGTACACATTTTTAAGGGGAGATCACCAGGTTTTCGGTCAAAAAATCGATTTTTTTTAGGGTCCCAAAACTTTCTCCATTTCATCTGATTAAGAAAATATATACTTTTATGAGGCTAACTACATTAATGTGACCATAAAAAAATAAAATGAAAAGTATTACGCGTTGTTTTCCAATCCCATTGTTTAGCTTTACACGCGTTTTTCCGTAACCATGGTTTTCAACAGTTAGGTACACTTTTCTCAAAAACTATAAGTGCATTGAGTTCAAATTTTTTGTGGTTGAACACTACAATGTAAAAAAGTGTACTAGAATTAATCTCTTCTTTTTGAAAAATTTGTTTTATAAAAAATGTTTTAATACAAAAAATTTGTTCAAAAATTTTTTTTAAATTAATTATTTTTTATATTGGTATTTTTTCTTAAATTGGTTCAAACTAGTAGGCTACATCATGTGACAAATATATGTGTTAAGGTACGGTAGAAATTTCAAATACATAGCTTCAATAGATCATTAATTAATGGCACCTAATTAAACCCCTGTTCACCCATTTAATATGCACTGGACAAAAAAAGTGCGGATCTCCCCTTACACAGATTGCACTCAGCTGTGAACATGAGACCTCAAAGTAAAAACTATTAAATTTACCTTAAATGAATTTAAAAAAAAAATAATAATGACGGGATCTTAATATGACAGATTTTTTCCTCATTGCTTGTAAGGTCAATGCCTCTGTTCTGCTTGTTTTAAAAATAGAATTTGAAGAAATACTTTGAACCGACGAATTTAGCTTTTCCGGATAGCTCTTCTGATAAGAGCTTCCTGGAAAACCAAACTATACATAATTAAGGCAGGCGGAAAATCACAAAGTTTTATTAAAATATTAAAAAAACTTGGTCTGTGACGGGGGTTACTGTCTGTCCCTAGTCCTTTCCAACAATCAGGTATATCGGTACGATAAGGTAAGAAAATGGAAACGCATAGACGCAGGAAGGAAGAGTCTGAAGCTAACGTCTTGCCTGAAATGAAATAATAACTAATATTACGACAACCAATCAGAGAACAGAGTCGGGAATACGGCTAGCAAGTTTACAGACAAGGAAAATTTTAGTAAAGTAGGCGAAAATGAGTAATTTTTTAAGGAAAACAAATCTTTGAAAGCCTGACGGGAGGTTAGCTCAGTGGTAGAAAGCTTGCTGTGGATTTGGCTCAAGGTTCAGTTAAGCGAACCCCGACTATCTACTGTCTACAGGTCCGTATCGCAGTCAGTAGCCGACACTAGGAAGTCTGACAGCCGATCTTGGGCGGTGAACCAAAAAATTACCCCCTACTGAAGTGTACAGGGTAAAGAAGAGTTAAGAGACTACACGGTAACAGTTTGCGGTCTCACTCACACACTATCTGTCACACACTGTCGCTTCACAACGTCACTGGTAGTCTATACTATGCTTCTCAACACAGCTATAATGGAAAGGTTTCAGACCAAGGTGCTGGGAACCAAAACCAATGCACCGTGGTTCATCAGCAACAAAGACATCCGTAGCGACCTGGACCTGCCCTCAGTCAGTGAAATCATTGCGGTGTTTAGCGAAAGATATGTGAAACAGCTTGAAGAGCTCACAAATCTACTAGCCGTAAATCTACTAAACAAAAGCATGCAGTCAAGACGATTAAAATTAACATTTCCGCTGGATTTACTTAGACTTTAAAACTCTAAATTATTGTACATAATGTTTTTTTTAAATACTCATAAAGAGAACTAGTCAATGGAGTAGTTCGCTTCATACCATGTATCCTGTGAACAATTGTGTTTATTGCTATGTATTAACAGATTGCACAAATAAACGTAAACTTCCACTGTTCTCGCTAGCCTTTTTGCAGCCGATATTCACACAGCCGATACACTGTACAAGACTGTTGTGCGCATGTGCGAAAAGAATGAAAATTTTGTTAGCCTCGTAACGAGGTGTTTGTCCACTGCGCATCTCCAAACCACTGTTCAAAATGTACCGTCAGGTACATACCTTTGAAACAATCTACACGCTCCCCGGCTACCAGTCACATCTATGTTGGATTCGAATGCCCCGTTCAAAGAAATTTCGAAACTAGATTGTTTCCAAAACTAATCGATTCTATGGCGACAACTCTAAGAAATATAATGAAAAAAAAAAAAAAAATAGAAACCGTGCTACAGACTTCAGACTACGAAAAAGAAAGCTTGTCTTCTGTCGCAGAAAAACCAACGCAACTTCCTCTTAAAAAAAATCAAAAATACTAAATACATTGTTCAGAGCGTCTTACACGTTTTCATACGTAAGAGTAGCCTAAATCCCGATAATTTACAACGAGGGACTCACACATACACGTTTGCTATCACAGATAAGATACCGTGTGACATCTGCCTTTTCAGAGAATGATGAAAATTGCCACGAAACTGTCAACTTATAATCAACGCGCAGATAAAAGTAATTGCGTACTTCAGCGAGAGGTCGGTTTGCACATGCCATGCAGCAAAGCTTGCCAATTTTATTTTTAAAATACATTCAACTATTCTTAATTTAGTGTTCGCTTCGCTCACACACACACACACGCAAAACGTATTATGTTTTCTCGAGTAAAACGAAGACAAGTGTTAAGATCGCATCGCGCCGCCGCACCGTCCTCTCGAAACTCGCACACGATGAATAAACATTTCTGTTGTGCACATTTTGTTACGACGACAACCAGCAATAAAAATTCAACTCGTCAAAGGTCAGTTATCTGTTTCATATGACAAAATTATTTATTACTGTACGTCGTGAGGGAGTACGTGAGGTCACTAGCCGCCCGTGAGTTCACGGTAATTTGTGAAAATACTTACTACATTAATAGAATGATATTATTCAATAAACATTCCTTTTCAATTACTTAGGTTCACATGTCATCACACGAGCGAAGCGAGTTCTCAGTTTTAACTCGACCGTTTGGCATTTGTCTGTCTGTCTATTTGCGGTAAGTCTCACGATCATCAACTGATTTTCTTTAAATTGGCATCATGAGTGTCCATACTTTTACCGTACAGTATCCTATTGTTTTTAAAGCTGATCGCCCCAAAAATAGGAGCGTTAGGCAGAAAAGTGAGGGGTCAAAACTGTAAAAAAATTACAAAAATCCGTATGCGGTATTAAATAAATTAAAGGTAATTTTAACCAAGGTCTGAATACAGTGTTCATTTTCTGTAAATTTCAAAGCTTAAGACGCCGCGATTCAAAAATGGGTAAAAAATTTAATAATATCGTAAAGTTTCGTGTGGGATATAAAATTAAAGAGCTTATTAATTAAAAACTAAATATTGTGAACACTTCTGGAAGTTTCTATATTTTAGGATCACGGGGATCAACGATTTTACAAAAATTGTGAAAATCCGGCCAGGTGTCAGACAAAAGTGAATTTTAACCCAAATTCGAATGTAGCGTTTATTATGAACATTATTTAACATTGGATAAAAAAGGTACCGTACTCATTTATGAAAATTGTAAAAATCTATGTGGGGCATCAAATTATGAGGAATATTATACGAAATACAAACTCAATATCCGAGTTCTTAAACTTTCACGGCCGGGGTCAATATTACTGAAACGGGCTACTACCCCGAGGTCTAATGTTTGAAGAACCAAACGTTTGTGCCTCACCAGCGGAGGCCATCTTCAGTGGTAAACAGTACCAGCAGATGTTCGCCGTAAACACCTCAGTGCACACGCAAACCATGTTTTCACCCTTCTACAAGTACGCATTCCAATACGATGTAAGTGGAAAAACAGCATGGATCGACCATAAGCATCCGTCTCTGATTGACTCGGGAGCACAGCATGCCAAATCCTATTTAACAGGAGGCTTTCTCCCCTTCGATTCAATGACGTTATCAGGCGAGCGTTGAAGCTTCCTTCCATCGATGAGTTTGTCCGCTCTCTTGCACTCAAACTGTTCACATGAGCCTCTACCTCGTCCTATCCTCACTTCCGCCGCCTTAACAGAAACCTGACGATAGAAATTGAGCACTGGCTTAGAGATGCACAGTGTACAAACACCTCGTTGCGAGGCTAACGAAATTTTTATTTATTTCGCACATGCTGACAACAGTCTTGTGCAGTGTTTCATAATATGAACGTCGGCTGCAACAAGACTGGCGAGAACAGTGGAAGGTTGTGTGTGACAGAGAGGGAGATAATATGGAAGTGAGACAGTGAACTGTTATAGCGTTGCCTCCCCTCTCTTCTCTGTAGATAACTTAGGTATATTTGTGAGTGGGGGTAATTAATGCATTGGGTCGGCGCAGCTTACTGTTCAGGAACGACTGTCGGGGCTATACAGACAAAGGCCCACCTCCACTCCCTCCACCCCCCTCACACCGTCGCCCTTGTGATACCTGACCACCCATCCCTTTCCCTTTAGCAATAACTTAAAGTATACAAATCATTTTTTTCCTTTCAAGAAATAAGAGAATAATAATGATATACTTAACCATCATTCCCGTCCCTTTTCGTCCGTTTCAATCCATGAAAACAAGCCACTGAGGATCGCTCTGGGGTCCAGAATCTTAACAACAGCCTCCATCCCACCAAACTAGAAGCCCTCATCCCTAAACCAGTACATATGGCTATTCAGGTTAATTTATTGTTATATTGGAGTGTTAGTGGTCTCAAATATTTCTACTAGTAATTTTATACAAACCACTATGTTGTCTTTGGTATTGACAAGCCTGAAGATGGCTTGACTGCCGAAAGCGCTCGTCAATACCAAAGACAACATAGTGGTTTGTATAAAATTACTAGTAGAAATATTCAGGTTAACTGTAGCATCAGGTAGTCATCGGGTTTGCCTTTATTATCATTAAAAACCTACATGTGTGTGCCGGTTATAAGTACATAATCAATTTCCATTCCAGTATAATGGCGTCAAACACAATCAAAACCTACTGACAACTTACAATCTGTGGTGACTAGTGCAGTCAAGTATTACAAAAAATACGTTCATACTTCGACCCACGAAAGACTGCTGAAACCAAAGACAACGAAAAGACAAATTAAAAAAAAAATGTATGCGTAATTAACGAAGAAGAAAAACTCCACACGACGAATTTATACGACCGATTTCTTTAGATTTCTGTTTGAAGACGCGAATAAAACTGGCAGGGAAAAATTATTCACGGCCTTTTCGAGAAAAAAATGAAAACTTTTCGCTCCAGGAAAAGGTAACTCTGTTTTATTCAATAGAAACCGTATAACTGTTTCATCCTGTAGGCATTTGAAAAAATAAATAAAACCATGAAAAAAACTCACTCTCTCAAAAGATAATAGAAACGAAGTGATTCAATTGTTTTTCAAAACAATGCAATTCCTACAGAAATAATGTTGAACAGTGTTTCAAAGAGACCTGATTGTATATCAGTTACCTGTAATGAGCACGCGTCTTCCTTTGTTCAAACGTGTACAAACCTATACAATACATCGACAATTGGATTAAGAATCCACAGGCCTACTTCACGTTTTTACACAAATCACTTGCATGTTTGCACGTGTGTCGCACACACTGAAAATCTTTCGTAAATGGAATGTTAAAAATAATGTTACATTCAACTGGATCAAAGAGAGTTACAATTTATAGGTCTTGTCTCAAGGATAAGTAACAAGAACAAAATAAGAAACTAGGACTAACAAAGAGAGAGACGAGAAAACCATTTCCTGGATACGAAATAAAACTATACTGTCGATATGACCTACAGTATGTGGTGTCCCAAACTTTAGTTGGGTTGGCAGAGATAGTCGTTTGACTACCACCAACCGTAGAATATTTTATGAATGGTAGCTCTGCAGTTGACACGTTCTTATTTGATGATGACCTGCCTAACTCGGAAAGTGGCTTGCAGACGTCTGCACACTCATAGAGTCGAATCTGCGAGGATTTCGGATTACAGATTTCCACACTGAAGATCAAGGTGATGGCTTTTCGTGGAGTTGATCCCACATGAGCAAAAAGTGTCGTAGATGGTACTGTTCTGGACCAGTACAACAGCTTTGAACTTCGAATTTTAAATATCTGTGTTGTAATGTGTCTTACATTACAATCAGTGATATGGTGAAGAAGCTGTACAAGTTCAAGCATATACGTGGGACCATCAGGCGGTAAATCTAAAACCTCAAATCAACGAGTAAAGAAACATGGCTGAAGTTCTACAAGGTGATGGCCCTAACCACACTTCTGTACGGGTCTGAGAACTGAACTTTAACGAAATCCCAGGCCAGTTTCATTCAAACGGCCAAAATGAAATTTCTCAGGTACGTGGCAGGATATAGGCCTACTCTTCAAGATGGCAAAAGAAATGTCGATGTACGGCAGGAGCTGAATGTTATGGGTATACTTGATAGGATTGGCCAGTGTCGGCTAAAATGGTTGGAACATCTTTACCGAATGGATGACTCCCGCACACACAAAAAACCGTGGAATTATAAGCCTAATGGACGAAAAGGCGTGAGACGCCCGAAGAAGCGTTGGAGTGACCAGCTGTAGTCTATCTGCTTGGGACCGGGTTTGGTTTGGTTTGGTCATCTCGCTGAAGACGATAATGATGACCAAACTTTTCATCCATTCCGTAACGTGATATCTTTCGGGGCGAAGAATTACTTATCAGTATTGTCTCATCACAGAATAAGCGAAACGTTTGGTTCCACAACGATGGAGTAAATATTAGCAAAAACCATTCGTGTAGAACGGGGCCAGCCACCAAATCCTATCCGTTATGGTGGACACCGAAAGGCTTCGTCCGGTAGAAAGCAATCACAGGTTCAGCGATTATTTACGGCCACGACGCAATATTAAAAAAGGCCGCTATAAAACAAAATAAATCTGACTATGTCACGTTTGGTGTTCCCATGATCTGCCAAAACACCTGAAGCAAGTAATAAACCACCTCTCCAAGTCAGCGTTTAAAACAGGACGGTGTTCGTCCACCTTTCAGTTAAGTACCCTAGCGAGATGCAGCCGCTGGCCTAGGCTAGCCTCCTTTTCTCACATAGTTTCAATCTCGTCACCATTTGCTGACGCACGCGCGCGCGCGCGCGCGTGTGTAAACAGAAGTGGGAGGAGGAGCGACGAGGTCACAAACGACCAACTCGTGAACGATTGATAAAGCTCAAAAGTTAACAGGTGTTCACCGGTCGGTAAACACGCGGTACGGATTACCGGCGCTATCGACAGTATCGGGTCTGTAAACGGTTTGCGAATTCGCCGCGACATGAACAAACGTAACAGGAAATATTACAAAAAAACCCACATGTGCAGAATATTGATCGTAGCCTCCCGCACAGGGGTAATAACACCAAAGGTCGGGGTGTCGTATTGCATCATTGTAGCAAAATTTCGCGTTAGCGGTTTCGTCATTAATCGCAACAACGTAAACAATGACTGCTTAACGTATTACGCAACTGTTGCGCAAATTTTTACACACGCGTCACGAAAGAATAATAAGTAATGTCATTACTAGAGTCGTCAACTGAATGGTAAGCTAGGATCGAACAGACGGCGATTCCGCAGGCGAAAGATACTGCGAGACTGTCCGAGCCGACTGAAGTGTAGGAGAGCATCCTCTACACCAGTGGTTCCCAAAGTACGGTCCGCGGACCCCTGGGGGTCTGCGACAATGTTTCAGGGGATCCGCAGACACTTTTAAGAAAAATTAGAATATACCGTAATTTTCTCCGATTTTTATGCTCTAAAATCTAAATCTAAATATTAGAATCTTAAAACAATTAGTAGAAGATTTCAGTATTTTGTTGTTGTTGAAACTAATTGTAAGTGTAAAAGTAATTTCAAACTAATGGCTTTAATAATTTCTTTAAATCGTGTCGTATAGCAGATCTGATTATCAGCCGAATTGACTAGACCTCTCTCTTACAGTACAAGAAGAAGATTCATTGGCAGAACTTTCAACCGACAGTTCATTAAAATTACGGTTTTCGCAATTACATCTAGCTGACTTCTGGTTATATTTAATGACTGACTATCCTGAATTCGCAAAAAAAGCTTTGAAGCTTTTAACTGTGTTTCCCTGCACTTATTTGTGTGAAACCACATTCTCTGTGCTCACGTACTTAAAGTCAAAGTTAAGAAATAAGCTTGATGTCGAGGGTGACTAAATATTGAAATTATCAGACATTAAACCCAATATTGCAGAGCTAATTGTTCAAAAGCAGCTTCATTGTTCACATTAACTATGTTTGATATCATTAATATTATAATTTTCCAAGTTAATTGAATTTTTATTTTAATACATTTTAATTAAAAAATATAAGAGTTTCTAATCATATTTACTGTTTGTAATATTTCAGAACTCAGATGGGGTCCGTAAATTTTTAAATTTGGGGAGGGTTCGGTGACTGAAAAGTTTGGAAACCACTGCTCTACACGCACAGCGCATAGCCCTTGTCGAGGGTTGGTCCGACAGGTCACCAACAAACCACTTGAAAACGTCTCTACATGTCGTTCGTGATTTTATATCTTTGTGAATATGTTTACGTTCATATAAAACCTGCCAATTTCTGTAAAACACCATGTACTGAAGTGTGCTCTCATTACTCCAGACCAGGGGCGTATTTACGGGGGGAGGCACGAACGGGACCGGACCCCCCCCCCAGAGGGTCGAAAAAAGTTGACGAGTAAATTTGTTAATCTTTTCATTTTGAGACCGTTTTATTTTTTCGGCTGTAAAATATAGTAGTATATCTTTTTTAATTTATATACCAACACATTATTACACAGCATATGTGTAGTCTCTGTCTGTCTGTATCTCTCTCTCTCTCTCTCTCTCTCTCTCTCTCTCTCTCTCTCTCTCTCTCTCTCTCTCTCTCTCTCTCTCTCTCCTATGGCACGACAGCCCTTGTTGGGCCCTGGCCTCCTTCAATTTTTCTCCCCATACTCTTCTGTCGGTAGCCATCCTCCTCCAGGAACAATCTTTCAGTATTTCTTTCGTATCCTCATCCACCGCGTCCTCCCATCTTCTCCTCGGTCTTCCCACTGGTCTTTTTCCGTGGATTCTGGTATGTATGTGAAAATTTTATATGCGGAGCATAGTAGAGAGATTCCTCTGTAGATCTGGCAGGATAACTTGTCCCCTTTTTTATGTATAGGACATATGACGGGTTTCCTCCATTCTTCGTGTCTCTTATTCCTTGTCCTAACCATCTTGTCTCTTGTATTGCGGCGATTCTAAATATGTGTAGCCTACACAACTGAAATATGCAATAACCTATAGGAAAATCAATGCAGTCAGTAAGCATCTTGTAAACAACTTTCAATAACGCTTATTTTTATTGTGCCATTAGCGTTTACGTTAATAAGAGTGATTTCAGGACGTTATCACACGTTTTTCAGCCACTTTAGAGATAGCAATATTGATTAGGCCGATAATGTATGAGACCGACTCGACTGGAATCCAACCCCCCCCCCCCCCCGAGGCTAAAGTCTAGATACGCCACTGCTCCAAACAGTAATCTTACGAGAAAAAAAAACAATTATCAGTGTTGCACACATCTATAGAAAAATTATTCCGATTAGCGCTTTCAAGCTTCACACCTCATCGTCAGATCGGAAATAACAACAACAGGACAAACAACCTCTTCACACCCCCATCCACCCCACTGGCCGAACACACCCCCGCAAACAAGCTTAAGTTAAATGACTTTTCTTAATTACCGAGTTCAGTCACCTATGTCTGTACAGTTACATATTTTTCTAGCACATTCTGTGTGTATGTGCGTACATTCTTTTCACAACCTAACGTTGTAAAACCTTTCTCATTCACCCTTTTAACTGGAATTTCCTTTGCGGTACAGTTTTACAATGCATTATATTGTCTAAATCATCCCTTTTATTCTTTCTATATCCAACTCAAACAACAACTTCGGTGAACAGCCTTCTCGTCCTTTTCCTATCACCGCCTACGGGTCGGTCACTCGTTTTACGAAAAAAAAACGACAGCAATATAAACTAACAAATTTCAACTAATATAACAAGATACAAGAAGTATAAACTAATAAACTTACAATATAACTACACGGTTACGGGTTTCACGTTGTTTGTCTCGGGCAGAAAAAACCGGTCCAAACCGGAGATGTGGTTGCCGAAGCGGAGCAAGAAGACACGAGTCGAGTCAAGAGCGACTTAGTACACCCTTGGCGCTCGGACTGTCGGGGGTGTAGAGACGGCCTTACGGCAGATCCAGGGCTACGCAACCTTGCCTTTGATCTGAACTCGGCGGCGGTAAAAAATATACTCTGGCTTTCAGAGGGTCTCTCTCCCCACACAAAGCGAGCGAAACGACAGGTATCGCTACCTAAAGATAACTTCGTACTTAGCACTTCAAGCAGGCGATAAACTGTGGATCTCGTGTAGCCTATACGGCTTTCCAAGTCGCATGGCATCTGAGGGATCAGGAGACCATTACTAACACACACACACGCGCGCGCGCGCGCACACACACACAAGCAGCTGGCCTCCACGCCTGGGGTATGAATCATCTACTGGGGCGTCCATTACCTAACTGAAACTTTTATCATATGAATATTTTAACAAACGAGCTTAGCATATTTGTAATCTCCAAACAATTTTAAAGAAAATGACTGCAAACACGACGTGGTTGTGATATATTTTAGACGTACAACTAAGTCTAATTTAAAATTCATTTTGGCTTTAGAAATTAGTTTTTGCAAATGTAGACAGGATTTTTTACTGTAGAAAAAACACACATTTTCATATTATCGACTAAATTTTGCACCATAAATGTAAATTGTAAATACATTTTTTTTTATAATCATGAATGTATCACTAACATACTTATTACTTTTTAATAAAATCTTTATTAAGTAGGCCTACTCCAATTCTGCGTTTGCTTTAGAAATCCCTAAAATTCTCATCTTCATCCCAATTATGTGTTGTTTGGACTCATTTTTCTCACAATTTCACGGATATTACAAAAATTATAGTTTAATTTGGATTATAAGCTAATTTAAAAATTTTATAGTTTTGAATTGGACCGTACGCTATTTACAACTGAACCACCTGGGTCGTGGCTGGCTGGGCCGGGCCGGTTGTGAGTGCGCCCGTGCGAGACTAAGGGTCTTCTAATCCCTTAGGTGCCATCCGGTTTGGGACACACTATAGTTATGAGAGAATGTGAAAAGACACCACCACATAGAGGGCAGAGAGAACGCTGCAGAGAGGACGCTTAGCTTCGTTACTAATCACCATAGGTCTATGGATAATATTGCTGAAATAAGAATACAACGCCTCAAGTCCTACAAGGTGGTGGCCCTCCCCACACTTTTCTATGGGTCTGAGAATTGAACTTTAACGAAGTCCCAGGCCAATTGTATTCAAGCGGCCGAAATGAGATTTGAGGCACAATCGCAGTAAAAATGTAGATGTACCTCTGAAACTGACTAATTGAGTATAGGCCTACTCGTTAAGATCGTCCAATTCCGGCTAAAAGGGTTGGAATATCTTACCCAAATGGATTACTCCGCATCCCCAAACAACTGTTGAATTATAAACCGAAGGCACGGAGAGGTGTAGGACGTCCGAAGAAGCGCTAGAGTGACCAGCTCTAGTCTATCTGCTTGGGACCGGAACCAACCATTTTTTATTTAATCCTTGCTAAAGATGATGATGATAAGCAATACAATTTTATTAAGTTAAACGTTGAGGCAATGTTAAACCACGATAACAATAATGGATAAAATAATATCTTCATTTTAAAACTTTTGGAACACTAAAATGATGAATGGCTTATGTTATGAAGATCCTAATTACTATTTTAATTATTATATATTATTTATTGTTACATATATATTATTAGACTATATATTATATTTATTATTACATATAAACTTATATAGGTTATTAATTAATTATTATATATTTCTATATTATTTACGTTGGATAACCCAATATTTACCATTTTATTTTTTATTCTAATACTATTTGATTGCTAACGTTTAATCTAATATCTAATGTAATTTTCAAGTCTTACTAATTCCTGAGTATGTATACTGTTTCAATGTTTATCTTTGCTTAACAACTTATACAGTTTAATTTGTAATTTTATTGCATCTGTATACGCAATTTTGTATGATATATAATATCTTCATTATAATTTTTGTGGTCGCTATGACCGGTGCTGTTGCAGCAACCTGATAAATAAATAAAAATATCGGTATGGAGAACCATACATGACTTGCATGTTCTAAGACTTATATTTAAAATCATTCACTTAAATTCGGTTCGATAATTTAAAAAAAAATTCGCCCACCCCTAAACTATTTTCACTATTTACAGATATTTTTGTTATTATGGGGTAGTCGTTTAATATAATGTTATTTTCGAGTCACTTTATCTATAAAAATTAGGTACTTTATTCTTATGAAGAAACTGAACTACGCAGATAATCATCCTTCCTCCTCAACTGATCCCCACCATATTTACACTTTCATGGAGTAATAGTTTTATCATATGTAATTTCTAAGGTAACTTACCCTTCAAAATTAAATATTCCTACTTTACTTGATTTCAACATAGCAATTTTTAAAAAATCATCCCCTCCCCCTACAACTACCCACTTCATATATAATTATCGCATTTACCATTTTACAGTGGATTAATATTACTGTACTTTATTTTCGGAGCACTTATTTATTAAAATTAAGTACTTTACTCTTGTTAAGACACAAAAACATAAAGGTAAAACGACCCCTCCCTTCTAACCAAACAGCCTGGTTGCCTGGCAACAAAATTATTTATTTTTAACAATTAACATTGTTTGAAAAAGTTTAAATGAATTTGTAAGTACTTTACTCTTGTTAAAACGTAAAACGTTGCAGGTAAACTACCCCTCCCCCTTAACCGATCGGCACCAGAATCAATAGGTCTTGAGTCCTCTACAACTCGGGCACATATGCAAACAATTATTTGAATCTGTTTGAATTTGGGGTAGTTATCGTTCGCCATAGAAAAAATTCTAAATACAGACACAAGACACTGGGAAAATGACTTTTTTTCATGTTTTGAGGGTAGTACAATCAGAATCAGCCTTTACCTCGAACACGATTTTTTCGCGATCACCATACTTCCATTTCCTTACGGAACATGGAAGTAATAATAATAAAAAAAGTAATGGAATTAAGAATCCACGCGTCTCCAAAATTTAACAAATTTGGGATAAGTAAATAGTTCTAAATGTAACGGCGAAGTCAAATCTAATACGGAGTTTCGTTAATTCAAGGTAAAATTTTTTCTTTTTATCTGCAGAGGCTAAAAATGAAATACACCAGTAATCTAGGTTATACAGAAACAGATCGTTCACAATGTTCAGTGATTTATAAGTCAATGCTTGGAAAGCTTTATAAAGCCACGTGCTTTAAACAGTAAAGAAAACATGTCGGCCTGGCTATTACATCGTACACAGCCTATCGTTCATTGAGGTTATTTCCAACGCAATTAAGAACGCGTTTCTGGTGTTTAAAGCTGAACACAACCTTTAGTGATTGGTTGATTTCTGTATCATACGTACTTATTACAAACTCCTTGTTTACCAATGAACTATACACAAGAACCAGAACAGACAGTGAGCACTCAGTACTTTTTAAAACAAAAATAACAAAAGCCGTAAAATAACACAAAATGAAAACAATTATTGTAACAGTTTAATTATTGTTACTTTCGTGTTCCATAAGGAAATGGAAGTACGGTGATGGAGAAAAAAATCGTGTTTGAGATAAGGGCTGATTCTGATTGTGCTACCCTCAAAACATGAAGAAAAGTCATTTTTCTAAGTGTCTAAAAAAAATGGCGAACGATAACTGCCGCAAATTCAAACAGAATCAAATAATGTTTTGCACACGTGCCTGAGTTGTAGAGGAATCAAGGTCTATTGATTTTGGTGAAAATCGGTTAAGGGGAAGGGGTAGTTTACCTGCAACGTTATATGTTTTAACAAGAGTAAAGTACGGTACTTAGTTTTGATAAATAAAGTATCCTGAAAAGAAGGACATAATAATCCACAGTAGAAAGGTAGATGAAATATCTATAAATGAATAGGGTAGTGAAGGGGGAGGGGGTAATTTTCTATAAATTAAAATGTTAATTGAAGGGGGAGGGGATAATTTCTTATGTGTTTACATTATCGGCAACAAAGAAGTAGTTTGTTGTTAAAATTCCTTCCCGGGCTGTTTGGCCGTGGTCCAATGTTTTCTGCAAAACCAGACGTTTCGGCAGTGCCATCGACTGGCATCATCAGTTAAAATCGAGTGCGCTAACGTGAGGTGGTATACGTTAGTAACCACAGTATTGTGGTTAAGGCTGAAGAAAGAAGTAGTTTCTATGGAAATATTTCATTTCGAAAATGATTTTAAATATACATCTTAGAACATAGGAGTCATGTATGGTTCTCCATACCGATATTTATTATTATTATTATTATTATTTATTACATAACGTTCATTAAATTTAATGGTAACAATATATCAGAAAATATCATGCGAAGCCTTGAAATTTTTAAAGGCTTCCCTTTCGCCGATCTTATCTAAGACGGAAAGGTGAAATGTAATCGGCCTGCAACAAGAGCCATGCGACGGTAACGATACTCTCGCGAATGGGGGGATGTTAAACCCCCCTAACGCAGTCACGCACGGCGCGCAGTGCGGGTAACACGACTCTTCCGATTCCGGTAACCGATTATATTAGGTAACCATTCGCATCGATTGAAGCGAGCGCAAACAATACTGTGAGATGTAGTCGTTCAATTCAATATACATTCGTACAAACGAACACAGCACTCCGACGTTTGGCATAATAATTAGTTTTCGGGCTGCGTACATCGACCTTACGTAGGCGATAACAACAGGGTAACAACCCCGTTAAGGATTGGGTAATAATAGTACGTTGTTACGTAAACGTTTACTCGGATTGTGCAAAACGGTTGATAGGCCTATTAGACGTAACAGATTCGCTACGAATTACACAATATTTCACAATAGTAACGACTTACCGCTACAATATTAACGTAAACTCGGCAACTTCCTTCGCGCATTAACAGAACACCGACTTTAGTGCTCCGTTTATGTTACGATATTATGGTTAACAACATTTATAAGCAACATAATTCGCTCAAACTGATTCCGTTTTTATCACCGAGGCCGGCTGATTACGCTGTTTTGCTTTATCAGAATTTTCATAGCGGCCGAGTCTGGAAAGAAACGACGTTCATATCTTTAAAACCGCAGCAACAAACCCGCGTACGAACCCGAATTCTTTGAATAATAATTCCGAGTCAACCCTGGTACATACAGCGTCCGCAGAGCGGTAAGCGCCGGCGTCAAATCACGTAGCAAACATCTGGTGTCAGTTTTTGTCGCGTTTTCCCCGTCAGGTCGACGACCTCGTGTTCATCCAGCGTTGCGGCTGCACCGGGGTCGTCATCGGGATTTCTATGAGAAACGTCCGCCGACGACGGCCCAAAAATTTCATTCCTTGGTTTATATATCAGTTTTTGTGTTAAATACCTGTTAAACACGCGCGAGCGCGCACACATTCATGTTGTTAATTCAAATCCAAAGCAGCTGTAACACGGTTATAAAAAAATCTATTGTCTTGTGTTAAAAAATGGTTACATGAGAGATTCGCTGGTATTATCATCGGTAAGGATGAACACAGTAATTGTACGAAATGTGTGTCACACACGATAATTTTTAAAATTTCACAAGACACTAGTTATGTTTGTGATAACCAATATAAAGCGTTTGTACATGGAAAACAACTATGTCTGGTAAAACAAACGTAGAAACAGCTACGATTTAATAAAACTAATTCCCAGGGTATTTTTTACGCCCCTTGATAAAAAGTAAACTTATAGATACATTGTAACGTTGATTTGTTATGTGATAAACAACTTTACAGTATGATGATTGAAGCAATGTTTTAAACCATTTAGGTGAGAGAAGCGCCTGAAAGAAGCTTTGCAGCTGCAAAAAAAAAAAATAAATAAAATAAAATATGAGACAAAATCAAGAGCAAAAGACAAGCTTAACTCTCTAATATTGTTACGCGCAGAAACAGACCTTACACTGAATATCGATTCCAAGCACTTTAAATATGAGTTTCCTCTTTTGAAGTTAACAAAAATATAAAAATGTCATAGTGAATGGAAAGACAAATTTAAATAAGTTTTCTTTTTTCACAAAGACCATAAATATTATTATATTATAGTACGTAACTAATTATTGATCTTCGAAAAATTTAACGTGGTCTCTGGGAGGTGTGTGAAAGAACATTTCTATGTAATACGCGTACATATCATGTAAAGTTAAAATTAATATTATCGTGGTACGTGGAGATATTTTTATGGCGTTTCCTGTACTGTTCTACGGTGTGAATTATGAACAACAACCAAGAAACAAGAAGGTAAAATACAGGCTTCGAAAATGGCATTCTTAAGAGGAGTTAAAAGATGTCCTAAACTTGACCGTATAAAGAATTAGTCCACAAGAGAAGAAGAATTACAAGTTTTAACTTGCATGAAAGACTTAAAGATTATAAACAACAGTGGAAAGAACATTTAAAAAGAATGTCAGATTCAAGACTGGCCAACAAATCTGGAAATATAAACCTATAGGACACAGGTGTATTGGGTAGACCCAGGAAGATGGAAGGAGGATCTTTGAATGCGGAACAGGCAACACCTTGCTTATGCCGAGCTGTGAAGATGATGATGATAAAAATTTCATATTAAAATTGTGTTCTTGACAGAAACAGCGGAAACAATACAGACAGATCGGTTTTTTGGGGAAGGGAAGGGGACTTTGTCAGGACCGTCAAGAACATTAAATGCGGAACCGTTTTTGTGTAGTAATTAATTTATAAATGATCATTAAAAGTTCTGTTTTAAAATACAAAGTAAAACCCTCGTAGAGATATCAGACGTAGTCATAAGAATACATATCAGTATGCTACATACAGATAGATAGCTGTGCCCAGTGACGTTAGTTCCGGGGGGAGGGGATAAGTCTAGCTTGGAGGTTCCACCTTCATTTTCCTCAGGACAAATGAGAAATTCAGGATTCTCCCTACATAATTTTATAAATTCAAAGTTTTTGAGTAAATCTTGTTGAATTACGAAGGTTAAAAATAGGAAAAAAGCGCTTGTTTTAAAATACTGTATCTTAGTTAATTGTTATTCAGATTAAAGGTAATAAATCTCAAATTATTAAGAATGACCTTAATTATCAATCTGAATTTTTAATATATCAATAAACTCTGTAGGGGTAGTGTGTCTTGGCGAAAAAGATAAAGATAGATTAATAGGGAATGCTCAGGCGTGCGAATACGAACGTTACTTACCAAATGATGAGTGACTGTCAACCGCGTGTGTCAAACAAGGTGACGAGGAATTTTGTTAACCTCTTAATTGTTTGGGGTGTTTTATTATTTTCTCGGCTGTATTATATAGTAGTAACTCTTTTTTAAATATACAAACAAGTTTATAACACAGCATTTGCGTATACGTTTAAAATACGCAATATACGAAAATCAATGCCAGTCAATAAGTATCTTGGAAACAAGTTTCAATAACGACTATTTTTATTGTCATTACCGTTTACGTTATTATGATTGATTACAGGACGTTATCACACGTTTTTAAGCCACTTTCAAGATTGTAATATTAATTAGTCTTAAGTTGTTTTTTCTTTTGTATAAGGCCGACTCGACCTCCAAAGGTCAAATTCTAGATACGCCGTTGGTTGTAATTCATTTTAAAACTTATTTTAAATTACCCAACTGGTTTACAAATAAGCCTACGTTAAAGGATTATGGTATTCACTGAAATTTTTAATAGCTGTGTAGGGGGGTTGATTCTCTGACCACCCCCTTAGTTACCCCACTGGCTATCTCCCACCGCCCCGCCTCTCGTATTCCTCTTTCAATCTCCATGCTTTCGTGCTATCGTAATTACCAAAGTAATGCTAATATCTGTTTAACATAATGATGGGCATTAACAAACACGTACTGTCCACACGATAAACCGTCTTGCTCCGTCCGAACTGAACTGTTCGACTTTACACGTCGCATGTCACGTAACTGATTATACCTGCGGACATCGTAACACGGCACTGATTGTACCGTACAAAGCAATTCGTTAAGCGTTTTTTCTTATTACAGGCGTTCAGAGTCTAAAGTAATATCATCATAGGTTTCCTTTAAGCATTAGGTCGCGCTCTCTGATCGTGGTACAGAAGACGAATCAGCCTCGTTTAACCACATGCTGTGACGTCATGTACGGTGGGAAGAGGTGTTAGGTACCGACTGAGGCCGCTTACTATCGTACTGCCCCGTCAGCAGGTACACGAGGTTGGACTGACTCGACCTTGAGCCGAATCCACAGCACAGTATGACGAACGAACCCCGCGCAGAGCGAGTTTCCTACCACTCAACTACTCCGGCGTCAATGAGAATCATAATTTGTCAAAACTTTTCATGATTGTTCAAAAAGAAACAAGACCAAGTTTCTTGCTACCAAGTATCATAAATTGCTACAAAACTAAGTTTATGTGAATAAAAACCTTATAAAAATTTTGCATAGCCGTCCGATTTCCAAACTGTTCCTCCGCTGCGTTGTACGGCTACACACGGTTCCAGTGAAATTGCACTCGTTGAACGTTTTCACCCCACGTCCGAGCAGATCTTTCTCTTTTTCTACGACCCGTGGATACCCACTGACATTTTCGGCGATGTTTCACCTCCTATTCTGTATACGAACGTGCGAACCAGATTAGTTGTTTTGTCCCAACAACGGTATTCTTGCTTTGACGAGGCGGTGGGTCTTGCGTGTCTCGAGAGCTAAGCCGGACAGATTTTCGTTTGATGTAGGAATCAGACTAAAAGGGTTGGAGGTTAAGGCGATAGGCTAGCAACCTAT
The DNA here is from genome assembly GCA_034769895.1 of Magicicada septendecula. Lineage (NCBI taxonomy): Eukaryota > Metazoa > Arthropoda > Insecta > Hemiptera > Cicadidae > Magicicada > Magicicada septendecula. The sequence goes on from CM068372.1 coordinate 135,016,297, forward strand.
TCCTTGTAGAAAAAAAACTATCCTGCGAAAGACTGCAAACGAAAGCCTCAGATTTCTCATTTGTCCTGAGGATCAAGTCGGCAACAGCAATGACTCCTACAAAGGACTATGAAAATGGGAACACGGAACTGTATGTTCTGTATTAGAATCAGAATCAAACTACTGCAAGTGGTACAGAAATTCAAATGAATATAATTCTTAAGTTGCGTTTTAATGGAGCAAGATCCAACTAAGTCAGATGTTTGTTGGTTGGCCAAGAAGTTATCTCATCCAAGGGATCATTGATAAATTCAATCTTACATTTTTTTGATGTTGGTAAATGCTTTTTACGAAAATGGAAGTACGGCCCGGTTTGTAATTTATAAACTAAATCGTTCGAGCGATTTGCATATGCAAGGGGGGCAGTGGAAATTTCCGATGAATTCTAAGCTGCCATCAGAACGTGATAGATCACTGGGGGGGGGGGGGGGGAATCGGTCAGACCGGGAAGAGACAGAACAGTTCCAGAGAGCATAGAAACCTCAAACATTTGGACACAGCTACTCGAACACATCTCCGATATGTCTACAGAGTTGCGTAAACAGTCCTGAAGAGACAGCTGTATATAGACTACATCACAATTTTCTATATTAAAATTTTTTAATAGGAATATGTGGTGACGAATTAATAAACATACCTGATCGGTCTCTCAGAAGCCCCTACAGGCATCTGATTTTGAAAGGCTGCGAGAGGTATACAAAGATAAAGAGGTACGTGTAAAGAATAGAGAATTGCCAAGGACGGATAAACAGTTTGAATGAGGGAATCTTAAGTCCTGTCTGAGAGCATTAGGGCAGACTTAACAAAGACGGTTTAGAGCATACCAGAAGGTTCAGGCTTTAAAATTATTTGAACCACGTTACAATATCTGTTAGCGCTACAACGTTCAGACTTGAAAGCTAACTAAGCAATTAATACGGTACAAAATAACAAAAGTATTGTTAACAAAATTTAATATGTAATGAATCATATTTCGATATAAAAGCAATACATTTAATGCACGGAAACTTACCATCTCTCGATGTGGGAGAGCGTACTTCTAGACACAAAACACGGTAGAGACGCTTTCTGGAAAATAACTAAAAGTGCAGTGTTGGAAAGGGATTAAAGTGCACTTAATACTGTTCACGCCTGCGACGTTTATCAGAGTTATCGTTGTGTAACGTTTGTTTATTGAGGTATCATTTTAAATGAACGCGTTTTTATCTGTAGAGTTATGTTTCGTCTGCAATATAAACCTTTATTAGAGATTATACTTATTGGGAAACTTTCCTTCGGCATAAATAAGGTACAATATACGAGGGGAATTCGTGCAATCCTCCGCAGCAAAGCCATGGCCCGCCGTTTAGGCAAAATTATCGTCACCACGCGTGTAATGCCAATGGTTACTTATGTGCTACTAGTGTGCGCTACTTGGCTAAAATTCAAAAACGAAAATTTCAGTCACTCTTCGCCCGAGGGTTCCAAAGCTCACTAGCTGACTTCAAACCAGAACGGACACACGACCATTGGCCCCCGTTCTCCAAACGCCATCATACTGAGGCACTCCCTGAAAGTTTTGCATCCCTGAGGCACTCCATCGTACAGACGCGGCGCCCGTTTCCAGGACAACCCAATCTGTGCCAAGTTTATCTTGGACCCGGCCTCGCGGAACACTCACAATGAATTTTAGGCATAGTATAAGTGCCTCCCACAGCCGACAGCAGGCCATATCCAAATAGCAAGGGCAAAGATCATTGTCACCGCGGCGCGAGCTCTTGCTGAAGTTCGGAATGCGGTGTAATTGCGGGTAACATGAGTGTCCGTCAGCTGGGGCAGCCCGCCTTCCTCCTCTAATACAGGGGCTAAGTGAGGACAAATCTATCACTGAGGACAAAATCAGTAGAGCACTAAACTCAGCACCTGACATCACTGAAGGTGAAGTTTTGCTTAGGTATCGCGCTCAAGTAGTTCCCAGATCGCTTCTGTTACTAGAGAGCTGACGTGAGGAAGTAGACTGGTGTCAAAATCGCATCGTTTCGGATTGTTCTAGCGTATCGTATTACTCGGCAGTGTCGTCAGCTTCCACGGATTAAACCGGAAATGCTTATTTTGACCCAGTATTACAGTAAATATTCGTATTGGCTCAAAACTGATTACACCATCGCTTCCTGGAATGTCCGACACATTCTATTCTTCTTGTACCTGATGTCATGCTTTGTCTCGCTCAGGGAACTGTCAGAGCTCTTGGCTCTCAAATATCGAACAAGCGCTCCACCAGTGTATTAGATCCACCGTTGCCCATCACAAAACATAGTTCGTTATAATATTAACGTTCTATTTCGTCACAAGTTAGTAAGAACTTGGGGATTTAGTGTTAAATAGTGTCGGTTACTGGTAAATGGGCGAAAACTTGTATTGTCAATATCAACAAAACGAGGTTGTCAACAGATAATTATTGTTGTTTATGAGAAGGGGTGCCTGTTGCTTGTAATTTTTTGATGCATGAAAGTGGATGACACTCGATTATTTAAAGATATAAATTGGATTATATTAATGATATAAACGATATGAAAAATGATATTGTTGTGCGAAGACGTAAGGAAAATAGTAGGATAACATATATTGTCATCACTCTACTTTATTTTTGTTTTATTCAATTTTTATTGTTGAAGCTCTTAGCTTTGTATTGTTGCAGCTTATTGTTACACTTTTTGTACGTCCACTGGGGGATCAGGAGAGGATCCGCCGGGGAGATGGGGGAAATTCCCCCCCCAAATGTAATTTCAGACGATATTTTTCGTCTGGTGATTGTAGAATGGTTTTCTGATTGTGAATATGATACAAAATTCATAATACGTTATGTAGATTCATGGTTTTACTCTAAAATTGCTTTAAATTGTATCTGTACCTTACCACTATGTTAATTCTTGTTTGATACATAACTGAAATGAGTAGTGTATATTTTAAACTGTAAATGAATATTGTTAAAAGAACAATGAACTCACTGAAACAGACATGATTTTATACTTTTACGGTAATAAAACTTACTGTGTTGATAATATTTTTTTGTCACTGTATTTTAGGCCTATCACTTACACTGTATTTTTGTCTTCACTCGTTCCTACTATACTTTAGACCATTAAGGAATGGTCCAACTTTCATACCCCCCCCTCAAAGACAATTCTTGCTCGCCCCCCAAATTGCTTGCTGGATCCGCCCTTGAGGGGGATCATATTCAATGCTTGTACGACCACGTTAAAACTGAAGTGCCCACTTACAGACCATTGGTTTTTAAGGCGCAGTATCTTCTAATTTCCATTGGCGCCAGACCAAACATTTTAACAAAGAATGACAGTATGTTTGGTTTTGTCCATTTTCAAAAAAACGCGTGACATGTAAATTTCGAACAACTGGGAAACAATGAATACATCGACAGATATATTTGGAAATTAACACGTGTTTACACAAAATATGAATCTTACAAGCTAGAGATGTCGCTCCGCGAATTTTTCAATTGATCCTCTTACTAAAGTGCCAGCGCGTTATAGTATGGTATCCATTGAGGTTCTGTCAGAGCATTAATTAACATAATTGGTTATCAATAAACAGCCAACATTGCATTACGAAGAAGCGTCTCGTAGAAACGAAAAGGAAATAATAGCCTATACATCTACAGAAGGATTGACGTCTTCTCTTAGCAACAATTTCTGCTAATTCCTTCGTTCTTGTCTTATCTATTCTTGCACGCTGGTATTTTTTAGTACGCAGATGAAACTTTCGGACCATTTTAGTATTGGTCGCTCTCCAGTTGACAAGTTGTTGTTAGTAGCTGATGACCAGGCTATCCTGTCGAACTCGGAAAGCAGCTGTACACTCGCTAAATCGGATCTGCACGGATTCTGTATTACAGACATCCAAACTGACGACCTTCCTCAGTGATGGATTTCATGGAGGTGGTCTCGTACGAGCAAAGAATGTTGTAGACGGCACCGTTGTGGAGCAGGTCAAGAGTTTTGAATATCTGGACAACATCGTGTCATACTATAAACAATGGCGTTGCAAGCTACATAAATTCAACCTACGAGTGGGACCGACCATCACTAGAAGTCTTAATAAAAAAAACCTGAAGTTATACAAGGTGATGGCTTTCACCACACTCTTATCTGTGAATCTACGAATTTGGACTTTACAGGAATCCAAGATCAGTCGTATTCAAGCAGCACGGTATAATCTTCAAGATCGTAGAAGAAATGCAGACATACGGCAGGAACTTAAGAGGATTGCTCAACATCGGCTAAAATGGTTGAAACATCTTAACCGAATGGACGACTAGGCTACATCGTCCCCGAACAACTATTGAATTATAAGCCGAAGAGACGGATAGGTGTGGGATGTCCGAAGGAGCGTTGCAGTGATCAGGTACAGTCTACACGCCTGGGATTGGGACAAACCACTTTTGGTTTAATCCTTTAGAAGACGATGATGATAACATTCTTTAGTAATATCGTCTACTGGTGAAATTTAAGGAATTTTCTACCGATACAGGTTCTGCAAATGTTAGCGGTGAGCACGAGTTAGCGGAGAACAGCCTTCGATAACAAAGGAAACGATAACACAATCTTGCAGGCAGCTTATCTGAGCCTCATAACAACATATCCGTAGGTACTCAAGATCGACTAAAACCCGTCTGTGGCACAAAATATCGAAAGTATTGTTGACCAACTGAGGTGGACAGGAGAGCAATAAATTTGTATGACCCGAGATAAGTACAAATTCACGATCCGTCGGCGTGGGAGAGCGCAAAAATTCTGGACAGAAAACACGGCCGAACCCTTTTGTAAACACACTGATACAAGTGCAGTGGATTAAACATCATTTACACTGTACACGCCTGCAACAATTATTATCAGCATGTAACAGTTGCGTAACGTTTTATGACGTATTATTTTATGTGAACGCGTTTTATCTGCAGAGTTGTATTTTTTGCACAATGTAAATCTTTATTAACAGCTATTCTGCTGCGTACCGCGACGGCGCCGGCGCCAAACGTTTCTCTGTCACAAACACACACACGTTTCACGTTCACACGCACTCATAAACGTCGGAGTACTTGAATCTAATGGTTTAATAAGTGGTCCGATTTCTGTTAAGACGACTACTACAGTAGAGATGTGCTAAACTAGTATTTGAAAATTACAGGTACGAACGATACCGTTCCAAAAAAATAACACGACAAATACCTGTTTTATACATATTATACAATATACTTATTATACATATACCTGTATTATTATAATTTGTTATAAGAAATGAATTGAAATTAAAAGTATTAACAGTGTTACTTTACACTGTGTCTTTATTAAACTGTTACTGTTTAAAAGAAAATATGAAACAAGAGAATTTATAGGCCTCTCTCTCTTTGGGAATACTAATTAAAGTTTTCACTAGGAGTAAACAACCTGACATAGATTTAATATTAAATTATTGATTCCATTTTGGTTAGACAAATCAGTTGCGAAACTCAGGCAATGACATTTAGAGTGCACGTAATAGCACAACAAATAATGTCAAACAAAAATTTACGTGAGATGTGTAGTGAAGTTAAAATCATCTCCGAAATCACATTAACAAAAAGTACTATATGGCCTATCATCCACTCTGTAGGTTATAACACAACATAATTCACTTTTTCAAAATTTACCAAATTGGTGACTAGTATAATATATAATTTGTTGTTATAATCTGTATTATATCTGCATAACACACGAGAATAAATGCAACATCAGTATGAAGTTTTTTCATTTATTAAAAACAGCTTCGTCTCTTTGGCATAGAGATATTCTGAACCTCGCTGTTTTGGTTCGTTTCGTAGTTGCATGGTAATCGGCACATGCGCAGAAACGAAATTACTTGTTACTTGTTTACTCGTTAGTTGCGTAGGGGAGGTTGAATCGGAACACGTATTTCAACTTCTCAGTCACTGTTATATCCGTCCCACAAAAATATCGTTCCAAAAGGCCTACTTCTTTGTTGATGGACGGCCACGTTTTGAAGTAATCCTATCGATCAAGCTTTGTTTAAAAACATCCAGCATTCTTTTAACAGATTTTTGAAAGCACTTAACCCAAACATAGTCTCTGCCTTTCTGCGGCATTATTCCATCAACCTTATCCCTCACATATACCGTTCCCAGGATTTCTGATTTTTACAGGACGCCGCGATTTTTAGGAGGTAAAATAATAATGCTCTAATTGTTCAAATTACTATCCGGTCTACTATAATTCTCATGCTGATCGATGTTATAATCAGACGTTTCGGACGGTTTTAGAAATGACTGACAAGATGGCGTCAGTAAACAACAGTGCTGTGACAAAGGCCTGATTTACTGACGAAGATCTTGTCAGTAGTTTCTGAAACCGTTCACTGAAGATGGGATCCAGAGGTTAGGCCGAAACATCTGATTATAACATCGATCAGCATGAGAATTATAGCAGACCACGGCGTTACAGCCCGGATATAATTTGAATAATTATGACGCCGGCCGTGGAAGCCTAAGAAACGATTAGGCCTAATAATGTTTTCTTAGGGTCAGGATCCTGATTTTGAGACATCAAATAAAGATTCGATCCAAAATGCAATACAGAATGACTTGTAAAGTCAAACGAGCAAAACGAGAATTGCCTCGAATTGCTTCCCTTAAATAATTTTTCTTTTTAGACAAAAAAAAAAAAAAATACCAATCTGTATTTGCAGCGTTGATTCCATTTTGGTTTAATCCATAACATTACATATTTTATGTTTTATACGCGTTGGCGATTAAATAAAACAACGCCTTAAACTTTATTCAGATCAACCAAGCCAGCATTAATGTTTTCTGTCATAAAACCTACGTTCTGTGTCAGGAATTTTTAACTTTTTGAATTTTATTATATTTTTAATGTTTCTTTTTTGCAATTCCTGTTATTTAGGAATATATTGTTACCCGTCATTGTACAGCTGATGCGCTCGGTAGTTTGTAATTTTATAGTTGAAAGTTATGAGCGATTCCGTGCATGTACTGTAAGACGTTCCTCTGCTCATACTGCTCGACTGCTGTTTTGATCCTCTTTGCTGTGTTAAAATTGTTGTTTTTTTTTCATAGGTTCGGCTCCATCAAACATTACCTCATGTTTATTTTCGATTCCCAACCGTTCTGTTTTCGAGGGCCTTAATAAATTAACGTATAGCTGAATAGTCGAACAGTGGCGTATCTATAATTTGGCTTGAGGGGGGTCGGTAGAGTCGGCTTCACAGAAAAGAAAAAAACAAGATAAGATTAATCAACATTACTATCTTTAAACTGGTTGAAAACGCGTGATAACATCCTGAAATCAATCCAATAAACGGTAATAAGACAATAAAAACACCCGTTTTGAAACATTCTTTAGAAGATTCTGAGCTGATTGCTGAATTGAATTTCGTATATTTAATATTTCAAACGTACACGCAAATACTGTGTAATAAACTGTTTGTATAATTTTAAAAGCATTGCTACTATATTAGCGTACACAGCTGGAAAAAATAGTAAAACAGTCTAAAAATTTAGAGACTGATGGGAGGGGTTCGGGTCCCGTTCGCCCCCCCCCCCCGGAAATACGCCCTTGTAGTTAAACTTAAGAAACAAGCGATGTTGTGTGTCAGTTTAATTGTTTGCTTTGAGTATTTACACTCAGCGAATAATATTTTATTGCTTAATATTAGGTGAATAAATTACAGTGCGTTCTAAAAGTCGCTGCGTAACAAGGACACCAGATCCTGTACGATCTCGGGAACCCAAGGGACCCCCTCCGCACGTGCAGCGACCCTTCTTGAACTAACCGTGTTCCGTAGATCTGGGTATTAGCAGAAAGTATTTGCAAATAAAATTTAATGGGTTCAAACGTGTATGATCCTCTCGTGGACATCACTTCGGACACGTTTTTACTGCGCATAGTGACTTTCCAAACGAGCTATACAACACAGATAATTATATTGTTAAGTAATGCGGAACGATCTCGTGCGTTCGGTAATGTCGTTCTGTAAGCTTCTCGACTAGTCTTGCCGGTGCGTGTTTCTTCCAAGGTCGCGCTCAATTATCCTCTAGAATTTTAGAGTGGCTGTTAAGGACGCATATTATGGAAACCTGCAGACTATAAATAGCCCACACCTGCCGCCTAGTTTTCAGTTTACTTCGGGCGATTACTCAGTGTGTTTCAAGTGGCTGTAAGTGAAAGTGATTATTGTGCGGGACTCTATTAGTTGACATTATCATTGCGTGTGGAAAAATTCAATATTTGAATTATTGTACGAGTAAAATCTTGTTGAATAACTTGTTGATTACAAACTGTTAATTGTGATAATTAAAGCTGGTTTTTAGTGAATTCATTGGTGTCTTATATTTTGTTTTCCACTGTAGCCTACCATACGACGATCAATAGACCGTCGTAACAATATATAATTCTTATGTGAGGAGCAATTACGGTTTAAAATTCAACGCACCTAACACGTGTGTTATAGGAAAAATAAATTAAACTTCATTTTAATAACGCCTTACATGTTACGAGTCAAACTATTGGGATCAGTGGAAGAATTGTCTCGGACTCGCCAGTGCAGTAGCTGTCCAGATGTCAAGAGCGTACACTGTTTTTACCTTCCATTCCGTGCCGTTGTTTTTATTTACACAAATAAATATATAATTTAAACTTCTGTATAAACTGCTTGACCATCATAAATTTATTTTTATGTTTTTGTATAGTTCGAACAACAGTCGGTTCCAATAATTTTGATTTAATTTCATAGCATTACTAAATTAATGAGTAGGCCTATTTATAGCTAAATCTAAATTATAGGTTTGTGCGCACTTATTACTATACGTATAAGTTGAAGAAATTAGTGAATTGTGTTAGGCCTAATGAATTAATTTTGTTCGAATTAGATTGAATTCGTATCATATGAATGAGTTAATTATTATATAAATTATATAACTATTAGCAGTTAGGATCATGAACTCTACCGCAAATGAAGCAATCACACTACGTAAGCACGATGCTGTTTTAAATTATTTCTCCGTTACGTAGAATTAAAGAAGAAGTCAAATGCTTTTAGAAACGTCCTGACGATACTATCGCTTCGTTTCCGCCGGAACACTTAGGCTCCAATCTCTAACGCACCAAGTCTTACTACGTCACCGGCAGTTACATTACGTCTAACAAACCTTATCTGTAAAGTAAATATTAATATAAGATTTCAAAAAGACAAGGCAAGTCGTTTAAATATTAATTAATACCGTATTCGCGAATAATAACTACCAGGATTACAGCAGAAATCTGTGCATGAAGTGCTGTCATTATGAAGCACTTGTAAGCGTAAAAAACGATAACAGGTACGCGCGCTCGCACACTTGTCAACGTCTACCTACAAACATAATTACTATGCATAATTCATTTCAATTATTGTTTTAATATTAATGCTAGTAATATAATGCTAGTTTAATATTAACAAGTAAATAAGATCTCAATGCTGTGCCCCTCTATCCTTCAGTATGTCTGTCTGTCTGTCTATCTGTCTGTCTCTCTCTCTCTCTTTCTCTCTCTCTCCTTAAAAAAAAGTTCATCTAACTTATTGACACCAATAATTAAATTTAAAAAAATCGATAAAAATAAAGTAATAATAATAATATAATAAATAAATGATAATAGCTTGTTTTTGCACAAGCGAAGAAGTTTAGGAGACTGCCTCTATGAATTCCAGCAGATAATCAGGATGTATGGTCTGGAAATTTCTGTTATCAAGACTAAGTCCATGGCTTTTAAAGGTTGCTTTCTTGTAAGGTGTAAACTAGTACTGAATGATCAACTAATTGAGCAAATGCATTTCCTTGGATATAACTTGTCTTACGTTGGTGTGATAGATGTGGACAAAAACATAGAGAAGTTTAATCACATGTGTGGAACGATAAGAACGCTGAATGGAAAGGTAAGAAGAGTTACTCTTTTGAAATTTTATAAATTGTTGGCAGTGTCATGCGGCCTTTATGGCAGTGAGGCTTGGACACTGAACGCAAAGACCCAAAGCCGGATACAGGAAGATATAAGCTGGATGCAAATGATGATATAAGGAACATCCTTGGAATACGGACATGATTAAAAGGACTATGTGTTAAAAGGATGCATAAGAACAGGATACCAAAACAAATTTCGGTTTATAATCCGAAAGGACGGCGTAATATTGTTAGACCAAAGAAAATATGGTCGGACCAAGGAGTGCGCAACGGATCGTAAGGTCCACAGCCTGAAGAATAAGAAGTCATTCATACGTAATTATGAGTAGATTGTAAATCTTCTTCTACTACTACATCCTGGAGTAGGTGTAGACTCCTGTTCCGGTTTCAGAAGCCTTATATATATTGTGAATTAAACTGTTATTTTTCACTAATATTTTAAGTTGAATTAAAAATCAGATCATCGTACTCTGGGCTTCCCTACATTATGACGATCCTGTAGAGTATAAAAATATGGGGGCTTTGGTATGGAGCCCTTTTCCATGCGAAGAACATGTTCCATCTATCTATTCTTAAAATCATCGCCTCGTTCAGCTAATGAGCTGATTTCGTATATCCTCATTGCGAAACATATATTACAATCGGAGCATGCTTTGACCGTTCATAGAAACCTCATTTCTGCCGCGGTGATTTTATTTACATCCGCCTTTCGCAGAGTCCACGACTCTGCACCATACAGCATAGTAAGTACCGCTATAACCTTAGAAAAATTAATTGTGTATTCTGGCCTAACTTTGGTAGCTCGTAAATAGAATAATAAATATATACAAGTAATTCTGATTCAGTTTCCTCGACTTTTGATGTTCAATGAGACCGGGGACCGATGACCCGACGACAGTCCAAAACGGGATTTAGGTCACCCTTCCGCCCTCATCGGGCTGTGTATACATACGGTATATATGGTACTGGGCGCACTTCATAATCTTTACAACGTGTACTTTATCCTCGAGCAATAAGGCGGAAATCGATGATGCCATGCGTGACGTGCGTGAGAAACACGATTGCCAACTGAACAAACGCGCTGTCCCACAACTCGTCCGGTTATATAACCGACACCTCTATTTGCGGAAACAATACATCAGCAATATTTTCTAATCTTTAACAACGTAATTTATGTTTCCTATTAATTTCATAATCGTCTCTTTCATAACATGTTAATATCGGAACGCGACTGTGACCTCGGATCGCGCCACGCAGTTACACAACCGTTAGTAAAAAATTACTTTAAAATAAAATAAAAAAACTATTGTTTACTTGTCAATGAAATATAATTAACTTTTATTCCATGCATAATCACGTGCGCGTGGGCAGACACTCGCCATGGCGTGACATCTGATAGCGGGTAACCTCAAATTAATTACGCTTTTTCTGCAAAGCTCCGATTCAGCAAGACCCCTATTAAAGAATTAAATTTAAGAAAAATTAATTTAGACAAACCGTGTTCATTTTTTCAACTGCGAAGTCAGAAAGTACGGTGACTTCACTTACACAATCGCTATGGAATACAAAAAGTTTTAAGAATACATGACAGTGTGCCCTGATTGCGTAGAATCCAGGTTGCGTACATGCCAAAATTTGTCCAGATTGCGAACAGTTACAAATTATTTCAGACTTCGTGAATGACACCAAAATATTCTGAGTCCAAATTACGTACAACGAACAAGTCAGCATCTGTTATGTGGCCCAATTAAAGTCTAAAAGTGAATTGGTTAAAATCAACAACACGTATAAAACCGGTAATACACAAAGGTAAAACGTAGACAGAGCACTTTCTACCTCTTCCTTACGTATAAAATAATATCACCTTCACGGATTCGGCACCGCTTTGCATGACACTTCAAGAAACAGTCACAGTCTATGTATATCTATAGTAGATCTATCTGTCTGTAGTATCTATGCAGACTGAGGTAGCAGTTAACCCCAGTTGTTTTTGAGATTCAACCGAACAAGAAGACTGAACCCATGCTATAATGTTTCAAACAATCATGCAAGAAATTCCGTACTGAAGCCCTGAGACAGAAAGTGTAGATTTTGAAGCCGCCACTTTAAAAGAAACGTATGACTATTAGTTTATTCTACATAGAAAAAAAGTAAAAATAAATTAAAAGAAAAATATATTTAAGGTAATATGATGCTCCCGTTGCGACTAGGCCTGAAATTAAGAGGCCGAGTGCCTCTTAACGTCTTAACGTGGTCTAACGGCATCCGTGTCTCTTGACACCCTGTTCTGAAGCATGGTCTTACAAACCTTGTGCGTTGTTTCACGACATGGCCACCTCTAAAATAATCGACGGGAAGGCACGCACTCTTGACTGACGTTAAAACGGACCATTCCGCACTTTCAGTAAATTAAATTGTGCTTTAAAGTAAAATTTTAGTAACTTTACTAAATACAGTATGTCAATACAAATTATGTTAGAATGAATCATAACCAAGTAATGTCCTTGTGGCTTGTTCTCGATCTGGAACATCCCTCAAAACAGTCCGTTTCTCTCCAGGTATCCGTCTGTACACAATCTGCACTGCACCCAATCAGAACGACACCATCATTAACTTGCCTCTTGTTTAGACATGGGCCTGAGCTACACGGATTGTGTATACTAGTCGACTTACAGGATACTTAACATTTGTTTGCTGTAAAAGATTTACTAACACATCAGGTCTCATTCCTAAGGGGAAACGTTTTTAACTTTTAAATTTAAAATTCATTCTTGTATTCATAATTCTAGCAGGGCAAACTAGTATAAGGGTAACTAACTGTCTGATAACTTTCAGGTTAGTAACTAATATAGTTTTTGTGAAAAATATACTCAAGTTGAAAAATAATTTCTGGAAAAGTTGGTTAAAGATTAAAAACATATTTTCAGAAGTTTTATAAGTCTAACATCTACGAAGACAAACACTTTCTTTCATTTCTTCTCACTCCTCTGTCTTTACTTTTTCTTGAGACTCCTTTGTTTAGCTTTTCTTACACATTCTGCACAGATATATTTCAGGATTTTAACAAAAAAAGTAACAGGTTTGAGTTTTGAAGCCTTTGAAAAGCATTGGATTTTCAATACAATTCCCATTAAAACACTTATCTGGATAACTGTGTTTGTGACCAGGAGCGGATTAACCGTTAGGCTGATTAGGCTGTACCTAGGGCGCGGCACTTTGGTGGGCGCAAAAATTTAACTAAAATTAATAAAATTTTACAGCTAAATGTAAAATTGGTAATAAATTACAAGGATAAAAATTTGAGTTCATTTTGAACACAGGCGCGTGTTTGCGAGAAATTATGGTAAAACTGCACATAAATAATAGAAGTGTTTTCCTAACTGTTTTCTCCGGTTATGAGTCATCGGCTCATAGAACTATGCTTTATAAAAACCATGCAAACTACTAATGGTTGAAGGTGTAACTCTAAAATAATCTCTGAAAAATAGCCTCAGTTTTCAATTCTTGAGACTATTTTCAAAAACAGTAAGATATTTGAAATATTCCTAACTAAGAAATATATTGTAGGGTGTTTAAAGCTTAATTCAGCTCCTTGTAAATAAACGTGAGAGTAGCCTATGGGAGGTGAGGAGGGCGCCAAAGTATAATTAGCCTAGGGCGCCAAGATGCCTTAATCCGGCCATGTCTGTGACTCCCAAGTTTTAAGTAGTATTTTGGGAGTTTCTATCAGATAGGATTTACCTATGTTAGCTAACATCTTTTGTTTGGGTTCGAAGTTTCAAGTGAAGACAAGTTTTTAATATATGCTTCATTAGACAAGTCTTTATAGAGGGCTTATTAAATTTTATTATTGTTTCAAGTAGGAAGCGTTGACGTTGTAGTGATTATTTGCAATTGATCGTAGCGAATAATAAGTTTAATGGATATGTTACAAGTTGATCTGGTTGCATTATTCACAAAAGTAAAATTCGACAGAAAAAGCCCTCGTTCTTTTAACATCGAAATGAACTTTGAAGTGTACACGAAATACAATATAATTTCTTAAAGACAAAGAAACATAACATTTTTTAATATAAACTTTTTGGAATTTTCGATCCTAAGAAGGTACAGTCTCCCGTAAACAAACAACCCATTTAATTCAGTATCTGAAAAATTGACCATAAACGGTGCTTAGCACTTCTGCGTAGCTGAAGGAGCCACTGCAGCTGTGATCGTACGATCACGGTACAAAGACCTTGAGCACAACTAATTGCTACATGCAGGCAACATATACCGCCTTCTGGCTACTGCGCCTTATGCACACGTGTCGGTTTGGATTACAAGGTTGTTGTACTTACAACAACTTATAGTGGACCTACAATGCAGCACTTTCCAATCAAATCGAATCCAATCGTGGGGCAGCTGCTGGACGTGCCCCAGTGGTTGTAGTGTCCGGGCAAACCCGATGACTGCCTGATGCGTCTTGATTCTTGGTAGTCTTGCGCTAGTAAAAAGGATGGAGCTCTCCTTCTAGGAGTATCACTTACGTGACCAGAATGGAAAAGAAGAGAGTGCCCGAAAGGGCGGGGGTGAGGGCAGGATGAGGTAGAGGCACGAGTGAAGAGTGTGAGCGCAAGAGGTCGCACAAACTCATCCACAGAAGGAACCTTCAGTCCTCGCCTGATAACATTATTTCTGACATACCAGAGAGAGTTGGAGATATACCGGAGGGTGCGAGACTGGAAAGCTTACAAACGCGAACAATGTAGGGTTTTAGCAGGGACCAATATGAGGGCGCTACGTACGTCAGAATTGCTCTAAGGGAGCGGTTTTGGCTAACTAAACCACGTGGCATGGATCCTCGATATCCGCGTGGACAAATATATAATCTTGATTTGACTTAATGAATGAAAATTATTTATTTTTCAAACACGCCGAAAGTGTTGTGCTTGCCGCGTTGTATGTTGGACGGTTCGCATAAGGTAGCCTATTCTGCCTAAATCCTGAATACTTCGATGGCGAAGAAAGCACCCATCATCGTTTAACCATCGGCAGAGCTATTTCGGCAGCCCTTATCATCATCTTCAGTTGAAAGAACAAATATTACCCTCAACAACGACTGGAAGAACAATCAACCGTTCAACGATGGCGATAACGGCCACCGAAAGACTATCGGTAATTAATGCCAAACGGTTGAAAGTCGGAAGCCTGTGATGTAATAATGTGTTCTTAAAAACGCGTCACTGTTCCGACGCTGTTTCTGTGAACCAATCGGACCGTACCGTTAGTAAGGTGAGATTATCTCTTTGAGTCCACGTTGAAGCGGATCTGTCACAATAAGTATTCATAAGCCGCAGCTTATCGCCTTCAATAAAAGTGAACCGTCGGGGTCGTGTCGTAGTTATTCTGCTGTGGGTGTACCATTTGTTTCCGTTTTGTGCAGAAACATGGCAACAACGTTACTGAGATACAAAAAAATTAATTACCACTGATAACTGTTGCTTTGATACCGACGGTAACGGTTTGAACAAGGGAACTATTCAAAACAAGGTGATGACACGAGTAAGTGTACTATTTCGTAATGGAGAAATGGTACATAGTATCTCTGCAATGTTGATGACTACTCTGATTCCATACCGTTCTACTATTTAAATCGCGTACAATTTTCTTATTTTTTCTTATAAACCTTTCTCTGAGAAATACCCAGAACAGAATATTAGCGTACAATATTATTCATAACATTTATTTTATAAGATAACATTGTTCGTTAATATTCAGATATAAAATTAGACAGATGAAATAAAATGTTTGCAAGGGGCGTCGATGCAGTTACTAAAGCGACCGAGGAGTCGGCTCGAAACATCGCCCTGGTGCGTGTCTACAATCTGGAGCTTTCCGAAAAGTTAATGAGTTTCGTGTATGTATTTTGTGAGATTATTATTGCATGCAGCAACGGAGAAGCGTGGCCTCCCTCACTCCATATAGGCCTATCCTACCTCCGTCCAACATATATACAAACGCACGCGTGCCTATATACATTCAATATATTCATAAATTACTCATTTAATCTTGTTTTGTCTTTTTGTCTTCAATTGAATATTAAGTAAAATATTCTTTTCAACAAGAACATATTTTTTATTTAAGTATAACCTACATTGTATACTAGTGTATGTCCACCGCTTTTAAGAATAATATCATCGTCAAATATACAAATAAAATATAAATGTTAAGAAATTTAAAACAGAATTTTAAAGAAAACAGCTATCAAATAGCAACAGTTTTCTTATAAAATTATTTTGTATATTGTCACTGTTTACATATAGGTCTATACTTTTTAATTTGTTTATATTTTATTAATCATATTTACAACACACACACACACACACACACACACACACACACACACACACACACACACACACACACACACACACACACACACACACACACACACACACACACACACACACACACACACACACACACACACACACACACACACACACACACACACACACACACACACAGTATGTATATAATGTTTAGTGTTAATTTGATTCTCTTCATTAATTAGTTTACTGTATACATACATATATAATAGAGCTATCAGTAAATAAGAAAATAAAACAAAACATACATTCACTAAGCAAATACCTAACAAAGCTTCATCTAAAAATCCACGTGTTAATGATACTATATAACATACAACCTTTACTTGTTACGGAAATATACCTCAAAAACTAAGTTAAATGTTTAAACATACAAATTTAAAAATATCTTATAACAAAGATATTTTAGGTTTTTAAAATGTAAAACCTAAAAGTAAATCGAACGTTCACAATAAAAATGGAATATACAAAATAGAATGCCCAGATTGCAATAAATTTTACGTTTCATAGAATTTTCATATTTTTTTTTACGTTGCAATAAAGAAATTTCATAGAAGAGAACCATAAGTTTGCTAATCCTTTGGAAGACTATGAAATTGTAAAAATAGTAAATAACACAGTTGAAAGGAAGCTTAGGGACGAGTTAGAAATATTGAAAGAAAGAGAAAAAGGGTTAGACAATTTAATGAATACTAAAACTAAATTTGATAACGAAGAAATATTTTATAATATAATTAAAAAGTAAAAGATAGAGGACGGTTAGATAAGATTAAGAATTAAATTGCATAGGACTAAATGGATGTTTTTAAAATAAGGGTGAGTGACCGCGCCCACAAGTGTGAATGAGAAAGGCGGTACAACGTTAGGTTTAAAAAGAAAACACGCGCGCGCACACACACACACATAAACACAAGGAATGTGCTAGAAAAATATGTAACTGTCCAGACGGGGGTGACAGGGCTCGGAGGTTGGGAAGCGATAATTGAATTATAGCTTGTTTTGTGTTGTCTGTGGGGGGGGGGGTGAAGGGTTTGGTTTTACCTCTTCTTGTTAATTTTGTTAATTCCGATCTGACGATGAACTGAGAAGCTTGAAAGCGCTAATCGGAATAATTTTTCAATCATCATCATCACCATAGGTTCATCTGCTGTACAGCAGGTTTTCTTTATGAACTCCTCCACTGTTCTCTGTCCTCTGCCAGCCTCTTCGTGGTAATGTAGTTTTCTACCTTGATGTTGTCCATCAACTGTCGTCTCTTTCTTCCTCTTTTTCTTTTTCCGCTAACCATGCCTTCTAGACCGTCTTTTATAACAGCATTTCTTCTTAAACAGTGTCCTATCCAGTTCTTCTTTCTTTTCCTTATTGTTTTTAATATTTCTCTTTTCTCTCCCACTCTTCTTAATACTTCCTCATTCCGTACTCTGTCTTCCCATTTAACTCCTTCCATTCTTCTCCACATCCACATTTCAAAAGCTTCAATCCTTTTTTCATCCTCCTTCCTTAAAGTCCACGTCTCCACTCCATACGATGCCACACTCCATATATAACACTTTGCTAACCTTTTCCTTAGTTCTTTGTTTAATGGCCCGTTCAACAAATTTTTCTTTTTATTGAATGCTTCTTTTGCTATTGCAATCCTAGTTTTTATTTCTTTCGTGCTTTTTATGTCATCTGTAACTATGCTTCCCAAGTATTTGAAACTGTTTACTTGTTCTATTTGTTCGTTATTCAGTCTAATATTTATTCTTTTCCCTTTTCCACCAACTACCATACATTTTGTCTTTTTCTCATTAATCTTCATTCCGTACTGTTCACACTTACTGCTTAAGTCATTCAGCATCGTACATACATCTTCCTCACTTTCACCTAATATTACCATATTGTCAGCAAATCTTATACATTCAATCCTCTTTCCTCCTAAGCAAACTCCTCTCGTTCCTTTAAAGCATTCGGCTATAATGTCCTCTATGTACATGTTAAACAAGGTTGGTGACAGGCAGCATCCCTGTCTCACTCCTCTCCCCATTTCTATATCTTGTGTTAATTCTTTCTTTACCCTTACTTTTACTGTTTGATTTAGATATAAATCTTTAATAAGTCTTCTTTCTCTCCAATTCACTCCATGTCTTTTAAGTATTTCCATTAGTTTATCCCATTTAACTCTATCAAATGCCTTTTTCAGATCTATAAATATTCCATATACTTTCCTACTTTTTTCTATATATCTTTCACATATTATCCTTAACAATCCTATTGCGTCTCTTGTCCCAACTTCTCGCCTGAATCCAAACTGCTCTTCTCCAACAATTTCATTCATTTTTGTACATAATCGTCTGTTTAGTGTCCTTAGTAGTACCTTAGCTGCATGGGAAATTAAACTTAAGGTCCTGTGTTCTTCACACTTTTTAGTGTTTTTCCTCTTTCCAATTGGTATCATAATTATTTCTCTAAAATCCTTTGGCCATTTATCATTTTTATATATTTCATTACAAAGTTCAGTAAACATTTTCCTTCCTTCTCCTTCTAATGCTTTCAGTAACTCTATTGGTATATTATCGCTTCCCATTGCTTTCCTATCTTTCATAGATTTTATTACTTCACTCTCTAGAATACTACATCCCTTACTGTCTTCCTCTACTTCAATTTCCTCTTCAACATTCATGTCTTCTTCTTGAGGTTTGTGTTCTAAGTCGTACAGATCCTCTATATACTCCTTCCATCTTTTCAAAACTTCACTGGTCTCACACAACATTCTTCCATCAGCTGCTTCTATCTCTCTGCTATTATTGGTATTTTTGTCTTTGTATACTAATTCCATGGCTGTTTTATACAGCATCTCATATCTCCCTTCTTTTTCCAGTTTTTCCACTTCCTCGCACTTTCCTCTGATCCAGTTTTCTTTTGCTTTTTCAGTTTCTCTTTGTAGCTCATTATTAAGTCTTCTATAAGATTTCTTCCCTTCTTCCGTATTAATATTTTTCCACTTTCTTCTCTCTTCCATTTTGTCGACCCTTTCTGCTGTTACCCAATCTTTTCGTATTTTTTGTCGCACTCCAGTTCCTAAGACCTCTTTAGCTGTTTCCTTTAAACCAGTCTTCATGTTTTCCCATCTTTTATTTATATTTGTTTTCTTAGGTTTGTCTGTTGTCACTGTCACAAATTTTCTTTCAAATTCAAGCTTTATTCGTTGTTCTTTTACTTTTTCCAAATTGAATTCTTCTATTTTCTGACTTTTCTTAGTCTTTTTCAATTTCAGATATATTTCCGCCACCACGAGATTATGATCAGAGTTTACCCGGGAGACTAGGCTCCCGGGTAGCTCTTAGCACTTAAAATACTGTTTCTATATCTTTGTTGTATCAGTATATAGTCAATCTGGTATCTATCACCATTTATTCTGGATGTCCACGTATATCTCCTTCTTTTGTGTGTTTTGCATAAAGTATTTCCAATTGTCATGCTGTTTTCTTTACAAAAGTTTACTAGTCTTTCTCCTCTTTCATTTCTCTTTCCTAATCCATATTTGCCTACTTCCTTATTTTCTTCTCCCTCTCATACTACTGCATTCCAGTCTCCCATCACTATTATACAAGCATTTCTCTTTTCCCTTTCTATTATGTCTTCTATTTTCTGATAATACTGTTCTAATTCTTCTTCTTGGTATTGGCTTGTAGGCATGTATACTTGTATTATAACTAAAACCTTATTTACACCCTTGAGTCTAATCCATATTATTCTCTCACTGGTATATTCTATCTTGATAACTCTTTTCTCTATACCGTTTTTCTACACCGTTTCTTCCATTTTTTTCTTCTCCTGAATAGAATAATTTGTACTCTCCACTTTTAATCTCTCCATTTCCGCCCCACCTAACTTCACTCATTCACAATATGTCAATATTGTTAGTGGTCATTTCTCTTTTCACATTTTCTAGTTTTCCTGACTGTAGCAATCTCAGGACATTCCATGTTCCAATTCTCAATTTACTTTTCTTCTTCATCCTCCATTTCCTTCCTTTTCTGCTTTCAAGGTTTTGCCTCTTTGTTTCCCCCTCCCGGCGATCCGATTGAGGGGGTATTACTCCGGAAAATTTTACACCAAGGCCTTTTTCCATTTTAACAGATAACTGTAGTGCAGTTCTTAACACTACTTGGAAATTCAAGGGATCCTATAACGTCTTACCTACGTTATAACATCGGGAACCTGTGCATAATTGCCTCGGATCAATTGCACGGACTGCCATAGTCGTAACCAACTTCTAATTATTAATTTTACAAGCTGTAGTTAGAATTAAAGGAAATTGTACAGGAGTGTCTGATGATTTATTCACTCAGTATTATGTGTTATGTAATGACATCTCTTTATTAAACGATTTCTTTAACAGCTCTACATGAGGTTTTCACCATAAGGTTTTCTTAATATATAGTTTACAGTTTACAACATATTTTCTGAAGGGGCCCTCAAAATAAGGAATGTTATATGCTAGCATTTTCCTCGGATCCGGGATATTAAACTGGTTTGTAAGTAAAGCTCTCTTACTCATAAACTATCATACTATTTGGGGGCCATTTGAAGAATGGACTTGATTTAACTTTTAGTATCAGAGAAGCTTTATAATATAAGCATTACTTGCTACTACAAATATTATTTAATCGTATGACATACTACATGTTACAAAGTGACTATTATTAAAGTCTTTTATATTGTTATTTAAAGTGTCTTTTGTTGGATATAGTATTTAGTATTTCATAACAACGGAAGACAAGTCTCCGTGTCACCTGTGATATCCTCCAGCTCCTCGTTATTCCAGTCTTCGGTCCTCGGTTGCAGCATGTTTCATGAAGGTCAGGTATCTCTCGTTATCTTCGTATCCGGTGATGGTGAAGTGCTGAAGTCTTTTAGATCATTGTGGGTCCTGGTTCTCTGCTCTTTAATAACGGGTAGTAATAGCTCTTTGTTTTGAATGATTAACACAAAAGTTTTATTCACCTGTATCCACTTCACATGATTGTTTATTTGTTGCACTTCACATTATGGTCTTACCACAGTTTTAATTACATAAGTTTTATATTTTAAGATTTTTGTAGAGATGTCATAGGTGCACAGTTTTCATTATTCTTTCTTACTCGTTTACTACATATTTATATGAATCGCGGTTCAACTATATTAACGATACACATGGGTTTAATAGTGTAAAGAGTGCCTCTATGTCTTAACTGACGGGATTATTCGCTTTAGGAAACAAAATATTATTATCGTTCCACATTACTGCTGTGCGCAGCTTACGGCTTGACCGCTCCATTTCAAGTGGGCTTCGTTTAGGGGCAAATTTGTAACCTCGCGTAGTTTACTCTTCACCATAAAAGTAGTTCCACATTTATTCGATATTTACGGTATTAATGTCTAACCCATTAATTATCCAAAGATATGCTTTACTTCAGAATTAATTAAGGTATACTACTATGTTATTGTTTATTTATTTATTTAATTGCAATTTACAGGTATTATTAGTTTTGTTTATGGGTCTGTATGCAAGTTGATTCCGGTTACCGCATGTCAATGCATGGTAAATTATTAAAGGGTTTCCTTACCTTTACACTCGCATTCCTTTTGGGCTTTTAAATCTCTTTATTAAATATTATTTTGAGTTATTTCAGGGGTTTAAAATTTGTTTAAATGTGCGATTTATTAAAATTTAAATTTCTCTCCCTTTTTTTTTTTATGAAATCGTCACAATCCTTAGTGCAGTGGTTTCCCGTTGCCTTCTGCATCCTAATGCCGTTGTTCATGTATATTTTTCAATGCCGTTTTTCAATAGTGGTGTGCAATAGTGATAATTCTGTTTGTGATTATAACCGCTAACACAACTTTCTTCATTAAACTTTTGTAAAGAAACAGCCCTGGAAACAAGGAAGACGTTCCATATGGAGCATAGCTCTATATGGATGTGAGACGTGGAAAACTGGAACAGAGGAAATGAGAAGACTTGAAGCATTGAAAATGTGGTGTTATAGGAAGTTACTGAAAGTAAGATGGATGTACAAGGTTAGTAATGATGAGATTCTGACTAGAGTTGGAGAAACAAGACGTTTTTGGCCAAATATTGTGAAGCGAAGGGTAGAATTTATTGGCCATATTATGCGTCATGCGAATTTGATAAAAACAATAATTGAAGGTTACACTGAAGGGAAAAGAGGAAGAGGAAAACCGAGACTTCAATATATGAAACAAATTACTGGTGATGTAAGTTCTAGCTCCTATGAGAAAATGAAACGGAAAAGCACAGAGAAGATCGGTGTGGAGAACTACAACAAACCAATCTGCGTATTCCTAAGGAAGGAAGGAATTTGTATGTGGTTTTTCTTAAAAAATTAAGCGATTTCTATACAACCGAATCCTGGTAATTCCAGATTGAAAAATAAATACTTATCACCAGAAATGACCGATTTTAATTGGGCGTCGTATTAACTTATAGGCGCATACTACATTTTAACCTTGTTCATATTTCGTTCGCTAAGTTTTCAACCTCCCTTACAAAAGTCTTTATGCCACCACAGTGACGTTTTTTGGCATCGACGCCAAGGTTTCTGAGCTTTTGTCCGGCGCTCTTTTATGTCGAGACTTTATCGCTGAACGCTATTCACGTAAAAATGAAAGGTTCGCACGCAAGAAGTGAATAAGTCTCGGCTTGCCACGTTCAGTGTACAACACACGGGATATTTGTCATTTCGCTGTGCCTTATAATCTCATAAGCATGACGTACGAGGACGCACGTAACGTTCTCCTCTGGCACAATAACAGTCGAGAATAAAGCAAAATTGTAAATACGTTCGCATTTCTTGAAGAACGTGACTTTGTGCAATTCGCCCCCCCCCCGTGGGCAAAAATTTAATCTAAGTTTTAGGCAATGACGCTCCTCGTAAGGTACAAGCAAAGTGGTTACTGGTATTACCTATGCTCTGTATGACGATGGTTGGCGTGTGGACCCTTTCTACCTGTTGCGTCTTACCCATTGTAATACTTCCGCCCGGGGTCGACAGCAGCTAATTGCCGCGTGAGATACCTCACTGTGCGTCCAGTATGAAACAATTTTTTTTCGCCTCGCCCAATACTGGTAAAATTTTGTTATATTTGAAATCAGCGAAATAATACGATGAAACTAACACAAAACACGACTAAAAAATATTAAATTTTAAGGTGTTTCAAGGTAAAAGCTCAACAACTACTTTAATACACATCTTCAGTGCATAGTGCTTTATAACGCCCAATTTTTAATATCCCTTACGTTTTATGGAATAAAACGTACCGATTCTTTTTCGTCAGGACCCTGTACTTAAGTTTTTATTCTTGAAAAGATTTTTTGTTTAAATACTGGAATTTGTGTAAAGGTCAATGGCGTATTTAACTCTTGTGCTAACTTGGTTAGGATAGATTAAAAATATCCTATCCTATCGTATCCTTGGTGTATTTTAATAAAAAATATTTCAGTTTTCCTGAGAGAGGCTAATGAAAAAGACACAGAATATCGCCAGAAGTGGCTCAGTCATGTATGCGAAAAGGCAGATTACCATGTACAACTGGTCTTCCAATGTGAACCTTAAGATAGGAGATGTGTAGGACGACGTAGAATGGAGAAGGACAGAGGTGTAGCAACAGGTCGTGGGCCAATTCGTGAAGTTGGATCGCCACTGGTCTCCACTACTGACTACCGTCGGTCGCACCACAGGACAGTAGTTCGCGTTAGCCAGGCTCCTATCGGCCACTTATAAACCTAAACAACCCATAGTTCTTAGTTCAGTCGTTCGCCAATGACTAAAGAGTGTTAGAACTGAGTGCTTCTGCCTGCTGTCGGTAAATTGTTAATTCATTTACTGTTTTTGATTGCAGTTTTTTTTTTCAGTTTTTATAGTAATATTGCGCTGTATTTTTGAGTGTTTTGAGTATTAGAAGCTCGAATTTTTATGGTTTTAATTATTTTGTTATACTGTTAAATAATTAATTTATAGGCCTATATATGTTGAAATTTTTTTCGACAAGATTTTGTAAAAGTAAACGTCTATCAGTCCAGACGAATCGGAAGAGGTGAGGAAACAGACTGTTTGAACAATTTTTTATTGTCTGATTTTTGTTATTTTGCCATATGTTGGGATAAATATGGTAAAAATAAAATAGCAGAGAATATCGCATCCTGGGATTGGGGGGAAGTTGCTTTAAAAGATAGTAAATAACTGAAAACAATAAAATATTTTTGTTATTTCATGTGTGTTGTTTATTACGACTCTGTAATATGTGTGTTGTTTAAAAAAGAGACGGGTTTCGCGATTCTGGCCGAAGATGACACGAAAAAATAATATTTTCATAATTCTCTTTATTTAAATATTTATTACGTCTGATTTGTTGAAACGCCATAAAAAAGGTACTAGTTATCTTTAAGCTTCATGCGCTTTCATGTTATCTCAAGTGCATGAGGAGGCTGGTCATCCCTGGCCTATGATCTAAGATAAACAGAAAGAGGAAGAATGTTTTATAGTAAATTTTTGTTCTTTTAATACAAATTTTAGAAAAAGAGGGATCCGACAGATTGCACAAGTGACGTAGTTCGGTGATGTGACCGATCAGTTCGTTTCAATGAACTACTTTGGCCATCTTTAGTCTCCACTACTAGGACTAGGCACGTGTCGAGAAACACGCGAATGCCAACAATACAGTTCTCTCGTAAAAAGAAGTTTACTTGACATTTTATTAACGGCGGCTCTCGAGGGGCAGAAAATATCGATCAGTGCTAGGCTGTATTGTGTGATGTACTGGTGTTGACGAGATAATGAAGTCTGCACCCGGACCCTCACGCACGCGCGATGTAGGCCTATAACTTGCACTTCATTCAGTTACCTTGTATTTTCTAATTAACAGCACTGTCGTAACGGTAAATTAATTAATTTCAATCTTTCGTTTCTGCTTTTAAAAACAGGAGAAAACTTCACCCTTCCTTGCTCGCTCGCCTCTCGTCTCTCCCAGTTTCTGCAAGAGGTACAAAATGTGGTTTTTATATTATTTTTAAAACAACGGGAGACCAATAACGATGTATAGCGGAATTAGGTCAGGACAAGAACACGGGGCAGAAGTCGGTGAACAGTTTTTAATTCTAGCAGTACGGAACGGATAATCTCGTACTAAACTGAGACGGGCTGGTTCGGTAGTTAATGTGCGTCTCACACGGTAACCAGTCCTAGTACAGTTATCGTCACGTAGAGTAAGTCAATCTTCCTAGCGGCAATAAACAATATGGTAGACTGTGGTCCGCGCGCGCACGTGCAGTGGGGAAGCGCGCATGTGTATGTTTTGTTTGTATACACGTTGGATAATGGTTTGAATCGATGAACGATATGATATAGGCATTTCCAGTTATCTCTTTTACCTAGTATCTCAAATTTGTATTTTTAGTTAAACAGAAAAACTTCTTTCACTTAAGAAACACGATGAGTTTAACGATGCACTCGAAAAAACACAAGTGCAGTAATTCTCTGTGCACCGAGTAATGGATTGAACGAACCTCCCATTTCTGTCTGTCTCTCTCTCCCCTCCTCCTCCTCCTCATCATCATCATCATCATCACCACCATCTCCTTCTTCATCTTCAGATTTTCCTGCAAGAATTCCCTGGACGGTTATCGTACTAAAATTTACCCACGCACCTTTACCCACATGTTTCGCGCACATGTTCAGACACTGAGACTATATTTTACGAAGTCTTTGTGGTGGAACATGTCCTTCCCATGCGCACAATATGGACTTTGTTCACACGGTCTTTCCCCTTTAAGCTGTAAAAACTTTCTCACGTAGTTCATTCCTAACGTTCAAAAATTTTAGTCCCCAATTGTCCCTGTTATTCGCGAGTTGACATCTTTATCATCTTACAGGTGCCACGCAGTAGGGCTGACGAGGTGGCATTATGCTACTTCTATAATACGTATTCTACAGGGTGCGCCACATGTCACTTGACACTTAGCAGGTATTCAGTTCTCCATTGACCAGAGTAGTAGCTGCTTGACAATAACAACAGGTTTGCGAGGTTATGTGAACTTGGTGACATATACGTTGTAAGAAGTGATTTTATAGAGAATTTAATCTGTATTAATATGTAATCTGTGTTACATTTTTAATTAAGTTCTTAATTAAGAAAATAGAAAGTTATCAACAGAAGAACGTGTTTTTGTAATGCAAAAGTGGTGGCTACATGACCACAATTACAAACATGAGATTGAATCATCTGTGAAGCGTTTTCCAAACACTATACCTCCATCTGGACAAGCAATTTTTTAAATTGAATAAAAGGTTTGAACAGACTGGGTCTCTAGCGGATCTTCCTCCATCAGGTAGGCCTACATCTGTCACTACAGAAGAAAATCTTATGGCTGTTGCACAAAATTTTGTACAATGTCCGTTAAAATCAACATGAAAAGCATCCAGTGAACATGTTGGATGCTAGGCCTATATGAAGGACAAGCTTTAGAAGGATGCTTTAAACGTTAGGGCCGAAGCCATACCGGCCTACTTTACTTCAAGGTCTCAATTAGGATGATCCTGATAGACGTACAGAATTCTGCGAGTGGTACATAATAGGACAAGAAGTTGCCAAAGTTTTTACAAAACCATTCTGTGGGGCGATGAGGCAACTTTTAAACTGAATGGGAGAATGAATAGACACAATTGTGTCTTTTGGTATTCTGAAAAACTACATTTGGTTATGCAGACCGAACTAAATGCTCCTGGTGTGACTGTGTGGGCAGAAATTTTCGCTGGTCGTCTTACAGGACCGTATTTTTTTTTAACAAACTGTTAATTCTGAAAATTATCTTGAAATGTATGAAGTGATAACTGAACTGGAAACATCACTCCTGTCCTGTATTTGTAAACCTACAACCACGTCGTGAAAAAATAATTATGGCACACCTCACTACGGAAACATTGTGAGAGAGTTCCTAAATGATAAATTTAATGAATGGATTGGGAGAAGACGAGGTTCCACTGAATGGTCTGCGCGTTCAACAGATCTCAGAACAATGGATTTCTTGGTTATACTGACTGGAGACATGTGAGTGAAGATGCACTGTTCGTGAGTCAGGCTAAATTTTATTACGTGTATGTCTGTAGTATGTATTACACTGTAGTATGTATAGATTTAAATATTTTGGGAATCTGAATATTCGCCGCCCCTCCTAATACATTCATACAGGATACTTGTTTTGTTGGTAAGCCAAGTACTTCACATGCATATTATTTAAGATGTTTTCGCGGGTACAAAACACATTGTTAATTTCTCAGCTGAGCGAATAATTCCTGAAAAGCATGGACCGTTTCTGTCGCATATCACTGTCCCATGTGTCATCTTCTTGATGATCTTTGAAGAAGTTCCGACTACTATCAGAAACTTTGAGTCTAAGTTCATTGACGACTCTGCACTCTGCAGCATGACTTGCCAGATAATGGCATGCGGCTGAAACGGTCCTCGTTGCAGACACAGACACACCACGTGGGCATTCCAGTCTGCACTCCGTGGCCGGCTGACGGATGAACATGACTAAATGTCGAGTAGTTCAGCTTACAGTAAACAAACAAACAACCAGTCGGCTACGGCAGCCGGTTGAAATGTGACGGATGGAATAGAACCGGCAGATTTCTTCCTTTTCCGAAGACAAAGAGTTGGCGCCATTCAAAGCGTTAAATAATTACATAAGACCGACGCCGACACTGCAGTATGCACAATAAATTGTGTACACATGCAACGGTGCTGCGGGTCATAGGGTCACAGACTGCCCCGGTCCGGTCGATTCCTTCTACACACGCACGAACGGAATTTATTGAGAGCCCGTGAACACGACAACGCTCTCTCACGTTGTATCACACCGCCGAAACCCTTGGTCGGTTATTATCACACCATAAATATGCTAACAGTTTACACCCGGGTTTCCGCGGTGATTCCGTATACTTCTGCAAAATTCTGTTTGTTTTCATTTTCTGATGTTCATCAGTTGTAATCAGAACCGTCGACAGAAACTGTAAGGCCCGGTACAGTTAAAATTTGGGAGCCTCTCCCAACTCCCCCCCCCCACAAATAATGCGACGACCATCTCTTACAAGGTTTATTAAAAAATGGGAATGACTAAAATACACGATAATGTCGTATATTGATTACACTAAAATATCATATTATTAATAGAAAGCAAACTGATTTGAACAGCATTTTTTATTTTGATCTGTTAAAAATTATTAAAATAATTTGTCTCTAAAAATACACATTAATAGATTAAAATGAACTGGTGTCGTACTACAAAAGTTTTCTCGTTTTAAGTGCAGCAAATTCTTTAAGTATAACATTAGAGAAACTCAATTCAGTTGCAATTTTCTATCACCGAATTGAAACGTTCAGGACCTCCTAATGACGTTCTAAACTCACTCGTTCCGTGTAGCACTATTACTGTGCTTTATTTCATCTTATACTGCTGTTCATTTGTTTAAATCCTAAACAACATTTTATCTACATACCATTTTCATACCGTAGCAAGTGGCTTGAATTCACAATTTTTTTTTCTTTCCTATGAAAAGTGAGGCACGAAGTTCACCTCATTAACTGGAAAATATTTATAAGTATAGACAACACGGCTTGGAAAAATGCTCCAGGTTAAAAGTCGTCGTTAAAACTATGCTACCGGAAAATATCCCCACGACAAAACGGCCCAGTTAATAGCATCGCGGTCCAAAATCTCGCGTCATTTTGTGTCTCATAAAAACGTTACCGTAATGTAGAAACAACTCTCTCCAAGTTGGTTTTTTATTCACTTTTCAAGTAAACTTACGTTTTTGTTTTATTCGTTGTCTGTTGAACTTTACTATTGTTTTTATTTTTCTACGTTTGTTTTTTAATATTTATATCGCTGGAAAATGACGTAATCTCTTAAAGTGTATTTTATTTTGTACGAGGGTGGTCACACGGACTGTTCTAAGATGCCGCTAAATAGCATTTGTTTATTTACTTGTTACTATGGTAATTAATTCTGGTCTACATGGTGACCATCTTTATACGCGTCGCACCTCGACTGTGAAGAAACCGCATAATTAAATTGGGCCTAAATCGTGCGAACGGGGTAGAAAATAAATATATCGATACAATCGTATATTAAAAACATCGAAAATGTACTGCAGGTACAGTTCCGATGCCGCTAAATAGCATTTGTTTATTTAATTGTTACTATGGTAATTAATTCTGGTCTCCATGGTGTTGTTCACATCTTTATACACGTCAAGAAAAGGGCATAATTAAAAGGGCATAAATCGTGCGAACGGGGCGAAATATCAAATTCCAAGTTAGACAGCGTTTTTTGCCTTGTGTCAAAGATTACGTGTGCAAAATTTGGTGGCAACGGTGTAACGGTGTGGATTTGTATTCAGTACAAAGAAATCCTCATACTTTGAGTTTTATATAGCCTATACCATTCTGTATACTGTTTTT
Organism: Magicicada septendecula; assembly: GCA_034769895.1. NCBI lineage: Eukaryota > Metazoa > Arthropoda > Insecta > Hemiptera > Cicadidae > Magicicada > Magicicada septendecula. The sequence continues at coordinate 135,046,210 of CM068372.1, forward strand.
GTTGAACGAGCGAAGCGAGTTCTGACTCGACCGTTTGGCATTTGTCTGTCTGTCTATCTATTTGGGCTATGTCTCACAATAACGTTTGAACGCACCAACCGATTTTCGTAAAACATGGCATTCGTGTCCACCTTTGCACTCTACAGGACACTATTGTTTTTTAGATTGATCTCCTCGCAAATATGGGAGCGGGAGGCAAAAATGTGAGGGTGTAAAATTTGAAAAAAGTGTGGTATCAAATTAAGTTTAACCAAAATATGAATTTAGTGCTCATTTTTGAGAATGTTAAAATCTTAGGACGCCAAGGGTCAAAAAGTAAGTAAAAATTTTAATAAAATCCCAAAAATTCATGTGTTGTATCAAAATAAAAGGAATTTTAACTAAAATCTGAACGCAGTGTTAATTTTTGAAAATTAAAAAAAATGTTTGGACATCACGGTCCAAAAAGTGTGGCAAAAGTTTGATAAAATTGCAATTTCCTTGTGGGATATCTAATGAAAGAGAATTTTAATTAAAATCTAAATACATAGTCTACACTTTTGGAAATTTCAAAATTCTTTGATCCCAGTGCCAAAAATAGGGTCAAAAATTGTAAAAATCCAGCCGTGTGTCAGACCACAAGGAATTTTAACACAAATCCGATTGTTTGGAATGTTTAACGTTTTTGTACAATTGCTCTACAATTGTTACTCTATCAAACAACAAAATAATAGGTTAAAAGAGATTTTCGTAATTTTTCTGGTAATTGAAAAGTTATCATATCAAATTTTATCGAATAATAAATGTATTTCGTTCAAAATTGTGATCGAGTTTTAGAGCTCTGGGCGCTTACTAGTTTATGTTTTTTTTGTACAAGTACCAGTTAACTCAAAAACATTAGGTTCTTTATTTTATTATAAGCATTGTATATATACACATACATATGCACAAATGTTATGTTTTCCTCAACCATGGCTTTTATGAATTTCAGCAGTAAACTAAAAACCAAAAACCGATGTCACCTAACCTCACAAATGAAAACAAACTACAGATTTTCGGTTTGCATTAAGAAATAGGACAATTTACAATTAGTACACTTCTTCTTTTCCACATCGTAGTATATCGATACAATTGCATATTAAAAACATCGAAATGCACTGCAGAACGGATAAAGAAACAGTTCCAATGCCGCTTAATAGGATTCGTTTATTTAATTGTTACTATGGTAATTAATTTGGTTTCCATGGTGTTGTTGACATCTTTATACACGTCAACAAAAAGGCATAATTAAAAGGGCCAAAATTGTGCGAAAGGGCCAGAATATAAAATTCCAAGTTAGACAGTGTTTTTCGCCTTGTGTCAAAGGTTATCTGTGCAAAATTTGGTGGCAATTGGTGTAACGGTGTGGATTCAATGCAAAGAAACCCTCAGACTTTGAGTTTTATATATACGTATATATAGATTGAATATACAAGATAGCATTTACATTCGCGGCAAAAAACATTTCGCTGTTAAAGAAAATAATGGTGACACTGATGATACGGTTATGTTGGCCGTTTCATCCGAAATAAAGTATGGATACGCTTCTTTTTCCGACTGACTACATACTTGAAGAACGATATGCGCTTGGAAGGACGAAGTGTTCTACGTCGGCAGGTTCGCTCAAACGATTATTCACAAAGGCAAACGTACGTGGCAAAACACAACCGTATAGCGATCGATGCATAAGGCGACGTGCACCGGACGTCAAGCTGCTTAATTCTCGGCTTCCAGCTTCAAATCGGATCCGGCAAAGACCAAACCGTCAATGCGCACAATACATACTTTAATACCGCGATCCAATTAGGGATTCTCAGCTCGAGAAATTAAAGAATAGTGCAGACAAAGTGGGCGCACACACGTTGAAGTGGTCTCAAGTGTTGGACTAAGACGCATGTAGTCTAGACGATGCGGTACTCGAGTGTCTGAAGAGGGCACGACACGACTTCCTGCAGCCAGTAAACAAAACGGTATTACACACTGGTCAATTACATCGCCCGCCGCTGAATAAACTTACGTAGCTATACCTACTTGCAATTAAGAATTTAATTAAATACAAATCTGAAATTAAATTGGAACACGTGGACCATAATTTCCTGCGTAATCAAAACAGAAAAAACTAATATCGCAGTCTTACGACTACTTCATAGCTACCCGTTATTCTCGCCCAGTCGTACCGTTCTTGACGTCTTTATGGACCTTTTTGTACGTTTCTCCGATACGGAATAACTACTATGCTCCCTGAGCTGCAGAACTCCCTCATTATTTTGAACGAGATACATTCACTATTAGATAAAAAAAGAGAGAGAAACCATTTGAACTAGTGAACTAAATATGTACCATGAATTTATATAAATAATTTAAATTTAAATTAATTAAAATTAATACAGACCCAAAGAAGAGCTGTACAGGGATCTGGAAACGGCTTTCCGAAGGAAAAAACTGAGATTCCTTGGACATACGGTTCGGATGGATCGGTCCAGATTAAATAAACAAATTTTCAACTAAATTTGGCAACTTTCCAGTCTGAACGGATACACCAAACAACTCCACGAGGAAATGATGAAACTGGGTATCTATATGAACGACTGTGTGGACAGAAATATACACAGGAACAAAATTCAAAATCTTGAGGTTCTCTGCGGTGAGAAGAAGACGAGAAAGAGGTGGACAGTGGAAAAGAAGGCGGCGCATAGTGTGAGAATGAGGGCCTTCTGGCAGGAGAAGAAAAGGAAACATCATTTTAGTTTTGTTTTAAAATATTCGAAAATAGAATTTAATAATAATAAAAAAATGTCTTTTTTGAATACCGTTTTAGAAGAAAGAAACCTGATTTCTTCAAAATTTTAAAAAATTAAATTTTTTCTTTTTTCACCCGCACAAAATGTCTTACTGGAATTGTCCCTTGGGAACAAGAATATTTTTGAAGATTTTTTCAACATTTTGAAAAACTGACGTAAGGTTCAGCTTTGCTGTCAAAACTGACGGAGTGAATTAGCTTCTAGGATTCTAACAAGATGAGATCACATTGGAATTTCGTATTTCTCCCTTACTCAAAAAAAAAAGAGAGACTGAGTGCGGGAGAGAGTGGAGAGAGTGAGAGAGAGAGAGAGAGAGAGAGAGAGAGAGAGAGAGAGAGAAAGAGAGAGAGAAGAGAGAGAGAGAGAGAGAGAGAGAGAGAGAGAGAGAGAGAGAGAGAGAGAGAGAGAGAGAGAGAGGGGGGGTAGAGAATAGACTTTTAAAAATTCTTGTGTTGAATTGCAAAAAATGTAAAACAAACTTGGGAAAATTTGTAGAGTAGACATAGGGCTACAACCGATGCGAATTACTGTCCAAACCGAGGCGCTGACAAGGACTTATTACTAATGAAAACCTATCGGTTTTTAAAAATTAAATATTAGTTTCCATAGAGCGACTTCAGATTTTTTACTGCGTGAAGAACGCGCACTGGTGTACTGTATAGGTATACTGTAAGTATAAGTATACTATATACTTATAGTGTATAGGCCTAAGTATTTCAACGCGGTCGCGCGCGCACCCACCCACATGTACGCTGAGCAAAGAGAGTAGTAGTAGTACGGTCTGAACAGGCTGTGTGAGAACAGTGGAGTGGTTGCTAGAGTGGAGCCCAATACATAAACGGAACACAGTGACGGGCGTTTGCAAGAAGTACTAGGCTGGTGGATGAAATCATAGGTGAGAATCGTCGGAGATCGGCATGGGAAATATTTTCTTCACGGACAGCCAGATCTGCAGACAAAATACTGATTGAATGACTGCAGGGGCGTATTTAGGAGGGGGACGATCGGGACCGCCCCCCGTAGAGGGTCGAAAAAGTTGACGAATTTTGTTAATCTCTTAATTTTTAGGCTGTTTTATTCTTTTGTAAGCTGTGTACGCTAATATAGTAGTAACTCTTTTTTAAATATAGGTTTACAGCCAGTTTTATACGCAGCTTTACCGCATACATTTGAAATATGAAATATAGAAAAAAATCAATTCAGTGAGTAATTCTTGTAGACACTGTTTCAATAACGCGTATATTTATTGTGTAATTACCGTTTACTCTAATGAGACTGATTTCAGCCACTTTATAGATAATAACGATGATTAGTCTTAACTTGTTTATTCTTTTGTATGAAGCCGACCCGACCCCGGACCACCCCCAAGGCCGAATTCTAGATACGCCACTGAACAAATGGACAGACATTAGAATCACGGGACGGGTACTGTTCTCTTCGCTTCGACGTCCCCTACAATATTCAATCGTCAAAATTTAATGAGGACTGAGGAGACAAATGCTAGTGACGATGATACTTAAAAGTACTGTACAACAGTACAGTAAATAAATCTTAAACCGTGCTACCTTTAATGGTTTAGAGCACGAGTCTTCAAATTAAGGTTCGCGGGCTGGATCCGGCCCGCAGCAACCCGGCCGATGCTGCGTGCAGTTTTTAAATAAATCGTTAAAATACTTCAAATATTATAACATTTTACTAAATAACTAAACAAGCAATAAGTATGAACTCAAATTACAGGGCTAACCTGTCAGACGAACACTTGAAATCCATTCTAGTGATAGGAGCATCAAAATTTGACGGAAAATGAACAGATATTATATGTCAGTAGCAAATCCACACATCCCATACGTAGGTACTTAAGAAAGCCAAAAAATAATAAATAAGAAATATCTTTGAATGTTATTTTTTCCTTGCTTTTATTTACATTATTTTGAATAAATGAATTTATTTTCTTTGGATAAGTCTGCTTAATTTTTAGTTAAATGCCTATTTTATTAATTTGATTATTTCGTAAACTTAAAAAAAAGTTTAAAAGATATATATATATATATATATATATATATATATATTGTTGGCCCGTCTGACAGCCAACATTTTTCAATTCGGCCCTCAAGTGAAAAAGTTTGGATACCCCTGGTTTAAAGAATAACTCGGAGTACTGTTGTAAGTCTGCAATAAGTGCAGATACGAAATGCGCGTGTGCGACACAGAAGGTTACCAGCTACAACAAAGACAAAGCCGTACACATAAACATCGGGTTACGTAACAGTCGTTACACGCGACCTTCAACGATAACCATCTTAGCTACGCTCAAGGTGCATATGCAGACGATACCACCTGAGCGATATTACGCGGATGACCTACTCCTGCGCGTGCTGTACGTGTAATATTACGAATGACGTAAACATCTGGGACAAAACATTAGAGAGAAAACGCCCAAAACTGTCAAATGAACAAGATTATGCAGTTAAAAACGACTGTATATACTACAGAATTACAGACTAACTGCATATTGTAAACGACTTGCAGAAACGCTGAATGGCTCAGGAAAATCTCTTACTCTAACATATGCTGCTTGCGAGAATGTTTTTTTCAATCTATACAAAAGCTGACGTAAAGGCTTTAAAAGAACAAGGCGTACGAAAGTGATGTTTGCAAATCTGTACAATAAATATTATATACAAATTCAACAACTCGAACTGTACACTTCTCGAATAAAATAGCATTAGCAAATGGGGTGTGTACCAGAGAGAGATGGGCTGTCACCAAAGCTGTCCTCAGCATTGTCGAAAGGTGTGCTATGACTAGAATAAAAACAGGGAATGAAAGGCGAAAGAACGTACCTTTCAGACCCGAGATTTGTAGATGGTGTGGTGAAGTCAGATGGAGAAGCCGGTTAATAAATCCAAAGAAATTAGCCTCAGAATACCAACGGAGACACAAAACGTGATATTTAATAAGCTTGCAATAGTAGAAGAGTCGTAAATTCACGACACGGCAGCTGTGAACTACGAAGAAATGAAAAGTATACCAAACAATTGAAATTCAATGCCGGAATTATCAGCTGAAACAGATAGAGTAGACTGTTTGCCTCTGGAAAGACGAACAACTTTATGAACTGTCGTCAAACAAGAAGGTAAAGAGTTTAGTCACTGTGTGTTTTTTATAATGCCTCAAGAATAAGAAACACGAACAGGACTACGACAGGAAAAAAGGGAATCAGGGAAACAAAACGGACATACGGAATAAATGATATCACGTAAAGAATTAACAAATCGTTTTTAATTGGCTAGGGGATTTGGCAGGGCGAAAATGACAAATAGTCACGAAAATTGCAGGACTTTGACGACGACCCTTCACAAAACGGAAACAACCTGGTAAAGAAGTGAGGAGAACATGACTGGAAGGCGTTCATACACATATATACTATACGGAGTATAGTGAACTCATGCTATTGCTCTCCATTTCTAGAGCTATGGTTTGAAAATTGCATGAAGTACTGTTAGACCACTGACAAGATGGTGGTCTTATCGATCAGGGTGGTAGAACGAGCTGTTGGTATAAACGAAGGTGGAAGGATTGTGTTTACGGGATAATCTAAGGAAAAACCAGCTATGGGTGGAAAATATGCACGAGTTGTAAAATGTATCTGTTCCAAACAGAGTGTGAAAAGTGCATACAAAAAGAAGAAGAAGAAGAAGAAGAAGAAGAAGAAGAAGAAGAAGAAGAAGAAGAAGAAGAAAAAGAAGATGGTGGTGATGATGATGATGATGAAGAAGAGACCATTGGTAAGATGTTAATGTTATTGTGTGCGGCCAAGAGAGAAGAAGGAGGATGAGGAGCAGCAGCAGTAGGAGAAGAAAGAAGAAGAAGAAGCTAACAATTATGATGATGATGATGACGGTCAACAAAGAGGAGGCGTAAGAGGATGAGGAAGAAAAGTGGAAGAAGAAAAGACAGAAGACATAATGGAAGAATGGCAAACAGAGAGAAAGGGTGTATTGTGTAAATCTACTTACTTTGTATACAATCGAGCGTGGTGTTAAAGTTAGAAGAGAACAGACCGACTTACCTGAAACACAATAAAACAAACAATTAGCAACAAAGTTAATCGACGTTACTTGTAAATGCTGAGCTGGTCTACTCGCTCGTGGCGCCTGAGGAGGAGTGATATAACTGACTAAACCGCGCTTTCCTCAGTTCTGTTCAGTCAGCTGACTTCGATAAACAGTAGCGATTCAAAACGAGATCACATAACACGACGAACTTTCAGCACTGGACACAGTTTTTCATTTATAAGAAGGGCCACGAGCGGGTATGCAATCTCTACCGCATAATGCACACTCTCCACATAAATCAATATTTTTGTATGCATAATAAATAATTACAGAAAGTCTGGGAGTCACACTTTAACAAAATATAAATTTATATATAAAAAACTACATGAAATGAATATGTGAATGATTTCAGTGTAGTACGATGCTTTAATGACTTGTGAGAATACTCCCCCCTCTACACACACACACACACACACACACACACACACACACACACACACACACACACACACACACACACACACACACACACACACACACACACACACACACACACACACACACACACACACACACACACACACACACACACACACACACACACACACACACACACACACACACACACACACACACACACACACACACACACACACACACACACAGAGTTAAAATTTGTTTTATTAAAGCAAAGAAAATTGTTATCGTTACGTTCATGCCATTTACGAAGGCTCCCGATTCGCGCACGATTCTGAGCACATCTCTCCCGCCATAGCCGGACTGTCATACCGATTTCGTCTTTCTGCATTTGTTTGGATCCCACAAAACAATTTCCTGCCCAAAATATCTTTCTGCTTTCACCTCTGTCTACAAAACACGATAAGGCCGACTACAATCGACACTACATCCTGGGCTCTAATGTAAAAGGAAATCGTGTGTAATACTCGTTGTCTGAGAGGTTGGAAGGTGGAATGGGGGGGGGGGGCAAAAATTTACCAGCCTAGGACGCTAAAATCTTTAAGTCAGGCTCTGTATATAAATATACACGGTTATTATCATGTTTGCACTTTGACTAAGGAATACATAAAAAGAAGAGAAAAAAATCACAGCAAGAGAGAAAAAAACAACAGCTAGGTTTATCAGCCTGTTAAAAACGAAAAATTTAGAAAGGACTAAGATTTACCATGTAGAAACAACAAAAGCGAAATAATAGAGCTTTCAAAAAAGCCATAATACTTTCACATTTTAGCAACAAATTGAAGGCAGGCCAAGGAAAAGTTGATGGATCAATGAATGCGGAACGAAAGGTCAAACGATTGATGGAAGTCACAAGAAAACGAGCACAGAATAATTTATGTAATCCGTTATTGTAGGATTTCCACCGTGAAACCCGCGCACAGTTTGGACTCCGTTGTTATTGTAGGTCAGATCGACGATAAACCGCGGTAGCGCAACCTGGTAACTTTCAGAACTTCTGTCGTCAAAGTTATAAAATAATCAACACTGATTTCCGCTACCGCCGACCGGTTCAACTATACTGTTCCACTTTGAATTTATGCTCATTAGCCTTGTAGTTAGTTTACTTCAGTTACTTGCTGCATACAAAGACTAATACAGACGGATTAATTCGAAGTTATTAATCACTAATCTTTTTATTTCATAACTGTTCAAAACTGCCCCCCCCCCCCCGGAGATCCGATTGGGGAACTAGAAGCTCCGGATGATTTTGCCTTGAACATAGCCATGATGATATTACTAGATATATCTAAACGTTCTTTAATGTAGCGGTTTCTCGTTGCCTTCTACATCCCAATGTCGTTGACTAGTAACTAGTTCATCCGCCTTCGGGGCCGATTTCTCAACCCCAGGACAATGAAGTGCCCTACCGCTTGCCAGGGTTCATCCACCCGAAGCTGCTGACTAGCAAGCGGGAGACTACTTATTCCGGTAGTTATTCGGTTGCCATTTCCTCGTCAGTTAAAACAGGGAGCACCATACAACCGAGGCTGTACTTCGAGAAGAGAGGTTGGCATTTGTACATGAGAGGCTATATATTGCGCATCATGTACCTTACACCCCACAATACAGTGAAGATACCTTAATCAACACAGTGAAGATAAGAAAGCTTCAGTTTCTGTGACATCTCATGAGAAATGAACAGAGACTTTACTTATTGCAGTCCATACTAAAGGGAAAAGTACTCGGAAAGAGAGGAGTTGAGCGACCGAGAATATCATGGCTGAGAAATTTAAGGACCTGGTTTGGCGTGAATACAACAGACTTATTCCGTGCAGCAGTGCATAAAGCTAAAATAGTCTGTATGATATCCAACATCCGAAACGGATAGGAACTATGAGAAGAAGAATCACTAATCACTAAGTTAATTAGATATGAGACAAATTTGATTAATAATCTGCGAACGAACCGCAAAAAAACTATAAATCACAAATATAAAAAAAAATTAAACAATACATACAAATATACTTGTATAAAAGTTATCTAGTTATTAGCTCCTAATTAAATGGTTAAACATTGACATTATGACAACGCGCTCGCAGCCACTCAACAAAATAGTGAAAATATATATACCGGTATAAACCTTGATCATTACATCTGTTCGCAACATCTTCTGACGTTGTTAATTTCTTTCTACCATGAACATGTACTTTAAGTTTTTACCGTTAATATTTTATTAATCTTTCGTTTACTGTCTTCTTCGATGTTCTTTCTTAAGTTTGTTGGTGGTTTCCAATATCGAATACAGGCCTCTTTGGAATGCTTAACTAAGACACGTGTTTATCAATACACGAGACATACGATCTCATCAGCGCTGGTGAAGAGGGTTTTCTCTTCGTATCAGGTCGAAACACAGAGAATACCAGAAAATATATTAAGAAAATATAAACAGTTGAAAAACGCGTCTCTTAGAAATCCCGAAGAGAGCGAATACGCATTGAAATTGTGATAGGGCAAAGAATATATTAAACGAGGCCTTGGACCGAATACGTACGCTACGCTGTGATATTCATATAATTCTATTTTTAATAATTTTCCACTTATTATGAAGTATTTTTTAAATCTTAAAATTATTTTTTTGTAAATTATCATATTAACGTTATGGAATTATACTATTTTTGTTTACGCTTCATTTTCTCAGGTCTGGTTCAGAATTTGTCGTTAGCGATACAACGGAAAGAGGATTGGTAACCGGTTCAATGCCGTTTATAAGTTTCAAAGCCCACTTGATATTCTGTTTTATTTATTAGATAATTGCGTAGGTTTTCGGTTTGAATAAAATGGCAGTTCTTTGCAAACGACGTTCTGTAATTATTGAAGATGATGCAGTAGCAACAGCATGAATTTTACCAGGATGGTTCATAAAAAAAGAGGATTTTTTTTCTTATACCTAACTAAATTATAGCTGAATATTATAACGTTGAGCATACAAAGATTGTATATTTTATTTTGGCAGTGAAAGTATCACTGCACGTGATTTGCTACACGAAATACCTTCAGAGAAAAATCTTAACCAACGGCCTCGAGCAGTATCGATTATACGTCGATATGAGTAGACGTCAGACGCGAGAATCGTGGACTCGATTCTCGCGGGAATTAATAAAATTTAAAGAAAGCGGGACCGTGAGCGTGAAACCTATCGAGAACTATGACTTCGATAGTGGAAACGTTGCCTTCAGTTATTTACCTTCACACTTGGTTGGTTTGAAATAATCCTTACAACTAAGGCGAAGGACAAGCTCTACGACGGGTTTCAATTTAAAACGTTTATATATAGATACATAAAAGAGCATAACTTAATAATCATTATTTTATTTGTACTAATTTAAAAAATTGTGCGATACCGTAAATAAAAGTGAAAAAAGTAAAATGTTGATTTGATCAGTGCAAGAAACTAAATGCGATAGAGTTATTCTGATCGCAGACTCGAAATCAGCAGCCAAAATTTAATAAAAATCACCCGTTTTCATCAAAAGGACAAAAAGTCGGTTTAAATTTGTTGTCCAGTGTTATCTATTGTAATTCTACTTCATACATACAGCCCATTTAGGACTACAGGTCATTGTATAGGAACTGGAAAATGCAATAAAATGGGCCAAATTAGGGAAACCATCATGACATGGGTGATAAAAGATACCAAAAAAGCTTGTGAAGATTTGAGAGAAGTAATGAATACGGTATTGAACCACTAAACCTGGAAATAGTGAATCAGTTTAAATATCTGGGATGTTGGATTGGAGAAAACAATGAAGAAATAAATGAAATAAGGAAAAGGATACAGGCCGAAAATAGAACATATCCTTCATTGACATCTACATTCAAGAGAAGGAATATCCACCATCAGTCCAAGGTCACATTATACAAAGTTACGATTAGATCGGTGATAACATATGTCAGCGAGACTTGGACTCTGAACAAACAAGCTGCTAACATAGTCAATACTTTTGAAAGGAGAATTTTGAGGAGAATATATGGACCGATCCAAGTAAACGGGATATGGGGAATGCGTCACAATGAGGAGCTATACAAGCTGTATAAAGACAATGATCTGGCTACCACCATCCGACCGCAAAGATTGCAATGGGCAGGACACATCATTCGGATGGAAGACAACCGAATACCTAGGAAGGTACTGTTTAGTCAGATCGAGGGTAGAAGGCCTGTCGGAAGACCCAAGATACGCTGGATTGACGTAGTGGCGAGGGATGCTGATAATTTACTTAAAATAAAACGATGGACATCGATCACCAAGGACAGGGAAAAATGGAGGCGGATGATTATGGAGGCTAAGGTTCGACTTCGAACTGTGACGAAATAGAAGAAGAATGAATATGGTGGTTATAAATAAACATAAAAGAATATGGTTACAGTAATTTTATTTGTTGTACTTTGTACTTGCTTTCGATAATACCAAAATAACGTTTTACAACGTTAAAACGTTGTAATAATTCGAAATATTCGAAACGTTAACGTTCTAATGATTCGAAATATTTAAATCTAATAATCTCCACAACGGTCTGGTTGTTGTATGTGTGTTTCATTGATAACATTACTCATGGACGTCTTCTTTCAGCGATCGCAGAAACGGATACGGTCGATGACGGGCATGAAGGTCTTCACGAAACCACAACAATTTTACCTACATTTAACTACTCGTATCGATATGTAATCGACTGCGACCGAATCCTTCGTTTAAAGATTTCTCTTAGCGTTCTCCCAACCAGATGCTGATAGTTTTGTTTTGTACTGCCGCACCGGCGTATAAAAATCACTACGGAACGTTTTCTCTAAACTAGCGTGTCTCAACTTATGAGGAGCGACCCGCTTCTGGGTCCCGACGGAGCGTCTGGTGGTCGCGAAGTCGGGCTCGAAAATTTATTTAAGCGTAAAAGAGGGATTATAGTACTTGATGTTAGCAAAAATATGATTATAAACTGGGTCCACATCCCTACAAGTAACTCTGCCGGCGCCCGTAGGCTACTTCTTATGGGTGCCACGAAGTGTAATATCCTTCAGGATGCGTCCCGGACTTAAAGAGGTTGAGAAACACTGGACTAAACCGTTAAAAATAAAGAAAATTATATAAATAGTGCAAACATCTTCATACATAGTGTCGATTTGCTGAAAGTCAATTAATTCATGTCGACCGTCTTGATTTTGAATACAAACGAAAGTGGCGTTCAGCGGATTAGCACAGAAGGTTTGATCCAACTACTACGCAGAACGGGACGAGAGGAAATCGGTTCAAGGACCATGAACGGTGACGCCGTCTGTTCTCCAACGGTCACCGAGCAGACGGGGTTACAAACGTTCCGATAAGGCAGACTGCGTTTACTCGCTGATAGTAACCGTTCGGCGTGTCTCTGTTTTGTACGCAGTTTTAGTTTGTCGATTATCTTAAAATTGTATCAATTGGCGCGAGATAATCAAGAATTTTCAAGACAGTTTACGTACGTATAGGCTATCGTTAGTGACATTTCGTTAAAAAAAACCCGAAGCCGGTAACTAACTTAGTATGATTGTCTCCGGCTATCGTGGCTGGCGTCAACTCTGTTAATATTGTAGTTCATTGCCGCGCTATTAGGCCGTGGTCTAATACCGTTTTCAAGAACAGACGTTTCGGCCCCACTATTGGAGGCCATCTTCAGTTTAAACGATTTAAAGTTAGTAACCGGTCAGTATTGTACAGTACCGTAGGAATTGGCGCACATCTTGCCAGTTACTAACTTTAATTCGTTTAACACTGAATATGGTGGGGCCGAAACGTCTGTTGTTGAAAACGGTATTAGACCACGACCTAGTAGCCTGTAAATGAACTACAATATTAACAAAGTGTAACCAGTATTTTAGTATTTTCTTAACGATACCAAATAATTCTGTTTACTGTTGTTAAAACTTTCGGGCTGTTAGGCCGTGTCTATATTTAGTGGCAGACATTTCAATCGTACAGACATCTTCTTTGGCGCGGGGACAAAGATATCAGACGCTATCATAACATCCTACGCCACTGAATATGTCCGTTGCGGGTACGGTCGAAACGTCTGTCATTAATAGTAGACATCTTAGACCACGGCCTAACAGCCCGGCAACATTTAAAGGTGTTGTGAACGTTAAAGCTTCTTTTATATA